>JASDDO010000272.1:0-1200000 GCA_030015575.1 Agapanthus africanus | reverse complement strand
TATGATGTTGCAAACCATGGAAGGTATATAGTAGCAATTGTTCAAAATCATAGTATTACCATTTGACAATACTAGGTGATATTCACCGATGGCAGAAGTATCAACTTGTGCTCCGTTCCCTACTCTGAGGGAATATCACCAGGTCCAACCATCTTACTTTTTCTCAGTCCCCGTAATAAATTACAGATGTGAGATCATGATCCGGTATCTAGTACCCAGGAGGTAGGACTGACCGAAAAGCAGTTCTCAATGACAAGAACACCTGAATAAGACGCAATACTATGCTTCTTCTTCGATGGGGTCATCAAGGAATTCATGCAATCCTCTGTCCCTTGCTCATACTCATGACTCTTGTCACAAGTTAGAGTCGAACCTGTTAGCTTACGACAGCGCCCAGGCCATCAATCCGTGACCAAATGCGGAACAAAAATTTATAAAGCTTGGCGCTACCACAACAAATTACCCGGATCTACCCATAAGTCCTAGATAACAAAACATGTAAATGAGTTAGAATGGTTATACCGAATAGATCCGTGTCCTTCGGTCTTCAACCATCATCCCAAGCTCTTAGGGGCTTCCTTGATCAAGCTTGATCTCCGGTGTCCCTCCATCAAATATGATCCACCCGAGAGTCTATGCAACGAGCTCCAACCTCATATCCGAGACAACAAGGGCACCTAGATAGCTACTCTAGATACCGTAGATGAAGTAGAGAGTGGTGAAGGATTAATTTGTCTCAAGACACCCAACATTTCTCAACACATGATAGGGTTTGGTGGAGGAAGAAGAAGGTGCCATGAGGATGAGGTGTTGAGAGTAACTCAAGAGAGAGAGAAAGAAAATGAATAATGACTTGTGTTTTTGTTTGTTGTGTGAGTGTGATAAGAAATAATGGAGCCATCACATAAATGTCCATCTCTCCAAAATATCATAGTCAACAAAAAATATCTCAAGTCAACAAAATCTCACCACAAACAAAAGCCCTACGCATGCTAGAATAGTAACCATGGGTCACCAATTAGCCATGCCACAAAAATACAATAAACACCTCATCCTACACCTCAATAACCTTTTAATCCAAAAAGGTTTAAACCATAATGAGGTGTAATCTTCTAAAAGTAATCTTGTAAGAAATTACAAGAATACCCCTCATCCGTATATACATACCCGCATCCGTATTCTGAAGAATACGAATACAATGAGACAAAAATAATCTAACAATATAATACTAGGATCCGGCTTAAACCAAAGCCCACTAGTATTATCCGTCCGAATCATGATACGCGCACAAGTGCACGTATATGATTGAACCCTGCCATAAAACCATACGGCCTCTACATCATTTCGGCCCAAGCAGGGAAACCCTCTGTATGGGACTCTAAAGCCTCGTCAATACGCTGGCAGTGGGTTTAACCATAAGCTCGTCAGCGGCACTAGCTGTACATAACGGCTGCCCAGGTATTGAGCGAAAGGGAGGCCGACGAGCGAACTCATCCCGAAACTCCTACTGAGCCTGACAATGACAATATCCGTACAGTCTGGTTCGTTCGTCTATGAGTATCGCATATCGAGTCTAGGGGGTAGATAAAGTCAGACCCCTAATAACACAACATTTTGTGTCGGTATGAAGCCTATCACCACTTGAGAAACTACTGATCCTAGATCAGTAATTCTCGACTATCTTGGCCAAGGATTTCTGGTGATGGCCACCCGTGCACAACCGCGATATCAACCCCCAATACCGGGAGAGACGAATCCCCCGACGATCCGCTCACTGCCTCCATGTAGTTCGGGACTGTACCCAACTAAAATCTGTTTGCATAACTCTTTTGAGCTGTGGTAGGGTAGTAATCAAAGCATAGTATGAACTCACATGAGACAAATGACGATCTCAGGTCGATAGACTAACCTATACACATGTCACCAAGAAACTGCTATCTGACAATAGGTATAATACCAACTAGCATGTTCCCGGTGAGTCCGTCCGGTGTACTCATAACCCAATGAGCACATGTATACATCTTAGGTGAACAATCTTAACACCAATGGCTTGTGAGACCGGCCACCACCCCTCGTCGGGGTCTCGATCAGTATACACTAGTCTACTCTGGAGTATCGATGCCCAGTCTCGAAACTCCCATGACTAAGGACATTTAAGGATGTGCCTATAGACTACCCAGCTCCCACGTATATGATCGCCATCATACTGCTGGCAGTCAAGCAAGAATCCTATAGGCTCTATCAATATGTAACAGTGATCTGTAATGCCACCTAATGCTGTACATGATGATAAAGACAAACCAGATAGCATACTATTATCTCGAGTAAGACTGTTCTATCGGTATAGGTCCCCCCTCAATCATTATAATCACATGCCTACGACTATGATAATTGCCTTGAGGGCACTATAGCCAACAATCTCCTACTTGCACTTAAGGCTAATTATTGCGATGTTGCATACTCACAGCCCGTGTGATACCGAACACCCAACTCCTCTACTAATCAGTCCCGCAAAGCTTGTTTGCGAAACTATTATGTTCGAGAAATAGCCTCAGTGAGTGGATCCGCTCCAATGTTTCTTTCTGTATCTCTCTATATCTCAAATTCGTGAAGAAAGTTATCTCCCGAAATGAGCAATACCTGTCTTAGAATATGTCTGGATATCTGATGGGACCCAGTTCATAAATGAACTCCAAATCCAGCAAACTTCTTAGACTGTATTGTCCACTGAATTTAATCAGTATCCTGCACCATACCTTCCTCAATATCCGCTTGGACCACCTGTCCAAACTACTGCCCCTCAAAAGAGGGAAAACTAAAACTCTGACAGTCGCACTGTCATCCAGGTCACCTTGGAAGTCTGGAATGATAGCCGTCTCCCGAAGGAGGCTGCTGTTACCATATCCCATGAACATCCACTTATGTTCATAAACTGCTTCCCAACGTTTCTCCAGGATTGGATCAATATAAACTTATTGCAGCTCGTGCAAAAACAACATCTGGTGTGGTACTTGACATCTCATGATTGACTCAATTGCCTAGGCAAGTAATATGCCAATCATGCACATCTCTCTCCTTTTTAGTTTGTAAGACACCTTTAGAGAGGGTGACTCCATCACCTGCAGTTACACCACCAAACCAGGAGTCGTCCATTCTAAAAAACCTTTAGAACAGTGTCAAAGTACCCAGATTAGGAAACTACCCAAATCTAGATCTAAAACCATTGATCTATTAACCAGAATGTCTGATATTATATCCATATCCTATGTGGAGAAACAACTATGTGACAAGCACAGTATAACCGATCGTAGTGTAGGAATTTCACTTCCTACAAAGTGTATGTCATCCAAATATCAGGACATCACACCCTACTATCTTCTTAACAAATCCATCTCCTATTCTGATGAAATCAAACCCTATGATTGTCACATCAAAAATAGATGATCTCTCTCCGCTATACCTGCTTTAGTCTATAAATAGACACAAGCTACTTGTCCACTATGCTTCCACTGCTCCCACTGACTATAACAACTCTCTGGCAGAGTCATATACACGTGCACTTCTAAAGCTAGTTTAGAACGACGCTATACTCATCCTCCTGCTGGGTCTTGTAGTCTAGAACAGCAGTAATGGCGAGTTTGGGTAAACAAGAACCTTCATGTCACCGTCTTTGAGGATACCGATGTACCTCTCGGGCGCCGGAGATTACCCACCATATCTGCGAAGTGGCTAATGGAATATCAAGCCCGATTGAATTTTTAGGTTCTATTAAATTTTCAGTAATCGTTTGTGGTTTTGGAATAACTTCCAGTTCTACCATACTCCCATTACTGTTTTCTGAAAAGAGTCCATTTTGCTAAAACTGTGGCGAGTCAAGAACAATATCACTATTGATCTTCCAGATGGTAGAAAGTTATCCCTCGTCATAGCCCGGGATAACCCACAAACTGCCATTACTGAAACGTGTCTTGAGTATGTCCAGAGTCTGGTTTTAAGTATAAACCGGACAACTCCATATATCTTAACATCGTTAGATATGAACCATTATATATACAATATAGAAATAGAGGCACTAATTTAATTGGAATCGGATTCAAATCATGCAGCTGTTTTCAGTGCATGTCAACTAAATGGAAAGAGGTCGATCAGCATTACTCAACTAGGAGTGCATCGAGATATGAGTAACCTGAAAGTGAAGTAAGTTCTCAAAACCATTACTATCAACGGAATATCTAGCACAAGTATCTATATTTTCGATCACCTTGAAGAATCATGATACTTTGCAACATACGGTTCGCTACTTTATTCATATACCTACAACTTCTCAAAATTTAGACCTTGTATTTCAACGAAATACTTGTCTAAAAACTAGAGAAGTCACAAGTAAACAGAATATAGTACGAGCACCAACCCTTTTGTCCAAATGGACACTGGAGACATACAATACTTTGTATAAGTCCCCTGAGTTTAATAACTCATACTTTATGCGTCGTAAGTTGAAAACTGTACTATAGTTAAGAAGAATTACACCGTTGTTGAATGCTCCTTACCTAACCATCAACTGATATAGGTAAATGTCATAAATATAATTTTAAAAAGTTATATCTCACTTTATAAAATAAACTTACAGATATATCAGTTTGAAACTGGTGCATAACTACGGATATTCAAAACCAAATATTTGTCGTCCGGCAAAAACCCAGGTGATTTTCTCAAATATCACCAATTACAACGAATTCCGATATAATGAGGATATAATCACCTAATTCCCAATATCTTAATCCTACTCATCATCTATAATACCATACAGATGTGAGAATCAAACCTGGTAAATACATACCCTGGAGTAAAAATCTAATTGGAAAATCAGTTTTCAATTAACAACTCACAGTGAAACTGAAACATGAAAATGTTTCGAAGGGCTATCCGAGTATTCCTATTAATGCCTCTTCCACTATCCAGATTCATGACTGTAACTGTATATTTCATTTGCTATCTCTCTAATCCCTTTATTTGTCTTTACATATTACCTTCTGTACACCACCCTTAGGCTAAATGGTTTTCTTCTTTCCCTACCCTTCGACACCAGCCTATGTTTTGTAAGAAGACTATCCATTAAGCGTAATAGGTGTACCCTCCTAATCCTAGAAGCCATCGCAATCTGAGAGAATGTAAAGATAAAAGACAACTGAATAATTCTTATTCTATTTCTCCTTAACCAGAATCCATTCTCGAACTGGAACAAGTTCGTTCGAGTTCGTATGTAACTATACGATAGCTTATCCAATAAATGTGGATCTTCGTAATGATACAAAATATTCAGGAGAAATGCAAAGGTAGGTTGGAGTGGCGATGATATACACGGTTTCGTCGTGAATGATAGCAGTCACATTTTACTTTGCCCTCTTTCTAATCTCTTTATTTGTCTTTACTTATTACCTTCTTGTAAGTGCACGGCGGCGCCCCGGCCGTCAATCCGACGGCCAAATGCGGAAGCGGTGATAAACTTTAATTTTTCTTGAACTGGCAAACCGCCGCGTACTAATACCCGGATCGAACCATTAATTAGTCCTAGCTATCTACAAGAAAGGGAATAGAGATATACCGACGATCCAAGTCCTCCGGTCTTCTCGTCATAGTCCCGATCTCCTGCGGAATGTCCCGTCTCCTCCTCGTCGCCGGAAGTGCACCACATCGCCTACTTCTTTTACGGGCTCCCACCTCAATGCCGAGGCAACTCGGGCACGAAGCTGGCTAGTCGACGTGCCCAAAATTCGCTGTAGAATGTGTAGTGAAAAAGTCTCATTTGGGGTATGTAGAATTGCCTTTTTGGTGGAGGAATGATACAAGAACTATATGGAGGGACTTGGGGATTTTTGGAGCATGAAATGAACCAAAAACCCCCTTCTCAAAATTGGGACAGCCCCACCCCCTCAAGAGGCCGGCCATGACATGGTGGAGAGGTTGAAAGAGTGGGAGTCTCTCACTAAAGAATGGGAGCCATTCTCATCTCATACAAGAGAGAGAGAGTCAAGACAAAGAGGTGGTTGAAAAGCAAATGATGATGAGAAACAATGATCACTCCCAAAACCAATACTCAACCAACAATCATCAACAACCATGATTGTCAACAAAGTCAAGCCATCATGATAAAGCTAGAAGTCAAGGTCAAGGAAAAGCTATCATGATACAACAAAATGCAAAGGCCCCCTCCACAAAAAATTATTTGCAACAATGCAAATAACCCCTCCTCCACCAAACTTCGGCCAATGAACGAAACAAAGGAAATTGGCCGAAACGGAAAGCAAACTGGCAACTCCAGAAAACTGGTCCCGTAATAAATTACAGGAAAACCCCGATACTGTGCATACACACCCGCATCTGTATTTCGACCGAAATACAAATGCAATGAGACAAAATCTACACTGTACTATACTCGGATCCGGCTTAAACCAAAGCCGGCTAGTAATATCCGTTCGATCCTGATCCGTGCAATACCGCACGTATCTGATCGAACCCTGCCATATATCCATACGGCCTATAGTACAAACTGTCCGATCCTGATCCGTGCAATACCGCACGTATCTGATCGGACCTTGCCATATCTCCATATGGCCTCTACAACCTTTCGCCCAAAAGCTGAGTAACTGAATGTGGGGGACTCTAAAGACTCATCAACACCTTGGTTGTGGATTTAACCACTAGCACGTTAGAGGTATAAGCCAATACATAACGGGCTACCAGGTATTGACCAAAAGGGACGTCTGTGAGCGAACTCAGCCTGACTCCCTACTGAGCCTGTCAGTGACAATATCCGTACAGTCCGGTCCGTTCGTCTATGAGTATCGCATGGCGGGCCTAGGGGGTTGGTAAAAGTCAGACCCCCAAAAGCGGTACAAGTCGTGTCGGAGTGTAGCCCAGAACACCCTGAGATACTACTGGAATACCTACCAGTAAATCTCCTTGCCTCGGCCGAGGGCTTCGTATAATGGCTCTCCTAGACACAGCACGACCTCACCCCCAATACCGGGAGAGACGAACCCCTGAAGATACGCTCACTGCCTCCATGTGGCTCGGGACTGTACCCAACTAAAACCTGTTTGGACGACTCCTTTGAGCCGTGGTAGGGTAGTAATCAAAGTACAGTGGGAACTCACACGAGACAAATGACGATCCCCAGGTCGATGAACTAACCTGCACACATGTCACCAGGGAACTGCCATCTGACGTCTGGTATATGACCAACTAGCATGTTCCCGGCGAGTCCTGTCCGGTGTACTCATAACCCAATGAGCACCTGTATACATCTTAGGTGATCCAACTGACACCAGTGGCTTATGAGACCGGCCACCGCCCCTCGTCGGGGTCTCGACTGTATACACTAGTCTACTCTGGAGTATCGATGCCCTGTCTCGAAACTCACACGACTAGGGACCATTTAAGGATATGCTTATAGACCCCAGCTCCCACTTATATGATCGCCCTCATACTGCTGGTGGTCAAGCAAGAATCCTAGGGGCTCTACCAACGTGTAATAGCGACTTGTCAGGTCACTTAAAGCAGTACACGATGATAAAGGTAAACCAGATAGCATACTATCATCTCGAGTAAGACTGTCCGACCGGGATAGGTCCTCCCTCAATCATTGCAATCACGTGCCTGTGATCCAATAATTGACTCTGAGGGCACTATCTCCAACAATCTCCCACTTGCACTCAAGGCTAATTATTGCGATGTCGCATACTCACAGCCTTTGTGATACCGAACACCCAACTCCTCTACTAATCAGTCTCACAAATCCCGTTTGCGAAACTAATGCGTTCGAGGAATAGCCTCAGTGAGTGGATCCGCCTTGATGTTTCTTTCTATGTCTCTCTATATCTCAAGTTCGCGGAGAAACCCATCTCCCGAAATGAGCAATACCTGTCTTAGAATATGTCTGGATGTCTGATGGGACATAGCTCATAAATGAACTCCAAATCCAAACTTCTTAGACTGTATCGTCAACTGAACTCAATCAGTATCCTGCGCCATGCCACCCTCAGTATCGCCTTGGACCACCTGTCCAAAATACTGCCCCTCATCAGAAGGAAAACTATAGCTCTGACAACCTCCTTGTCATCCATGTCACCTTGGAAGCCTGGAATGATAACTGTCTTCCGAATGAGGCTGTCGTTATCATATCCCTAGAACATCCACTTATGTTCTAAAACTGCTTCCGACTGTTTCTCCAGGATTGGATTAATGTCAACTTATTGCATCTAGTGCAAGAACAACATCTGGTGTGGTACTTGACATCTCATGATTGACTCAATTGCCTGAGCAAGTGATCTGCCAATCATACACATCCCTCTCCCCTTTAGTCTGTAAGACAGCTTTAGAGAGGGTGACTCCATCACCTGCAGGTACACTACCGTGCCAGGAGTCGTCCATTCTAAATACTCTTAGAATGCCGTCAAAGTACCCTGATTGGGAAACCACCCAAATCTAGATCTAAAACCATAGATCTAGTAACCAGTATGTCTGATATAATGTCCAAGTCCCATATGGAGAAACTACTGTGTGACGACCAAAGTATAACCGATCGTAGTATAGGAGTTTCTTTTCCTATTCTGTGTATGTCATCCAAATACCAGGATATCACACCCTACTACCTTCTCAACAGATCCATCCCCTATTCTGATGAAGTCAAACCCATGACTGTCATGTCAGAAATAGATGATCTATCTCCGCTACTGGTGCTTCAGTCTGTAAATAGACATAAGCTACCTGTCCACCAATGCTTCCGCTGCTCCCACTGACTACGACAACCTTCTAGCAGAGTCATATACACGTACACTTCTAAAACTAGTTTAGAACGACGCTATACTCATCCTCCCGCCGGGTCTCGCAACCTGGAACAACAGCAATGGCAAGTGTGGGTAAACAAGAACTTCCCTGTCACCGTCCTTGAGGCTACCGGAGTACCTCTCGGGTGCCTGAAGTTACCCACCGTATCTGCGGAGTGGCCAATGGAATGTCAATCCAGATTGAATCTTTAGGTTCCTTATCAAATCTTCAGTAATCGTTTGTGGTTCTGGAATCACTTCCAGTTCTACCATACTCCCACTACTGTTTTCTGAAAAAATCCATTTTTAATAAAACTGTGGCGAGTCTGGAACAATATTGCTATTGTTCATCCAGATGGTAGAAAGTCAACCCTCGTCATAGCCTGGGTCAACCCACAAACAGCCATTACAGAAACGTGCCTTAAGTTGTCCAGTGTCTGGTTTTAATCATAAGCCGGACAACTCCCCGTACCTTAACATCGTTAAGATACGAACTGTTCTATATCCCATATAGGACCAGAGGCACTGATTTAACTGAACCAGATCCAAATCATGCAACTGTCTCCAGTGCATGTCAACTAAATGGAAGGAGGCCTGATCAGCGTTACTCAACTTAGGAATGCTTCCAATTATGAGTAACCTGAAAGAGAAGCAAGTTCTCTTTATCATTACTATCAACTGAATACCATACACAAGTATTTACATCTTCGATCACTTTGAAGAATCCCGATACTTGCTATACCTGGTTCTCTACTCTATTCAAATACCTATAACTTCTCAAAATTCGGACCCTGTGTTTCCACGAAAACACCTGTCTAAAAACTAGAGAAGTCATAAGTAAACCGAATATAGTACGAGGACCAACCCCTCTGTCCTGATGGACCCTGGACAACATACAATACTCTGTATAAGTCCCTTGAGTCAGATAACTCATTCACTGTGTATCGTAGGTTGAAAACTGTACTTATGGTTAAGAAGAATTACACCGCTGCTTAATGCTCCTTACCTAACCATCCACTGATATAGGTAAATGTCGTAGACATAATTTCATAAAGGTATATCTCACTCTATGAAAATAGACGTACAGATATATCAATTTGAAATTGGTGCATAACAGCGGATATTCAAAACCAAATATTTGCCGACCGGCAAACTACCCAGGTGACTTCCTCAAATATCACCGATTACAACGAATCCCGATATAATGAGGATGATCACCCAATTCCCAATAACTTACTCCCACTCATCATCTGTAAAACCATACAGATATGAGAATCAAACCTGGTAAATACATACCCTGGAGTAAGTATCTAATCGGGAAATCAGTTTTCTTTTAACATTACACAGTGAAATTGAAACATTGAAATGTTTTGATGGGGTATCCTGGTATTCCTAGTAATGCCTCTTCCAGATTCACGACTGTAACCGTATAATTCTTTGCCACCTCTCCAAATCCCTTCATATGTCTTTAGTCTTTTACCTTCTGCACACCCCTTTAGGCCAAATGGTTTTCTTCCTTCCCTATCGTTCGGCACCAGCCTATGGTTTGGAAGAAGACTATCCAATAAGCATAATGGGTGTACTGTCCCAATCCTAGGAACACTCGCAATGAGAGAGGGTGAAGATAAAAGACAACCGAATAAACCTTATTCCTATTTCTCCTGGACCAGAATCCATCCCCGAACTGGAACAAGTTCCTTTCGAGTTCGTATATAACCATACGATGGAGTATCCAATAAACTGTGGATCTTCGTAGTGATACGGAGTGTTCTGGAGAAATACAAAGGTGATTTGGGAGTGGTAATGAAATACCTGGTTTGGTCATGAATATCTGTTGCAATTTACTTTGCCCTCTTACTAATCCCTTACTTTGTCTTAACTTAATACCTTCTGCACACCACCGTTATGCTAATTGGTTTCCTTCATTCCCTACCGGTCGGCACCAGCCTATGGTTTGGAAGAAGACTATCCAATTTGCGTAATAGGTGTACTATCTCCTAAACCAAGGAGTACTCGCAACCTGAGAGAAGGTAAAAGGAAAAGACAACTGAATAGTCCTATCCGTTTTCTCCAGAACCGGAAACCATCCTCGAATAAATTCCTTCGATTCGTATCTAACCATACGATGGTTTTGTCCAATGGAAGTGGACGTTCGTAGTAATACGGGGTGTCCTGGAGAAAAGGGTAAAGTAGGAGTGGCAATGAGGTTTGCAACTCTGACAATCCAAAAGCCAGTGTTTAAGAAGGTTCGGTCAATTTTGGTCACTGAGTCATAGTCTTAGGGTCGGGTCAATGGTCGCTGCCAAAGAGAGAGAGAAAAGAAACACTCAGCGTGCACTCTAACCTAGATCAGAATGGTTACCAATTTATCTAATCAGGAAACCTCCTACTGTACCTCAAATTCTCCTCCAAACCTAAAAGAAGAATTAGTCGGGAACACCCGAGGAGTAAACTAACTCATCAGTGGGAATCGGGATCCAACTATCATCGCATGATAACGTGACGGAATCCGCTCACATCATCATACTCCAGATGGTATGCGCATATCTGGCAAGTTTCAGTTCTTTTGAAACTCCCGATGTGATTTTTGCCCCATGCTCTTATGACCTTTGCGTGAGGTCAAAATATCATAAGTCACATGTCAAGTTCTGCCCGTCATTATCCAGGTTAATCTGAACCCACCCGTACATACCCTTGACGTAGGCCAAAATAGTAGTACGACTGTCCCAAACCAACGCATCTATCTATGCAACAGATAAATACCCGGCAGCTACCAATCACTATGCCTTGGCGTGAGGTCAAAATACATAGCTTGAATACTACCGAATATTTAACTGAAATGATGGAGGGCTACGAATGGTTTCTGGCGAAAACCTTTAACGTAATGAACTTGATATCGTTGAAGGAACGGATAGCTTTTTAGAAATATAGTGACGACAACTTCCGCTAAAGAGGTCACTCCCGGTGAAGGGATCTCGGCTCTTTCCCCGTAGAATGGGGTGCAGGATATTCCAACTGAATACCACGGTGCAAAGCAAAAGTAATCGGCTATAGTGAAGTTAATGCCCTGACGCAAACTTTTGTCCAAGGGGTCACTCCCGGTGAAGGGATCTCGGCCCTTGCCTCGTCGACTGAGGAGCAGGATATTCCAACTGAATACCACGATGCAAAACAAAAGTGAACGTCCTTGCAATAACAGCTTTTTGAAAAATGTTCCAACAACATCAGATTAGGTTTGTTTTTAACTTGCATTGATCCGAATCAACGCAGTCCTATCAATTGATCACACCACAAAGAACGAAAATATACTGATGTACGTATATGCCATCCGCATTCGCCACTGGGTCCCGTCATTACCCATTAGGTTAGCTAACTAACGACAGAGCGGGGACTGGACTAGCGCGGATGTAAAACATATACAACATCTACTAATATATATACCAATATATTATATTCGCTCAAGGCGTGATAAAAAATGCAACATCACAGAGAATGAACAGCATCACAGATATCTGGGATCCCCGGGTTTCACAGAGCCACTACTGAAACCCGACGTTCCCCTGGTCGTGTGGATAGCCTGTGCAATGAGAACCAAGACCCCTACGGGCGCGGCAAGTCACCCGCCAAAACCTGAAGCGAGGCAGCCCCCTTCAGTGCCGTGAATGGACCACCCAGCACTTCACGGAATCCGGTAACTTGGGCACCCCTCCTGGGTCAACCTGTACCCCCTACGAGTGCGGCGAATAGCCCGCCAATCCTAGAGTGAAGCCCCCTCCGTCCCAATGCATGAGATGCGGGCTTGTTGCCCTCTAGAACCCGGCTATCCGTGCACCCCTCCGCGGGGTAATCCTAGTACAGAAAGTAAAATATACATACAACGGGTACATCGACCGCAACCTGGTCGTGCCCCAAAATAATAATACAAACAGGCAGTGACGGCAGTCCACATGTCGGACGCTCGTCCCGCAATATCAAATGTACATAATACAACCACAACTGTACTAGCATTGCATCCAGGCTATCCCCACGACCGATCCGCAACATCACAGAAAAACAAAACATCAACGTGAAAGTCACGTTCGCAAATCCGTCTAACCGGGCTATAGCAGCTAGACCGGATTTACCGATCGAGTGACATTCACGGTCGCAGATATAATGTAAATACTGTGAAATAATGTGTTTAAAATATCCGATCGATCAAACTTTAACAAGTGGGCCCCCAAGCACTACTGTAGCAGATCAGGAAATTCTGGGCCCAAAATTAATATTCCAAAACCCATATTTTAAGCCCACAAAGACACTGTAGAAATTTGGTGCAGGGATCTCCACAGTGCGCGGCGGAAACGCGGCCCAAAAGGGGTTTTGGCCGCGGTTCCGCGCCTCCACTGTCGATTCCCCTTGTCGAATTTCTACAGTAGCCTAGTGGTCTCCAGTACATCAATTTTATACAACCTGAAAAATTTTTGGAGACCAAAAAATTTCAACAGAAAACTGTCGCTAGCAAAAATGTAGATTTTGGAATTTTGGTCGATCGGAAATGCAAAACACATTAAACCAAGCTAGACTAAGTTAATGGCGAGGCTCTGATACCACTGTAAGTGCACGGCGGCGCCGCGGCCGTCAATCCGACGGCCAAATGCGGAAGCGGTGATAAACTTTAATTTTTCTTGAACTGGCAAACCGCCGCGCACTAATACCCGGATCGAACCATTAATTAGTCCTAGCTATCTACAAGAAAGGGAATAGAGATATACCGACGATCCAAGTCCTCCGGTCTTCTCGTCATAGTCCCGATCTCCTGCGGAATGTCCCGTCTCCTCCTCGTCGCCGGAAGTGCACCACATCGCCTACTTCTTTTACGGGCTCCCACCTCAATGCCGAGGCAACTCGGGCACGAAGCTGGCTAGTCGACGTGCCCAAGATTCGCTGTAGAATGTGTAGTGAAGAAGTCTCATTTGGGGTATGTGGAATTGCCTTTTTGGTGGAGGAATGATACAAGAACTATATGGAGGGACTTGGGGATTTTTGGAGCATGAAATGAACCAAAAAACCCCTTCTCAAAATTGGGACAGCCCCACCCCCTCAAGAGGCCGGCCATGACATGGTGGAGAGGTTGAAAGAGTGGGAGTCTCTCACTAAAGAATGGGAGCCATTCTCATCTCATACAAGAGAGAGAGAGTCAAGACAAAGAGGTGGTTGAAAAGCAAGTGATGATGAGAAACAATGATCACTCCCAAAACCAATACTCAACCAACAATCATCAACAACCATGATTGTCAACAAAGTCAAGCCATCATGATAAAGCTAGAAGTCAAGGTCAAGGAAAAGCTATCATGATACAACAAAATGCAAAGACCCCCTCCACAAAAATTTATTTGCAACAATGCAAATAACCCCTCCTCCACCAAACTTCGGCCAATGAACGAAATAAAGGAAATTGGCCGAAACGGAAAGCAAACTGGCAACTCCAGAAAACTGGTCCCGTAATAAATTACAGGAAAACCCCGATACTGTGCATACACACCCGCATCTGTATTTCGACCGAAATACAAATGCAATGAGACAAAATCTACACTGTACTATACTCGGATCCGGCTTAAACCAAAGCCGGCTAGTAATATCCGTTCGATCCTGATCCGTGCAATACCGCACGTATCTGATCGAACCCTGCCATATATCCATACGGCCTATAGTACAAACTGTCCGATCCTGATCCGTGCAATACCGCACGTATCTGATCGGACCTTGCCATATCTCCATATGGCCTCTACAACCTTTCGCCCGAAAGCTGAGTAACTGAATGTGGGGGACTCTAAAGACTCATCAACACCTTGGTTGTGGATTTAACCACTAGCACGTTAGAGGTATAAGCCAATACATAACGGGCTACCAGGTATTGACCAAAAGGGACGTCTGTGAGCGAACTCAGCCTGACTCCCTACTGAGCCTGTCAGTGACAATATCCGTACAGTCCGGTCCGTTCGTCTATGAGTATCGCATAGCGGGCCTAGGGGGTTGGTAAAAGTCAGACCCCCAAAAGCGGTACAAGTCGTGTCGGAGTGTAGCCCAGAACACCCTGAGATACTACTGGAATACCTACCAGTAAATCTCCTTGCCTCGGCCGAGGGCTTCGTGTAATGTCTCTCCTAGACACAGCACGACCTCACCCCCAATACCGGGAGAGACGAACCCCTGAAGATACGCTCACTGCCTCCATGTGGCTCGGGACTGTACCCAACTAAAACCTGTTTGCACGACTCCTTTGAGCCGTGGTAGGGTAGTAATCAAAGTACAGTGGGAACTCACACGAGACAAATGACGATCCCCAGGTTGATGAACTAACCTGCACACATGTCACCAGGGAACTGCCATCTGACGTCTGGTATATGACCAACTAGCATGTTCCCGGCGAGTCCTGTCCGGTGTACTCATAACCCAATGAGCACCTGTATACATCTTAGGTGATCCAACTGACACCAGTGGCTTGTGAGACCGGCCACCGCCCCTCGTCGGGGTCTCGACTGTATACACTAGTCTACTCTGGAGTATCGATGCCCTGTCTCGAAACTCACACGACTAGGGACCATTTAAGGATATGCTTATAGACCCCAGCTCCCACTTATATGATCGCCCTCATACTGCTGGTGGTCAAGCAAGAATCCTAGGGGCTCTACCAACGTGTAATAGCGACCTGTCAGGTCACTTAAAGCAGTACACGATGATAAAGGTAAACTAGATAGCATACTATCATCTCGAGTAAGACTGTCCGACCGGGATAGGTCCTCCCTCAATCATTGCAATCTCGTGCCTGTGATCCAATAATTGACTCTGAGGGCACTATCTCCAACACTTCTGTACACCACACTTAGGCTAATTAGTTTTCTTCCTTCCCCACCTTTCAGCATCTGCCTATGGTTTGGAAGAAAACTATCCAATAAGCGCAATAGGTGTACCCTCTCCTAATCCTAAGAGCCCTCACAACCAGAGAGAAGGTAAAAGGAAAAGACAACTGAATAGTCCTATTCAATTTCTCCAGAACCGGAAACTATTATCGAATCTGAAACAAGTTTCTTCGAGTTCGTATGTAACTATACGATGGCTTATCCAATAAATGTGGATCTTCATAGCGATACGGAATATTCCGGAGAAAAGCAAAGGGTAAAAGTAGGAGCCGCAATGAAGTATGCAACTCTGACAATCCAAAAGCCAATATGTTTTAAGAAGGTTCGGTTAACTTGGTTTATGAGTTCTAGTCTAGGGTCGGGCCATGGTCGCTGCAAAAGAGGGAGAGAAAAGAAACACTCAGCGTGCACTCTAACCTAGATCAGAATGGTTAATCACTTTATCTAATCAGGATGGCTCCCACTATTTCCTCGAATTCTCCTCCAAACCCAAAAGAGAATTAGTCGGGATCATCTAAAATCACCTGAGAAGTAAACCTACTCATCAGTGGGAATCGGGATCCAACTATCATCGCATGATAATCTGATGGAATCCACTCAAGTTATCACACTCCAAAAGGTATGCACATGCCTGGCAAGTTTCCTGTATGTTTGAAACTCTGTCACGCCCCGCTTACCGGTATACGGCGAAGGGGGCGGGACGAGGCTGCTACGTATTTACTTTGAAGTAAATACGCTAAGCGTATCTAAGCAATATAAAAGTAAGCACAAGAGACAAGAGATATAAACTGAACAGCAACTTTTTTATTAACATTCTTTTGTACAATGCATGAAAAGTAAATACAACTGAAATAAAAAGCAATGCCTAAATAATGGCATAACAGAAATGAAAGTACTGAAATGGAAAAGTGTACAATGAACTAGAGCTCGGGGTCTTCGCTGAACTGGTCCAAGTCTTCAGCAGTGGGTTCGATCTCTGATGTGTCCAAATCACCTGACGATATTCAAAGAAAGAAAGATAATGTCGTCAGCGAACAGGTCGCTCGGTAAGTCCCAAAGATAAAGGAGAAATAGAATAGACAGAATAAGAAGCTATCTTTTAAAGCTGTATTATATTGTTGTAATTTTGTGTTAACGCTGTTGTTTGTAATTTGGTACAGAAGAATGCCAGTGTATACGAGAGGAATCTCTATATGCCAGAGACTAGAGACAAGTATAGTACAAGGAACCGTTTATGCCACAGTACAACAGCAACTGGATTCATGTTAGGTGTATTAAGTCTTACTGTCTCGTGCCACTTTTAACACCTTCCGTACCAATCTACCCCTTAAACCCCGAGATGTCTTGTTTGTATTGTATTGTATTGTAAATTGTATTGATTGCATAATTGAATGACTGATCAAAACCATGATATCAGTAAACGGGTGTAACCGTAGAATCATGTAAATTGAATAACTGGAGAACCATGTAAATGAAATGTATATCCATAGTTCGGTTCGGTCAAATTGTATAGATTGATAATTGGATTCATGGATTCATATTGAATTGTAATATTGAAGATTATAGATTGTAGATTGTAGACTGTAGATTTTAGATTGTACTTGAATCATATTCAAGTTAGATTATAATGAAACTCAATCTGAGTCAGACAATTAGAGAAGTAAATTGAAGTCCTAATTGTTTAGATGTTATCGGTAACCGCTGCACATGGGCGGCGGGATTTGTGTCTTTTTCAAAGACGATTACCGTATTGATAACACCATTGTTAGGTTGTCTATCTTAGATAGGCAAGCACCCACTTCTCCGGCTCCCTGAGGCTCAAGAGATTGGTCCCGCTTAAACCTATATTTACTAGGGTCCTTAGGGTAAATTGTAGAACTTGAGGGGGTTTTATGTAATAATACTTTTATATACTTTTTAAAATACACCCCAAGTATTTATTATTCGTTTTTAGAGTTGTAATGAATGTAGATTTTACATTGTGATATTTCTAGTGAACATATCCTAATTTCATAAATAAAGGTTTTTATTTGTAATATTGATTTGTATGGAATTCATGGTATTTTAGTGTAAAATGATTCTTGTGATTTTTGAAAAGAGTTAGAATATTTATAATAGTTCAAAATAATATTTTAATATTACATATACATATATTTATATGAAAATAATTTTAATATATATATTATATTCTAGAAATCTCGTTTTTCTTAATATGTCGTATTTTAAATCTTTCGAGACCGAATGCTCCTTGCGGAGGTCTGCATCTCGCACTACTAAGCCCGAGGATGTGCGATAATCTGCACCATCCCGAACGGGTTCCCCAAATAGGTTGTAGCGGCGCTTTGCAAGGATTTGTATAAATACTAATCATTAAGAAAAAACGGTTTTATTAATTATGGTATTTATTTGTAAAGGTGTCGATTTCCCGTATTCTATATTCCAGGGTCTCCTAACTTAACTGGACTGCTCCTAACTGGTCCAAAGCGACAACTTGTGAGATATCTCTCAAATCGCCTCTTCACCGCCAATTGTGGCCAGGTAAGTACAAGTGAAGAAAGGAGGGATCTGCTCATGAATCACCGTGAGACGGGTCTTTTAAAGTTACCTTTCTCACTTGTTTAGCCTAGGCACCACAAAGTCAGGTTAGATAAACGATTGAATACCCACAACCTTCCTCTGTCCTAATGAGCGCGACAATTCTTAATTGGCTGAGTCTAGATTTTTTTTTATTAGCTCAAAAGTTATTTATTTGTAAAGATTTCGATTTCACGTATTCTATGTTCCCGAGAGTATTGTGCTATGTTGCATATGAGTGTGTGGGGAGGTAGGTCGTTACCTCGTGATCTATTTAAAGGTATAACAAGTTTAATGGTTCAAATGTATAATCAAAACAATGTGGTATTTAAATGAAAAATACGATAAAATGAAATAGCCATCATTTTATAAAATGAAACTTGATCAATTTGGTTGATTAGTGTTTAATAGTCAACATGAGGGAGTTTAAGCATAATTGTATTAACGAGAAGTGAAGTTTTATAAGAAAACCGAATCGGAAATCGAATTTGTTCCGATTCCGTCGGGTTTTGTAAATCCGTATTTTAGAAAAGAAAAGAGAGGTAGAATTTGGGGACTTACGGGTTTAGGACAATAAGGAGAGGGAGGTGGAACGGGAGGAGTTTCCTGTGCGTCGCTTCGTCGCCGGGAGCTCCTAGAATGATCGTCGGAAGTTCACCAGAAAATTCGCCGTAGCTTCGCCTCATGCTCGATTTCAAAGTACACAAGGTTTGTTGGAAATTTTTGAGAGTTGGCTCAGGGTTTAGGATGAGAGGGTAGAGGGTAGGGATGGTATTTATAGGGTTAGGCTAGGGTTAGGGTAGATGAAGGGTTTTAATTTAAAAAAAATTGTAAAATGTATTAAAATCATTAAGAATTGGAGTAAAAGAGGATTAATTGTGTCTCTGGAAGTGGGCTGCAGCTTTAAAGTATACAGGGTTGTATAGAAGGCCAAGAGACACAAAAAAGATGTTGGGGACTCGGCCGTCCGGCCGAGTCCGGCCGGCGGCGCCGGCCCGAGTCGGCCGGTCCGCGAGTCATCAGGTCGGGAGGTGGGGGGTCTCGAGGTGTAGGCTCTGGTACTTTCAGTTTTGTGGGTGTAGTGGGAAAATCTGGAGTTATCACGTGTTGACTGTTGGGCTTCTATAAAATTTAAAACAAAATAAATATAAAAAATAATGTGGGGCATGGGATTTGAACTCTGGTGGCTTGGTTCAGCAATGCAAGGTATTATCAATGAGGTACAAGCTCCTTCTTTTAATTATGGAGTGAAATATATACTTAAAGTGGTAACAGCAACATTAAATACTCCAAATATAGTTTAAATTTAAAGCAAATTTATGTACACTAAAAATGGAGTTGTTACAGTCTACCCTCCTTACAAAAATTTCGTCCTCGAAATTTACAAATTTTATTTGAGGACTAGCTTACAAAGAGGTGAGGATATCTTGCACGCATTTTATCTTCCCTTTCCCAAGTGGACTCTCCTGGAGTATCTTTCCTCCACATCACTCGGACCAAGTTAACTTCCTTGTTCCGAAGTGTCTTCACTTTCCTGTCCAGGATCTCCACAGGCTGTTGCTCACAAGACAAGTCAGGCTGTATAGTGAGCTCGGAATGATCAAGAACATGGCTGAGGTCACTCACATACCTTCTGAGTTGGGATATGTGGAACACATTATGCACTCCTTCCAATGAGGGTGGAAGCGCTAAGCGGTATGCCATTTCACCGACTAGTTCGAGTATGTCTAATGGTTTAATGTATCTCGGACTTAATTTACCCCGTCTTCCAAATTGGATCACTCCGTGGTTTGGAGATATCTTCAAGAATACGTGATCTCCTGGCTGGAACTCCAAGTGTCGTCTCTTTGCATCAACCCAGTGCTTCTGTCGATCTTGGGCTATGCGTATCTTTTCCCTGATAGTATGAACCACATCAACAGTCGCTACTATCATCTCTGGTCCAAGAAGTTCCCTATCTCCGATGTCGTCCCAATTTAATGGTGATCGACACTTCCTTCCATACAATGCTGCAAAAGGTGTCATTCCTATGCTTGCTTGATAGCTGTTGTTGTACGAGAACTCCACAAGATGCAGGTGATCTTCCCACGATCCTTTGAAGTCTAACATACACGCTCTGAGCATATCCTCCAAGATCTGAATAGTTCGCTCAGACTGACCATCTGTTTGTAGATGATAAGCCGTGCTGAAGTTCAGACTTGTTCCCAAACTTGCTTGCAGACTCTGCCAAAATTGCGATCGGAACCTGGTGTCACGATCGGAGACAATACAGACCGGTACTCTATGAAGTCTCACAATTTCCTGTATGAGTTCATGGGTATCAGAGATAGTACATTATGAAGGTATAAATCTTAAATAGATTATTACCTCCATGTACTTCTTTGCTAGTGTCTCAGTAGATTGGCCAACTCGAAATGGAATGAAGTGAGCCGACTTTGTGAGTCGATCTACGATGACCCATACGGCATCATTACCCTTTGTGCTGCGAGGAAGAGCAGTCACAAAATCCATTGTGATGTGTTGCCACTTCCATTCTGGGATTGGTAATGGTTGAAATAGTCCAGCTGTCCTGTGATGTTCAGCCTTTACTTGCTGACACATCAAACATTTTGCGATGCTTTTGGCTACTTCACGCTTCATTCCATGCCACCAAAAATTCTGACGTAGATCTTTGTACATTTTTGTACCTCCAGGGTGTACTGAATAGGGAGAGTTGTGAGCTTCTTTCATTAACTCTTCCCGAACAGGACCTTTTGGTACACACAATCTGTTGCCGTATCTCAAAGATCTGTCTTCATGGATGATGAATTCTGTTCTGAGTCCATTCTCCACTTGTTCTCTGATCTTTTGCAACTTAGCATCACTTGCTTGAGCTACTTTGATCTGATTGACAATGGTTGATTGAACTTGTAAATTCATCAAACTTGAAGCGTTACCTGGCATGACTACTTCAATCTCCATCTGATGCAAGTCTTGTTGAAGCTGCCACTGAGCGGTGAGATTCATCGATAATGGTTGGCGACTAAGTGCATCAGGTACCACATTCACCTTCCCTGGGTGATATTGCAAGTTGATGTCAAAGTCCGCCATGAGTTCTAACCATCTTCTCTGCCGCATATTCAACTCCTTCTGAGTAAACACGTACTTCAAGCTCTTATGATATGTGTAGATGTTCACTCTCTCACCAAGTAGATAATGACGCCAAATCTTGAGAGCAAAGATGACGGCTGCCAACTCTAGGTCATGCATCGGATAATTGCGCTCATAAGTCTTCAGCTGTCTTGAAGCATAAGCCACAACTTTACCGTGCTGATGTAGAACACATCCTAATCCCTTACCGGATACATCGCAATGCACTTCGAATCCTCCAGATTGATCCGGTATGACGAGAATAGGCGCTGATGTCAATCTTGACTTGAGTTCTACGAAAGCTTGTTCTCATGCTTCTGACCACACAAAATCTTCATCTTTACGTGTGAGCTTGGTCAGGGGTGTTGCTATCTTCGAAAAGCCTTCAATGAACCTTCTGTAATATCCAGCTAAACCCAAGAAACTCCAAATGTCCTTCACTGACTTTGGTGTAGGCCATTCGCTAACTGCTGAAACTTTCGCTAGATCTACAGAGATTCCATCACCTAATACGATATGTCCAAGAAAACCAACTTGCTTTAGCCAAAACTCGCACTTGCTGTACTTGGCATAGAGCTGGGGTTGTTGAAGAGTTTCCAGGACAATTCATAGGCGTTCGGCATGTTCTTTCCGACTCTTAGAATACACCAGGATGTCGTCGATGAAGATGATAACAAACCTGTCTAAATACTCCCGGAAAACTTGATTCATTAGGTTCATGAATATTGCTGGTGCGTTGGTCACTCCAAATGGCATCACTAGAAATTCGTAATGTCCATAGCAAGTTCTGAAAGCTGTTTATGAATATCAGCTTCCTTGACCTTCACCTGATGATAACCTGAACGAAGATCCAATTTAGAGAACACACAAGATCCACTTAGCTGATCGAATAAATCGTCGATGTACGGAAATGGATATTTGTTCTTTATCGTGACTTCGTTCAAGGCTCTATAATCGATGCACATTCTGTATGAACCTTCCTTCTTCTTCATAAGTAGTATAGGTGATCCCCAACTTGAAGTGCTGGGACGAATCCATCCTTTCGCCAGTAATTCGTCCAACTGTGTTCGGACTTCCTTCAAACCTTCCGGACTTAGTCGATAAGGTGCTTTGATCACCGGTTGTGCTCCTGGTACTAAATCAATGCTGAATTCAAGAGCTCGATCGGGAGGCAAACCTGATATATCGTCAGGAAATACATCGTCGAACTCTCGAACCACATCTGGTCTTGATTCTTCCTCCGCTTGAGCTGCTGCAACTACTGCTTCTCTTGGCTTCGCTTTGTAGGTACTTGGCTCCAGGGTACAGTCTCCGCTTTTAAAATAGAAGACCGGATGGTCTGGAATCTTCAATACTACTCTCCTTTGACGACAGTCGATGGTAGCATAAAAAGTTCCAAGCCAATCCATTCTTAGAACCACATCGAAGTTCGGTATGTCCAGCACTTTGAAGTCGGCATAAAACTCTCTGCTGCAAACGACGGCTGGACACAAGCTGTATCCCATGGTTGCCTTTAGAACGCAATTTCCTGAACTGACATTCCAGCTGGATACAAGCGGTGAGACTGGAATCGCATGGGTTCGGACGAACCGTTGCGATATAAAGCAATGAGATGCTCCAGTATCAAACAGTGCTAGTGCAGGTAGTGAGGCCACTAAGATTGTACCTAAGGTATGTGGGATATGTTTTAAGTATAGGGAAAAGTATGTAAATAAGTAGCAAGATTGAAAAGAAAGGTTTGAGAAGAAAAATTTACCAGTGATAACTTGGCCAGTGGCCTCAGCTTCTTCCACTGTCATCGTGAAAGCCTGGCGCCTTGATACATTCCTCCTGGCCTGAGGAGCATTCCTCGGAACATTCCTTTGAGCTTGATGGAACTGACGAGGAGGTGGTGCAGCTTGTGGTTCTCTGGGTGGTGCAGGTAGTGCAAGTCTTGGAGCAGGGGCTTGGATGGCTGGGCGCTGTGGGTAATTGTTTACTGGCCTGGGTGCAGCAATTAGATTTTGTTTATAAGGACAAGACCCAATACCATGAGCAGCTGAGCCGTAGATCAAGCAAAGGTTGTTCGCACGCCGGCAATCTCTCGCCAAATGCCCATTTCTCTTGCAGTGGTTACAAAAAGCTAGGCTGGGCCTGTTGTTTGGTGCTCCTGGACGCCTTGGCACAAAAGGTGGTCTGGACGAGGCTCCTCCTGCCATATGGTTGGTAGGAAACTTAAATCCTGCAGACTGAGGTCTGCCCCTTGCTTTTATCACTGCCTCATAACTGCGGGCAGCTTCCAGAGCATCTTCGTGAGTCGGAAATTTCCCTTTGGCTAGAGCAGCCTGAATTTCCGTGTCCAAGCCTTCTTGAAAGCGACGGGCTCTGATCTCGTCCGTCGGTATCAAGTGTGTCGCGAATCTATTTTAAAGGATTTTGTTAGCTGTGTATTATGTGATATTTTAAAAAAATTTGAAATAGTGTGACATATCTTACCGACTTAGCATGGTGAATTCAGCGTCATACTCATCTACTGACTTGTCCCACATCGAACCTTGTTGTAGATGGATGAACTGCTGTTCCATGGCAAACCTGGCAGTCACAGGGAAGTACTTCGCGTCGAACTTATCACGAAAAGTCTTCCATTCAATAGGCTGTTCAAGACGGTTTTCTTCCGCCTTCCACCAATTGCGAGCATTGTCCGTGAGCTGCAGTTTCGCCACATGGACCCAAGCTATGTCTGGCACTTGTGCTGCCGCCAGATCATCCTGTATGCTTTGTGCCCATTCCTCAGCTTCAAGTGGGCTTCCCTTTCCGGAGAACTGCTTGGGATGTAAAGCCCTGAATTACTTTACCCTAGGTGCGTCCGTCTCGGGATGGTTCAGGAGTTGTTGATGTCCCTCAAGGAGGCTGCGGATCGCCTCAAGTAGAACCGTTTGCTCGGTGGGTGGAGCAGGAACAGCAAGTGTGAGAGATAGTGGTGGAGGTGTGTTGTTGACATTGGTGCTGGTGTTGTTCGAGGAATCCATAACCTTGAAGAAAAAGTTGGGTTAAGACAGATTCAAGTACATGAAATGATAAGATTCTAGGAATATGAAATTGTAAGATTCAAGGAACATGAATTGTAAAGAATGTTTTAGTTGCTGGTTCTTGTGTTATATTGCTTAGGTTTGTTCACGCAAAACAGAATTGCATAGTATGGTTCTACACAGCTCTGACCTGCATGGGCTACCAACAATACCTGTCATGCCCCGCTTCCCGGTATACAGCGAAGGGGCGAGACGAGGCCGCTACGTATTTACTTTGAAGTAAATACGCTAAGCATATCTAAGCAATATAAAAGTAAGCACAAGAGACAAAAGATATAAACTGAACAGCAACTTTATTTATTAACATTCTTTTGTACAATGCATGAAAAGTAAATACAACTGAAATAAAAAGCAATGCCTAAACAATGGCATAACAGAAATGAAAGTACTGAAATGGGAAAGTGTACAATGAACTAGAGCTCGGGGTCTTCGCTAAACCGGTCCAAGTCTTCAGCAGTGGGCTCGATCTCTGATGTGTCCAAATCACCTGACGACATTCAAAGAAGAAAGAAAGAGAATGTCGTCAGCGAACAGGTCGCTCGGTAAGTCCCAAAGATAAAAGAGAAATAGAATAGACAGAATAAGAAGGTATCTTTTAAAATTGTATTATATTGTTGTAATATTGTGTTAACGCTGTTGTTTGTAGTTTGGTACAGAAGAATACCAGTGTATATGAGAGGAGTCTCTATATGCCAGAGACTAGAGGCAAGTATAGTACAAGGAACCGTTTATGCCACGGTACAACAGCAACTGGATTCATGTTAGGTGTATTAAGTCTTACTGTCTCGTGCCACTTTTAACACCTTCCGTACCAATCTACCCCTTAAACCCCGAGATGTCTTATTTGTATTATTGTATTGTAAATTGTATTGATTGCATAATTGAATGACTGACTAAAACCATGATATCAGTAAACGGGTGTAACCGTAGAATCATGTAAATGGAATAACTGGAGAACCATATAAATGGAATGTATATCCATGGTTCGGTTCAGTCAAGTTGTATAGATTGATAATTGGATTCATGAATTCATGTTGAATTGTAATATTGAAGATTATAGATTGTAGATTGTAGACTGTAGATTTTAGATTGTACTTGAATCATATTCAAGTCAGATTATAATGAGACTCAATCTGAGTCAGACAATTAGAGAAGTAAATTGAAGTCCTGATTGTTTAGATGTTATCAGTAACCACTGCAAATGGGCGGCAGGATTTGTATCTTTTTCAAAGACGATTACCGTATTGATAACACCGTTGTTAGGTTGTCTATCTTAGATAGGCAAGCACCCACTTCTCTGGCTACCTGAGGCTCAAGAGATTTGTCCCGCTTAAACCTATATTTACTAGGGTCCTTAGGGTAAATTGTAGAACTTGAGGGGGTTTTATGTAAAAATACTTTTATATACTTTTCAAAATACACCCCAAGTATTTATTATTCGTCTTTAGAATTGTAATGAATGTAGATTTTACATTGTGATATTTCTAGTGAACATATCCTAATTTCATAAATAAAGGTATTTATTTGTAATATTGATTTGTATGGAATTCATGGTATTTTAGTGTAAAATGATTCGTGTGATTTTTGAAAAGAGTTGGAATATTTATAATAATTCAAAATAATATTTTAATGTTACATATACATATATTTATATGAAAATAATTTTAATATATATATTATATTCTAGAAATCTCGTTTTTCTTAAGATATCGTATTTTAAATATTTCGAGACCGAATGCTCCTTGCGGAGGTCTGCATCTCGCACTACTAAGCCCGAGGATGTGCGATAATCCGCACCATCCCGAACGGGTTCCCCAAATGGGTTGTAGCGGCGCTTTACAAATATTTGTATAAATACTAATCATTAAGAAAAAACAGTTTTTATTAATTATGGTATTTATTTGTAAAGGTGTCGATTTCCTGTATTCTATGTTCTAGGGTCTCCTAACTTAACTAGACTGCTCCTAACTGGTCCAAAGCGACAAGTTGTGAGATATCCCTCAAATCGTCTCTTCACCGCCAATTGTGGCGAGCTAAGTACAAATGAAGAAAGGAGGGATCCGCTCACGAATCACCGTGAGACAGGCCTTTTAAAGTTAGCTTTCTCACTTGTCTAGGCTAGACACCACAAATCAGGTTTAGATAAACAACTGAATGCCCACAACCTTCCTCTGTCCTAATGAGCACGACAGTCCTTAATTGGCTGAGTCTAGATTTTTTTTATTAGCTCAAAGGTTATTTACGATTTCCCGTATTCTATGTTCCCGAGGGTATCGTGCTATGTTGCATATGAGTGTGTGAGGAGGTAGGTCGTTACCTCGTGATCTATTTAAAGGTATAACAAGTTTAATGGTTTAAATGTATAATCGAAACAATGTGGTATTTAAATGAAAAATACGATAAAGTGAAATAGCCATCATTTTATGAAATGAAACTTGATTAATTTGGTTGATTAGTGTTTAATAGTCAACATGAGAGAGTTTAAGCATAATTGTATTAACGAGAAGTGAAGTTTTATAAGAAAACCGAATCGGAAATCGGATTTGTTCCGATTCCGTTGGGTTTTGTAAATTCGTATTTTAGAAAAGAAAAGAGAGGTAGAAGTTGAGGACTTACGGGTTTAGGACAACAAGGAGAGGGAAATGGAACGAGAGGAGTTGTCGGTGCATCGCTTCGTCGCCGGGAGTTCCTAGAATGATCGTCGGAAGTTCGCCGGAAAATTCGCCGTAGCTTCGCCTCGTGCTCGATTTCAAAGTACACAAGATTTGTTGGAAATTTCTGAGAGTTGGCTCAGAGTTTAAAGTGAGAGGGTAGAGGGTAGGGTGGTATTTATAGGGTTAGGCTAGGGTTAGGGTAGATGAAGGGTTTTAATTTTAAAAAAATTGTAAAATGTATTAAAATCATTAAGAATTGGAGTAAAAGAGGATTAATTGTGTCTCTGGAAGTGGGCTGCAGCTTTAAAGTATACAGGGTTGTATAGAAGGCCAAGAGACACAAAAAAGATGTTGGGGACTCGGCCGTCCGGCCGAGTCCGGCCGGCGGCGCCGGCCCGAGTCGGCCGAGTCGGGCCGAGTCGCCATGTCAGGAGGTGGGGGGTCGTGAGGTGTAGGCTCTGGTACTTTCAGTTTTGTTGGTGCAGTGGGAAAATCTGGATATTACTACATAAAGAACTGTCCCCAATACTCCTTTTCTGCCGCGGAACCGCCGCAAAAGGTGGTTTAGTGCCACGGTTCCGCGGCCACATGGAGGATTTGAGGGCTCGTTTTTCATGGTAACCCTTATAATTCCCTGCTGATTTTTTTAAGTATTTTTAATTCAGAAAAAACCCAGTTTTTAAAAAATGTACAGAGAGGGGGTTATCTTGACGTTTCCGGGTTCGATCGGAGTTTTAACTTCGTTAACACATCGCCTAATGCTCTAGCTAGGCTCTGATACTACTGTAGGATTACTGGGCATTCTAAAAAGGGTTAAGGAATCATCAAACATGCCCGATTAAAATTTTAGCCGTGCCTAACAACCCTAAACAAGATCGTTGCTAGAAAATTAGGGTTTCACATGCTAGTAAAAGACATTTACTACTAACGGAATACGAAATACAACCTTTGTAGATCGGTCCTTCACTTCTAAAGCTCCTTGTCGTAGTCCCTTCGCTGCGATCATGGTTTTCCCGGGCCCTCGCATGGCTTCACAAGGCGAAAGATGCGTCCTTGCTTGAAGTGTTGGAGGCCGAAGATGATCTACGTCGAGGGAATAACGACTCAAGCTACTACTTCACTAACTAGAGAATTAGTGAAGCAAACACCATAAACTAAAGTGCTAGTCTAGTAGAGGATGGAGAAATAGAAAGTGGGATCTCTTTAGAATTTTATTTCTCACAATGTTTCACTCTCTCTTGAAAACCCTAGCTAGCTTTTCTTTTGCTCAAAGAAAGAAGAAGATGATGAACAAAAGAAAAGATGAGGATAATGATCAAGTGAGTGAGCTAACCATGGTGAGTGAGTATCATATACTAACTCATGTAGAGACATTACCATAGCTAAGTGTGATGGTTAGGTTAAAAATCCAAAGTAAAAACAAATTTAGTGGACTTTAGTCAATGCATCCACAAGCTTCCACAAGCTTCATGCATTTTCTAATTTTCCACTAATTTTGTAATTACTTTAAATACATAAATCCCAACATAAAAAATAGTATGGTGTAAGTCTCATACACACATAAATGTTGTATCATCAACCATGATACAAAAAGAAAACACATTTTAATATATATCACATATATATTAAAGTTGTGTACATGTGAGAAAAAACCTAAAGTGAACAAGTGTTAGTTAATGTAAACTAGTATATCAAATATACAATTATACAATAAATTATTAAATCAACACTTGACTTAATAATCCGGTCATATCTCATATAACCGACTAACATCCATTGTATCGACTTCTCGAATCAACACTTGATTCGATAACCCGGCTATATCACATATAACCTCGCGATACAAAAAGTCGCGAGAATAAAATACGGTATCACATACACGCATTTTTCTCGGTCCCGCACATATCACATATGCGCTCCTATTTCGTTTTGCCTGAGCCAGTAAAACCTCTGTGTAGGACTCTAAAGACTCATCAATACGCCGGCAGTAGGTGATGATCACATCAAGCACCCACAAGCCGTCAACCGTACTAGATGGACGTAACGGCCACCCGGGTATTGAGCGATCAGAAGATCAGCAAGCAAGCCCGCTCCAACTCCTGTAAAAGCCTACCGGTAACACTTCCCGTACAGTCCGGTCTCCTCTTCTGATATGTCGCATATCAAGTCTAGGGGTGGTAAACGTCAGACCCCAACAACCGATAAGTCGTGCCGATGTGAGGCTCATAACGGGTCGAGAAACTACTGGTAATACTTACCAGTAAATCTCTAAATCAGCCATGGCCAGGGACTTCCCTGTTATGGCCAATCGAGCACAGCGCAACATCAACCCCCAATACCGGGAGAGACGAAATCCCTCCTATCGCTCATTACCTCCATGTGACTCGGGACTGTACCTAAAAACCACCGTTTTGCACGCCCTCATGGACGTGGTAAGGTGGAAATCAAAACACAGTGGGAATCACATAAGACTCTATGACGATCTCGGGTCTACAGACTAACCTGCACAAGTGTCACCAGAGAACTGCCATCTGACGTAAGGTATAATACCATCTGGGAGTTCTCGGCGAGTCCGTCCAGTGTACCCAGTCTCCACTGAGCACCCGTATGCCTTCTCTGATGTCAAACACCAATGGATAACCCATCTCATGGATCGAGAAGCGTATACGCTAGTCTACTCTGGTATATCGATGCCCTGTCTCGATACACCCACGACTAGGAACATTAAAGGATGTACTTATGGACTACTCTGTTCCCACTAGTATGATCTGCATCATAGTCCAGGTAGTCAAGTACACATCCTAAGGGCTTTACCAACATGTAACTATAAGACAGTATCAAGAGATAAGTATACATGTTAAGATAAAGAGCAACCAAATAGCATACTATCATATCGAACAAGAAAGTCCTCTCTATATATGTCCAAGCATCCAATATAATATACATCATCTGTACAATACTGGCCTCTAGGGCATACATACAACTAACAATCTCCCACTTGCACTAGGGCCAGCTGTTGTAGTATCACATACCTAGCATCCCGAAGAGTCTCTCAAACTGTATCTGGGGAATGGCCTTCGTGAGTGGATCCGCAGTGTAGTTCTTCATGTCAACCCTCCTGACCTCGATCTCCCGGCGATCAACTATCTCCTGGATCAGGTGATACCGCCTCAGAATATGACTGGATCGTTGATGGGACCTGGGTTCCTTAGCCAAAGCCACCGCTCCATTGTTATCACAATTCAAAGGTATTGGATGGTCAATGGATGGAACACACCAAGTTCAGTAATGAACTTCTTGATCCAGACAGCCTCTTTGGCACCATCGTTGGCAGCGATGTATTCAGCCTCCATCGTCGAGTCTGCCACGGTTTCCTGCTTGGAACTCTTCCGGCTAACCGCCCTTCCATAGAGGGTAAAGACAAATCCCGAGTGCGACTTAGAGTCGTCCTTATCACTCTGGAAACTCGAATCGGTAAAGGACTCCACTTGGAGTTCTCCGTTACCATACACTAAGAGCATCTCTTTAGTCCTTCGTAAGTACTTGAGAATGCTCTTCACAGCTGTCCAGTGACTCTCTCCAGGATTAGCTTGATACCTACTCACTACACTTAGTGAGTATGCTACATCGGGTCTGGTACATAGCATCGCGTACATGATAGAGCCTACAGCCGAAGCAAAGGGTATCTCTTGCATGTGAGCTCTCTCCAAATCAGTGTTGGGAGACATCTCTTTGGAGAGAGTGAGCCCTGAGATCGTGGGTAAAAACCCATGTTTGGACTCTTCCATACTAAACCTCTTTAGTATGGTGTCAATGTACCTGGATTGGGACAATCCCAATATCGTTTTAGATCTATCTCTATAGATCATAATTCCCAGTATGCAGGAGGCATCACCTAGATCTTTCATTGAGAATCTTTGTGATAAGAAGAGCTTGACCGATTGCAGTATAGGAATGTCATTTCCTATCAAGAGTATGTCGTCCACGTACAATACGAGGAAGACAACCTTACTCTCTGCCACTTTCTTGTAGATACAAGGTTCATCTACGTTTTTGACAAAATCAAATTCTTTGATAACGACATCAAAGCAAATGTTCCAACTCCGCGATACTTGCTTTAATCCATAAATGGATTTAAGCAGCTTGCACACCTTCCCGCTGCTCCCACTATCTACGAAGCCCTCTGCTGAGTCATGTACACGCACTCTTCTAAATCACCGTTTAGAAAGGCGGTCTTAACATCCATTTGCCAGATTTCGTAGTCATGATATGCAGCAATGGCAAGCATGATCCGGATGGATTTAAGCATAGCCACTGGAGAAAAGGTTTCGTCATAGTCCACACCTGGTCTTTGACGAAAACCCTTTGCAACAAGTCTAGCTTTGAAAGTCTCCACTTTCCCATCTACACCAAGTTTTTTCTTGAAGATCCACTTTCTCCCAATGGGTTTTACCCTATCAGGAGCATCTTCCAAAGTCCATACTTTGTTGGTGTACATGGATTCCATCTCGGACCGCATCCATTTCACTGAGTCCCCACTCGTGATGGCCTGCTCGAAGCTAGTTGGGTCATCATCAACCATGATGCAATCTTCGCTCCCACCATCCATGAGAAAACCGTAGTATCTCTCAGGTGGGTGGGGAACCCTACTAGATCGGCGGAGAGGCTGAGGTTCGTTGGGAACTACCGAATCCTCAGGTTCCACTAAATCTTCAGTTTGAGTTTGTGTAGCCGGAATTTCTTCCAGTTCTACCTTGTCGCCACTAATTTCTTTTGCAAGAAATTCCTTTTCTAAAAAGGTGGCATGTCGAGAAACAAACACCTTTTGTTCCTCGCTATGGTAGAAAAGATATCCATGTGAATGTTTGGGATATCCAACAAACTTGCATAAAACTGACCGTGCCTCAAGTTTGTCCGGATTTTGCCTTTTGACATAGGCCGGACAACCCCATATCTTAACTTGTTTAAGACATGGTCTCTTCCCACTCCATATCTCATATGGTGTGGTAGGTACAGATTTAGATGGAACTTGATTCAATAGGTATGTTGCTGTCTCCAGCGCATACCCCCAGAAGGAAATAGGTAACTCAGCTGTGCTCATCATAGAGCGCACCATATCTAATAGGGTGCGGTTCCTCCATTCCGATACACCGTTGTGTTGTGGTGTATATGGAGGAGTTAGCTGAGAGAGAATCCCATTCTCTTTTAGGAAGTCAAGGAATTCATTGCTCAAGTATTCACCTCCTCGATCAGATCGAAGGATTTTAATACTTTTCCCGGTTTGGTTCTCGACTTCTTGTTTATATTCTCTAAATTTCTCAAAAGCTTCTGATTTGTGTTTCTTCAGGAACACATACCCGAATCTAGAGAGATCGTCAGTGAATGTAATGAAATACGAAGAACCATCCCTGGTATGTGTAGACATGGTACCTCATACATCACTATGTACCAGTCCCAAAAGTTCGGTAACTCTTTCTTCGTGTCCCGTAAACGGAGTTTTGGTCATCTTGCCTTTGAGACATGACTGGCAAGTGTCATAAGTTGAAAATTCGAATGGTTTCAAATATCCATCCTTATGCAACTTAGCTATTCGTGTCGCATTGATGTGACCCAGTCTACAATGCCACAAGAAGGATTCGTTCAGTTCTGAACTCTTCCTCTTGTGTGTGTTTGTTATGCTCAGAACTGTTGATTGATTTAGAACATAAATGCCATTGCACAACGTGCCTGATCCAACCAACTTTTGGTTAAGGAAAATGTTCATAAAATTATCCTGTAATATAAAATTATATCTCTCTTTACTCAACAAATAAACCGATATAATGTTGCATATCAGGTTCGGCATGTAATAGCATTCGTTCAGAATCAATGTATTACCAGTTGGCAATACAAGGTGATATTCCCCGACGGTTTTAGCTGCAACAATTGCACCATTTCTAACCCTTATGTCTTTATCACCTTCTCCAAGTTCTCTACCTTTCCTAAGCCCATGTAACCGATTACATATATGGGATCCTGACCCGGTATCTAATACCCAGGACGTAGAGCAAATGGAGAAACAGTTCTCTGTAACGAACACACCCGAAGAAAATGCATCAACATGTACATTCTTCATTCGGGTGGCATGGGAATCCTGGTATTCCCCAATATCCTGTTCAGTCCTATGACTCTTATAAGAAAGAACGGAACCAACGATCCCCAGCACAGTATAACATGTGGGTTCGGTCAATACATCCATATTATTATCTTTATTAAGGCATGATATGGTCGCTACCTGGAGAGAGAGAGAAGAAAATGTAGGGTTCCTAGGCACTTTCAATAGGTCTCACAAGGCATCAACCATGCCAATTTCAAATTTTACGGGTGCCGAGAAACCCTAATACGGATCGTTAACTAGAATATTAGGCGAACACATGCAACTAGTTAACAATTTAACTAAAAGAACGGAAATACAGCCTTTGTAGATCCGGTCCTCCACCTCCATAGCTCCGCAATGAAGTCTCCTCGCTGTCCAAATGGAAACCCGGGCTCTAGCGTCGGCTTCATCGGAGAAATGGGCGGGTTAGGTCATCGACTACGATGCCGAAGATGATCTACGTCGAGGCATCACAAGATCAAGCTCCCACTTCACCAAGTCATGAAACTTGTGAAGAAAACACCCTATACTACTTGGCAAGAGGTAGAGGATGAAGAAATAGGAAGTGGGTTCACTTTAGAATTGGATTTCTCACTCATTTTCTCAAGTTGCCATTGATGGAGGCAAGCTATTCTTCTTGAAGAAGAAGAAGAAGAAGATGATAATATTATGATAAGTTATTAGAATAGAATAGAAAAATCAATTCTTATCATAATTTTAACCATGGTAATGTTTAGAGAATTGACTAAGGTTAAATGAATGGTTAGGGTTAATGAGATGAAGACAAAAGGGTTTCTTTGGTCAAAACTTCATGAAGCTTCAACAAGCTTCATGAAAGAAAGAAACCTTTTGTTTTTCTTTTCTCTTTTCTTTTAATCCAAATAAAAAGATAAATGAATGAATAAAAGAAAACCCTAACCATTTACTTAACCAAGGTTTAACTCTTCACACATACCTTAGCAATCTTGCATCATCAAACATGATACGTTCAAGTGCACAGAAAAAATATATCACATATACGATATGCACATGCGAGTGAGAAAATCCATCTTAAGTGAACCGATACTAGTTAATGCAAAGTAATATATCAAATATATATTTATGCATTAAATCATTAAATCAACACTTGATTTAACGATCCGGTCATATCGCATATAACCGACTAATATCCAATGTATCGACTTATCGAATCAATCCTTGATTCGATAACTAGGTTATATCGCATACAACCAATCGATACATTCATCGCGAGAATAGAATACGGTATCGCATACACGTATTATTCTCGGTCCCGCACATATCTCATACGCGCTCCTATTTTGTTTCGCTTGAGCCAGGAAACCTCTGTGTAGGACTCTAAAGACTCGTCAATACGCCGGCAGCAGATGATGACCATATCAAACACCCACAAGCCGCAAGCGGTCTGCTAAACGTAACGGCCACCTGGGTATTGAGCGATCAGAAGATCGACGAGCAAGCCCGCTCATACTCCTGTGAATCCAACCAGTAACACTTACCGTACAGTCCGGTCTGATCGTCTGATATGTCGCATATCTCGCCTAGGGGTGGTAGACGTCAGACCCCAATAGCTCGATAAGTCGTGTCGATATGAGGTCTATAACAGTTCGAGAAACTACTGGTAACACTTACCAGTAAATCTCAGCAACCCTGACCAGGGATTTCCGGTTATAGCCAATCGAACACAGCGCAACATCAACTCCCTATACCGGGAGAGACGAATCCCCTCCTATCGCTCATTGCCTCCATGTGATTCAGGACTGTACCCAAAAGCCACCGTTTTGCACGCCCTCTTGGACGTGATAAGGTGGAAATCAAAGCACAGTGGGAACCACACAAGACTCTATGACGATCTCGGGTCAACAGACTACTCTGCACCAGTGTCACCAGAGAACTGCCATCTGACGTAAGGTATAATACCAGCTGGGAGTTCTCGGCGAGTCCGTCCAGTGTACCCAGTCTCCACTGAGCACCCGTATATCATCTCTGATGTCAAACACCAATGGATATGGGATCATCCATCGCCCATCTGTATGGGTCGAGAAGGTATACGCTAGTCTACTCTGGTATATCGATGCCCCGTCTCGATACACCCACGACTAGGGACCTTGAAGGATGTACTTATGGACTACCATGTCCCCACTAGTATGATCCGCATCATAGTCCAGGCAGTCAAGTACACATCCTAAGGGCTTTACCAACATGTAACAGAGAGACAATCAGTGCACACGTTAAGGTAAAGAGTAACCAGATAGCATACTATCATGTCAAGCAAGAAAGTCCTCCCTATATATGTCCCAGCATCCACTACAATATACATCCAATGTACAGTAATGGCCTCTAGGGCATACATATAACTAACAATCTCCCACTTGCACTAGGGCCATCTGATAGCAGTGGTTGTAGTATCTCATACTCAACCATCCCATAAAAGCCTCTCTCTGGGAAAAGGCCTTTGTGAGTGGATCCACCGTGTTGTCCTCTGAGTCTACTCTCCAAACCTCGATTACCCTGGAGATCAACCATCTCCATGATCAGGTAATACTGCCTTAGAATATGTCTGGATCACTAATAGGACAGACGTTCCTTGGCATAAGCCACAACTCCATTGTCACACAATGGGAGGAACAGAGTTCATCTCATGAACAAATATATACACCCAGACAGCCTCTTTGGTAGCATCTTAAGTAGCGATGTATCCAGCCTTTATCGTCTAGTATGCCACGGTATCTATCTTGGAACTCTTCCAACATACCGTCCCTTTACTGAGGGTAAAGACAATGCCTGTGACTGACATTCAGTCGTCTTTATCACCCTGGAACCCTTCCAGTGATTCTCCTCAGGATCGATTGATACCATCTTACTACTACTAGTGAGATTCCTAGCATCCAATTACATCTATCTCATAGATGATAAGTCAGGATTTAGGAGGTATCACTTTGATCCTATATGGAGAATCCTTGTGATAAACGGAGATTGACCGAGCGTAGCATAGGAAACTTCTTCCCTATCAAGAGTATGTCATCCACGTACTCTACGAGGATCACTACCATACTCCCTACTACCTTTTTGTATATACAAGGTTCATCTACCATTTTGATGATGTCAAACTCTTTGACCACTTCATCAAAACAGATGTTCCAACTCCGCGATGCCTGCTTTATCTTATAAAGCATCTTGTACACGTTTCCGCTGCTCCCACTGTCTACGAAGCCCTCTGGCTGTGTACTTATAGACGTTCTCTTCTAAAACATCATTTAGAAAAGCAGTCATGGCACCCAACCGCCAGATATCGTAGTCATGGTATGTAGCTGTGGCAAGTAGGATCTGGATGGACTTAAGCATAGCTACTTGAAAAGGTTTCATCATTATCCACACCTGGTTGATGACGAAAACCTTTAACAAGTCTAGCTTTGAAAGTCTCGACTTTTCCATCTACACCAAGTAATCTTCTCAAGATTTACTTGCTCCTGATGGGGATTTAACCCTTCAGATATAGCAACCAAAGTCCATACTTTGTTGGTGTATAAGGATTCCATCTCAGATCACTAAGCATCCAGCCATTCTTACAGAGTCTCACTCCTGATGGCCAGGTCGAAACTAGTTGGGTCATCATCTCATGATGTAATCCTCGCTCCCACTGTCATAGAGAAACCGAAGTATCTCTCAGGCGGGTGAGGAACCGTACCAGATCGGCGGAGAGGCTGAGGTTCGTTGGTAACTATTGAATCCTTTGGTTCTTTCAAATCATCAGCTGCAGTTTGTATAGCTGGAACATTTCCAGTTCTACATAACAGTCCTTGCCTCGAGCTTGTCCGGATTTTGCTTTTAGACATAGGCCGGACAACCCCAAATCTTAACTAACTTAAGATATGGGCTCTTCCCTTTCCATATCACATATGAAGTGGTAGGCAACTAATTTGATTCGAACCCTATTCAATAAGTATGCAACTTCATAAGTGCATAACTCCCAGAAGGAAATAGGAAACTCAGTAGTACTCATCCTAGAGCATACCTTATCATATAGGGTGTTATTGCTCCGCCCCGATACACCATCGTGCTATGGTGTATACGGAGGAGTAATGCTGAGAGAGAATCTCATTCTCCTTTAGAATAATCCAGGAATTCCGTGCTCAAGTATTCTCCTCCTTGATCACATCAAAGGACATAATACTTTTACCCGTATTTTGGTTCTCTACTTCTAACTTATATTCTGTGAATATCTCAAAAGGTTCTGACTTGTGTTTCAACAGGAACATATGTCTGAATCTTGAGAGATCATCAGAGAATGTAATGAAGTATAAAGAACCAGTCCTGGCATGTGTAGACAGGGGACCTTACATACATCAACATGTATCATCCCAAGAGTTTACTAACTCTTTCTCTGTTTCCAATAAACAGAGCTGGTGTCATTATATCTTTGTGACATGACTGGCAAGTTTCACAAAATGTAACTTCAAACTGATTTAAATATACATTTAAATGTAACTTCAGCCAGTCGGGTCGCATTGATATGACCTAGTCTACAATGCCTCAAGAAGAATTCGTTCATTTCTGAACTCTTCCTCTTGTGTGTGATCCGTATACTAAGAACGTCAATGCTTTTAGATAACATGCCTGAACCGATAAACTTTTGATATAGGAAATGTTCAAAACATTATCCATCAATACAAAATTTTATCATTTCTTTACTAATAAAGAGACTGATATGATTTTGTATATCAGGTTCGGTATTTAATAGCATTTGTTCAGAATCAATGTATTGTAATACAGGGTGACAGTGACCAACAGACTTGGCTGCAACACTTGCCCCGTTTTCTGCCTCATGAAACTTATCACCCGTTCTCAGTTCTCTACCTTTCTGTAGCCCATGTAACGGATTACATATGCGGGATCCTGATCCGGTATCTAATACCCAGGACGTAGAGGATACTGAGAAACAGTTCTTTATAATGAACACACCCGAAGATGATGCATCAGCATGCACTCTCTTCGTTTGGGCGGCACGGGAAATCTGGTATTCCCCAATTTCCTGCTCTGTCTTCTAACAATTATAAGTTGGAGCGGGACCAACGTTCCCCAGCTCAGTATAACAAGCGGGTTCGGTCAAAATTCCGTAGTATTATCTTGATTAAGGCGTGACATGGTCGCTACCAGGAGAGAGAGAGAAGAAAACACTCTGCGTGCGCTCTGTCAAGATTAGATTGGTTATTATTTTATCTAATCAGGATGGCTCCCACTGCTTTTTATCAAATCTTCCTTCAAACCCTAAAAGGAAAGACTAGCCGGGATTAATTACACACTACAAGTTCGCCAATCTTTCAGCCAGGCCAGTGTCGGTACTTTGAGGGAGGTCCCCCGTGCTTTCGCACGAACCTAATTAATGTAAACATCGTTTTCCCAGAGGCGTAACCCCGTTGACACCTTTCTAGACACCTACTTGATCGGCTAATTGTAATGTGTAAAACTCTCCCAGGAGTAACTCTTACTCGCAGCAGGTATCGAGATCCAACTATCTCATAGAAGGTATGCAATCTCATTGCAAATTTCAACACTTGAAATTCCCGATAATATTTTGCCCCTAGCGTCCTATAACCTTGACGGAGGCCAAACTACCCATAGTCCGCTAGTCAAGTTCAACCCGTCATTTCCAGATTGAATTAAACCCACCCGCACGACCCTTGACGGAGGCCAAACAACGCCGTACGAATACCCTAATCCAATCGGATCATATGCTAGCAGATAAGCACTAGTTAGCTACCATACACTACGCCTTAACGGAGGCCAAACTACCGCAGCACGAATACTAACTAGTACTTATCTGAAATGACGGAGGGCTACGACAGGTTTTTCTGAAAACCTATTGCGTAATGAACTTGATATCGTTGTAGAATCAAATGATTTTGAAATGGAGTGTTTTTGAGGCTTTTTCTAGTTTTGCTAAAGGAGTCACTCCCGGTGAAGGGATCGTCGGTCCTTTTCTCGTCGAATGAGGTGCGGGATATATCATATATATCACTGTGCAAAGCTGAAACTATAGAAGCAATCAAAAAGACAAACCGAGGGTTGTAGCATCTGCCAGTTATTGCTAAAGGAGTCACTCCCGGTGAAGGGATCTCGGTTCTTTCCTTATCGAATGAGGTGCAGGATATATCTCATATACCGCTATGCAAAGCAAGAACTGTAGCTACCTGTTTTATTTTTGAAATTCGATTCTACAACATCTTTAGGTTTCTTTTATTTCATTAATCACATTAATGAAGTCCCATCATTTAAATACCTAAACATCACAGATAAATACGACGTACACTTATGCCATCCGCATTCGCCTCGATGTCCCCTCGTGCACCGTTAGGTTAGGTAACTAACGGCAGAGCGGGGCAGGGCTGGCGCGGGTGTAAAACATAAGTAACGTCTATATAATATATCATATATACTATATAAAGTATCCATCACAGAACATATCACATGATCACATCACAGATATCGCAGCAGAAGAATCATATGAAATATTGGATATACTAGGACGTCCGTGTTTTCAATACGAGCCAGTATAAAACACGGATTCCACGGTCGCGATGAATAGCCAAACCCACACCCCTAGACCCCTACGAGAGCGGCAAGCAACCCTACCAATTCTAGAGTTAGGAGACCCGGACTCGACTCCTCGAGTTGGTCTCCCACTGGACTCCAGAACCCGGTTACTTGTGCTCCCCTCCTTGGGTCTATCCTAGTGCGGAAAAGTAAATAATATACAAAGGGTGACAACTCCCGCAACCTGGAAGTGCCCCAATAAAAGAATATTACATACAAGTTTTTACATGAATGAAAATGAAAAACACTCATCTCACATAAAAAACCCCCGGCTATTCAAACACGGCGATCCAATATACCATATCCAGCAACACATAACATCACATGTCATCAACGTAAGTAAATATGCGCATCCCAATTGTCGTTGACATATAGCAACGAAACCGGCGATATCACATATTACACTTACGGTCACAGAAAAGAAAGTATAAAACTACAACAGTTGGAATCCACAACCTGCATAGACATCGCATGCCTAATCAAATGAATTCCTTAGACATCGCATGCCTAAAAATTATAAACCCCGCATTTTAGTCTCAAAATCGAAAACTCTTTTCAATATCAAGTCGGGCAATTCAACAAGATTCCCAACATCCTGATCGAATGCTCGTCGCAAACTTTTGTAGGCAGCTGCACCCCCGACGCCATCGACGAAGTGCACCAAGGCGGAACACCGCTGCCGCGAGCACCCGAACGGATGCTTTCGGCGACGGGGTTCTCCTACAGTCACTTGGTCGGGGCTATGGAGCGAGGCTGTCTATTAAGTTTACCCGGCGAGTATCCGCGTACGCTACGTGATTGCGACGGACTTTTGATCACATCAAAATTCCGTGGCAACCGATCAAGTGAGACTAAACCGCTAGATTTATAACATTCATTCAGTTATCTCATAACTTATTGTGAATTCCAATTATTGTATCCCATTCCGGATAAATAGAAAATGTTAAACTTTCCGATCGAACATGCAAACACCCAAGTTTTCCCAAAACAGGTCATCACATGAAACTAGTTTAAAAACATTCACTTCGTGCCTCAGTACCAACGGTCCAGCCGTAGAAGGTTCAAGCCAACGCCTCACATGTGGCACGCCGTACTGCCCCAAACCCTAAGGTTCAAAGGGCAGTTCAAGACGGTCACATAATCGAGTTAAGGTTTGTTGTCTTCTAGAGGGACCATCGCGTTACTTGCACTACTTAGAATGTCTTTAAACCTCGGAAAAATCCAACACTTGGAAATTTTCCGGCAGGGGAAAAGGTGGGTATTTATATCCAGTCGAACCTTTTAACATATTCAAAAATTATCCGGAATTCACATAGACAAAATCTGATACTCCGATCGAAACACCGAATCCCCAAAACAACCCCAGAAAATTCAACTCTTGAATAAATATTAAAAATTCCCAGGAAAACCAGCACTGCGGTGTAAGAATTACTGTGCCAAATTCTATGCAAGATAAGACAAAACGGCCGCGGAACCGCCGCACGAGCCATGCTCGTGCCGCTGAACCGCGGCGGTTTGATGGGATTAGGGTATCGAACTTCACAGTAACTCTTAGATATTCCTACTGGTTTTTCTGCATATTTTTAATATAGAAAAATCCACATTTTTCAAAAATATACAGAGAGCAATTTTTGGGTTAGGGTTTCGGTTCGATCGGACTTCAAACTCTGTCTACGCATCGCCTAAGGCTCTAGCTAGGCTCTGATACCACTGTAGGGTTCCTAGGCACTCTCAATAGGTCTCACAAGACATCAACCAAGCCAATTTTAAATTTTACGGGTGCCGAGAAACCCTAATACGGATCGTTAACTAGAATATTAGGCGAACACATGCAACTAGTTAACAATTTAACTAAAAGAACGGAAATACAACCTTTGTAGATCCGGTCCTCCACCTCCATAGCTCCGCAATGAAGTCTCCTCGCTGTCCAAATGGAAACCCGGGCTCTAGCGTCGGCTTCATCGGAGAAATGGGCGGGTTAGGTCATCGACTACGATGCCGAAGATGATCTACGTCGAGGCATCACAAGATCAAGCTCCCACTTCACCAAGTCATGAAACTTGTGAAGAAAACACCCTATACTACTTAGCAAGAGGTAGAGTATGAAGAAATAGGAAGTGGGTTCACTTTAGAATTGGATTTCTCACTCATTTTCTCAAGTTGCCATTGATGGAGGCAAGCTATTCTTCTTGAAGAAGAAGAAGATGATGATGATAATATTATGATAAGTTATTAGAATATAATAGAAAAATCAATTCTTATCATAATTTTAACCATGGTAATGTGTAGAGAATTGACTAAGGTTAAATGAATGGTTAGGGTTAATGAGATGAAGACAAAAGGGTTTCTTTGGTCAAAGCTTCATGAAGCTTCAACAAGCTTCATGAAAGAAAGAAACCTTTTGTTTTTCTTTTCTCTTTTCTTTTAATCCAAATAAAAAGATAAATGAATGAATAAAAGAAAACCCTAACCATTTACTTAACCAAGGTTTAACTCTTCACACATACCTTAGCAATCTTGCATCATCAAACATGATACGTTCAAGTGCACAGAAAAAATATATCACATATACGATGTGCACATGCGAGTGAGAAAATCCATCTTAAGTGAACCGATACAAGTTAATGCAAAGTAATATATCAAATATATATTTATGCATTAAATCATTAAATCAACACTTGATTTAACGATCCGGTCATATCGCATATAACCGACTAATATCCAATGTATCGACTTATCGAATCAATCTTTGATTCGATAACTAGGTTATATCGCATACAACCAATCGATACATTCATCGCGAGAATAGAATACGGTATCGCATACACGCATTATTCTCGGTCCCGCATATATCTCATATGCGCTCCTATTTCGTTTCGCTTGAGCCAGGAAACCTCTGTGTAGGACTCTAAAGACTCGTCAATACGCCGGCAGCAGAAGATGATCATATCAAACACCCACAAGCCGTAAGCGGTCTGCTAAACGTAACGGCCACCTGGGTATTGAGCGATCAGAAGATCGACGAGCAAGCCCGCTCATACTCCTGTGAATCCAACCAGTAACACTTACCGTACAGTCCGGTCTGATCGTCTGATATGTCGCATATCTCGCCTAGGGGTGGTAGACGTCAGACCCCAATAGCTCGATAAGTCGTGTCGATATGAGGTCTATAACAGTTTGAGAAACTACTGGTAACACTTACCAGTAAATCTCAGCAACCCTGGCCAGGGATTTCCGGTTATAGCCAATCGAACACAGCGCAACATCAACTCCCTATACCGGGAGAGACGAATCCCCTCCTATCGCTCATTGCCTCCATGTGATTCGGGACTGTACCCAAAAGCCACCGTTTTGCACGCCCTCTTGGACGTGGTAAGGTGGAAATCAAAGCACAATGGGAACCACACAAGACTCTATGACGATCTCGGGTCAACAGACTACTCTGCACCAGTGTCACCAGAGAACTGCCATCTGACGTAAGGTATAATACCAGCTGGGAGTTCTCGGCGAGTCCGTCCAGTGTACCCAGTCTCCACTGAGCACCCGTATATCATCTCTGATGTCAAACACCAATGGATATAGGATCATCCATCGCCCATCTGTATGGGTCGAGAAGGTATACGCTAGTCTACTCTGGTATATCGATGCCCCGTCTCGATACACCCACGACTAGGGACCTTGAAGGATGTACTTATGGACTACCATGTCCCCATTAGTATGATCCGCATCATAGTCCAGGCAGTCAAGTACACATCCTAAGGGCTTTACCAACATGTAACAGAGAGACAATCAGTGCACACGTTAAGGTAAAGAGTAACCAGATAGCATACTATCATGTCGAGCAAGAAAGTCCTCCCTATATATGTCCCAGCATCCACTACAATATACATCCAATGTACAGTAATGGCCTCTAGGGCATACATATAACTAACAGAAAACACTTTAGCGTATGCTCTTGCAAGATCAGATTGGTTATTATTTTATCTAATCAGGATGGCTCCCACTGTTTTTATCAAATCTTCCTTCAAACCCTAAAAGGAAAGACTAGCCGGGATTAATTACACCCTACAACTTTGCCAATCTTTCAGCCAGGCCAGTGTCGGTACTTTGAGGGAGGTTCCCCGTGCTTTCGCATGGACCTAATTAAAGTAAACCTTGTTTTCCCAGAGGCGTAACCCCGTTGACACCTTTCTAGACACCTACTTGATCGGCTAATTATCCTGTGTAAAACTCTCCTAGGAGTAACAATTACTTGCAGTGGGTATCGGGATCCAACTATCTTATAGAAGGTATGCAATCTCATTGCAAATTTCAACACTTGAAATTCCCGATGATATTTTGCCCCTAACCCCTATGACCTTGACAAAGGCTAACAAATCATAGGATGATAGTCAAGTTCAACCCGTCATTTCTTGATTGAATCAAACCCACCCGCACGACCCTTGACAAAGGCCAACAAGGTCGTACGACTACCCCAAAACAATCTGCATCATATGCATAAGCAAATAAGCACTATTCAGCTACCGCACACTACGCCTTGACAAAGGCCAACAAACGCAGCACGTATACTAAACAGTTCTTATCTGAAATGACGAAGGGCTACGACAGGTTTTTCTGAAAACCTATTGCGTAATGAACTTGATATCGTTGTAGAATCAAGTGAATTTTGAAATGGAGTGATTTTGAGGCTTTCATTAGTTTTGCTAAAGAGGTCACTCCCGGTGAAGGGATCTCGGCTCTTTCCTCATCGAATAAGGTGCAGGACATATCATATATATCACTATGCAAAGCAAAACTCTAAAAGCAATCAAAAGACAAACCGAGTTTTGTAGCATCTGCCGGTTTTACTAAAGAGGTCACTCCCGGTGAAGGGATCTCGGCTCTTTCCTCATCGAATAAGGTGCAGGATATATCATATATATCGCTATGCAAAGCAAAACTGTAGCTACCCTTTTTGAAAAATTTGATTCGACAACATCTTTTAGGTTTCTTTTCTTTCATTAATCACATTAATGAAGTCCCATCATTTAAGTCACCTAAACATCACAGATAAATACGACGTACACTTATGCCATCCGCATTCGCCTTGATGTCCCCTCGTGCACCGTTAGATTAGGTAACTAACGGCACAGCGGGGCAGGGCTAGCGCGTGTGTAAAACATAAGTAACATCTATATAATATATCATATATACTATATACAGTATTTATCACAACACATCAAATGATCACATCACAGATATCGCAGCAGAAGAAACATATGAAACATTGGATATACTGGGACGTCCGTGTTTTATTTTGAGTCACTATAAAACACGGATTCCACAGTCGCGATGAATAGCCAAACCTACACCCCTAGACCCCTATAAGAGCGGCAAGAAACCCTTCCAATTCTAGAGTTAGGAGACCCGGACTCGACTCCTCGAGTTGGTCTCCTACTGGACTCTAGATCCCGGTTACTTGTGCTCTCCTCCTTAGATCTATCCTAGTGCGGAAAAGTAAATAATATACAAATGGTGACATCAACCTCATCCCGGAAGTGCCCCAATAAAAGAATATTACATACATTTAATTTTACATGAATGAAAATAAAAAACTCTCATCTCACATAAAAAACCCCGGCTATTCAGAACGCGACGATCCAATATAACATATCCAGCAACACATAACATCACATGTCATCAACGTAAGTAAATATGCGCATCCCAATTGTCGTTGACATATAGCAACAAAACCGGCGATATCACATATTACACTTACGGTCGCAGAAAATAAAGTGTAAAACTACAATATTTGGAATCCACAATCTCTTTAGACATCGTAAATCCGAAATATCACATACTTCGCATTTCATGCCTAACTATATGAATTCCACATATTGTATCACATTCCAGATAAATAGACAGTATTAAACTTTCCGATCGAATAATCAAATACCCAAGATTTCCATAATAGCTCAACACTTGAGCGGAGTTTAAAAATTCCAGAATACGTCACAGTAGCAACGGTCCAGCCGTAGAAGGGTCAAGACAACGCCTCACATGTGGCACGCCGTACTGCCCCAAACCCTAAGGTTCAAAAGGCAGTTCAAGACGGTCACATAATCGAGTTAAGGTTTGTTGTCTTCTAGAGGGCCCATCGCATTACTTGCACGTTTTTCCGAAAGATTTAACCTCGAGAAAAATTCAACACTTGAATGTTTTTCGTGCCGAGAAAAATTGAGTTAATGATATCCGTTCGAACATTTTAATACTTTCTAAATTATCCGGAATAACAAAACAAAATTAAATTCTCCGATCGAATTGACGATTACAAAATAAACCCCAAAATACTCAACACTTGAGTCAGAATAAAAATACCCAGAAAGATGCAGGAATGGTATTGGATATTACTACATAAAGAACTGTCCCCAATACTCCTTTTCTGCCGCGGAACCGCCGTGAAAGGTGGCTTAGTGTCGCGGTTCCACGGCCACGTAGAGGATTTGAGGGCTCGTTTTTCATGGTAACCCTTATAATTCCCTGCTGATTTTTTTAGGTATTTTCAGAAAAAACCCAGTTTTTAAAAAATGTACAGAGAGGGGGTTATCTTGACGTTTCCGGGTTCGATCGGGGTTTTAACTTCGTTAATACATCGCCTAATGCTCTAACTAGGCTCTGATACCACTGTAGGGTTACTAGGCACTCTAACAAGGGTTAAGGAAGTATCAAACATGCCCGATTAAAATTTTAGCCGTGCCTAACAACCGTAAACAAGATCGTTGCTAGAAAATTAGGGTTTCACATGCTAGTAAAAGACATTTACTACTAAGGGAATACGAAATACAACCTTTGTAGATCGGTCCTTCACTTCTAAAGCTCCTTGTCGTAGTCCCTTCGCTGCGATCACGGTTATTGTTCATATCAGATTTTTGCATTTTTATACCGCCCAATTTTTATCACATTGCATATCGGTAGGTACTCTTGAGCCGTGTTTACTAGTCAATTGCAGGATACAGGTTCTCGGCTCTAAACGGTGAAATTCATGGAAAAACACGACAAATTCCAGATTACTGCCAACCACAGATAAAACACGGGTCTCTGCTCTCTATCCGTATGTTGCCGCACACCAGTCTAAGCGACAAAATGGCAAATCGATGTCATTTTCATGCACAAAGCTCAATGTCAACACAAGATCCAACATATCTACACGGAGCTCGAGAAAATCATGGCAAAAGATCCACATCACATCACCTTTTGATCTACTAAAATTCTGGAAGAATTGTGAAGAGTTTCTGAGAAAAAACATATACCACACAGCAGACAACATCAAACCAGGGAACCCCACAAAAACCGAGGAGCCAACTCCTCTATATGGCCGCGGAACCGCGGCATAAGCATGCTTAGGCCGCGGAACCGCGGCCGTACGGCCTCTTCTGTTGAAGTATTTCTGGGGGCATTTAGGTCATTTCATCTTGGTTCTGAATATTGCCCTAAAGTATCAGTTTCCTGTCTATAAATAGTCCAGAACTTGCCAAGCCAAAGGGTGCTTATTCTTGTATTTAGATTTTAGGATATATGTTGTTGTTCTTCTTCCTCTTCTCATCTCTTCTCCATTAAAAAACTTGTAGTGAGCTTTTGTGAGTGAAGGATGAATAAAGGAGTTCTTTTTGTTACCATGCTTGTCTTATTATTTTGTTAATTATAATCGCTTGTATTTTTCATTTGCTAATCTAGTTGTTTGTTTCTTTCTTGTTCTCTTTTTCTTTATCCTTAAACAACAATGATGCTTAAGCTTGATCCTTGCCAAAGTGAGGTCGTAAATAGCTAGTTGTAATCTTCTAACCTCTTTCATTCTATCTTTCTCCTTTGTTTTATTTTCCTTTTTCTTGTAATGGGTGAGTAGATTTCTTAACTTGTTAGGGTAGGATAAGGAAAGTTTGAGAGAAGGAAATCTCTCTCACTCTTTTCTTGCCCAACATCTTAATTCGGACTCCCATTAATTGAACCACAATCCGCTCCCTACGGCACCCTATCCTACATGATAACGGTGATTTCTTAATGAGACCGGTTGTGGTTGAATTAACCGGAGGTTAAGGCTAAAAGCCAAGAACGGACGGACAAGCACCAAAAGGAAGAACTTAAGCGTTGGAAAGCCTAGCTTATACTCGCAAGTTCCTTCCTAGTCGTGCTAATCCCCGTTGTTGCCGATTACCGTAACACCAATATTAAGAGTGGTAATGAAAGAAGTGAGCGACTCCTAACTCAAACTAACCTAATCCTAACCTTAACAAGCTCTCTTTACATATCATTTTAGCACATAGTTAATCTCAAAACAAATCTGGACATTTGGACTTAACTCGTTAAAGCATATAGAAAAAGATTCTCATCTCCCTGCGGACGACCCATACTCAACCGGCTAGCTACAAGCGAAACCGTCTTGATTGCGGTAATTAACTAAGCACGCAAAAACTCTACCAATCAAATGGCGCCGTTGCCGGGGATACGGTAGTTTATTTCTTTGTGTAATTTTGGGTTAATTTGTGAATATAAATCTAACCGAAAAACAAAACAAAAAATATATATACATTGTAAAAAAATCATCTTGTTATTTTTGATTAGTTTTTGTGCAAGTGTGCAGGATAAAAAGAAGTTCGAGTTCAGTGCCAAAGACGTGGGAAGTTAGACCCATATCTCGCGGCTACACCGCGACGGATCAAGACGGAGCCAACGGTCTACTGTAAAAATCTGGAGCAGGTACAGTGAGCATATCAAGATTCAGGAGCTCCAGACAAGAATAGGACACCCAAAACATCATGTGCAGGAAATTTGAAAGTCCAATCTTACTTTCTGGACGCGGTTCCGCGGCCTAAGCGCTCTCTGGCCACGGTTCCGCGGCTTGGTGGTGCCCTCATCATCTCAAAATCCCTCTAAGTGTCTCTTGCCACTTCCCCACTCCTCTGAACTCCACTGAACTGTGTTTTCTGCAGCATTCTTTGCGCAAACTCTCTTCCCCTTCCAATAAATTGTTCTTGTGCAGGATTCTTTGCGCCGCGCTAAAAAATAAAAATTGATTGCAGTTGATTGTTACTGCTTTGCATATATTAATACGGACTTTAAGGGGCTTGAAACCAATCCAGATTGGGTGGGGATTTCATCACCCTTCTCAGGACCCTAGAAATCACAAAAAACATATGCATTGACCATTGTTTAATTAAAAAATACTAGACTCAGCCCTAAGGACTTCGCGCTCAATAGGACAGAGGACTAATTACAGGCATCGGCCGTTTATCCTATCCTGACTTTGCGGTGTCTAGGCAAGTGTGTCCAAGGCAAGTGGTTACTTAATTAGGACCACTACTTACGTAGTGGGGAGCCTCCCACTTACCTGGCACTTACCTGGCCGCAATTGGCGGAGAAGAGGCAGTTTGAGGTCCTATTTCTAGCCCTTTGGAACAGTTAGAAGCTGTCTAGCTGACCTAGGTGACCCTAGATCTAGGTGTGATTGCGCATATCTTGTTTGTGATTGCTTGAAGCCGTAAGTCCCTACATATTTCTGTAAAGCTCTTTCTAAAAAGGAAAAAAAAACAAAAACTTTTATAAAAACTTGCCCTTTGTCGCCAAAATCCCATTTTTTTTACCCACCACCCATCATATTTCTCCATTGACATTTTCTTACCCTCACCTTCTCCGCTTTGACTATACTAAACTCGTTTAGTGTATATCCGCTTGGACTCGGGACACTAGTGCCCGCCTAGTCCGCGTTACGTTAGTCGCTACCGACTATGCGATCAACTCAGACGTCGAAACTCCGTTCACGCCTCTTTCACCCTTACCTTTGCCGGCCAACTCCGACGTTGACCGGAATTCTGTTCATACATCCTTACCTTCACCATCACCAACCTCTTCTTCCGCGATGTCTGGATTTAATCCAAACATCCCTACAACTCCCCCGGGATTGATTCGACCTCCTACGGATGCGAATAACCCACCACCACCGCCTGTCGTAGCGCCACAGCGAATCACGCTCCAGGATCATTTCTTTCCCACCCGTTCTGCATTTCCCACCTGTCTTTCCCTTCCACCGGCCAATGGGGATAATTTTGAAATTAAGCCCCACTTCATTAACATGCTTCCGAAATTTCATGGGCTTGAATCTGAAGATGCCTATATCTTCATCAACAAGTTCCAAAATGTTTGTGCCATGATGAAAACTACCCAGCTGTCGGACAATGCTATACGGCTACGGGTCATTCCGTTCACTTTATGCGATCTTACTGAAAAATGGCTGTATAGCACTGCTTCCCACTCCATAACCAGTTGGGATGAGTTTGTGAAAGCGTTTCTTAAGAAATTCTATCCGAATCATAAAACCGTGAAGATCCGTAACGAAATCAACCAATTCTCCCAGCTTCCTACTGAACCCTTCTGGAAGTGCTTTGACCGGTATAAAGACCTTCTTGTTCAGTGCCCTCACCATGGTATCGAGAAATGGCAACTTTGCCAAACCTTATACGAGGGCCTGAACCCAGCAACCAAGCAGTTGTTGGAAACCATTTGTCAGGGCCACTTCCTATCGAAATCTGACGAGAAAGCGTGGCAATTTTTCGACAACCTTGCGGAACAAACGCTTCAATGGGAGAGCACCAGACCAACTTCTTCTTCTTCCTCCACTTCTACTGGTCAGTCTAGGGTAGGAATTCACCAACTCGATGTCTCTATTGCGATGAAAGCTGAAATGGCTGCAATAACAAGAAAACTCGAAGCGATAGAGAGCAAATTTTCATCTCCTGCTCCTGCCTTGTTCTTCCCCTTCGTACCATTTGTGCTAGTTGTTCCGATCCTTTTCAAAATCAGACAAACAACTTTGCACCCAACAATTATTTTCCGCAAAACAACTTTGTTCCGTCAAACAACGATAAGGTTTCCTCGCTAGAACGAAGTCTGGAGGCGTTCGTTAAACAATCGACACAATCCACCCCGCCAACATCCAGTCGTCTATTCAGTCTTTGGTGCAACACACTGCTGCACACGGGCAAAGCATCAAGACCATCGAAGCCCAGATTGCACAGCTGAATGCGGCGTTAAGCGAGCGAGAAAAGGGGAAGCTTCCATCTCAACCACTCCCAAATCCCGGTCACCCACATAATGTACATGTTGCTCTTGAACAACAGAACCATAATGTGAGTGCCGTGACTACATTGAGATCGGGAAGGATGCTGCACAACAACATCGGCACAACAATTGAGGATAATGACACCCTGGCCGCTTCTTCTTCTTCTTCTTCGTCTTCTGAGCCTATTCTCCATTCGTCAAAAGGTTCTCCTTCTTCTGCTGCTCTGAACGGACCCACTTCTCACTCCACGAAAACACCAACTCTAGGATCCATTCCAACTCCACAATCTCCTCCACAAGTATTGGACTCAACCAATTTTTAAAACGTTCCATTTCCAAACCGGTTGAGGTCCAATAAACAAAATCCATAAATGGAGAAGATTCTGGAGTTGTTTAAGCAGGTTAACATCAACATTCCCCTTTTAGATGCTGTCCAACAAGTCCCGTCCTACGCGAAAATCTTAAAGGACTTGTGCACGAAAAAGAGGAAATCTCAGGTACCTAAGAAAGTTTTTTTGGCTAGTGCTGTGAGTGATGCTCTTACCCAATCTTTACCTCAAAAATGGAAGGACCCTGGCTGTCCTACGATTTCTATTACCATTGGGGATAAGAACATCAACCGCGCACTATTAGATCTTGGTGCCAGTGTTAACCTGCTTCCGTACTCAGTATATGAGCAACTAAGTGTATGAGAGCTGAAACCCACACACTGCACTCTCCAAATGGCCGACCGATCGATCACCCATCCTAGGGGTGAGCTAGAGGATGTGTTAATCAAGATTGGGGACTTCATATTCCCCGTTGACTTCATTGTTTTAGACACACAGCCTGTAGCTAACCCCCGGAATCAAATTCCGGTGATACTCGGTCGCCCATTCCTTGCAACTTCAAATGCTGTAATCAATTGTCGAAATGGTTCGATGAACCTATCTTTTGGAAACATGACAATTGAAATCAACATTTTTAGGTTGGGGAATCAGCCCTCCGAACCTAATGCTCATATACTAGACGTTTGCTCAATCCAGGAGATCACCCCGGAAGAGTGTGAATTCGATGAGTTTTTGTTCGATCACGATAACCTTAACGCCACTAGTGTGTTCCTCTTCGAACCTGCTGCTGTTTCTGTGCCCGACAATGACTACGAGTGTTTCACTTTCTCAAACGATCTTAGCCACTCACCACCCGAGTTTGAATCCTTCGAATTTCCGGATGAGTTACCTGAACCATCCAACTCAGTCGCTTACACTCGTTTTGAACCTTTGCTGGAATCCTTTGAGTTCGAGACCTTTTCACCAATCTTGCCTTCAATCGTTTCACCTCCAACGCTCGAACTCAAGCCTTTACCGTCTCACCTTAAGTACGCTTACTTGGGTGAGAACGAGACCCTCCCTGTTATCATCTCGGCTTCTCTAGCTCCAGAACAAGAGAAAGCCCTTCTTGCGGTCTTGCACAGCAATAGGCAAGCTTTTGGCTGGTCCATGGCGGACATCAAGGGGATTAGTCCCCTGATCGTTGAACATCACATTCATCTGATGGATGATGCCAAACCAGCCAGGGATCCACAAAGGCGACTCAACCCAGTCATGAAGGAGGCTGTGAAAAAGGAAATCGTAAAGTGTCTGGATAGTGGTATCATTTACCCTATCTCTGATAGCCAGTGGGTTAGCCCCATTCACATTGTCCCTAAGAAATCAGGCATAACGGTCATCACTAACGAAGCGAACGAGTTAATCCCTACTCGCACCCAAACTGGGTGGCGAGTATGCATCGATTACAGAAAACTCAACGCCGCAACGCGGAAGGACCAATTTCCGCTACCTTTCATTGACCAAATGCTTGAACGATTGGCCGGACACGAGTACTACTGCTTTCTTGATGGCTACTCCGGCTATAATCAAATTCCCATCACCGAAAAAGACCAGGACAAGACCACATTCACTTGTCCTTTCGGCACATTTGCATATCGTCGCATGCCCTTTAGGTTATGCAATGCGCCCGCTACCTTCCAGCGGTGTATGATGGGAATCTTCTCAGACATGGTGGATAAATTCTTGGAGATCTTCATGGACGATTTCTCCATCTTCGGCGATTCCTTTAACGAGTGTTTGCTGCATCTTGACGCTGTCCTTACCCGATGTAAGGACAAGAACCTCACTTTGAATTGGGAGAAGTGCCACTTCATGGTGCGCGAAGGTATTGTCTTAGGACATATCATTTCGCAAAATGGTATAGAAGTTGACAAAGCGAAGATTGAGGTCATTTCCAATCTCCCTCCTCCCAGATGCGTCAGAGACATCCGAGCCTTCCTTGGCCATGCCGGTTTCTATAGACGGTTCATCAAGGACTTTAGCAAGATTGCTAGGCCCTTGACTCTTCTACTGGCCAAGGACACGCCATTTGACTTCAACTCGAGCTGTGTGACTGCGTTCGAGTCATTAAAAATCTAACTCACTTCTGCTCCCGTTCTTTCTTCACCTGACTGGACGCACCCATTTGAGATTATGTGCGATGCATCCGACTTTGCCATCGGTGTTGTCCTTGGACAACACATCAACAAGATACCATACGTAATCTATTATGCTAGCCGAACCCTGAACGATACCCAACTCAATTATACAACAACTGAGAAGGAATTCTTGGCTGTTGTATTTGCTTTAGAAAAGTTCAGGCCCTACCTCATCGGCTCTCCAGTCATTGTCTACACAGACCATTCTGCTCTGCGCCATCTTTTTGCGAAGAAAGATGCAAAATCTCGGCTGATACGTTGGATCCTCTTGCTTCAAGAGTTTGACCTTGTCATCAAGGACAAAAGAGGATGTGAGAACGAAGTCGCCGACCATCTCTCACGACTTCCTTCTTCGCCGTCGCTTCAAATTCCGATCAACGACGTTTTCCCAGATGAACAGCTCTTGACCGTATCTTGCGAACCCTGGTTCGCAGATATTGTGAACTATTTGGCCACAGGATTACTACCGACTGAATGGTCAAGTCAGGACAGACTTCGCTTCTTATCCCAAGTAAAACACTTTTACTGGGACGAACCCTATCTGTTCAAGTACTGTCCCGACCAGATTATTCGTCGGTGTGTCCCTGACGATGAATTCAAGAGTGTGCTGTCGTTTTGCCACGATCAAGCATGTGGCGGGCATTTTGGCCCCAGAAAGACAGTTGAGAAGATCTTGCAGTGTGGTTTCTACTGGCCATAACTCTTCAAAGACGCTCATGACTACTGCAAGACTTGCTCCCGGTGCCAACACTTGGGCCGGATATCCCGGAGGAACGAGATGCCGCTCCAACCAATCTTGGTTGTGGAGATTTTTGACGTTTGGGGGATAGATTTCATGGGGCCGTTTCCCAGCTCTTTCGGGAACTTGTACATCCTTCTCGCTATTGATTACGTCTCTAAGTGGGTCGAGACTGTGCCCAGCCGGACTAACGACAACAAGGTTGTCGTTAGGTTTCTTAAAGAAAACATTTTCTCCCGTTTTGGGCACCCCCGAGCGATCATTAGCGACAATGGAACTCATTTCTGCAATAAGACTTTCGAGGCCTTGATACGGAAATATTTCATTAATCATAAGCTATCTACGCCCTACCACCCCCAAACCTGTGGGCAGGCCGAAGTTTCAAATCGGCAAATCAAGCAGATACTGAAGAAGACGGTTTCCAAGAACCGTAAGGATTGGTCATTGAAACTCACTGATGCCCTTTGGGCATTTCGAACCGCTTATAAGACCGATCTTAGCATGTCTCCCTATCGGATTGTGTACGGAAAGGCTTGCCACCTCCCTGTCGAAATAAAGCATCGCGCATTTTGGACGATAAAGGAGCTGAATCTGTCTCTCGAAGATGCGGGCAGCCATCGGAAGCTGCAGTTGAACGAATTGAGCGAGCTTAGGGATGAGGCTTACGATAACGCGGTTGTCGTTAAGAACCGAACGAAGGTGTTTCACGATAAACACCTTTTGCGCAAAACTTTCGTACCTGGTCAACAGGTACTGCTTTACGACACCCGGCTACACTTCCATCCAGGAAAGCTCAGATCTCGCTGGAAAGGGCCGTATTTTGTGCGGAATGTGTATCCGCATGGCGCTGTGGATTTGGAGAATCTAAAGGACGGTTCATTTTTCAAAGTAAACGGACACCGACTCAAACCGTACCTTAGCGCCGAACCAACAGAGGAGCTCCTGGTCTTACGGGAGCCGGTTTACCCTGCATAATCTTCCTCTGCCTACCACCAAACTTCGGTTATCCAACCAAGAACAGTGGACACTGTTCCAAATAAGTTTGGGGGTATGTATATACCTTTTTGTATATATTTGTGGATATTCTTTTCCATTTTTACTATTTTTCTTTTTTTTCTAAAAACAAATAAAAAAATTTGTGTATATCTAACCGACACTTTTGACCCTTCAATGATCTCTTCATGCAATGACAGTGAGGACACTGTCCAGTTTAAGTTTAGGGGTACGCTCGGTACGCATTTCTAACCTTCGCATTCATATGTATATTTTGCATCTGCATACTAAAATCCATAAAATCCATAAAAATCAGAAAATTTTCTAAAAACATAAAAACTTTTTTCGTCAAGTTAGCTAGTGGGAAAACTCAGATTCAACATTTCGACGGTTTTGTTTGATAAGATAAGAATAACTAAATCTTATTTTTAGATTTTGAAAATCTGAAAGATAACTCTCCTTTGAAGTTAACTATAGCTGATATACGTCTTTACATCACACTACACTTGTCGTGAGTTTTGGAAATTAGATGACAAGTCTTTTATGTCTAAAAAATTTTAAATGGATAAATGATTTTCTGAGGATCAAATAGGTTTGTTCTGAAATAAGTAATATCAAGAATAGTTTATGAAGTAAAGCGAATATGAAGGAATGTTATTGATGCCTTAATTAGAACTAAGTCGGAAAAATAACCCATCTAGAACTTGATTGGAATGATTACACACCGAACCCACTAAACACGTCTTTTATCCAAAAAATAATTGTACTGCCGGTTATATCTCCGTTCGCATTGAATCATCATGATTTTCACGCTAAATTGTCTTTTGTTTTTGAGCCTAGGTAACTTTGAGTAATTAAGTCCGCTGGGGTGTCTCTACACCTAATGCCCTAAAGCCAACTGGTTTGGGAGCATTGGCCCAAAGCTCGTTAAGAAGCCTAGAAAGTCCAGATTAAAACAAAGTCAAGCAAGTGTTCTCTCTGAGTTAAAATTCCTAACGGTTCTTTGTGTGAGATAATCTTGACAAAAGACAGGTTTTTATAAAAAATATTTCTAGCGGAGATATGAAGGTTTTATTCTATGATAAAGACTATTGCACGTTCACAGAGGTGTGTATGAAATGAAAACAAGAAAAAGGTGGAGTGAAAAATAAGACCTAGTTTCCTGTTAAGGAAGATAGAAATTCAGAAGTTGAAACCTTACAGGAAAACGAAACTTGAAAAATGCTTAACTCTTTATAAAACTTATGTGGTCCTTTTAAAATTATTATCTGGGCTTTATTGTGTGACATGATGACTTTAATCGATCCTTCTGGAACTTAACGACACTATTTGCATTACACGTAAAGACATATAAAATCTTAAGTTAAATAAGAAGCGAGGTGTGAAAAATAAAGGTTCGATAGTCTAGACTTAGGATAATAGAATTGTTATTTTCTGAAACAAAACTTTAGGGTTTGAATCATAGTTATTTTGCAAAACTAGCTTGACCGGATTTTGTAGTAGTATCTGCTGAAAACCCTCAGGAGACAACACTCCTCCTACTAGGGACACTTAGAGGTTTAACGGTTTGTTGCACATGCCCAGTGCAATCGCGTTCCCTGCGAAAGTGAGGTTAGGAATTTTTTGTGAATAAATTGGTTTTGCTCGGGATGAGCAAATGATAAGTTTGTGGGTATTTGTTCATATCAGATTTTTGCATTTTTATACCGCCCAATTTTTATCACATTGCTTATCGGTAGGTACTCTTGAGCCGTATTTACTAGTCAATTGCAGGATACAGGTTCTCGGCTCTAAACGGTGAAATTCATGGAAAAACACGATAAATTCCAGATTACGGCCAACCACAGATAAAACACGGGTCTCCGCTCTCTATCCGTATGTTGCCGCACACCAGTCTAAGGGACAAAATGGCAAATTGATGTCATTTTCATGCACAAAGCTCAATGTCAACATAAGATCCAACATATCTACATGGAGCTCGAGGAAATCATGGCAAAAGATCCACATCACATCACCTTTTGATCTACTGAAATTCTGGAAGAATTGTGAAGAGTTTCTGAGAAAAAACATATACCACACAGCAGACAACATCAAACCAGGGAACCCCACAAAAACCGAGGAGCCAACTCCTCTATATGGCCGCGGAACCGCGGCATAAGTATGCTTAGGCCATGGAACCGCGGCCGTACGGCCTCTTCTGCTGAAGTATTTCTGGGGGCATTTAGGTCATTTTATCTTGGTTCTGAATATTGCCATAAAGTATCAGTTTCCTGCTTATAAATAGTCCAGAACTTGCCAAGCCAAAGGGTGCTTATTCTTGTATTTAGATTTTAGGATATATGTTGTTGTTCTTGTTCCTCTTCTCATCTCTTCTCCATTAAAAAACTTGTAGTGAGTTTTTGTGAGTGAAGGATGAATAAAGGAGTTCTTTTTGTTACCATGCTTGTCTTGTTATTTTGTTAATTATAATCGCTTTTATTTTTCATTTGCTAATCTAGTTGTTATTTGTTGTTTGTTTCTTTCTTGTTCTCTTTTTCTTTATCCTTAAACAACAATGATGCTTAAGCTTGATCCTTGCCAAAGTGAGGTCGCAAATAGCTAGTTGTAATTTTCTAACCTCTTTCTTTCTATCTTTCTCCTTTGTTTTATTTTCCTTTTTCTTGTAATGGGTGAGTAGTTTTCTTAACTTGTTAGGGTAGGATAAGGAAATTTTGAGAGAAGAAAATCTCTCTCACTCTTTTCTTGCCCAACATCTTAATTCAGGCTCCCGTTAATTGAACCACAATCCGCTCCCTACGGCACCCTATCCTACATGATAGCGGTGATTCCTTAGTGAGACCGGTTGTGGTTGAATTAATCGGAGGTTAAGGCTAAGAGCCAAGAACGGACGGACAAGCACCAAAAGGAAGAACTTAAGCGTTGGAAAGCCTAGCTTATAATCGCAAGTTCCTTCCTAGTCGTGCTAATCCTCGTTGTTGCCGATTACCGTAACACCGATATTAAGAGTGGCAACGAAAGAAGTGAGCGACTCCTAACTCAAACTAACCTAATCCTAACCCTAACAAGCTCTCTTTACATATCATTTTAGCACATAGTTAATCTCAAAACAAATCTGGACATTTGGACTTAACTAGTTAAAGCACATAGAAAAAGATTCCCATCTCCCTGCGGACGACCCGTACTCAACCGGTAGCTTCAAGCGAAACCGTCTTGATTGCGGTAATTAACTAAGCATGCAAAAACTCTACCAATCAGTTTTCCCGGGCCCTCGCATAGCTTCACGAGGCGAAAGATGCGTCCTTACTTGAAGTCTTCGAGGCCGAAGAAGATCTAAGTCGAGGGAATAACGAATCAAGCTACTACTTCACTAACTAGAGAATTAGTGAAGCAAACACCCTAAACTAGAGTGCTAACCTAGTAGAGGATGGAGAAATAGGAAGTGGGTTCTCTTTAGAATTTTATTTCTCACAATGTTTCACTCTCTCTTGAAAACCCTAGCTAGCTTTTCTTTTGCTCAAAGAAAGAAGAAGATGACGAACAAAAGAAAAGATGAGGATAATGATCAAGTGAGTGAGCTAACCATGGTGAGTGAGTATCATATACTAACTCATGTAGAGACATTACCATAGCTAAGTGTGATGGTTAGGTTAAAAATCCAAAGTAAAAACAAATTTAGTGGACTTTAGTCAATGCATCCACAAGCTTCATGCATTTTCTAATTTTCCACTAATTTTGTAATTACTTTAAATATATTAATCCCAACATAACAAATAGCATGGTGTAAGTCTCATACACCCATGAATGTTGTATCATCAACCATGATACAAAAAGAAAACACATTTTAATATATATCACATATATATTAAAGTTGTGTATATGTGAGAAAAAACCTAAAGTGAACAAGTGTTAGTTAATGTAAACTAGTATATCAAATATACAATTATACAATAAATTATTAAATCAACACTTGACTTAATAATCCGGTCATATCTCATATAACCGACTAACATCCATTGTATCGACTTCTCGAATCAACACTTGATTCGATAACCCGGCTATATCACATATAACCTCGCGATACAAAAAGTCGCGAGAATAGAATACGGTATCACATACACGCATTTTTCTCGGTCCCGCACATATCACATATGCGCTCCTATTTCGTTTAGCCTGAGCTAGTAAAACCTCTGTGTAGGACTCTAAAGACTCGTCAATACGCCGGCAGTAGGTGATGATCACATCAAGCACCCACAAGCCGTCAGCGGTACTAGCTAGACGTAACGGCCACCCGGGTATTGAGCGATCAGAAGATCAGCAAGCAAGCTCGCTCTAACTCCTGTAAAAGCCTACCGGTAACACTTCCCGTACAGTCCGGTCTCCTCGTCTGATATGTCGCATATCAAGTCTAGGGGTGGTAAACGTCAGACCCCAACAACCGATAAGTCGTGCCGATGTGAGGCTCATAATGGGTCGAGAAACTACTAGTAACACATACCAGTAATCTCTAAATCAGCCCTGGCCAGGGACTTTCCTGTTATGGCCAATCGAGCACAGCGCAACATCAACCCCAAATACCGGGAGAGACGAAACCCCTCCTATCGCTCATTGCCTCCATGTGACTATGGACGTGGTAAGATGGAAATCAAAGCACAGTGGGAATCACACAAGACTCTATGACGATCTCGGGTCTACAGACTAACCTGCACAAGTGTCACCAGAGAACTGCCATCTGACGTGAGGTATAATACCATCTGGGAGTTCTCGGCGAGTCCGTCCAGTGTACCCAGTCTCCACTGAGCACCCGTATGCCATCTCTGATGTCAAACACCAATGGATATGGGATCATCCATCGCCCATCTCATGGGTCGAGAAGCGTATACGCTAGTCTACTCTGGTATATCGATGCCCTGTCTCGATACACCCACGACTAGGAACATTAAAGGATGTACTTATGGACTACTCTGTTCCCACTAGTATGATCTGCATCATAGTCCAGGTAGTCAAGTACACATCCTAAAGGCTTTACCAACATGTAACTATAAGACAGTATCAAGAGACAAGTATACATGTTAAGATAAAGAGCAACCAAATAGCATACTATCATATCGAGAAAGAAAGTCCTCTCTATATATGTCCAAGCATCCAATATAATATACATCATCTGTACAATAGTGGCCTCTAGGGCATACATACAACTAACAATCTCCCACTTGCACTAGGGCCAGCTGCTGTAGTATCACATACCTAGCATCCCGAAGAGTCTCTCAAACTGTATCTTGGGAATGGCCTTCGTGAGTAGATCCGCAGTGTAGTTCTTCGTGTCAACCCTCCTGACCTCGATCTCCCGGCGATCAACTATCTCCCGGATCAGGTGATACCGCCTCAGAATATGCCTGGATCGCTGATGGGACCTAGGTTCCTTAGACAAAGCCACCGCTCCATTGTTATCCCAATACAAAGGTATTGGATGCTCAATGGATGGAACACACCAAGTTCAGTAATGAACTTCTTGATCCAGACAGCCTCTTTGGCAGCATCGTTGGCAGCGATGTATTTAGCCTCCATCATCGAGTCTGCCACGGTTTCCTGCTTGGAACTCTTCCAGCTAACCGCCCCTCTGTAAAGGGTAAAGACAAATCCCGAGTGCGACTTAGAGTCGTCCTTATCACTCTGGAAGCTCGAATCGGTAAAGGACTCCACTTGGAGTTCTCCGTTACCATACACCAAGAGCATCTCTTTAGTCCTTCGTAAGTACTTGAGAATGCTCTTCACAGCTGTCCAGTGACTCTCTCCAGGATCAGCTTGATACCTACTCACTACACTTAGTGAGTATGCTACATCGGGTCTGGTACATAGCATCGCGTACATGATAGAGCCTACAGCCAAAGCATAGGGTATCCCTTGCATGCGAGCTCTCTCCAAATCAGTGTTGGGAGACATCTCTTTGGAGAGAGTGAGCCCTGAGATCGTGGGTAAAAACCCACGTTTGGACTCTTCCATACTAAACCTCTTTAGTATGGTGTCAATATACCTGGATTGGGACAATCCCAATATCCTTTTAGATCTATCTCTATAGATCATAATTCCCAATATGCAGGAGGCATCACCTAGATCTTTCATTGAGAATCTTTGTGATAAGAAGAGCTTGACCGATTGCAGCATAGGAATGTCATTTCCTATCAAGAGTATGTCGTCCACGTACAATACAAGGAAGACAACCTTACTCTCTGCCACCTTCTTGTAGATACAAGGTTCATCTACGTTTTTGACGAAATCAAACTCTTTGATAACGACATCAAAGCAGATGTTCCAACTCCGCGATGCTTGCTTTAATCCATAAATGGATTTAAGCAGCTTGCACACCTTCCCGCTGCTCCCACTATCTACAAAGCCCTCTGGCTGAGTCATGTACACGCACTCTTCTAAATCACCGTTTAGAAAAGAGGTCTTAACATCCATTTGCCAAATTTCATAGTCATGATATGCAGCAATGGCAAGCATGTTCCGGATGGATTTAAGCATAGCCACTGGAGAAAAGGTTTCATCATAGTCCACACCTGGTCTTTGACGAAAACCCTTTGCAACAAGTCTAGTTTTGAAAGTCTCCACTTTCCCATCTACACCAAGTTTTTTCTTGAAGATCCACTTGCTCCCAATGGGTTTTACCCTTTCAGGAGCATCTTCCAAAATCCATACTTTGTTGGTGTACATGGATTCCATCTCGGACCGCATTGCATCCAGCCATTTCACTGAGTTCCCACTCGTGATGGCCTGCTCGAAACTAGTTGGGTCATCATCAACCATGATGCAATCCTCACTCCCACCATCCATGAGAAAACCGTAGTATCTCTCAGGTGGGTGAGGAACCCTACTAAATCGGCGGAGAGGCTGAGGTTCGTTGGGAACTACCGAATCCTCAGGTTCCACTAAATCTTCAGTTTGAGTTTGTGTAGCCGGAATTTCTTCCAGTTCTACCTTGTCGCCACTAATTTCTTTTGCAAGAAATTCCTTTTCTAAAAAGGTGGCATGTCGAGAAACAAACACCTTTTGTTCATCGCTATGGTAGAAAAGATATCCATGTGAATGTTTGGGATATCCCACAAACTTGCATAAAACTGACCGTGCCTCGAGTCTGTCCGGATTTTGCCTTTTGACATAGGCCGGAAAACCCCATATCTTAACTTGTTTAAGACATGGTCTCTTCCCACTCCATATCCCATATGGTGTGGTAGGTACGGATTTAGATGGAACTTGATTCAATAGGTATGTTGCTGTCTCCAGCGCATACCCCCAGAAGGAAATAGGTAACTCAGCTGTGCTCATCATAGAGCGCACCATATCTAATAGGGTGCGGTTCCTCCATTCCGATACACCGTTGTGTTGTGGTGTATATATAGGAGTTAGCTGAGAGAGAATCCCATTCTCTTTTAGGAAGTCAAGGAATTCATTGCTCAAGTATTCACCTCCTCGATCAGATCGAAGGATTTTAATACTTTAACCGGTTTGGTTCTCGGCTTCTTGTTTATATTCTCTAAATTTCTCAAAAGCTTCTGATTTGTGTTTCAGCAGGAACACATACCCGAATCTAGAGAGATCGTCAGTGAATGTAATGAAGTACGAAGAACCATCCCTGGCATGTGCAGACATAGGACCTCATACATCACTATGTACCAGTCCTAAAAGTTCGGTAACTCTTTCTTCGTGTCCCGTAAACGGAGTTTTGGTCATCTTGCCTTTGAAACATGAGTGGTAAGTGTCATAAGATGAAAATTCGAACGGTTTCAAATATCCATCCTTATGCAACTTAGCTAGTCATGTCGCATTGATGTGACCCAGTCTACAATGCCACAAGAAGGATTCGTTCAGTTCTGAACCCTTCCTCTTATGTGTGTTTGTTATGCTCAGAACTGTTGATTGATCTAGAACATAAATGCCATTGCACAACGTGCCTGATCCAACCGACTTTTGGTTAAGGAAAATGTTCATAACATTATCCTGTAATACAAAATTATATCCCTCTTTACTCAAAAAAGAAACCGATATAATGTTGCATATCAGGTTCGGCATGTAATAGCATTCGTTCAGAATCAATATATTACCAGTTGGCAATACAAGGTGATATTCCCCGACGGTTTTAGCTGCAACAATTGCACCATTTCCAACCCTTATGTCTTTATCACCTTCACCAAGTTCTCTACATTTCCTAAGCCTATGTAACTGATTACATATATGGGATCCTGACCCGGTATCTAATACTCAGGACGTAGAGCAAATGGAGAAACAGTTCTCTGTAACGAACACACCCGAAGAAAATGCATCAACATGTACTTTCTTCATTCGGGTGGCATGGGAATCCCGGTATTCCCCTATATCCTGTTCAGCCCTATAACTCTTATAAGAAAGAACGGAACCAACGTTCCCCAACACAGTATAACATGCGGGTTCGGTCAATACATCCATATTATTACCTTTATTAAGACATGATATCGTCGCTACCTGGAGAGAGAGAGAGAAGGAAACACTTTAGCGTATGCTCTTGCAAGATCATATTGGTTATTATTTTATCTAATCAGGATGGCTCCCACTGTTTTTATCAAATCTTCCTTCAAACCCTAAAAGGAAAGACTAGACGGGATTAATTACACCCTACAACTTCACCAATCTTTCAGCCAGGCCAGTGTCTGTACTTTGAGGGAGGTTCCCCGTGCTTTCGCACGGACCTAATTAAAGTAAACCTCGTTTTCCCAGAGGCGTAACCCCGTTGACACCTTTTTAGACACCTACTTGATCGGCTAATTGTCCTGTGTAAAACTCTCCCAGGAGTAACAATTACTCGCAGTGGGTATCGGGATCCAACTATCTCATAGAAGGTATGTAATCTCATTGCAAATTTCAACACTTGAAATTCCCGATGATATTTTGCCCCTAACCCCTATGACCTTGACAAAGGCCAACAAATCATAGGATGCTAGTCAAGTTCAACCCGTCATTTCTTGATTGAATCAAACCCACCCGCATGACCCTTAACAAAGGCCAAAAAGGTCGTACGACTACCCCAAAACAATCTGCATCATATGCATAAGAAGATAAGCACTATTCAGCTACTGCACACTACGCCTTGACAAAGGCCAACAAACGCAGCACGAATACTAAACAGTTCTTATCTGAAATGACGGAAGGCTACGACAGGTTTTTCTGAAAACCTATTGCGTAATGAACTTGATATCGTTGTAGAATCAAGTGAATTTTGAAATGGAGTGATTTTGAGGCTTTCATTAGTTTTGCTAAAGAGGTCACTCCCGGTGAAGGGATCTCGGCTCTTTCCTCATCGAATAAGGTGCAAGACATATCATATACATCACTATGCAAAGCAAAACTCTAAAAGCAATCAAAAGACAAACCGAGTTTTGTAGCATCTGCCAGTTTTGCTAAAGAGGTCACTCCCGGTGAAGAGATTCGGCTCTTTCCTCATCGAATAAGGTGCAGGATATATCATATATATCGCTATGCAAAGCAAAACTGTAGCTACCCTTTTTGAAAAATTTGATTCTACAACATCTTTTAGGTTTCTTTTCTTTCATTAATTACATTAATGAAGTCCCATCAATTAAGTCACCTAAACATCATAGATAAATACGACGTACACTTATGCCATCCGCATTCGCCTCGATGTCCCCTCGTGCACCGTTAGGTTAGGTAACTAACGGCACAGCGGGGCAGGGCTAGCGCGGGTGTAAAATATAAGTAACGTCTATATAATATATCATATATACTATATACAGTATTTATCACAACACATCAAATGATCACATCACAGATATCGCAGCAGAAGAAACATATGAAACATTAGATATACTAGGACGTCCGTATTTTATTTTGAGCCTCTATAAAACACGGATTCCACAGTCGCGATGAATAGCCAAACCAACACCCTTAGACCCCTACGAGAGCAGCAAGAAACCCTTCCAATTCTAGAGTTAGGAGACCCGGACTCGACTCCTCGAGTTGGTCTCCCACTGGACTCTAGAACCCGGTTACTTGTGCTCTCCTCCTTGGGTCTATCCTAGTGCGGAAAAGTAAATATATACAAATGGTGACATCAACTCATCCCGGAAGTGCCCCAATAAAAGAATATTACATACATTTAGTTTTACATGAATGAAAATAAAAAACTCTCATCTCACATAAAAAAAAACCCGGCTATTCAGAACGCGACGATCCAATATAACATATCCAGCAACACATAACATCACATGTCATCAACGTAATTAAATATGCGCATCCCAATTGTCGTTGACATATAGCAACAAAACCGGCGATATCACATATTACACTTACGGTCGCAGAAAATAAAGTGTAAAACTACAACATTTGGAATCCACAATCTCTTTAGACATCGTAAATCCGAAATATCACATACTTCGCATTTCATGCCTAACTATATGAATTCCACATATTGTATCACATTCCAGATAAATAGACAGTATTAAACTTTCCGATCGAATAATCAAATACCCAAGATTTCTATAATAGCTCAACACTTGAGCGGAGTTCAAAAATTCCAGAATACGTCACAGTAGCAACGGTCCAGCCGTAGAAGGGTCAAGCCAACGCCTCACATGTGGCACGCCGTACTGCCCCAAACCCTAAGGTTCAAAAGGCAGTTCAAAACGGTCACATAATCGAGTTAAGGTTTGTTGTCTTCTAGAGGGTCCATCGCATTACTTGCATGTTTTTCCGAAAGATTTAACCCCGAGAAAAATTCAACAATTGAATGTTTTTCGTGCCGGGAAAAATTGAGTTAATGATATCCGTTCAAACATTTTAATACTTTCTAAATTATCCGGAATAACAAAACAAAATTAAATTCTCCGATCGAATCGACGATTACAAAATAAACCCCAAAATACTCAACACTTGAATCAGAATAAAAACACCCAGAAAGATGCAGGAATGGTATTGGATATTACTACATAAAGAACTGTCCCCAATACTCCTTTTCTGCCGCGGAACCGCCGCGAAAGGTGGCTTAGTGTCGCGGTTCCGCGGCCACGTAGAGGATTTGAGGGCTCGTTTTTCATGGTAACCCTTATAATTCCCTGCTGATTTTTTTAGGTATTTTTAATTCAGAAAAAACCCAGTTTTTAAAAAATGTACAGAGAGGGGGTTATCTTGACGTTTCCGGGTTCGATCGGGGTTTTAACATCGTTAACACATCGCCTAATGCTCTAGCTAGGCTCTGATACCACTGTAGGGTTACTAGGCACTCTAACAAGGGTTAAAGAAGTATCAAACATGCCCGATTAAAATTTTAGCCGTGCCTAACAACCCTAAATAAGATCGTTGCTAGAAAATTAGGGTTTCACATGCTAGTAAAAGACATTTACTACTAAGGGAATACGAAATACAACCTTTGTAGATCGGTCCTTCACTTCTAAAGCTCCTTGTCGTAGTCCCTTCGCTGCGATCATGGTTTTCCCGGGCCCTCGCATGGCTTCACGAGGCGAAAGATGCGTCCTTACTTGAAGTCTTCGAGGCCGAAGATGATCTACGTCGTGGGAATAACGACTCAAGCTACTACTTCACTAACTAGAGAATTAGTGAAGCAAACACCCTTAAACTAAAGTGCTAGTCTAGTAGAGGATGGAGAAATAGGAAGTGGGTTCTCTTTAGAATTTTATTTCTCACAATGTTTCACTCTCTCTTGAAAACCCTAGCTAGCTTTTCTTTTGCTCAAAGAAAGAAGAAGATGATGAACAAAAGAAAAGATGAGGATAATGATCAAGTGAGTGAGCTAACCATGGTGAGTGAGTATTATATACTAACTCATGTAGAGACATTACCATAGCTAAGTGTGATGGTTAGGTTAAAAATCCAAAGTAAAAACAAATTTAGTGGACTTTAGTCAATGCATCCACAAGCTTCCACAAGCTTCATGCATTTTCTAATTTTCCACTAATTTTGTAATTACTTTAAATATATTAATCCCAACATAACAAATATCATGGTGTAAGTCTCATACACCCATGAATGTTGTATCATCAACCATGATACAAAAAGAAAACACATTTTAATATATATCACATATATATTAAAGTTGTGTACATGTGAGAAAAAACCTAAAGTGAATAAGTGTTAGTTAATGTAAACTAGTATATCAAATATACAATTATACAATAAATTATTAAATCAACACTTGACTTAATAATCCGGTCATATCTCATATAACCGACTAACATCCATTGTATCGACTTCTCGAATCAACACTTGATTCGATAACCCGGCTATATCACATATAACCTCGCGATACAAAAAGTCGCGAGAATAGAATACGGTATCACATACACGCATTTTTCTCGGTCCCGCAGATATCACATATGCGCTCCTATTTCGTTTGGCCTGAGCTAGTAAAACCTCTGTGTAGGACTCTAAAGACTCGTCAATACGCCGGCAGTAGGTGATGATCACATCAAGCACCCACAAGCCGTCAGCGGTACTAGCTGGACGTAACGGCCACCCGGGTATTGAGCGATCAGAAGATCAGCAAGCAAGCCCGCTCCAACTCCTGTAAAAGCCTACCGGTAACACTTCCCGTACAGTCCGGTCTCCTCGTCTGATATGTCGCATATCAAGTCTAGGGGTGGTAAACGTCAGACCCCAACAACCGATAAGTCGTGCCAATGTAAGGCTCATAACGGGTCAAGAAACTACTGGTAACACTTACCAGTAAATCTCTAAATCAGCCCTGGCCAGGGACTTCCCTGTTATGGCTAATCGAGCACAGCGCAACATCAACCCCCAATACCGGGAGAGACGAAACCCCTCCTATCGCTCATTGCCTCCATGTAACTCGGGACTGAACCCAAAAACCACCGTTTTGCACGCCCTCATAGACGTGGTAAAGTGGAAATCAAAGCACAGTGGGAATCACACAAGACTCTATGACGATCTCGGGTCTACAGACTAACCTGCACAAGTGTCACTAGAGAACTGCCATCTGACGTGAGGTATAATACCATCTGGGAGTTCTCGGCGAGTCCGTCCAGTGTACCCAGTCTCCACTGAGCACCCGTATGCCATCTCTGATGTCAAACACCAATGGGTATGGGATTATCCATCGCCCATCTCATGGGTCGAGAAGCGTATACGCTAGTCTACTCTGGTATATCGATGCCCTGTCTCGATACACCCACGACTAGGAACATTAAAGGATGTACTTATGGACTACTCTGTTCCCACTAGTATGATCTGCATCATAGTCCAGGTAGTCAAGTACACATCCTAAGGGCTTTACCAACATGTAACTATAAGACAGTATCAAGAGACAAGTATACATGTTAAGATAAAGAGCAACCAGATAGCATACTATCATATCGAGCAAGAAAGTCCTCTCTATATATGTCCAAGCATCCAATATAATACACATCATCTGTACAATACTGGCATCTAGGGCATACATACAACTAACGCCCCTTACCCCCAAGCTTATGTGTTCGAGTCGGGTATTGATAAACTGGAGCTAATGCCAACACAGGATTAAGCAGGTACAGGTTTGTCTATGTAGACAACAGGAAACGTCCGTAGGGAAAACATGTCAGGATTGTCGGCATTAATAACAGGATCAGTTAACATGTCAAGTAGTGATATATCAGGTCATGTTAGGTAGTGCACATGTATCAAGTGGGTGCCCAACAGTAAAATGTAGCATGTATCGAATCACGGTAAAGGTACGGATGTACGGTGAAAGCGTGGATGCACAAACATCTATCAGGGGTTACATCATGACTATGTAGGATGCACATTATCATGCATGGGGTACTAATGTAACAATAATATGAGTTAATCTAATATGGCATGCAACTAGGTATGCAGAATTAATGGTATGGATACATAATAAAACATGGATGCTTAATTAACTATCAGGGGTTATAACTACCATTCCACGACTATGTAGGATGCACATTATTAAGCATGGGGTGTTACTATAACAATAACATGAATTAATATGATCTGTAGATGCAACTATATATATAATAGATGATATGGATGCATACGAGTATCCGAAAACAGTAAAACTTTAATATGGATGTATAATGCAATCAACATGTAATATTTGTATTCATATGGAGACAAGATAAGTATTATAGCATGTAGCAAGATAAACTTGCCTGAGCGGAACACACGACGGGTGCGCACGGCACGTCCGACGTCGGGTAGTCGTCGCAACGCACACATGGCACGCGGGACGGGTCCAGGCAAGGCAAAAGGATAACCACGCAGGTAGGGAACGTTCACTGGATCACTCAGATCGTCAGCGACGAGCACGGTTCCGGAGGGTGATCACCGGAAAAGAAACAAGAAATCAAGAAAGAAAAGAAAAGAGAAGAAGAAGAAGGAGAAAAGGAGAGGGCTGTGGTTGCTTCTGGGGTTTCTGGGGACAGAGGAGGAGAAGAGGGAGTCGTCAACAATGGTGATCTGTCGACGGCGAGGTGCAGGCGAGGGAGTTTCTGGGATCGGGGCAGTGGGGTGCTAGGGTTTCTGTGCAGGGTTGCAGGGAAAGAAGAGGAGCTCAAGGGTGGCTTAGGGGTGTTGGTGAGGAGGAGGGAAGGTGATGGTAGTGGTGATGAGGCCAACGAAGAAGATCGTCGGCGAGGGCAACGTGGGTGATGGGTTGGTGAAGCTAGGGTTAGGATTCGGTTGATGGGTTCCAGAGGAGGTGATTTGGTGATGATGAGAGAGGAGAGGAGGAGAGAGAAAGAGAGAGAGATCTGTTATAAATTCTTTTAAATATTTTTATGTTTAAAAAAAAATACAAACGATTATAATATATAACAGTTTAAATCTTTTAGAATATAATATTAAGGAAAATTCAATTTTAGGCGAAATACAAAATAGTCCAAAACACGTTCAGGTCGGGTCTAAAAATCTTTAAAATACGGATAATATACGTGTCGACCAATAAAACAAGATATCCGGATAATGAAAATGCATACCCCTAAGAACGGATGCACACACATGCACGTAGCCATCCAAACGAGTCTGTTTCACTGAACGGGACAAGAACAAGATGCGCGGATGCTACAACAGGGTTAAGGGTATCATGCAGGCCCTGCTAGATATTTTTAAAATATTTCATTTGACTTTAAATGTTATATTAAAAAAATGCAGATGCCAAATATAATGCCAGTATGCAGTACATAAAAATGAAAATGCACGGATCCACATAACAAGCCAGGATAAAAGATAAACAGGAATCAAGACTGGTTTCCACCAAGCGGGTCGGGTCGGATGCAAATACAAATGTCAAATACACTATTCGCACCCAAAACACAATAAATCAAGAAAATACCATAAATAAAGAAATACTTAAAATAGAACTGGTATAAATGAACTAGGGTGTTACATTATACCCAATTACAAAAAGAATTTCGTCCTCGAAATTCCAGGAACAAGAAAAGACAAACAAACATGAAACTACGAGAAGAGGTGTGGAAACTTCTGTCGAATCTCGTTTTCTCGTTCCCAAGTCGATTCTTCGTGCGAGCGATTTTCCCCAAGAAACAAGTACGAGAGGGATAACCTTATTCGTAAGAACCTTTTCTCTTCGATCAACAATCGATATCGATCGTTGTTCATAGGTCAAATCCTCCCTTACAGTCAGCTTCGAATGATCTAGCACGTGTGTTTCATCTCAAACATATTTACGGAGTTGAGATACATGAAACACGTCATGAACATCCGCCAAAGATGGTGGTAAAGCCAATCGATAAGCCACTTCTCCAACACGCTCCATAATCTCGAAAAGCCCCACAAATCCAGGACTAAGCTTGCCTCGACTCCCAAGACGAATCACTCCTCTAGTCAGTGATATCTTCAAGAATACCAGGTCACCAACAGCGAATTCTAGAGATCTTCTCGATGTATCGGCCCAACTCTTCTGTAGATCTTGTGCTGCCTTCATGTGATTCCGGATAGTATTAACTTTCTCCACGGTTTGCACGATCGAATCCGGTCCCAACAATCTTCGCTCTCCAACATCGTCCCAACAAATGGGTGAGCGACACTTACGACCATACAATACTTCGAATGGAGCCATCTGAATAGTCGCCTGAAAGCAGTTATTGTACGAAAATTCCACCAAGTGTAGATGATCCTCCCACGAACCCTTGAAGTCTAACATGCAGGCTCTCAACATGTCTTCAAGAGTTTGGATCGTTCTTTCTGACTGGTCATCGGTCTGAGGATGATAAGCAGTGCTAAACTTCAATCACGTCCCCAAACTTTCCTGTAAACTCCTCCAGAAGTGCGATAAGAATTGAGTATCATGATCGGAAACGATGCTCACAAGTACTCTATGCAATCTCACAATCTCCTGCATGTACCGTTCTGCTAACGATTCCGTTGACTGACCAACTCGAAATGGTATGAAATGAGCTGTCTTGGTCAATCGATCAACAATCACCCAAACCGCATTGTTACCCTTTGGACTCCGCGGTAAACCTGTCACGAAATCCATGGCTATATGTTCACACTTCCATTGAGGAATCGGAAGTGGTTGCAATAAACCTACCCTTTGATGTTCAGCCTTAACTTGCTGACTGATTGATCTCAAAAATTATCTATTACCGCAATCAAGAACGGCGTCGTATGTAGCTAGCTGGTGAGTACGGGTCGGTCCACAGGGATGTTGTGAATTTCCTAATCGCTCTTACGAGTTAATTCCAAACGGTGTGAATGGATTAATTAAATCTAAAAACTAAATTAATCTAGGGCAATTGAATTAAAGATCTAACTATCTAACTACGGCAAGGAATTAAATTTAATCTAGGGCAGAGAATGAAAAATTACCTAGGGCAAGAATTGAAATTTAAACTAGGGCAATTAAATAAATCTACTTACTTTACAGATGGCTCTCTCCAAACATTTACACAGGGTTGTCAGATCTGAATAGATGATATGAAAAGAGGCATCTATGCTCTCCAAAAGAAATCTAAATTTTATTGATAAAAAGAGGCATAGGGAGGCATAACCTAATACAAGAATTAGAGTTCCTATTTATAGAGGATAGGAAACCCTAGATTACAATTGATTCGCACGTCTATATTTACCAAAATATCCTTAGGAAGACCTAGTCAAAGTAGACTCCAAGTTTTGGTAAAATTTTATGTCTCTGTCTCTTTATTGGGCCTTGAAATTTCCTTTGTTGGCTCTTCTGTTTTTGGGCTTCCTTTTTATTTGGTTCTTTTATTAAAATAGCTTCTATGTTTCTTCCAGATCTCCAGTGAACAATTGCGGTGGACTTTTAACCGTTCGCTTTGTAATCTTGGACCTTGCATTGCCTTGTACTTTATGAATTTTATCTTTGATGTAGGCTTGATCAAGAGTCTTCTGTTTGTTGGTCAAAGTCTACTTTTGCATCGTCTTTTCATCATTTTCACTGTTCTCTGTCCAAGAACCTGTAACCTGTAATATGTAGCAGACATGCGTCAAAAGAACTTGTTTATTTAAAAAACGAATAAGAATGGGGAATATAATAATACAATATTATGGTGTGAACAAATACCCCCAAACTTATCTTTTGCTCGTCCTCGAGCAAACTTATTTTTTATTCTCGACAAAAAAACCTAACCGCACTTTCACAAGGAAACGCGATTGCACTGAGCTCGTGCAACAAGCCGTTAAACCTCTAGGTGTCCCTAGTAGGAGGAGTGTTGTCTCCTGAGGGTTTTCAGCGGATACTACACACAAAATCCTATCAATTTGGCCCATTGACTTTAATTCTCCAATTAGGTTTTCTAACAAGGAATTCTATTATCGTCGACTCGTAAATTATCCACCCATATTCTTCACACTTTCTCATTATTTAACTTAAGATTATATATGTTCTGCAGACTTACTTAGCTTTCGGCATTTCTTAAGTTTTCCTTCTAGGGTTCCATCTCCACTTATGAATTTTTATCAACTTTACTAAAGATACAAGTTCTATTCTTCACTCTTTTCTCTCATCTAAATCCCAATCACATACCCCTACGTGTGTGTATAGATCACCCCTACACTTGGAAATTCAAATCAAGCAATCATACCCTTGTCCGTTGTCCAAAGCACTTATTTATTGGTGAATTTTTAATTGAATTTTGCTTACACATCCTTCATGCGACCGTTAATACTTCTTGAGGTACCAACAACCAATTACAAGATGTGTTTGCACATTAACGCGTAATTCCTAGTCTTGCAACACCTAAGACTTTTAGCAGTGACTCCCAAACCAGTTGGTCTAAGGCACTAAGTGATGAAGCACCCTCGCTAAATATTTTTTCTATTTTTCCAGCCTTAAGTAATCACAAAAACCAGTGTTCATTTTTTTTTATTATCTCTTTATTCACACTTGAATTTTTATTTCATTTTCTTCGTACTAAGGACTTTAGACAAGAGTATTTCAAGGTCTCTTCTACTATTCCAAGTTTCAAGGTTCGTGTTTGTGCAATTTGTAGGGTATACATTTTCAGAATCTAGACTTAAGTTAGGAACTATTTTTCAAACTCATACTCTAATAAAAATATCAATACTCTTCCCTTGTTTTGACTTAGCCCAAGAAGTGAACCCAAAATTTGTCTATTTCTAAATAAACTACAAAGGCATATACTTTCTACCGTTAAACTTTAAGGAAGGTTATTTTTAGGGTTTTTAATTTACTAAATCTAAGATCTAGTTGTTCCTAGCCAGTTAACCTGTTTGTCAAACTCAAGTCAAATATTAAAAAAATTTCAAATTTTTCAATTTTTATGGGTTTTTAAAATAAGTATGCAAATGCAAAATTATGTACAAATGAATGCGAAGAAAGAAGACTTACCGAGCATACCCCCAAACTTAAACTTGACAGTGTCCTCACTGTCATGCTACACCAAGAGGGTCAAAATGTCGGCACGCCCCTGTTTATTTATTTATAAAAAAAATTTAATCTTTTTGAAATTTTTTTTATTAGAAAAGAAAACAAAAAAAAATAAAATAAAATATATGTACATATATACAACAAGGTTCCCCCCAAACTTAAGCTAAGCCTTACATAAGCCAAAGGTTAGCACCAACCATTCAAAGATCTTATCGTGGTAATGGTAGGGTTGGTGAAAGAATGGGATGTAAAAGAAAGAAATGAGAAGCACACGAGACCGTGTGGGAAGAAGGGTAGAATATGGTCTCGGTGGAGGAGAAGAATGGCAGAAAGGAGAAAGAAGTGGAGTACGATCTTGAGGGTGTAAATCGAGTGAATAAATTAGCGCAATTTGTGATGACCGATGTGTTAAAAGCGATTGTGCTAACCTATCAACCCGTCGAGAAATGGGGTCAAATCCCTCAAGATTCGCAAGAAAGCATGGGTACGCCGAACTTGGTATTGGAGATGAAAGCGTAACGGTCTCTTGTACGGTCGGAACGATAGGAAGGACAAAAGGGAGTGAATTAGAGATAGTCTCATTCTCACCGTAGTAAACTGTTTCGAACTTGAAAGATTCCATCAATGGTTCGAACTGACTGTAAGCAACCGAGTCTGATGGTTCAACTAACTCATCTGAAAATTCAAAGGACTCAAACTCGGGCGGTGAGACTTCAACATCGTCCGAAAAAGTGAAACGCTCGTAAGTGTTATCGGCTGTGAGAACTGTGTCAGATTCAAAGGAAAATTTTTCAAGCTCACAGTCTTCAAGCGTGGTCGGAATGATGGAAAGGATGGAGGGTGATATAACAGTTAAAGGTTCAGGAGGATGAATTGGAAAATCAGACACATCAAACAAAAATGATTCAACCTCAGTATTATCCTCAAAACTCTCCTCAATACTTTCCTTATAATTCTCCTCGATATTTATCTTATCCATGCTATTATCATCAAAATCAAGACGCATATGAAGTTCGGGAGAAACATCTAAGGACTCGGGGTGATGAGTTGAACATAAAATTTCCAGCAAATCGACAGGTTCATCATCCGAAATATTCCCGGTCTATATCCTCAATCAAGTGAAAATCAATATTTTTTGACACCTCATCAAAAGCATGGATATTTATCATTTTCGGTTCTAGAGTGGAGATGTAAAGTTCAAAAGGATTACGTGTGGTTTCACTCGAAAGGGGTTCTTCACAATATGGCAAATCAAGCACTACAAAATCACACAATTCGTTTTTATTTTCAACAGGTGAACTATTTAGGGCAGTCGATGGAAAACCGGAGTTGTGGGCTTCAATTGGGTAAGGGTAGGTTTGACTTGGAAATCCTCTCAAATTCGCACTCTGTCCAACCGCCTCCTTATACATTGAAAAATTTGAAGCTAGTTGAAAACTAGCTGCCGGTTCACAAGGTTGCATAATGGCGGTAATGGATGCTTCCACATTCCTAACCATTTTGTTTGTTGCTAAGATATAAGCCTCCAATGTAATACCCAGACTTTTTCGTACGTCTATATCCGTATTTCCTTTTTCATCTATAAAAATTTATTCACAACTATTTATTATTTTAAAACTTCCCAACTTATTTTAGTTCTCCACTCTTTTATTTTATTTTCCCAGCCGGCCTCTTCATTTTGTTTTACTTATTATTATTTCTGTTCCGGCCCAAATACTTCAGCCGAGCCAGAACCCCAATTTCATATTTATTTATTTTTAACTACCCAACCTGTTCAATTCCCTCAGCCCATCTTTTAAAAATAAACTAAATTCATTTCTTTTAAACCCATTTCCCTTCCAAAATTCCCCACTGGCCCGACCTCGAGCCCAACACCCTCTTCTCAGCCCAGGCCCCATTCTTTTTCCCTTATTTTTGATTTACTCCTGGCCGGCCCATACACTCTTCAGCCCAGGTTTTTAGGGAAAATAAATTACTTAACCCCGGCCCGTTCAAATCTCAGCCCAACCCGTCTCCCTGTGGTCCTCACCCGAGCCCGCTTCAACTCGAACCCGACCCGCTCCTACACCCTCATCTCCTCCAACGGCTCTCTCCGTTTTTCCCGCTCGCGACCCCTTCTTTCGCCGTAACCTACGCCGCCTCCTCCGCCCACGCCCACGCTCTTGTCGGCCACGCCCGTGCACCGTTACCCTCGCAATCACCTCCCCATCTCTCCAACTCTCATCACTCTTCCTGCCTCCTACTCCCTCACCCAACCACAGCAGCTCTCGAAGTTCACCTGCACGATTTCCGTCACCGAGCACACAACGTCGCACGCCCCGACGGAGACGACCACGACCTCTCTTCCTCTCTCCCTCACCTCCACCGTCGACCACCATTAAACCCGAGCTCCCCACTCCCTCTCTCCCTCTCGAAACTCACAAACCCACATCAACCCAACTCCGCTCGTCGCCCCTCCGACGTCGACAACCCTCGACAACCCCTCGACAACCCTCGGCGACCCTCCATTCACCCTTCCTCGCACTCTACGACTCCACCCTCTATCCACCGAGCATCCCCTGCACACCAAACACCCTGCACCCATCACCGGCCATCTTGCGCCTCTCGCCGGCGATCTCTCTCATCGTCGTCGTCGTCATCTCTCTGCTTGTTTTCAGTCTCTCTCTCTCTTCCTCACTCTGCTCTTTCTCTCTCACTGGAACCTCTCTCTCCTCCTCACTGTCTCTCTCACTCTCCCTGCATCTCTCTCTCACTCTGTTCTCTCTCTCTCTCTCAGTTCTCTTTCTCTCTCTACATTTCTCTCTCTCTCCCTCTATATTTCTCTCTCTAACTGCCTCTCTCTAATCTCTCTCTGTTAGCTCCCCTGCTCTCTTTCTTTCACTTTCTCTTTCTAACTCTCTCTCTCTCTCTATTTGATTCTCTCTCTTCTCTCTAAACCGTCTCACTCCCATCTTGCTCTCCATAGGCCTCAACAGCATCAACGATCCCCAGCCCCGACACAGCCTGAGCTCGCAACAACACATCCCCAAGCTCGAACCAAGCCCAAGCTTAGTCGAGACTCGTCGCGTGCTTGCTACTCCGTACCCGGGACGTGTCATTACTGCCTTCGCTGCCGTGCCATCAGTTCACCGTCTCCAGGCAAGTCCCCACTTGCTACATGCTACTTATTATTAATTACAAATGATAATCGTATATACATTCCATGCTTTACCTTCTGTTAAAATATTACGACTCAACTGTTCGATGCGTGCTCCCTATGAAAATTCTCGTTTAAATTGACGGTACTCACTTGTATAGCTTGGCCCGTAAGCCTATGATTCTAGTGTGTGAATTTCATTAGAAAATATGGCCGTTAAAGATTAAAACAACTACCCTCAAGTTTAACCGTAAAACTGGAATTTTCTTGTACCTGAAAACTAATAAAATCGCCATAAATCATATACACACTGGATTGATGCGCTCGAGGGCTCAAATCGAAGCCGACTCGACGAACTTTAACCCTATACTGGTTTCCTGGTATTCCTGTAATTAAATTGTGATGATAATCGGATCGGAGTGCGACTCTGGACTGCAGTCCAGAGCGACTCCAGTTGTTGATTGCTGTTCCGTAATGGGTATCACAGGATTTCCTTAACTCGTAGGTTGCGGAACTCCGCTGTTTATTGTAGGTGAACCTGCTAGCTAGACAACACGATTGGTTTCATTCTGTTTCGTTACCTTTTGATATTTAGTCTGTAATTTAATAGATCGGGACGCATAACAGTCCCAGCAGAATCAGAACTGACATATTAATGTTAAACAGTGTATAACTCCTGACGTACAGATGCGATTGACGATCCGTCTGTTGCGTTGAAAACCTTACTGAAAACCCTAGAATTCATCCAACTGTAGTGTCGCTAAAATCTGATCCCAACTGGGATTAAAATGCGTTGCGAAACGGACTTCTGATTCTGAAACCGGATTTCCAGCCGCGAGCGCTTAAAATGAAATGGTTATAATTAATGATCCTGGAACCCGATTGGCATGAAACTAAATTAGATGGATAGATAACTGAACATACTAATTATTACCTGTTTATCGTTTCACTAAACTATACACGTATGTTTCATGATAAATCGTGCAAGTGATAGAATACTACTTTATGACACCTTAATCATGCTTCATATACTGTTTACGCATCATATCATACCCATATCATTGCATTGATAACATAATGATATCGTGCATTTACCCAGTGTTAGATTTTAGTGATGATTGTGGCAAGTACGTCAGTGTTCGTGTATCCGTGAATAAGTGAAAGTGATTCATACTTGTACACAATCAGTGATCCTATTATTCTATTGCATTGTCGACGTCTGTGGGATGCGTGTACGTGTGACTATAAGTGGTATGGGACACTTATGGAAGCGCTTGCACGGGTGTCGCAGATAAGGCACCAGACACTGCCATTTATCTTAGGTATTAGTCGGGACGTGCTTGATGGAGGTCCTGCCTCCAGTTCTCGCGCAGACTTGTCACGGATCGATTAGTATTTAGGGTTATGGTTAGCGTTTGATGTAGACCACGGCGTGTGGGGTAGTTTAAGTGTGAGTTCAACAGAATCTCGGGAGTCCCATGCCGGCTTATATATTTAGAGAGTTATATGGAGATTTACAGGGTATGTGATATTTCACCGTGATATACATGTTACATGTTGGGCCCGTGGTCCTTTGCCCTTGGGTTCTACCCTTGGGTGGAGGACACTCGCGAGTGGTTGACTCTCACACTTGGACTGACGATAGGCTTAGTGACCTGTACAGTGAGACTTAGAGACTGATAGGGATACTGGCATTGATATATCTTATATACTGAGTTGACATACATGGCATGTCGTTCTACTGCTTTTACTGTTCCGCTGTATTGATTACTGCATGTTCATACCTATATCATACTGATTTACTGCTACATATATTTGTTATCACTGTTAGAATTGTCATATGATTTTATGTATTATATTGCTATTGTGTCGCTCTGACGACCTGAGTATGCATGCTCAAGTGTGAGGAGAAGATTTAGCCTGGACCAGAACTAGACGTGCATCACAGACTTCTTGACTTGCCATTCCGAGTTACATTCGTTTGTTTCCCATCAGGTCAGTTTATATTATTGTTTCTTTCAGTTACTGCATTTCTCATTACCTGCGCATCATTTACTGTTTACCATGAAAAACTAGAAGCCGAAGTGTGACTACGGCAGGACATTTCCTTGACCGTAGGAGCATGGCTGGCCTTGTCTACCCCCCGTATTCCGTATTTTGGGAAGCGGGGCGTGACATGGTTTAGTTGGTATCAGAGCCAGGTTTTGCATCGATTGGGATTGCAGTTTTCCGTGTATAGTTTGGCAATCTAAGACATCCCTCGGTCTAGGTTGTAAACTTGTCATTCTTGATCCATATTCACATCGTGTGTCCAGCTATCCATTCGCTATGGTTTCGGGTGACTTGACAAGGTTACGTGGTTGCAATTGCACTACCGTACTCTATTCAAGTGACTTGAAGTCATACAGTTGATTCTTCACTTGTAATAAATTCGTCATCTCTGATATTCTTGAATCTTTGTCCTATCCATATTATATTTTGATTAGTTTGGCTTATGACTTATATCATTCTCAAAATTGTTGTCTCAGGATCATGTCTTCCAACGACTCTTCATCTATATCCGCTCCCCAGGATCAGACCATTAAGATTCTGAGTGTACTGCAAGGTTTGAAGGAAGCCCAGAAGCGAACAAACGACTTGTTAGTTGAAGGACTGAGAAGGCAGGTGAATCAGGCACCAGCGGGAGTCTCAAATCATAAAGGGATCCCCGTTAGACGAGGAAAAGAGAGGAAGATGAAACACCAATTTGTTTCCCCGCGACAGAAGCAGCAGAAGACCCCATGTTGTGGGTACTGTAAGAGGCCAGGACATCATCAGAGGGATTGTCGCCGCGCCCAAGGGAAATGTCTGATTTGTGGATCCATCGAACATCTCATCAACGGTTGCCCAAAAAGGAAGGAGCTACAAGGAGGAGACTCATCCACACTCTCCACTTCTGCCAAGTGACAATTATTGCGTAGTTCAAACATCGAGGATAAGGCGGACCCAGCGCGGGATTCAACTCACGTGACGAGAATGCAACGTTTTAGTAGTCAAAGAAGAATTTTCATGTTTTCTACTTTCAGTAACAGTATTGTCATCCTTTTATAAATATTTCTTTCCGTTTGAAATCTTGTATCTGTCGAACTTTTAGTTGAATGCAATAAAACTTGAATCGTAATATATGTATCTCTCTCTTGTCCTTCCCCTTATTCATCTTATTCATTATCACAGCATTTTAATCTTGATTCTTTTAGCTCCTGCCGCCGCATATCTTTCTATATTCCGTACACTTAAATATTTCTTGATGTGTTCCATTGTCTAATCATGACTTTTCTTTTCAGATCATGGCCCACCCTGGAGCAGCGCCGCATCTGGATGAGGATGCACAATCTTGCATTTCCTTAGACCACACGCTGTTGAGTTCTGACGATGAGATCAACGGTCCCCAGGTCAATTTCGGAAACGACGATTCAGAGGACGAAGGAGTAGCCGTCCCAGAGTTTGACATGATAGCTGATTCCGATGTAGAAGAAGGAGATCCTGATGAGAACCCAATAGAAGAGGATCCCGAGGAAGAACCGATGGAAGAAAACCCAGTGGAGGAAGACCCCATGGAAGAGAATCCAGAAGAAGAGAATCACATGGAATCAGACCTCGATGAAGAAGCTCTAACCGAGAAAGAAGGACCGGAAGATCAAGACCCTGCTGTGGAAGAACTTCCAATGGCGATCCCTGCGAGGCACTATAGAAATGGACGCCCCTACCTGAGTGCGCGAGCCTACCGCAACCTGCCGAATCTCCACAACCGCGACTGACGAAATTTCTTTTGATGTTGTCTTCTGGCCAAATAAAATGTGTATAGATTAGGGCCACTTTTCGTCTTTGGGAGTGTCTTGTTTCAAATTTTCCTAAATGAAATGAATATGTTAAATTTGTAAATCTTTTGATTATTGGTTCGCTTGATACTTGTTTATTGCCCATATCCATTTATTTTTCTGCTGAGTTCCCTGACTGTCCACCCCTACTCATTGTATAGTTTTCACCCTCGTTTCGATTAGAAAATACCGCACCCTGATCCTTGGAATGAGCCACCCTTCATCCCTCGGCTGTGCCCCATTTGAGATCATTCTGGGAGGAGAACATTTCATGTGAAACTTCCGAGTTCACTAACTCTTCAAATTTTGATTCGTGTGGTGTACCGACTGTTGTTTTCCCCCATACTTTTTCTCTGGTATTCCTTTGTTGCCCATCCTTACTTCCTGTGCAGACCCGATCACGGTCTCCTTGATTTTCAACCTAAAGCCGCCACCCACCGACCTTCTGAATGAGCCACACTTCCTTGTAATCATGTACCCTGGCTAGCCCTATACCTCTGTGTTTCCTAATACCCTATATATATAAATAGGGACCTTATTATTCGAAATATGATTTTCAGTAATTGCATTTATCGAAGAGTACGTGTTATTGACTAATTAATTTTATGTATTGTAAGCACACTACTATTATCTTCAGTTTTCAGTAGCGCGACCTTACACCGCGCACATTTTGTCCCATGTTTCTTATTTTCACTATATGAGTTTTCTAAGCTATTTCGAAACTATTTGACCAATACATTATCCTAAGATGTTTTAACCTACCAACTAATCCTTCACTATTTTATTGTCGTTACTTCATCTTCGAGTATTGTGTTTATAGTTACTATTATCAATGTTTGTGCCTTATACTTACTATTTCCGATGTACTACTTTTGATATATTTACATGTGCATATAATTGAGTTTCGATTTTATCGAGTACGTCTCGAATATCATTGTTCATTATTGTTGTTATTTCTATTCTTATATACATATAGGTTGCCTTTGTAGTTGTTCCAGTCTTATACTTATTTAAAACTATACCTTTGAATGTTGTTCTTACATATATAAACTTTCAAATTCCATTATCTGCCTATTTCAAGTAAAGCATTACGTGTTAGTTTACAATATAATTGCTTTTGCCTATGTTTGTATAAATTATTGTTTATTTTAAATTTCGAGGACGAAATTTTTGTAAGGGTGGTATGATGTAATACCCAGACATTTTCGTACGTCTATATCCGTATTTCCTTTTTCATCTATAAAAATTTATTCACAACTATTTATTATTTTAAAACTTCCCAACTTATTTTAGTTCTCCACTCTTTTATTTTATTTTCCCAGCCGGCCTTTTCATTTTGTTTTACTTATTATTATTTCTGTTCCGGCCCAACTACTTCAGCCGAGCCAGAACCCCAATTTCATATTTATTTATTTTTAACTACCCAACCTATTCAATTCCCTCAGCCCATCTTTTAAAAATAAACTAAATTCATTTCTTTTAAACCCATTTCCCTTCCAAAATTCCCCACTGGCCCGACCTCGAGCCCAACACCCTCTTCTCAGCCCAGGCCCCATTCTTTTTCCCTTATTTTTGATTTACTCCTGGCCGGCCCATACACTCTTCAGCCCAGGTTTTTAGGGAAAATAAATTACTTAACCCCGGCCCGTTCAAATCTCAGCCCAACCCATCTCCCTGTGGTCCTCACCCGAGCCCGCTTCAACTCGAACCCGACCCGCTCCTACACCCTCATCTCCTCCAACGGCTCTCTCCGTTTTTCCCGCTCGCGACCCCTTCTTTCGCCGTAACCTACGCCGCCTCCTCCGCCCACGCCCACGCCCACGCTCTTGTCGGCCATGCCCGTGCACCGTTACCCTCGCAATCACCTCCCCATCTCTCCAACTCTCATCACTCTTCCTGCCTCCTACTCCCTCACCCAACCACAGCAGCTCTCGAAGTTCACCTACACGATTTCCGTCACCGAGCACACAACGTCGCACGCCCCGACGGCGACGACCACGACCTCTCTTCCTCTCTCCCTCACCTCCACCGTCGACCACCATTAAACCCGAGCTCCCCACTCCCTCTCTCCCTCTCGAAACTCACAAACCCACATCAACCCAACTCCGCTCGTCGCCCCTCCGACGTCGACAACCCTCGACAACCCTCGGCGACCCTCCATTCACCCTTCCTCGCACTCTACGACTCCACCCTGCATCCACCGAGCATCCCCTGCAAACCAAACCCCCTGCACCCATCACCGGCCATCTTGCGCCTCTCGCCGGCGATCTCTCTCATCGTCGTCGTCGTCATCTCTCTGCTTGTTTTCAGTCTCTCTCTCTCTCTTCCTCACTCTGCTCTTTCTCTCTCACTGGAACCTCTCTCTCCTCCTCACTGTCTCTCTCACTCTCCCTTCATCTCTCTCTCACTCTGTTCTCTCTCTCTCTCAGTTCTTTTTCTCTCTCTACATTTCTCTCTCTCTCCCTCTACATTTCTCTCTCTAACTGCCTCTCTCTAATCTCTCTCTGTTAGCTCCCTTGCTCTCTTTCTTTCACTTTCTCTTTCTAACTCTCTCTCTCTCTATTTGATTCTCTCTCTTCTCTCTAAACCGTCTCACTCCCATCTTGCTCTCCATAGGCCTCAACAGCATCAACGATCCCCAGCCCCGACACGGCCTGAGCTCGCAACAACACATCCCCAAGCTCGAACCAAGCCCAAGCCTAGTCGAGACTCGTCGCGTACTTGCTACTCCGTACCCGGGACGTGTCATTACTGCCTTCGCTGCCGTGCCATCAGTTCACCGTCTCCAGGCAAGTCCCCACTTGCTACATGCTACTTATTATTAATTACAAATGATAATCGTATATACATTCCATGCTTTACCTTCAGTTAAAATATTACGACTCAACTGTTCGATGCGTGCTCGCTATGAAAATTCTCGTTTAAATTGACGGTACTCACTTGTATAGCTTGGACCGTAAGCCTATGATTCTAGTGTGTGAATTTCATTAGAAAATATGGCCGTTAAAGATTAAAACAACTACCCTCAAGTTTAACCGTAAAACTGGAATTTTCTTGTACCTGAAAACTAATAAAATCGCCATAAATCATATACACACTGGATTGATGCGCTCGAGGGCTCAAATAGAATCCGACTCAACGAACTTTAACCCTATACTGGTTTCCTGGTATTCCTGTAATTAAATTGTGATGATAATCGGATCGGAGTGCGACTCTGGACTGCAGTCCAGAGCGACTCCAGTTGTTGATTGCTGTTCCGTAATGGGTATCACAGGATTTCCTTAACTCGTAGGTTGTGGAACTCCGCTGTTTATTGTAGGTGAACCTGCTAGCTAGACAACACGATTGGTTTCATTCTGTTTCGTTACCTTTTGATATTTAGTCTGTAATTTAATAGATCGGGACGCATAACAGTCCCAGCAGAATCAGAACTGACATATTAATGTTAAACAGTGTATAACTCCTGACGTACAGATGCGATTGACGATCCATCTATTGCGTTGAAAACCTTACTGAAAACCCTAGAATTCATCCAACTGTAGTGTCGCTAAAATCTGATCCCAACTGGGATTAAAATGCGTTGCGAAACGGACTTCTGATTCTGAAACCGGATTTCCAGCCGCGAGCGCTTAAAATGAAATGGTTATAATTAATGATCCTGGAACCCGATTGGCTTGAAACTAAATTAGATGGATAGATAACTGAACATACTAATTATTACATGTTTATCGTTTCACTAAACTATACACGTACGTTTCATGATAAATCGTGCAAGTGATAGAATACTACTTTATGACACCTTAATCATGCTTCATATACTGTTTACGCATCATATCATACCCATATCATTGCATTGATAACATAATGATATCGTGCATTTACCCAGTGTTAGATTTTAGTGATGATTGTGGCAAGTACGTCAGTGTTCGTGTATCCGTGAATAAGTGAAAGTGATTCGTACTTGTACACAATCAGTGACCCTATTATTCTATTGCATTGTCGACGTCTGTGGGATGCGTGTACGTGTGACTATAAGTGGTATGGGACACTTATGGAAGCGCTTGCACGGGTGTCGCAGATAAGGCACCAGACACTGCCATTTATCTTAGGTATTAGTCGGGACGTGCTTGATGGAGGTCCTGCCTCCAGTTCTCGCGCAGACTTGTCACGGATCGATTAGTATTTAGGGTTATGGTTAGCGTTTGATATAGACCACGGGGTGTGATGTAGTTTAAGTGTGAGTTCAACAGAATCTCGGGAGTCCCATGCCGGCTTATATATTTAGGGAGTTATATGGAGATTTACAGGGTATGTGATATTTCACCGTGATATACATGTTACATGTTGGGCCCGTGGTCCCTTTCCCTTGGGTTCTACCCTTGGGTGGAGGACACTCGCGAGTGGTTGACTCTCACACTTGGACTGACGATAGGCTTAGTGACCTGTACAGTGAGACTTAGAGACTGATAGGGATACTGGCATTGATATATCTTATATACTGAGTTGACATACATGGCATGTCGTTCTACTGCTTTTACTGTTCCGCTGTATTGATTACTGCATGTTCATACCTATATCATACTGATTTACTGCTACATATATTTGTTATCACTGTTAGAATTGTCATATGATTTTATGTATTATATTGCTATTGTGTCGCTCTGACGACCTGAGTATGCATGCTCAAGTGTGAGGAGAAGATTTAGCCTCGACCAGAACTAGACGTGCATCACAGACTTCTTGACTTGCCATTCCGAGTTACATTCGTTTGTTTCCCATCAGGTCAGTTTATATTATTGTTTCTTTCAGTTACTGCATTTCTCATTACCTGCGCATCATTTACTGTTTACCATGAAAAACTAGAAGCCGAAGTGTGACTACGGCAGGACATTTCCTTGACCGTAGGAGCATGGCTGGCCTTGTCTACCCCTCGTATTCCGTATTTTGGGAAGCGGGGCGTGACATCCAACGACTCTTCCAAACTAGACTTGGGTGGTAAGGGGGTTTCGGTAAAAGATTGTTTGGATATGTGAAACTCCCAAAAGGCTGTGTAGAAACAGTGTCTAGTGAAGGTGGGAAGGTCGGGTAGGACTGGTAGGAAGTGGATGGTTGGTCAGGGGTCGGGTCAACATGTGGATAAAAAGGTAAATAGTCTTTTGGATCCCTAGAAGTAGATGAGTGGAGAGGGGTGAAAGATCGGCTGCATGATTGAGCAATATGCTCAGCAATGGACATCGGCTTAGGAGTGACAGCAGGACTTGAAAAAGTGGTATCAACATATGAAAGGGGTAAAGGTTGACTTGGTTGACACAAAGTGGGTTGAAAAGTCGAACTGTTTCTCCTAGACGCCTCTATTTGATCTTTCAAAGATATTTTAGGCATGGAAGGATCGTCTTTAAATTGACCGAACAAATTGACGTACGACGCAAAATTAGGTTCGGGATACCAAAGTTCGGCTAGTGATTTATTATGGGGGGTACCCATGTTAGAAGAAGGGGAAAAGAAAGAATATTTGTTGTGGTGCAAGGATTTATTTGCGGCAAAAGTTGGCAAGTTTTCTAATAAAAATTTTCCTTTTTTTTCTTTTTCTCTTTATTTGGAAAAATTATTGCAAAAAAATATTCGAGAAAAGATATGCAACAAAAAAGATTACTTGCAATCAATTTTTATTTTAAACAAGGCGCAAAAATCCTGCACAAGATTGTTATTTGGAAAGGGAAATATTTTTATAGCGCACGGAATCCTGCAGGAATTTTCAGAAAAGATATTTCAAAAATTACTGAGGAGAAAGAGCGGAGCTTACAGAAAAAAATTTGCCAGATGATAACGCGAGATTGCCGCCCTTCCGCGGCCAAAGGGAGGTTACCACTGCGGTTCCGCGGTGGGGAAGTCGGCTCGGAACCCCAGAAAAATTTGGGGCTTCTGATTCCTCCAAAGCACCGCGTTTCTGCGGTTTAAGCTGGGTTATCGCGGCGGATCCGCGGTCTGCTTGTTGAATTGGCCCTTCTTTTTTTCTTTTGTTGTTCTGTTGGATTAATCCCCTGCTGTTCAGATCAGGTGTTTTCTGTTTCGCCTTCTGAATATTTCCAGATCCGAATTTGTTCCTGCAAGATTCACACAACAAAGTACCCTTTCCAAAAATAACATATGATATATTTTTATATTTTTTTTTTATTTTTCAGATTTTTATGATTTTTTTAATTTTAGATTAACCCGAAATTGTAAAAAGGAAAGTTCTACTCCATTCCCCGGCAACGGCGCCATTTGATTGATCTCAAAAACTATCTATTACCGCAATCAAGAACGGCGTCGCATGTAGCTAGCCGGTGAGTACGGGTCGGTCCACAGGGATGTTATGAATTTCCTAATCGCTCTTACGAGTTAATTCCAAACGGTGTGAATGGATTAATTAAATCTAAAAACTAAATTAATCTAGGGCAATTGAACTAAAGATCTAACTATCTAACTAGGGCAAGCAATTAAATTTAATCTAGGGCAGCGAATGAAAAATTACCTAGGGCAAGAATTGAAATTTAAACTAGGGCAATTAAATAAATCTACTTACTTTACAGATGGCTCTCTCCAAATATTTACACAGGGTTGTCAGATCTGAATAGATGATATGAAAAGAGGCATCGATGCTCTCCAAAAGAAATCTAAATTTTATTGATAAAAAGAGGCATAGGGAGGCATAACCTAATACAAGAATTAGAGTTCCTATTTATAGAGGATAGGAAACCCTAGGTTACAATTGATTCGCACATCTACATTTACCAAAATATCCTTAGGAAGACCTAGTCAAAGTAGACTCCAAGCTTTGGTAAAATTTTATGTCTCTGTCTCTTTTTTGGGCCTTGAAATTTCCTTTGTTGGCTCTTCTGTTTTTGGGCTTCCTTACTATTTGGTTCTTTTATTAAAATAGCTTCTATGTTTCTTCCAGATCTCCAGTGAACAATTGTGGTGGACTTTTAACCGTTCGCTTTGTAATCTTGGACCTTGCATTGCCTTGTACTTTATGAATTTTATCTTTGATGTAGGCTTGATCAAGAGTCTTCTGTTTGTTGGTCAAAGTCTACTTTTGCATCGTCTTTTCATCGTTTTCACTGTTCTCTGTCCAAGAACCTGTAACCTGTAATATGTAGCAGACATGCGTCAAAAGCACTTGTTTATTTATAAAACGAATAAGAATGGGGAATATAATAATACAATATTATGGTGTGAACACTGACACGCCAAGCACTTCGCTACAAAGCGGGCAATCTCCCTTTTTATGCCTTCCCACCAGAATTGCTGTCGTAAATCACGGTACATCTTCGTGCCTCCTGGATGTACGGAATATGCAGAACTGTGCGCCTCTTTCATAACTTCTTCACGAATACCTCCTTTCGGCACACACAAACGGCTACCATATCGCAACGAACCATCTTCATGAATCAACAAGTCTATTCGAAGTCCCGCTTCTACCTGTTCTCGAAATTTCTGCAACCTTAGATCATGCGACTGCGCTTCTTTAATATTATCGATCAATGACGACTGTACTTGCAGCTGCACCAACTGTCCTAAAGAATGCGATAACACGATCTCCAACTCAAATCTCCGAAAAATCATTGATAAGCTCCTTCTGTGCAATCAACATCCGAATTGCCGGTAACCGACTAAGCGCATCAGGCACTACATTAACTTTCCCCGGATGGTACTTGAGATCAAGATCATAGTCAGCCATCAGCTCCAACCATCTACGTTGCCTCATGTTGAGCTCTTTCTGCGTGAACACATACTTTAGCTTTTGTGATCGGTGAATACTTCAGCCCTTTCGCCCAATAAGTAGTGTCTCCAAATTTTCAAAGCGAAAATCACCACAGCAAGCTCCCAAATCATGAGTTGGGTAATTCTTCTCATGGGTCTTCAACTGTCTCAATGCGTAGGCTATAACCTTCCCATATTGCATCAAAACACATCCCAAACCTTTCCCAGATGCGTCGCTGTGAATCACCAATCCTCCGGAACCATCTGGTACGGTCAAAATAGGAGCGGTTATCAATTTTTGCTTCAACGCCTCAAAAGCTGACGCACAACTATCCGTCCATACAAACGGTACTTCCTTCCGCGTAAGCTTGGTCAATGGCTCAGCTAAACGAGCAAAATTCTCCACGAACCTTCTGTAATATCCGGCAAGTCCAAGAAAACTTCTGATCTTTGCTACGTTCTTCGGAATCGGACAATCTTGAACTGCTGCAATCTTCTCGGGATCAACGGCGATTCCATCTCCGGATACGACGTGCCCCAAAAACTTCACTTATTCAAGCCAAAACTCGCACTTGCTCATCTTCGCATATAATCTTTCTTACCTCAATGTCTGTAGTGCGATCTTCAAGTGTTCTGCATGCTCTTCTAGCTCCTAGAATACACCAGAATATCATCAATGAACACCACTATAAACTGGTCCAAGAACGGTGAAAAGATTCGGTTCATCAAGTCCATAAATATCGTCGGTGCATTCATGACTCCGAGTGACATCACTAAATACTCGTAATGTCCATATCGAGTTCGGAACGCAGTCTTGCAAATATCCTCTGATTTAACTCGGACCTGATGATATCCGGATCTCAAATCCAGCTTCGAGAATACCCTCGCGCCACTAAGTTGCTTGAATAATTCGCCAACGCGAGAGATCGGGTACTTGTTCTTAATAGTCACCCGGTTTAATTCTCGATAATCGATGCACATCCTCCTTGTGCCATCTTTCTTCTTGACTAGAAGAACTGGAGCTCCCCAAGGTGAATTACTGCTGCGAATCCAATCCTTCTCTAGCAATTCGGTAACCTGCTTCTTTACTTCTTCCAACTCCACTGGTGCCATCAGATAGTACGCCTTTGAGATTGGCGCTACACCAGGAATAAGATCGATCGCAAACTCCACATCTCGTTTTCTTGGTAAACCCAAGATGTCCTCGAACACGTCCATGAACTCTCGAACTACAGCTGGCGCTTCCTCCTTATCAACTTCTATCGACGAAAGAACATTGTTTGTCGGCCTAACCCTAAACTCGACTGGCCCGACAAAACTGCTGCCATCAGCAAAAACAAACTCCGGATGTCCGGGAATCTGGAAAATCACTTTCTTTGCCCTACAATCAATGTAAGCGTGGAAAGTGCCGAGAAAATCCATTCCCAAGACGACATCAAACAATGGGATGCACCTGAATCGAACAATGTTAATGCAGGAAAAACATGAACAAGTAGGATACCGGAAACAACTTCATCTGAAGCCAAGATACTGAAAAGATAAGCATGGTAAACAGGATTCAAGATTGTGATAAAACATAAACTGGTAAGCAAAGAAACTGAGAGAATCAAGATAACCATAAAACAAGGAAATGAATCAAGACTAGGACTCCAAGTTACTTAAATAGAGTACCGCATTGTAACCATGCTGCAGTTCATAGTTATAATCACATAACTCCATTCAAGTCGCCCAAATTCTAGTATCAGAATCGAAAGAACAGAAAGGGAGAAACAATAGGAAACCAAAAGGATTTCAAGCCGAGATGCAAAGTTGTTTGCATATCGTCAAGACAAAGGATCAAGAGAAAGATAAGATTCAAGAATCACGAGAACAATGTGGCAGGACATGTTCCTAATTACGAGTTCTCTGATTCGTGTATTGGGTCTAATACCCAACTACAAAAGAATCAAACCCGATTAACCTAAATCCTATGGCTCTGATACCAAACAAACCCTATCACGCCCCACTTCCCAGAGTGCACTAAGATCGGCACGTAATAGAGCCAACCATGCTACCTGTGGCTAGGAAATATCCCTCCACAGTCACATTACGGCTGTCTATAGATATCAAGAACAGTAGAAATAAAATAAACTATCTAGTACATGTCCATGAGCCAGAATAAACGAGTCAAGAAATAATATGCGGAAGCAATAAATCCAATAAGAAAAACATCTGGAAAGTACGTCCCAAATACGGGCTCACATCAGGAAATGAAAGTACGGAAAGAAAACTAAACTAACTAGCTACTAACAGGATCCTCACTGCTCGGCCTGTTGGCTGAAATACTCCTGAACGGCCTGCGACAAAGATAGAGGATCTGGGCCATGCAAAACCCAGACATCAGTGCGTCATAATATCAAACAATAATAAATTAACAGGATACACGAGATATATAGGCATGAGTATACACAGTAATAGGTGTATAACAGTAACATGAATATGAAACAATGAAGTGTATCGGTGTATGTGAAGTGTAGTGAGTAATCTAAACCGTGCTACTGGGTTATCTATTCTAAAGTCTTCGAAATCAATTAATGTAATTCTCATCATAACCCATCAGTCCATGCCCCGTTCATTCTCCACGGGACCACGGTAACAAGATATGATAGACTGTCAGTCTATGTCCCGTTCATTCCCCACGAGACCACGGTAACATGATGTAATAGCCCTTTGAGTTGTGTTCAGATATATCAGGTCATGTCAGGTAGTGCGCATGTATTAAGTGGGTGCCCAACAGTAAAATGTAGCAAGTATCGAATCACGGTAAAGGTACGGATGTACGGTGAAAGCATGGATGCACAAACATCTATCAGGGGTTACATCATGACTATGTAGGATGCACATTATCAAGCATGGGGTACTAATGTAACAATAATATGAGTTAATGTAATATGGCATGCAACTAGGTATGCAGAATTAATGGTATGGATATACAATAAAACATGAATGCTCAATTAACTATCAGGGGTTATAAGTACCGTTCCACGACTATGTAGGATGCACATTATTAAGCATGGGGTGTTACTATAATAATAACATGAATTAATATGATCTGTAGATGCAGCTACATATATAATAGATGATATGGATGCATATGAGTATCCGAAAACAGTAAAACTTTAATATGGATGTATAATGCAATCAACATGTAATATTTGTATTCATATGGATGCAAGATAAGTATTATAGCATGTAGGAAGATAAACTTGCCTGAGCAGAACACACAACGGGTGCGCACGGCACGTCCGACATTGGGTAATCGTCGCAACGCACACACGGCACACGGGACGGGTCCAGGCAAGGCAAGAGAATAACCACGAAGGTAGGGGACGTTCACTAGATCACTCAGATCGTCAGCTGAGCACGGCTCCGGCGGGTGATCACCGGAAAAGAAACAAGAAATCAAGAAAGAAAAGAAAAGAGAAGAAGAAGAAGGAGAAAAAGATAGGGCTGTAGTTGCTTCTGGGGTTTCTGGGGACAGAGGAGGAGAAGAGGGAGTCGTCGACGACGGTGATCTGTCGACGGCGAGGTGCAGGCGAGGGAGTTTCTGGGATCGGGGCAGTGGGGTGCTAGGGTTTCTATGCAGGGTTGCAGGGAAAGAAGAGGAGCTCGGGGGTGGCTTGGGGGTGTTGGTGAGGAGGAGGGAAGGTGATGGTAGTAGTGATGAGGCCGACGAAGATGATCGGCGGCGAGGGCAACGTGGGTGATGGGTTGGTGAAGCTAGGGTTAGGGTTCGATTGATGGGTTGAAGAGGAGGTGATTTGGTAATGGTGAGAGGGGAGAGGAGGAGAGAGAATGAGAGAGAGAGAGAAAGATCTGTTATAAAATATTTTAAATATTTTTATGTTTAAAAAAAATACAACGATTATAATATATAACAGTTTAAATCTTTTAGAATATAATATTAAGGAAATTTGAGTTTTAGGCGAAATACAAAATAGTCCAAAACACGTTCAGGTCGGGTCTAAAAATCTAGTTTTAAAATACGGATAATATACGTGTCGACCAACATTAAAACAGGATATCCGGATAATGAAAATGCATACCTCCAAGAACGGATGCACGCACATGCACGTAGCCATCCAAACGAGTCCGTTTTACTGAACGAGACGAGAACAAGATGCGCGAATGCTACAACAGGGTTAGGGGTAACATGCAGGCCATGCTAGATATTTTTAAAATATTTTATTTGACTTTAAATGTTATATTAAAAAAATGCAGATACCAGATATAATGCCAGTATGCAGTACATAAAAATGAAAATGCACGGATCCACATAACAAGCCGGGATAAAAGATAAACAGGAATCAAGACTGGTTTCCACCAAACGGGTCGGGTCGGATGCAAATACAAATGTCAAATACACTATTCGCACCCAAAACACAATAAATCAGGACAATACCATAAATAAAGAAATACTCAAAATAGAACTGGTATAAATGAACTAGGGTGTTACAGCCTGTGCAATGAAAACCTAGACCCCTACGAATGTGGCAAGTTACCTGCCAATCCCAGAAATGAGGAAACCCCAATCAACAACGTGAATGGGTCATCTGGCACTTCACGGAATCCGGTAACTTGAGCACCCCTCCTTGGGTCAACCTGTACCCCCTACGAGTGCGGCGAATAGCTCACCAATTCTAAAGTGAGGCCCCCTCCGTCTCACCTCCATGAGCTGCGGTCCCATTGCCCTCTAGAACTCGGCTAACCGTGCACTCCACCGCGGGGTAATTCTAGTACAGAAAAGAAAAGAATATGTACAATGGCGACATCGACCTCAACCCGGTCGTGCCCCAAACAAATAATAAACAAACTGGCAGTGACGGCAGTCCATATGTCAGACGCTCACCCTGCAATATCAAATGAACAAATAAACCCAAACTGTACTACCATTGCACCCAAGCTATCCACACGACGATCCCGCCACAACCACAGCATAACACAGAACATCAACGTGAATGTCACGTTCGCAAACCCGTCTAAAATTCATATAGCAATTAGACAAGTTGTGCCGCTCTAATGAAATTCACGGTCGCAGATAGTAATGTATGTACTGAAAACTAGAACATTAGAATTCCGCACGCGATTAGCAAATTAAACCAATTTCCAAAACCATGAAAAAACAGCGAGCTAAAGTTCCAAAAACCGACCGTTTAAAACTAATTTGGAAGTCCGAATCAAAACGAAACGAGCCCGAACCTTCGCGGCGAGTTAGAGAACGAAATTAACTTCGAGTCGGGGCCTAGAGGGGGTACCCCACCCCCGAGGCCACCACGAGGTGGCCAAGGAAGAGGCAGGCCCGAAACTGCCCAAGGCGGGGCAGTTTCGGGTCCCCACCGCCAAGACCACCTTGTGGTGATCTTGGGGAGTGGGCCCAGCCGTTCGGTCCCCCTCAGGGATTCCCCGGGGTGCCCATGCACCACCCCGCGGCTTCTCAGTTCAAACCGTGAGCCCACGGGGTGTGCAAACATCTCAAACTTTCAGTTTTTGGAACTGTTTTTGTCGGCAGTTTTTGCACGACAAAAACGGCGGATTTCTAATGTCGCAATGAGTTAACTAAGGCTTATGGAATGGCTCTGATACCATGTTGGGTTACGGTAGCGCCCCAACCATCAATCCGTGACCAAATGCGGAACAAAAATATATAAAGCTTGGCGCTACCACAACCAATTACCCGGATCTACCCATAAGCCCTAGATAACAAAACATGCAAATGTGTTAGAATGGTTATACCGAATAGATCCGTGTCCTTCGGTCTTCAACCATCATCCCAAGCTCCTGGGGGCTTCCTTGACCAAGCTTGATCTCCGGTCTCCCTCCATCAAAGATGATCCACCCAAAAGTCAATGCAACGAGCTCCAATCTCATATCCGAGACAACTAGGGCACCTAGATCGTTACTCTAGATACCGTAGATGAAGTAGAGAGTAATGAAGGATTAATTTGTCTTAAGGCACCCAACGCTTCTCAACACATGAGAGGGTTTGGGTGGAGGAAGAAGATGCCATGAGGATAAGGTATTGAGAGCAACTCAAGAGAGAGAAAAAGAAAATGAATAATGGCTTGTGTTTTTGTTTGTTGTGTGAGCGTGATTAGAAATAATGGAGCCATCACATAAATGTCCATGTCTCCGAAATATCTTAATCAACAAAAAATATCTCAAGTCAATATAATCTCACCACAAACAAAAACCCTAAGCATGCTAGAATAGTAACCATGGGTCACTAATTAGCCATGCCACAAAAATACAATAAACACCTCATCCTACACCTCAATAACATTTTAATCCAAAAAGGTTTAAACCATAATGAAGTGTAATCTTCTAAAAGTAATCTTGTAAGAAATTACAAGAATACCCCTCATCCGTATATACATACCATCATCCGTATTCCGAAAAATACGAATACAATAAGACAAAAATAATCCAACAATATAATACTAGGATCCGGTTTAAACCAAAGACCACTAGTATTATCCGTCCGAATCATGATAAATGCACAAGTGCACGTATATGATCGAACCCTGCCATAAAACCATACGGCCTCTACATCGTTTCGCCCGAAGCAGGGAAACCCTCTGTGTGGGACTCTAAAAACTCGTCAATACGCTGGCAGTGGGTTTAACCACAAGCTCGGCGGCGGCACTAACTGTACGTAACGACTACCCAGGTATTGAGCGAAAGGAAGACCGACGAGCAAACTCATCCTGAAACCCCTACTGAGCCTGACAGTGACAGTATCCGTACAATCCGGTCCGTTCGTCTATGAGTATCGCATATTGAGTTTAGGGGGTGGATAAAGTCAGACCCCTAACAACACAACATTTTGTGTCGGTATGAAGCTTATCACCACCTGAGAAACTACCGATCCTAGATCAGTAATTCTCGACTATCTTGGCCAATGATTTCTGGTGATGGCCACCCGTGTACAACCGCGACATCAACCCCCAATACCGGAAGAGACGAATCCCCCGACGATCCGCTCACTGCCTCCATGTGGCTCGGGACTGTACCCAACTAAAACCCGTTTGCACGACTCCTTTGAGCCGTAGTAGGGTACTAATCAAAGCACAGTGGGAACTCATACGAGACAAATGACGATCTCAGGTCGATAGACTAACTTGTACACATGTCACCAGGGAACTGCTATCTGACAATAGGTATAATACCAACTAGCATGTTCCCGGCGAGTCCGTCCGGTGTACTCATAACCCAATAAGCACCTGTATACATCTTAGGTGAACAAACTAACACCAATGGCTTGTGAGACCGGCCACCGCCCCTCATCGGGGTCTCGATCAGTATACACTGGTCTACTATAGAGTATCGATGCCCAGTCTCGAAACTCCCACGACTAGGTACATTTAAGGATGTGCCTATAGACTACCCAGCTCCCACGTATATGACCGTCATTATACTGCTGGCAGTCAAGCAAGAATCTTATGGGCTCTATCAACATGTAATAGTGATCTGTAATGCCACCTAATGTTGTACATGATGATAAAGATAAACCAGATAGCATACTATCATCTCGAGTAAGACTGTTCTACCGGTATAGGTCCTCCCTCAATCATCATAATCACCTACCTGCGACTATGATAATTGCCTTGAGGGCACTATAGCCAACAGAACCGACATTCCCAAGCCCCGAATAAGAATTCGGAGCAGTCAAGCTATACATTTTATTATCTTGTTTAAGGAATGAAGTAGTTGCTACCTAGAGAGAAAGAAAAGAAATACGCAGCGTGCACTCTTGCAAGATTAGATTGGTTATTAGTTTATCTAATCAGGATGGCTCCCACTGTTTCCTCGAATTCTCCTTCAAACCTATAAAAAGGAGAACTAGCTGGGATTAATCGCACGTCACAATACTTGCTTAACCTTTCGGCCAGGCTAGTGTTGGTACTTCGAGAGAGGTTTTCCAACGTTTTCGTGAAGTTCTTTAATTATATAACATCTTTTCCCTGGAGGCGTAGCCCCGCTAACACCGTTCGAGACACCTACTTGGTTTATAACATTGATTGTTAAGTAAGAAAATCTCCCAAGAGTAATCTTACTCATCAGTAGGATCGGGATCCAACTATCATTGCGTGATAAACTAGTTGAAAGCCACTCTAGTCACCACACTCCAGAAGGTATGCAGCACTAGCAAGTTTCCTGTATATTTGAAACTTCCGATGTGGTTTTTGCCCCAAGCGTCATATAGTCTTGATAGAGACCAACGTACCATAAGTCGCAAGTCAAGATCAACCCGTCATTGCCCTGGATTAACTTAGACCCACCCACATAAGCCCTTGATAGAGACCAACGTGGCTATGCGACTGTCCTAATTAATCGCATCCTCAAATGCAACAAATAAGTAACATTTAGCTACCATTCGCTATGCCTTGATAGAGATCAACGTACACAGTATGAATACTAAGTGCCACTTATCTGAAATGGCGGAGGGCTACGACTGGGTTTTTGGCGAAAAAACCCTTTAACGTAATGAACTTGATATCGTTGAAGGAGCCTGAGCAGTTTTGAAAAGGAGTGGTTTAGGCTCCGCTTTTGAAAACTTATGGTTTTGAAAAAACCGAGTAATCTACAGTATAGATTTTTGCTCAAGAGGTCACTCCCAGCGAAGGGATCTCGGCTCTTGCCTCCTGGAATGAGGTGCTAGATATTCACAACCGAATACCACTATGCAAAGCGAAAGAATATAATTATAGTTTTTCGAAATTTGTTCCAACAACATCTTTTAGGTTTATTTTCTTGCATTAATTAAAATTAATGCAGTCCCATCAGTTAAAGCCTATCACACCACAAAAGAACAAAAATACAATGTACGTATATGCCATCCGCATTCGCCACTGGGCCCCGTCATCATCCGTTAGGTTACTTAACTAATGACAGAGAGGGGGCTGGACTAGCACGGGTGCAAAACATATACAATATCTACTGGTATATATATAAATATATATAGCATTCGTCCCAGGTATGATAGTAAGCAATATCACAGAATCTCAGCAAGCAACACAGAACGGTGGACAATCTTGGAGCCCCGGGTTTCATTTGAGCCGCAAATGAGACCCGACGTTCCCGGTCGTGTGGATAGCCTGTCCAATAGAAACCTGGACCCCTACGAGCGCGGCAAATTACCCGCCAATCCCAGAAGTGAGGCAACCCCAATCAACAAAGTGAATGGGCCACCCAGCACTTCACGGGATCCGGTAACTTGAGCACCCCTCCGTGGGTCATCTTATACCCCCTACGAGTGCGGCGAATAGCCCGCCAATTCTAGAGTGAAACCCCCTCCGTCTCAACGCCATGAGATGCGGACTTATTGTCTTCTAGAACCCAGCTATTCGAGCACTCCACCGCGAGGTAAGCCTAGTACAGAAAATGAAAATATGTACAAAGGTAATATCGAGCTCAACCCGGTCGTTCCCCAATAAATGATATACAATACGGCGGAAACGACTATCCACATGTCGGACGCTCACCCCGCAATAACAAATATACAAATGAATATAAACTGTACTAAACCATTGCACCACCGGCTATCCACCACGACAATCCAACCACAATATCAGCACAATCACAGAACATCAATGTGAATGTCACGTTCGCAAACCCGTCTAAAAGAACATATAGCAGATAGACGGGATATACCGATCAGATGACATTCACGGTCGCAAATACTAAACTAAGTACTGATAATCACACGTATTTTAAAATTTCGATCGACTAAACTTTTCCGAATAGGCCTCAAGTGCTAAACCAGTACTCAAACAAATCTGGGCCCAAGAACTAAATATCCCAGAAACCATAATTCCAACAATTAGAGCAACTGTAGAAATTTGGATCAGTGAACCCAAACTTTGGCCGTCGAACCGCCGCAAACAAGCATGTTTGGCGGCGCTTCCGCGGCGGAGTTGAGACTTCATGCTCTCAAATTTCTTGGGTTGCTCTAGAAAACCCTGCACGAATTTTTGATACACTGAAAATGATTTTTAGACCACTTTAAAAATTCGACAGAAACCACATGTTTGGAATTGCGGTTTTGAAAAATTCGGTCGGTCGATATTTTAAACACGTAGCTAGTGTAGGTTTTATGGGGTGGCTCTGATACCATGTTGAGTTACCCTAATGCCCTAGCCATCATCCGTGGCGATTTGCGGAACAAAAATTTTCTTACAAGTTTAAAAACGGCGCTAGAATAACCCATTAAACCGGATCTTTCCATAAACCTAACAAGCTAAACAAAGAGAGCTAACTACTATGAAAAGAAGTCTCACCAAACGACCCAAGTCCTTCGGTCTTCTTTCCTCGTCGTTCGCTCCAAGTGGCCACCATGATCGCGCTTGATCTCGTTTGCTCGCTCCATCGGTACTACGGGATCGAGCTTGCTCTTCGGTCCTCCTCCGTCGAAAATGATCTACCCGAGAGATGTGATCCATGGTTCTAGCTCCTTGCTAAGTAACAAAATGAGCAATTAGAGAACTTAGGATGCTAATCCAAGATCTCTAAGATATAGTGTGAAGCTCTAGGTGTTCTATTATCTCTATCTTGCCTCTTCTCTTGTTTCTCAACACATGAGAGTGTAGAGAGGAGGAAGATGATGAAGGTGGAGGAACTCAAGAGAAGGAGAAGAGAGTGCTACAAAATGGTGAGCACAAAAATAATGAGCAACCATGTGAGAGAAAATAACTCACATTGGTTTTGTATATGAATATCCATGAATAAACAATGTGACCCATGCTTGAATAATTTCCACAAATGAATAAAGAATTTATTTGTCAACTATTGAGGCATGGTCCACATCATACTCCCCTCGTCTCACACTTTGCACCTCATTTTCAATTAAAGAATACATGGAAAAAGCACAATGAGGTGGCCACCTTCTAGAATGTTATCCATAACATAATACGGATTACAGTCTATTGTATATACATACATGCATTCGGATAAAAACACGAATGCTCAAAGAGAAAGAATAACACGAAGAACATAATAGTAGAATATATATATGAAAATACATATATGTAAATTATTAAATCAATACCTGATTTAATAATCCGGTTCAAGCCTGAGCCGGCTAGTATTACCAACTATCCGATCGAAAGTCCGGGTATAAAGTACATCAATCGATCGGAACCCTGCACGTATCCAATACGGCTACTACATCATTTTGCCTGAACCAGGGAAACCCTCTGTGTGAAACTCTAAAGACTCGATAGTACGTTGGCAGTGAGTTACTGGATAAATCCATAACCACAAGCACGTCAGCGGCACTAGCTGTACGTAACGGCTATCCGGGTATCTGTCGAAAAGAAAGGCCGACGAGCAAACTCATCCGGATCCCTACTAAGCCTATCTGTGACAATCTCCGTACAGTCCGGTCTCTTCGTCTGAGAGTATCGCATACCAAGTCTAGGGGGTGGTAAACGTCAGACCCTAATAACCCGATAATTCGTGTTGTTGCGGCTCAGGACCAATCCGGGAAACTACTGATCAGCCTATCAGTAAATCCCAACTGCTTTAACCAAGGTCTTATAGTCCTGACCAATCGAACACAGTGCAATATCGACTCCCAATACCGGGAGAGATGAATCCCCAACAATCGCTCACTGCCTCCATATGGCTCGGGACTGTACCCAACCAAAACCTATTTGCACGACTCAGTAGAGCCATGGTAGGGTAGTGATCAAAGCACAGTGGAAACTCACACGAGACAAATGACGATCTCAGATCTAAAGACTAACCTGTATGTCACCTGAGAACTTCCACCTGACGATAGGTATAGTACCATCTGGAAGTTCTCGGCAAGTCCGTATGGTGTACTCACATCCACTGAGCACCTGTATACGATCTTAGGTGCAAAAAACCAATGGTTGCAGGACCATACCATCGTCCCTCGTCGGGGTCTAGAAACGTATACACTGGTCTACTCCGGAATATCGATGCCCAGTCTCGATACTCCTACGACTAGGGACCATTTAAGGATGTGCGTACCGACTATCCAGCTCTTACAAGTATGATCGTCATCACAACGCAGGTAGTCTAGCAATGATCCTACGGGATTTATCAACATGTATGAATGATACGTAATAGCAAGTAAAACATATACATATGTTAAGATAAAGACAAACCAGATAGCATACCATCATATCGAGCAAGATTGTCCTGTACATATATATGTCCAAGAATCCACATGTATACATATACAATAATAGCCTCCAGGGCAAACATATCCAACACCTTCCACCTGCCGCCGCCTCTCACAATCACCATCACCCTCCGCCCTCTCCTCGTCCCTCACCCCGGTCGTCACCGCCGCCTCATCATCATCATCATCATCATCATCATCCTTCTCCTAAATTCTCCACTTCCTCATTATCTCCGGCGATGGTCTCTTTGCCGTTGAGCCCACCACTCGACTCCGGCCCTCATCCCCGCCTCGACAATCACCACCCCTACTTTCATCATCATCTTCTTTATCATCTCCAACCTCCACCTTCTTCTTTATCATCATCCCCAACCTCCCTATCCCTCAAACCGATCCTAACCCCCTTCCCTGACCTCTCCCTCACCCGCCGACAGCCCCCTTCTTCCCCCGACCCCCTTCCAAGGCCTCCATCACCATCACCGTCATCAATTGCATTTTCATCCTCATTATCAACCCGACATCATCTTCATCATCAAAACTATTATCTTCCTTCTCCTCTCATTTACTTTCCCGGTGTACTTTTCTCGCTTACTTACGACATCCGGCTTCGGCTCCGGCTCCTCCCCGGCATGCAAAAATCTTAATTTAATAATTATTAAAATTATTTAAAAAGTAATTTATAATTCATTAATTATATTATGAAAATGACTAAATGGTAATTCGACATGAACAACAGCGTTGACCGTCGGGTTATGGTACTTTTTTATAGTTTCAAGGATACTGGTAGTTTTCTGTTTTTGGGCCAAACCAGCTTGGAGTTTTCAGTAAGCAAGCCTTTTTTTATACACATGGAAAGATCTTAGCCGTTAAAAAGTGGGCCCCACAGGACAAATAAGCAAGAACTCATCCAATCCAATTGCAGCTCATCACAGAACTCTCCATCTTCTTCTTCTTCTTCTTTTAGAGAGAGAGAGAGACAGAGAGGGAGGGATATGGCAACATCATCAACCATAACTCAATCTCTCCTTCTCATTCCTCCTCCAAATTCTCTCCCTCTCTCTAACTCCAAACCCAACTCCATAACTCCTCTCCTCATCTACTCCCCAAATCTTAGAACAAGAATCTCACACAAAAGCCCCCAGCTTTGGAGAGTCTCTGCTGCAGCTGAGGATGCTCTAACCTCAGAGGCCCCAGTTGAGGAAGCCCAGCAGATAGTTTCTGCTGCTGCAGCAGGTAGTGGTGATGAAGGTGTCTCCACTGTTGTCTCTGCCCTTCTCTTTGCTGCCTTCATTGGCCTCTCCCTTCTCACCATTGGGGTAATAAGAATATTTTTTTGATTAGTTTTGTTTTCTAAAGAAAGATGTGATTTTGTGGTGTGGATCATGGATGGATTTGCAAATATTTTTTAAACCCCTTTTTTATTTGGGCACTTTACCGTAAACCCTAACCTATCCATACAACTCAGACAACGCATTCACACACACACACCAGTACAAGCACACATCACAAACACACGGAGACCCATAAATTTGCCCCGAACGCAAAATTATGGCCACTTCTCCCACTAATTTGCCCCGAACGCAAAATTATGGCCACTTCTTCCACTGGGGATCGATCCCCCGCGCACTCCCAAGAGAGGGACCAATTGGTTGTTAAACCCATTTTGATACTCATTTTTTAATCAAATTTTTTATAGAAATCCAACAGTGGGTAAGGGCAATTTTCTTCAGTGTTACTTAGCTTCATCGATAAAAATGTGATTTTGTGATGTGGGTCATTGCTGGATTTGTGGATTTCTCTGTAATCATTTTGAAACTCAACATTTTTCATTTTCCATTTTTCATTTTTCATCTTCCATCTAGAATCCTATCTTAATATGATGCAAACTCTTTTTGGAGGGCTTCAAGATTTGTCTAAACCTTCTATTTGAATGCCATATATACTCATTTGAGATGAAATGTAATTGGTTCTACAAAATTCTTCTATTAATCTACCAGTTTCACTTATTAAGTCCTCAAAACTAATTGAGTCTGAACATGCATGAAATATAGATTTACAAATTACTGCATGAAATACATTTGCATATCACATACCCAAATTAAGACTGGTTTAAATTGAATGCAATTCTATTGGGAATTTCTAAAGATGTGATTTTGTGGAGTGAATTTTGGGCAGGTTCTATACTTGGCAGTGCAGGATTTCTTGCAGAAAAGAGAGAGGGAGAAGTTTGAGAAAGAGGCGGCTGCAAAAAAGAAAAAAGGTGGGAAGAAGAGAACAAAGATGAGGGCTTCGAGCGGACCGAGAGGTTTCGGGCAGAAGATCGAGGAAGACGATGATGATGATGATTGATGAGTCCAATGTGAGAATTTCTTCTCATGTCTTTTCTTCCTTAAGTTTCTTTAATTGGCTTTGAAGTTTGTTATAGCAAGGACAGTTTATAAAACACGGAATTAATATATTTATGTTCGAAGATTGTTTTTTCTTTCTGGTTTTGAGCTTAAAAAGGATCGTTTTTCTCGGATTTTACGATCATGAACAAACCGCTAATTGATCAAGCAATTTTGTGATGCTTTTATTGATTTCAAAGTTCTCTCTTGAATTTCTGCAGTTGCTTTCTAGTTTGTATTGAGTGGGAGCTCAGGTCTGAGAGTGGTTACAGTTGACACAAATTAAATTTGTGCACAAGCTGTTCACTACAAATGAATGGGAGTTCTCAAATTTGGATGAGATCACGAGCATTCTTTGCTCCTCTCTTTACTAATTACATATGAACTTAATCTTAGGAGAGTACGTATGTAATGCAAGTCATGCTAGTTTTCACAAGGTTTCACCAATATTCCTGGCCGATTGAATTGCCTGAATGTGTTTTGAATCTGTGTGCTATCACCTTTGGGTAAAACATTTTGTTCATGTTGATGCCATGTTCTAAAATGTCATGTGTGGGTTCATGTTGCCCGGAAAAATTTCATATCAGTATGTATCGAGACGTTTGGTAAATATATGTTGTCATGATAATAACAGACATTCATTGAATATTTAAATATGATCAATCTAAATCAATACATACTTAAACTCGTAAATAAATAATAATCACATAATTAATGACATAAAAACATAAAAAAAAATAACAAAAAAAATTTCTTGAAATCAAATATATGTATAGCCACATGGCTATCAAGCAATACAAGAAACAGTTTAAGAAAACAAACAATCAAATAAAAATAACAAAACCATTTCAATCCATATAGGCATTTTATGTTGGAAGATATGTACGAAAAAGTTGGAAATTTATGGGGCCATCGTTCAAGTAAAAGCGCATCAAGGCATTAACCGGAAAATGCAGGAGCATACGTGTTGGCGGTAGCCGCTTAAAATAAAAGCATTGCAAGAGACATATCGGATATGTCGGAAACATTTAAAACATCGGGTGGATGAAAATAATTAGCATTTACATAAGCATATAGCAAATAGAAAATGCGAAACTGGTAGACAAAGAAAATTGTCCACAAACAAAGGATTTTGCTTCATAAGCTCATCATATATATGCTATATATTTTAATTTTTAAACATCCCAAACAAAACATAGAAAATTTCCTCCCTTCAGCTAATAAACAACCGATGGCACATCGTGACATTTATACAGTCACGCTAACACATTTCTTTACCGTTCCTTTACACCAGCCCTAAAAAACCTTATACAGACATTTTAATTATCTCATCTGAGCCTCTCAGCATAACTATAAACTTAAACTACAGAAATGTACAAGTTTCAGAGTACAAGCACCTACCTTTTTTATTTTCAATAAGCTTGTACTTTGTTTAAATAGATAGATAGAGCAACGAAAAAAGGGAGCTCACTCATACTTGCCTCAGTTAGCTGTACACAAATCCTCCCTACTTTTAAGAGATATATGATGGCTGAATTCCAATTCTCCTTTCTGCAATTTAGGGGGCGGGGATAGGGGGGATCAGAGGGGGTTGAACCAAGAAAATAAAATGGCATACCATAGTAAAAAGGTTTACATTTAATATTGAAACATTCAGTGCCATACAAAAGCAACTGAAATATTCATGTAGATTATGCCTGTAAAAGCTCGAGTAAATGTAAGAAACAAGTTCTGAATTTAAAGGCCGGGAAAAAAAGAGGCCAAACAGCAGGCAACCCCACCAGTTTAGCCGGAAGGCATAAGGGCAGGATACCACAAATGCACAATCTCCTTTCAAAGTTATATATTATCCCCTGTTTCGATACATGTTAGTCCTCGCCCTCTTCTTGCAACTTTTAATGACCAAAATACCCTTGCGACATTTATTTTTTCTGCCAAACAATTGACAATGCATAGTGAAACTGTGTGAAGTGTCACTATGTACCCTAAGTGATGCTGCTATGGGAACATTCTATTGGAAGATGCCTAGTATTTAAAGTGATGTGCTGCATCTCTCAATATTAAATATTTGATTCACCTTATGCCACATCATTTTATTTAGTGTTCTTACAGTGACACTTTAGGCCTCAGTTCCTCTTGCATATTTTGTAGTTACACCAAAATGTAATTTGGTGACTTCATATTTCAGAAGCGGAAAGATAATACTGTAACCTAAAGGAGAAGGAAAAATGCAACTTTTGAAAGCATATTTAACAATTTCACCAAAAATGTATGATCAGACAAGAATGTTGAAAAAAACTGGAGAAACGAATGAATGTCTGCTAAAGTCGGAGAAGAAGAAAAATGGGAAAGAGAGACAGGTATCATGATACAGGGAAATAGAGAGATTTCCTGCAACTTAGCCACACCTCATGAATATGGAAATTAAAGATATGAAGGAATCAAAAACTAATCAGTTGGAAAAGTTGCAGGCCGTACCTCCGGCTGCAACAAGTTTCTCCACACGTGCAACTATATGCTTCCCGTAAGTGTATTTCTTCAGCGCGTTCAGGTGAACTTTTATTCGTGAGAGAATCAGTTCGCGTTGCTGATCATCACAGGTTTCCAAAACTTTCTGTACAACATAATTAGCAAACTGATCTTTCATCATGGCCTGCATACATGTAACAAGAGAGAAAGAACTTGGGTCAGCAAACATAATCAAATTGTTCATTTGGTGAAAGGGTAAAAATAAACAGGCAGTATGCATTGCACTAATAAATTTGGTGAAAAGAGCTTATAACAGAAAATTATGACCGTTCAAGTCACATTCCAGCGTTTTGATACAAGAGTCTAGCATCACTTGTAACCTCAAATTGCTTAACCAATGTAATGATTATCACTATCCTTATATCCGACTATTCTGTTGAGTTGCCTATTCAGATCCATTTGTAATTGATTAAATAGTAAACCAACGCATACCAAGAAGAAAAACAAAGATAAATAAATAAATGAAGCATCAGTTCGAAAAAAGTTATGTCCTATCGTAATAAAACTCAGGAACTATGTAGAATATATATTTTATATATTTTAAAAATTGCAAAATATTGGATAGTATATAGAGTTTATCATAACCTGAAGGGGCTCATTCTCATCAGTGGTCCCAAGCATCTCATTTACCAAAATCTGACGTTCAACTGGACCGCCAAAGGCTAAACATTTCTCGACAACGTTTGAAGCAAATTTCTGTTGACTCATTTGAACAATCTGCCCAGCTAATTTTGTTATAATTGTGGATCTCTCGTGAGGCTTTCCATGCTCCAGCACATGCTGTTTCAATCCCAACATTGTCAGTGTCACGTAAAATATAGTCTAGGAGAAAATTTACAAACAATAGATAGGTGATGAGGCAATAGGGCATTGTAACAAGAGAGTTTACCATCACATATAGCATAAACTGTGCACAACTATTTTGAGCAAACTTTAAATGCAAGTAACAAAACTAAGTCATGGGCAGGGTTGTATAGTATAGAAGATGAAAGCAACAGTGATACCTGCATACATTGTTTTCATTGCTAAAAAAAGATGACAAAAGTGCAAATATCAGAAATCTTGATTAGTATTTTGATAGATACTTACGTATGCACACTACTTTTTCTAAAGCAAGTTGAATAACAGATCAGGACCTTTTATTTCTCATCCTATATTTTAACAAATTGCCAGCAATCAATCTCAGCATTCTCATTTAAAACTTAAATTTCTTTGGGCAAGTGTATAATGATGCAGTATTCTAAACCAAAATGAATGGCTATTCATAGTCGTTCTATAAAACTTCATGGGTTGTGCATTGCGAATAGGTACTTCAAAAATACTTCTCCAGTTTAACCATCCAGATATCAGGATGAACAAGGTTTTATGCTAATAACCTAAAATTGCATCGTTCAGCATTTTCTTGTTGATCTATGAGAAACAATTGCATCATTCAGCATTCTCTTGTCGGTCTATGAGAAACAACTGTTGTCTCTTTTATAATGTTTCTATAATGGAAATTTTAATTTATATTAAAAGATTGTAGGTGCTATCAAAGTATGAGATAAGAAAAATCTAGATTGTATGCAATCTAATTAACTAATGGCCTCAATAATGCTTCAACTTTATAACTCAAGGGATTAACATGTCACAACGGATAGAGTATATAATGAACGAAAATTGATAGTTTAAGTACAAACCTGAACTACATAATTCCCATACTGGTCCTGTGCCAGCATGCAGACACATTGAAAAATCTCATCCATCACGATCTGCTGAGTTTTTGGGTCATCGCAATGCTCCAACATTCTCTGCGTTAATCAAAACAAGTTCTATTGAATGATCGTATTTGATAGAACCGATTTATTTCGCATAAATTGGTTTATTGGTTTCAGCAGTAAATTTGAAGATTATGTAAAGTTAATTGGTTCATCAACAAAAATAAGGATTGCATTCAAAGGTGTAGAAACTATATGCAACTTTAAATGAGCTAATATCCTCTATATGCACATCTTTCTCACAACGAAGGGGTTTTCTGAAATAACAAGAAAGATTGAACAGGAAGGATATGTATAAATCTGAGAGATTTTGAAGGGAGGGGGGGGGGGGGGGGGATTTTATGAATTAAATCTGCTGTGGATCTACGTGTCTGAATGTAATGAATCTGTCATGAAATATAAACAGCTGTGAATCTACGCGTAAAGACAAAATATTCAATGAATTAAACCTGTATGACACGGCAGCCATATGGATGGGTAGATAATGTCACGACTTGATCATAGAAGGACGAGACAATAAACTGAATTGCATCTTGAGGGATACACTCAATACATTTTTGAATAACATGGTTTCCGTTTTGATCACGCACACAGCGCATGATATGGCCATCAAGCTCTGCTACCATTTTAGTCTGCTGATCCAAATTGACAACTTCTATTGCCTGCATTCGTAAAAATTATATATATAAGATATGCATGTTATACTACAAAAAAGGGCTGGTATATATTATATCAGAATTGTTATGAATATTGTTATGTAAATATATTTAGTTATTATATTTAGTTATGAGTTTGATTAGTTATTATATGTTTATTTGGAGAGCGGATCTATAGCTCTCTATATATAATATTATTTCCTTTTGATTATCTTCATGGTATCAGAGCTTTGAAAATAATCAACAGAAAACCCTTAAAAAAAACCTAGCAGCTGATCCCCTCGATCATCCACCCTCGACTGCCATTGCCATCTCTCACGCCCACCCCTCCAGCCCTCGATTCCAGCCCACGAAACCCTCTCCAGCCCACGAAACCCTCTCCAGCCCTCGCGACGCCGACCATCCAGGTCCCTCTCCAGTAACCCTCGACAACCCGACATCCTCGACAGCCCTTTGACGCCCCTCCAGCTCCCCTCTCCAGCCATCCACGACGCCTCCCGCCCCCTCTCCAGCAACCCTCGACGACCCTGCATCCTCTGCTGCACTTCGACGCCCTTCCAGCCCCCCTAACCATCCACGATGCCTCCATAACATCTCTCCTCAATAGCCCCACAATGGACTCGATTTGACCTCTTTTCGAATCTAAGTTCGATTTGGTGTTTTCTCGATGAGTTCTTGGTTGCTTTGGGAATTTGATCTCAGTTTTTCAGCCGATTTGTACCTGATTCGCTGACTACTTGGTCCTTTCATAATCGATTTAGTGTCGACTTCCTCAATCGATCCGGTCTTCGACTCCTCCTTGGTTCTTTGTTGCTGATTAGGAATTTATTATGGGGTTTATTGTTGATTTGGAGATTGTTTTGCTAATTTGTTGCTGAAAAAGCTCGGATCTTGGACATTCTTGGAGATTTGTTGTTTTTGAGTTAGAGTTAACGCTTCTTGTTGTTTTTTGTAGCGTGATTTGGGGTTCTTTGATCGTCTGCTACAGAAAACGTGAAGGTATTTTTCTTTCACAATTAAAATTCTAGCTATTTTTTATATGAAAATGTGTGGATTTAGTATTTGAGAGTTGATTGTGAACCACCACATCCACCTGGATCTTGTTGATTTTGTTGATTGTCTACCTTATTCTCGCTCTCTCGGGATTTATCTCTGCGCCATTCTTCATGGATTCTGCTTCGATTTCAATCACTGCTCGTGATCGTTCTCCTATTACTGCTTGTGCTCATGGTCCCCATACTTATAGTCGTAGCTGTGCTGGTCTTTATTGTTCTTATTGTGCCGGCACTAATCATCATGTAGATTGGTGTTGAGAGAAGCATGGCCACCCTGATGATACCCGTACATCTCGTCAGACATCCATCGCAGTTGCTACTGTCTGATCTTCCTCTTCTGCCAGCAATTTACCTTTATCCAATGCTGAGTGGGGACAATTATATCGCCTCCTCTCTTCTGTAGCTCAACCTTTCTACTCTATCAGGTATATCGTTCCTTTTTCATTCTAATTCGTGGGTCGCTCATTCCGGCGCCTCACATCACATGTATCATGATGGACAGTCTGATCTTGCTTCTCACAAGTTGATTTTCATGGCAAATGGTAATACTATACATTTCTGACTCTACTGATTTATCACTTCATCTTTACACCTGAAAAATACTTTAATTGTGTCATCTTTAAAACAGAACTTGCTTTCTCTTCGTCAGCTTACAAATGATTCTAACTGCTCCGTAACTTTTTATCCATCTCACTTTATGATACAGGATCTTCTGACGAAGTAGCGGATTGATGGGAGGTATGAACAGAATAAACTGTACTATATTGATCATCTTCCCAATACATCTGCAGTTGTTTCTACTATCAGTGGTGTCGACGACTTAGACATCCTTCTCTTTCTTTACGTCATATGTTGTCTTCTCCTGATTTATCAGAGTTCGGTTGTGAATCATGTATTCTTGGTAAACACCATCGCTCCTCTTTTCCTCCAGTTAATAAAAAGCATGATTTACCCTTTGTGTTAGTTCACTCTGATATTTGGGGACGGTTTAAAATTTCTAGTGCGTTTGGTTATATATATTTTATGACTTTTATCGATAATCATTCACGCATGACTTGGTTGTATCTTCTGCATAATAGGTCTGAACTTTTGTCTACCTTTAAAATATTCGTAACTGAGATTACTAATCAATTTGGTGTTCCGGTGAAAGTTTTTCATTCAGATAATGCTAAGTATATCAGCACGGAGTTTACTGCATTTTGTCAGACCCAGTGTATATTGCATCAAACTTCATGTTCTTATACTCCTTAACAAAATGAGATTGATGAACGAAAAAACCAACATTTAACTTGAGATAGCTCGTTCTCTTGTTTTGCATATGCATGTTTCTAAACGAAAGAGCATCTGTCTGTTTTTATATCAATCGCATGCCTTCTCCGGTCATATGCAACCAGTCCCCTTTCTCTATTTTGTTCCCACAGGGCAACCATTTTTTCTGTTTCTCCTAAAGTGTTTGGTTGTCTATATTATGCCCATGTTCTAGGTCCTCAAATTGACAAACTTGATTCTAGAGCTACCCGCATGATATTTGTAGGTTACTCTCGATCCTAAAAAGGGTATGTATGCTTTGACTCTGCCACATCTAAAGTTTGTACTTCATGTGATGTGACCTTAAAAGATCAAACATATTTTCCACCACCTATTAAGAACCCCACTTCTATTATTCATGTTCCACTTATCTTCCTCAAAGCTTGATTCATCTATTCAACTTGTGCTCTCTAGTGATCAACCTGTAGTCTCTTATCCACCGGTGTACCATCGTCGTATGAAAATTGTCCCGCCAGCTCCCACTAATGATTTTTCTAACGATTCTTCTGTAGATATTCCAATACAGTCCACTGTTACTGATTCTCCACCATCACTGCCTTCCAAAGAACTTTCTTCCTATTGCCTCACGTAAAAGTAAGCGTTCTTGTACTACTGCTCATCCGATTTCTAATTTTGTTTCCCATCATAAACCGACCCCATCTGCTCATCAGTTTGTTTCTTCCCTGTCTATCATCACTCTTCCTCTATCCAGGAAGCACTTCACCATCCAGGTTAACATGCGGTTATATTAAGAGAGATTGATGCTCTGCACTCTAATCAGACTTGAAAATTGGTATTTTCGCTTTCAGATAAGGTTGTTGGTTGTAAATGGGTTTTTACTGTCAAGAAAAATCTAGATAGGACAACCGACCGTCTCAAAGCTCGATGGGTGGCTAAAGGATTTACTCAGCAGTATGATTTGGATTATGTCGAGACTTTCGCCAGTTGCCAAATTAACATCGGTTCGTATTCTTATATCCTTAGATGTTTTTAAGGCATAGCATCTTTATCAGCTTGATGTGAAGAATGCATTTCTTAATAGCGATCTTTCGGAGACTATTTATATGCAGCAGTCTCCTGGTTTTGAACGACCGGAGGAGTCTATGTTTTGTCTTCTACACAAATCGTTATATGGACTGAAACAGTCACCGCGTGCCTGATTTGAAAAGTTTAGTATGATTTTACGACAGATTGGCTTCAAACGCAATCGTGCCGACACGTCTCTTTTACACATAATCGCCCTCGGGGCAGGGTAATTGTGTTGGTGTATGTTGATATTATTATCACCGGAGATGATTTTGCCGGCATCTCTAAAGTGAAAGAATATTTGATTTATCACTTCCATACCAAGGACCTTGGGCCACTTAGATATTTCCTTGGAATTGCAATATCATGAAATTCTGGTAGATTACAGCTTTCTCAGCTCAAATATGCACTTAATTTTCTATCCGAGACAGAATTTTTGGGATGTAAACCAGCAAACACCCCTATAGATTCCCCAGTCAAGCTATCTTGATTAAGCTCTCTCTTGGATCCTCCACTACCTGACCCAGGATGATATCGACGTCTAGTTGGAAAGCTTATCTACCTTACTGCCACTCGTCCTGACATTGCCTTTTCCGTTAGCACAGTGAGTCAATATATGCAGAATCTTTTGATCTCTCACCTTAAAGCGGTTGAGCATATTCTCAGACACATTAAAAGTTCTCCAGGACATGGTCTTCTTGATAAACCATTATCTATGTTATCGATCACAGCCTTTGTGGATGCTTAATTTGTTGGATCAGTTGATGATCGCCGTTCCATGAGTGGCTATTGTACCTTCTTGCAAGGAAACTTGGTTACATGGAAAAGTAAGAAACAAAATGTAATTGCTCGATCTTCTGCAGAAGTTGGGTATAGATCTATGGCATATACGGTTGCTGAATTGGTATGGCTTACCTCCGTTTTGACAGATTTTGGAGTTTCTTCTTCTCTTCCGACTACACTTTTCTATACTAACAAGGCCCCTATTCACATTATTGAGAATCCAATTTTTCATGAGCGGACCAAACATATCGAGATAAATTGTCACTTCTTTCGTGACAAAGTGACAGATAAGGTGGTTGCACTCCAGCATATTTTCTCTGCAACTCAACTAGCTGATATTCTTACCAAAGCTCTTCCTCGACCTGTTTTCGCTCGTTTTCTGTCCAACCTTGGTATGATTGATATCTATGCTCCAGCTTGCGGGGAGTGTTATAAATATTGTCATGAAAATATATTTAGTTATCGTTTGATTAGTTATTATATGTTTGCTATGAGAGGTGATCTATAACTCTTTATATATAGTTGTATGGGCTATTACTTCTCTCATGCTAATAAATTATTTCTTTTGATTATCTTCAAGAATCATTATAGTAGGAAATTTGGAGTTTCAGATAATTTAAATAATCAAAAGGAAAATGGCCATAACAGTTTGATCATATGCTTATTCTATGATTCAATTGCTGTAAACAAAACTAAATTAGAGAAAAGCTATAATTTTCTTATTTCCAAACCATCCTAAGTTGTGGCAGCGGTGTCATACTTGTGAGAGCTTTAATTGACTCAATTTGATTGGCTAGTGATAGAAACATTTTTCTATCTGAAAGGCTAATTTAAGTATTAGATAACATCAGGTTTGCATGATCCTTTTCTGTTAAAAAACTTAAATAAGGTAAGATGAAAAGTTTTGGAAAATGTCCCTGCTTAATACTAAACACATGATCTCAAAATGTGATAATAATCAAACTGGTGCAGATCTCATAAACGACTGGACTTAAAAATATATTGAGAAACCTATGATCTAGTAACATGAAGTCTTAAGATCTAAAAAAATTCCACACAATCAGTAGAGCATATGCATGGCATGATATCTTGAGCTACAGCCAAAAAATGATGAGACTCTAAGATGTAGATTGTTCTTGTCAACAATAAAAGGTACGTGTGTGTGTGTGTTATATATTCTTTAAAATAAATGAATACCTTTTGGATCACTCTACAGCCATACATCTGTAGGCTAAGTGTCAATACATGCCCATTGAGCTGATCAGCCAGTTCTCTTCTTTGAGCAGCAGATCCGTGATCAAAAAACTGACACAAAAGCAAGCAGTTAGTTCCAGCAATGAAAAAACCACACAATAATCACAAATAATTGAATACTTGATTGCTGATAGAATGGAGATATACCTTTTGAATTACATAATTCCCAAATACATCAGTCATCAGAGAAAAAGCATGAGGCATTATTTCAGCATAAATCATATCTTTTTCTTCAGTTGTCGCTGTTTCAAGCTTCTGTTGTATGAATCGGCTCCCATATTGGTCAGCACTGCACATGCAGAAACAAACAAATTACATATACAAACATATTAATAGAATTATAACAAAATAGAACACCCGCAAGCATACAATCAGGATTCAGGTTGTCCTAAGATTTATTGCAACAAGTAACAACGGGAATAATATCTCCCTCGAGCGTTTGGTATCACCACCATGAACATCAGCAAAGTGGTTTACTCCTCATTCCAGGGTAAAATAATCTAATGCAGGGCTCATCATTTTGATATAAAATCTGTTTCAATTTCTTCTCTTTGCCTTTACACCTGATAAGTTTCTATATATGTAATAAGACATATAACTAGATATATTTTTAACTAAGAGAACATCTAGGAAATATTTACAGGTGACTATATAGGGATCATGAATGCAGATCTTGAGAAGTCAAGATGCATTCATAAAAAGACTAACAATATTATAAAGGCTAAATTACACTAAAATACAGTCAACTATAGCCATTTTTATTATTATTACAGTAGACTTCATTACACTTTGGTTTTAAGGGTTTTCACTAAAATACTGTTATATGCCAACACTTAGCATGCCGTGATACAAAAAATAAGGAAATTGGTGAAAATAGTCAAGTGCGGTTTGGTGTAATTTAGCCCTAATATAAAAGCTTTTTTTAATCCATATCTACCTGAACTCCACAACATGGCCCACGATATCAGAGAGCTCATAACTTTTTGTCTTATTGCTCTTGAACTCCTCAAGAAGCGATGAAACAAAGCTATCATTCATGTTCACACCATTATCCGAATGCCAAGATCCCATGACGCTGCCTCCTAGATTTCTGATGCCAGAACCAAAACGCATACTCCGCTCACCGAGCCTAAGAGGACTTCCAGGCCCACCAGGAGACCCAGAGAGAACTGGATTTGCTGGATATGTCATGCCAAGGCCAAATGCAGGATTACCATAATACCCATGATTCAAATTTTTACCCAAAAAGGGCATGCTGGTGTTTTTCTGCGGTGGGAGTAATGCACCAAGGTACTGTTTCTGGGTTGCAAGTAAATCTAAATACGAGTTGCCCATGTAACCGGTGTCAGCAAGAGGATTGCCAAAATTCCTCAAGTAGTCAACATAAAGAGGATCAACAGGGGGCACTTGGAAATTCCTGATTTTGTTGAGATTTTGTGGCCTAAATTCTATACTTGTGGATCCAGTTCGAGACGCAGCAACAGAATTATCAAATAGTGGAGGATAATTATTCACACCATTATGATTTGTCAAAAATGAAGGTGAAGCTGGATCAATGGAATATCCACTAGGTCCATAGCTCGAAAAAGTTACATTTGGACTATTCATATTTTGGTAATGCGCAGGGTAGCCACTTGGACTGCCAACGAAAGATGCAGAAGCAGTGGATTTTGAGCGTGAATTTGCAGGGGATAGTGTAGGCCCGTTTCCGGAATTCCTAGCAAAATCCGGGTATGAATTTTTCACCGATTGAGAATTAGACAGCATATATTGACTTCCTTGCATTCCGAAAAGAAAATTCTGGTGTTCCTCCATTTCCTTTTGGAGCTTTGTTTGAGCAATAATGTCTTCATCTATAAGCGCAGCACTTGACAAGCTCATCCCCGATAAAGCAGCTACTAGATCATCGGATTCCATTAAACCTGATGAGGTTCTATTGACAGAACTAGAAACACTGTTGTTTATATTTTCATTGTTGTTGAACCAAGGACTAGGGGCCCTTGCCGCCAACTGAGGATCAGGATTGTTGCTTCTTGAAAGAGATGAACCCAAAACCGACGCAAATGTTTGAGATGTAGATACAGTTTGGACTTTGCTCAATCCAATATCATGGTGTAAAGCCAAATGGGCATCAGAAGAAGAATGTGATTTTTCGACATTATCATCAAATGCATTGCGGCTTGAAGGACGAGATGGATGGCCCAAGATGGGATTAGAGTGGCTCAGCTCATCCTAAAAACAAAAATAAATATGATTTGCACACAAAAAAATCAAAGAGATGCTCAAAATATTAAGACAATCCTAGTTATTAACAAGAATGGAACAGATCGTGTTGCCTCAATTATTAAATTAAGATGGGTTTTGCTGGAAGACGGTGAATATTGAAATTTAAAATAAATTAAAAATCATTTGACAGCAACAAAAATATTTCACAAATGGATTTACTAAACATTTTTCATTTCCTTTTAGGTTTCTTATATATAGAAGATACTCGCTATGCATGCAGAAGATAATACAGTTATGGATGCATCAAGAGTCATCTAGGTACTATGAAGCACTAGTATTTCCAGTCTAGAAAGAAACTGAAAAACCAAATGTCTGCTAAAAAAGATAAACTATGACAGTGCCATCAAAACCCTCAATAACCAAAAAGTGAATATAAAATAATAATCTATTACAATAAACGTAAGAGAGGCAAAATGGAACTAGGATGAGAACCTATTAGATGGAGACTAGATGATTGCACATGTATATATACTGAAGAGTTGTGCAATAATTGTAAATGCAAAACACACGCACACATATGAGAATAATGGAGAAAACAAGCCCTTATGAGGCTTTTTCATTAGGTGGTGTCAAAAAACTACACCCTTTACCATTTTAACCCTTTACCATATTCGACGATCGGCACCCATCATCTTCATCATTATCATCTAAGATGTGGATGCACCGAATTTCATGTGATTTTACCACTTTTCACCGTTGAATTAGCAATGTAAAAAATTTTGATGTATCCACATCTTAGATGATAAAGATGAAGATCATGAATGCTGATTGTCGAAAAAAATCGAGAGTATTTTTTCGACGCCATAGGAGGAAATTCCTTACTATGGGCGTGCGCGCGTGAGAGAAAGAGTGAGAGAGAGAGGACAACTTGGAGATGAATTGGACACTTGGGGCTAGAGAAAAGGTTTGAGAGAATTATTCTCGTTTTTTGAATTTTTCTTTGAGAAATGAGAGAAGGGTTCCCTTAAGTTTGGGTTCCACCAGTAAAGATTAAAAATAATAAAATGTAAAGTTAATAGTTTCTTAACCAGATGACAAGTGTGCAGTGTATACCAATAAATAACCTGTCACCAAATCAATCAAATTATCAATCAGTGGAAACACACAAAAGCGACAATAATCACCAAATTTCCCAATTAGAAAGTAAAAAGAAGGTGAAATGGAAAGAAAGTGATAAAAAGTAGTAATTGGTGTTTGTATGTCATAAAAAATGTAAGAAAAAAGCTGAATTGGCGCTTATGTGAAAAGTGAACTTGGGTTGTTTAGTTGGAATGATAGAAAGTAAGAGAGTATGATATAAAATTAGTATGTAGAATAAATATATAACAAATAAATGCACTTTCTATTTACTTTCTCCCACTTTCTAAGGTTTGAGAGAGAAAGTGAAATGGATGAAAAAGATGATGTGGAGGAAAGTAGGAAAGTACTTTCTACTTTTTTGTAAGCCCAAACTAAAAGAGTTAGAAAATGCATTACTTTCCAACTTTCTTTCTCCACTTCCTTGCAACCAAACATGCCCTAAGCATCACGAAATACACTGCGGCTTCTTTCATTTGAAATCAAAGGTGAGTAAAGAACGTAAATATGACGGCAACATGCTCCTCATGACAAAAACATTGATCATAAATATGGGGGGTTTAGTACCAGCTCTCCTCGAAAACTTTCACCAACAACTGCAATAAAACGAAATAGCAATCCAAGCAATTTTACAATAAAACTCAAAGCAAAAATTGAAGTTTTGGAGGGCAATTAAAAAATTTGACGGCATTTTCTAGTTAGCAGCAAAAGATTGATAGGAGAAAATGGGTGGTTTGATACAATCCAGCTCTACTCAGAACATTCAACGACAAATGTCATAAAACAAAATAACAAACCTAACAAACATGGCCAATAGAGTTCAACAACATCGAAGTTGAGGATCACTGTCACATTCCTCATAACAAAATATCGATCATAAGCTGGGTTTCTAATACCATCCAGCTCTACACAAGAAAACTTCACAAACATTCCCCTAAAAAAATAACAATTCTAACAATTACTCCGGTAGAGTTACATGATCATAATTAGGGCGTTTTACACACAGTGAATGCAAGATACTTCAAATAAATCAACTCGCAATGAAATGAAACATAGAAGCACCCTAGCAATACCGGACAAGTTAAAAGGGTGAAATTTTGACACCAACATAAAAAAACAGTAATGCCCTGCTTGGGGATCGAGTTTAAGTTCTCTAAATTGGTGTTTCCGTAAATAAAGTTAGCAAAACTTAACCCCAAAATGCTACCTTTGCCTTGTTTGGCGTTCATTTTGAAGTTGAGATAACCACGGTTTGGAAGTTATCTAAACTCCACAAGTTTTGTATACTCCATCTTCCCAAAAGCGTCTCTTGTCACATAACCAAGGTTTATTTTTTAACTAAAGTTTGGGGCTTGCAAACCAGAGTCTGCATCATCTCTGCCTCCACTTAAAAATAAACTCCGGTTATCCTAAGTCCATAGTTCATCCCAAACAGGGCCGGACAAAGTAAAGAAATAATCTATGTCAGGATATATCACCTGAAAGATATCGGCCAAGCTCTTTTGCCGGCCAAGCGACAACCCAATCAATCCGTCTCCTTCTTTATCCAACCACTCGACTTTCTCGTTCTCCTCATTCTTCGAGTTGAACCCCGGCTGCATCGAGAACAGCAATTTGCTATTACTATTATGACTATTAGTTTTCCTATTGTCTCCGATCCCTCCAACTTTCGAACTCCCAACAGCTTGAAGCCTCTGAGAAAACCTCCAGTCCTCTTTCGACATTATCGGAGGAGGCAACCTCGGGTTTAGATTCACATTCGAGTAGTAATACGAGAGATAAGCAGGATCAGATCGAAGCTCCTCTTCATTCATCAACCCACTGACGTTCTTGATCCCTTCGATTGCGCTCAGAGATCCTTCAACAGTTGGAGGGCACGAGCCGCTTCTGTACATGTTGACCTCATGCTCTCGCTCTCGCTCTCGCTCTCGCTCTCGATCTCGATCAATCGATTCTTGCTTCCTTTGCTCTCGAAGAAGAAACCCTAAATCCTCGCCGCTAAACCCCTCGCTTCCGTTTCCGATCAGCATTTTGATCGGACCTCTCTCGTTTACCATCGCCGAAATCAACAGAAAGCAATGAAAATTTACAAAGCGAAGAATCTAGGTAGTTATGAAGTAGCTCGAGAGCCTGGAGAAACTGAGGTTTCAGTCAAAAAGATCGGACCTTTCGCAACTCAATCCACGATTCAAAGCAGTTTCCGATCAAAAAACCCTAATTCTCGTAATCAACAACCGATCACACCAAAAATCGAAGGCACGCAACGAAATCTGTCCACGATCGAAAGATCAAAGAAAAAAGGAGCGATCTTCTCAAGACTTCAGTTCAAACGATCGATGATCAGCGATCGATTTCGCCATTAGATAAATCGAGAGAGAAAGAGCGAGCGAGAGAGTAGCGAGAGGAGAAAGAGGAACAGAGAGCGAGGGAGCGAGCGAGCGAGCGAGCGTTGATAAGCACGAAGATCGAGCGACGCCAGTCGTCAGATCAAAATACGAACGTCTGAGATCGATCCACGCAAGAGATTTGTTCCTGCAAGAGTCGTTTAGGGTTTTATTGCAGGATTTAGTGCCGGGTTATGGCTTAACTAAATTGCCTGAAATGGAAATATTGTCGTTAATGCACCGAATCTGTGGCGGGTCTGCAAATATTAGGATTGTTGGGGTTGCGATATAAAATTTGGGGGTTGCTAGCGATAGGTGAATGCTTATTAAGATGCTTTTATGAAATTAATGGATTTTTTTAGGCGCCACGTCCGCAGAGGAGGATTCGCTCGTGCTCCGCTCACGTGGTGAAAGGACCGGGACCAGCGTATAATTCGGGGATATTTTTGAGTAAATACCTGAATAAATACGGCGGTTTTTTTGCCGCGTATTTAATGAAAAGGAAAGGAAATATTCGAATTTATGATATTTCCCTTTTTGGAATATTCTGCATATTTCCAGGGATGGACACGTGGCAGTCCACTGAGCCGTAAGATCTAATTGGACTGTTAGGATTTATTATGTTCACAGGTATTTTTGCGTTATATGAATTTAATTTGGGATTTGAGCTTATAAGACGAAGCATGGGGTGATGTACGAGGACCTTAGTAGTATAAATGTATTGGAGAAGACATGTATCTAATTTATAAATGCTACTTGCTTTTGTTTTTCCATAGAAAACTCGAAATACATTGTTTGATAAGTTATTTCATAATCTTTTTCAATATATGCAGGATGGAAAGTATGATTTTGAGATATCTTTACAAAGTGATTTACGGCGGGTAGATTCATTATAAAACCCAACTATTATATTGGTTTTGGCTTTACTCCCAAAAATTACCATAAGGTTCAAAGAAACTGCTAAAAGCTCTGAGTAACGAAAAACTTTTATGACTAAAACGGATAAGAATAATATTAACTCGCAACTAAAATAACTATCTCATTCTTGAAAATATAAACTAAATGAACTTTTATCCTTGAAAATATAAACCGCTTTTTAAAAAATAAGGAAATTAGGCTTTAAGGGTGAGGAAGGGAGGATGAAGTAGAGGAGATGAAGACGACGGTGGTGGAAGAGGATGAGGGTGGGAGGAGACGGAGGAGAAGGATCTTGATAATGAAGGCCATAGATGATTTGGGCTAAACATTTAAGAAATCTTGAAGTTTGAGGTGATCGGAGGAGGAGGTGGAGATGGTCCCGGTGGATTTAGCGTAGGGATCAAGGTGAAGGGGAGATGAGATGAGGCGTATGGTGGAGACCTGTCAAAGCATTATAATCGAGGATTTGGCCCATCTGTGCGTTAAGGTTTTCGGATCAGCCCGCTCATTTTTTCTATTGGACTTGAGCTCGACTCGTGTGCACGCGAGCCATATCAATTTCTAATCACACACTTAGGTCCCGTTCAAGGGAGCGTTCGCCAATTCCCCCTACGTTGAGCAGTGAGTACCGCTCAACGCGGCGTCGCTCCCCTCCGAACGGGGGAGCGGGTGGAGTTTCCCACCGCTCAAACGAGCGGTGGGAAAAAGGTGGTGGGCCTCCCGTCAAATTTTTGTATAATTTAAAGGGGCAATAGTAAAAAATTCTACGTTGCCCTTTTAAATTTCAAAAATGTGGCCGTTCCTCCATTTTTAATTTTTAAAACGATTTTTAATTTTTTAAATATTTTTTAGCTAATAAAATGAAGGCAAATTTATCATTTTCTTTACACAACTTCACATCTTTTACCCCCTCTCCAACATTTTCTCCTCTCTTCAAAATTTAATTTGCACGGTATGTTGTTTGTGTTTTTAGTAGTTGTTAAACTTTTTAGTTAAAATATGTTTGTATTTTTAAAAAGTAATTAGTTAAAATATTAGTGTATAAAAGAATTTTCATGGTATACTATTTATATTTATAGGCTTTTAACAATTTCAATTTATATAGTTTATATTATCTCTGAATAATGGAGAACTCTGGGAAGACAATATGGGAAAAGCAAGATGTTGTGCTTTTCATCCAAAATTGCATAGAGGAAAGAGAGAAATAAGGAAAGGCGGCGGCGTTTAGAAAGAGTGCAGGTTGGCAAAAAATCCAAATCCGGTTCCACCAGTGTAATCGATCGAATTTATAATGGCAACAACTGAAAAAACAAGTGGGACATCCTAAATAAGCAATGGAATTTATGGAAAAGATTAGAAAGGCAAACGGGAGTAGGATGGGATCATGAGAAAAACACCTACACTGGAGATGATTTGTGGTGACAAGCACAGTTGCGATAAGATTAAATTAAAATTCTTTCAGTTTAAGAATCTATCATCATATTGATATTTGATTATGGATATAGGCGCTTGGTAAATAAATTAAAAAGTTTAGGAACGGCCCTCTAAACTTTGCTGAACAACTGGACTATTTTTTATACAGATATTACTGTTACCGGTGACAGCTCGTATACTCAATCAGCTGGTGTTTTAGCTCAAAACTTCAGGGATGATGAAGAAGAAGAGAAAGAGGATGCGACAAATATGTATACACACATGACATAGAAGATTTATCCATGTATGAAGATATATTAAGAAACCCTTCCACACAGGCCTCATAGATGAAGTTTCCGGCCTTTGCAAAACAAATGGCCTACGCATATCCCCGAAACCGGCACAAGTGCGAAAGGAAAAAAAGAAAGTCTTCTAAGAAAAGTGAGAGTGCGGTAAATATAACAAATAATATATCCCGTCTTGTGGATCTTATTGAAGCTCGCAACACCAAATATCGTTCTTCATCCACGAGCATTTCACAAGCAAATTATGTACCATCCATATTCGAGGTAATAAAGCCCCTTCAGGAATTACCTGGAATTAGTGTTTTTGATGAAATATACGTTGACGCTGTGGACGTAATGGAATTGGCAATAAACAGAGAAATGTTTGCTGCCTTAGAAGATGAAACGGCTCAAAAAAGTTGGCTGGAGAAAAAAATTACAAAAGAAACAGAAATGCCGGGAGAAAGATATTTGAAGTAGCGGTGTTAATTATTTTTTAGGTCATTAGTTGAATGTGTGTTTCGTTTTTTCATTAAGTTTAGTTGCTTTTGTTCTGTTTTATTCACTATATTGTTTTATCTTAGTTGAATTTGGATTTTTCTGTAGTCCTACTCATCCCCAATGACTATTTTCAAGCATAGCATCATCTAACGAGAGTGACGAAGAATTTGAAGAAGAAACAGATGACACTATAGCTGCAACAACCTCTTCACTCGCTGGTCAATATTGTCTTTAAGTATCTGACTAAAAAACCTTATAGAAACGTTATCCTGATGGGACAGATGTGGGTATAAGAAATCTTATCTGAGCATCCAATTAGGTGTCATGAACAGTTCAGGATGTGGCGACCATGCTTCCTATCACTCTGCAACTTCCTAACACACAAATTTCAGCTAACCCCAATCAGGGAAACTTCAATCGAAGAAATGGTGAGCATATTTATGGTTACAGCGCGTCAAGGACATTCAAATAAAACACTAAGAGAAAGATTCAAGCATTCAGGAGACACAATACATAGGATGTTTCATCGTGTGTTGCGTGGTATCATATTGCTAGCCATTGACATCATACAATCATTGGACCCAGAATTCATACATATTCCAGAAGAAATACGGAGTAGTAGTAAATATATGTCATTTTTCCAACACTGCATTGACGCCATAGATGATACTCATATAACGTGTCATGTACCATCTGAGAAAATCCCAACCTTCGTTGGGAGAAAGGGCTATCCGACTCAGAATGTTATGACGGCGTGTGACTTTAACTTGACCTTCATTTATACATCAATTGGATGGGAACGTACAACACATGACAGTAGGATATTTTTAGAAGCCATGAGTAGTTCAATATCCAAATTTCCTCGACCACCATCAGGTAATCAAATTTATTTTTTAGTGGATAGATATATAATCTCTTGATCCTTTAATACATTGCTTGTTTAAATAATATGGATGTTCGATATGATTATTAGGTAGGTATTATTTGGTGGATTCCGGTTATGACATTTTAGATGGATTTATGCCCCTATACAAATGTGAAAGATATGATCTTCCACACTTTCCTGACACCTCAAATATTTCAAAGAATGAAAGAGAACTTTTTAACTACCATCATTCAAGCTTAACGTGCGCAGTTCAGAAAACATCTAGGGTGTGGAAGAAGCAATTTGCAATTTTGCAAGATATGCCCAGTTATAGTTTCGAAGATCAGGCGAAAATTTTAATTACTACTATGGCGGTGCACAACTTCATAAGAAAGGATGCTTCTGGTGACTTGAAATTTCAACAATATGATAACGATCCAGATCTTTGGCCAGAGCATCAGGAAGATGAGTATCGAGAAGAACAAGAACGACGTAGAACTGGACAATATCGAGAACCACCACTGCCTACACCATAAGGTTCAATGGCTGCAGTCCATGATCATATAAAAGATGAACTCATTCGTCATAATCGCCATTGAGAATTATTAGTTTTAAATGCTTGCAGCTGTTTGTTATAAAATTTGAATACTCGAATTGAGTAATTTTATATTATTCTTTTAAATATATGCCGGAAGGTATTTGCATTTTTAACATACTAAATTTTTTAAAGATATACGCATTATTATATTAATATTTATGACATTATTATATTATTTATTAATGTTTAAAGTAAATAAAAATATTAGTAATACATTTATAATATATGCACGACCTTTTTGGTAATTTATATTTAAAATCATGGTTACAAAACCATGACTTAGGTTATCTAAACACCCCATAGTTTCAAAACCATAGTTTCACACCACTCTCTCGAACACATCCCAAAATACAGTTTGATTACACAACATGGTTTCAAAACCATGATTTCACACCGTTCATCAGAACTAGCTCTTAATATTTTGAAATAGGACTTCATATATAAACACATAAAATCTCAATCCCATTTTCAATGTGAGACTTTCTTCACAATGAAATATTTAGAAGTAGGACTTCATGGTTTCAAAAGAAAGCGACTTTCTTCTCTAAAAATCAAAACACAAAAAACTGATCTAAGAAACTCAAAACTCCATGAACGTTAAAAAAAACTATGATTCACAATGAAGCTTTACAACCAACAGGAGGAAGAAGAAGATGATGAAAGAAACAAGCAACATATATTTTGAAATTTTTTGAATATCGATATTTTTGGGAATTTTGAATGTTGGGGCATCACATGTCTACTCATATGAAAATTTAAATGATCATGATACTGTTGTATCTATGTGTCACCATTAGCGTTGATACGGCGCTATTAGTCATTATTATAATAATCCGTAATTTTGAAAATTTTTCTTTCTTGTCGAACGATCCAAAGCCTTTTGGTAGTTTCCGACAAACTTTTATTATTTATCTTTCCGTTCAAACAAGATATATAAAGATCTTGTGTTCATGCATGTATAGCATCTATAATTCTATATACAGATACTTGCATTGGTCCCACCTAAAAGTGTCAAACGGGCATATCAGGGTACTCATGGATGGGTCATTACGAGTGGCGGATAAAACAGACACAGGTGAAAATGCCCGGAGTAAAACAAGTGCTAAATTATGCACCTTTCATTTGATTCGTTACTATGGAAGGGTGTACAGATAACTCGTGTATAGATAAACGATCCATCCATATGCTATTTAATGGATAATTAAAACTTGTTTCCATACTCTCCATATGAAACTTTTCAGTTCTTCTACTTTCTTTCTCATAAAGGATTGTTTGGTCGTCCGGAAATACAGGAAGAGCCGAAAGTAATCTTGAAGCAACTTCCAAAAAAATCATGGTGTCCCCGCCAAAAATGGCGCTTAGAAAGAAAATTAAGCTTATGCTCTTAAAAAAACTTAAGCTCTGAAAGTTGGGCTCAAAAATTGGGCACTCATATAAGGAGAACAAACTCTACAGAATCGCAAGTGCAATGCGCAAAGACACTAGCATCAATCATATGTGCACAGCGCCAACCGTGCAACGCAGGGGCACCAGCGCCAAAGACGTGAAAATGCATGCAGCGCACATAGTGCCAGCTCCAATCATACATGTGCAACGCCAAATGTGCAATACACGGGTGCAAACGCAATACGCAAAGGCACTAGAGCACTTCATGTGTCTGCCAACGCCAAACATGCAAAGCACGCGTTGCAAACGCACCCTTAATGAAGCAAATGCTTTAGGAAAGAGCCAAGGTTCTAGTTAGAAAGAACATCTTTCTTTGAGATCTTTCTAAACAAAAATATTCTAGGATCAAAGATCTAACGGTGGCTAGACACTCTGAATTGATAAAAGATCAATTTAAATTAAATTAAATCTCTTAATTAGGGATTTACCCTAACTACTTTTCTCCTATAAATAAGAGCAGAGAGACATTGAAATAGGGAAGATTGATCTCCAAAAAGATGCTACGGCTTTCAAAGAGGAAAAAGAAAAGAAAAAAAGAGACAAAAGGAGAGATTCATTTCAAAAAGAGAGGCTGCGGTCTTAAAATAAGAAAAGAGAGAAAACTTTTCGTTTCCTTCTCCTTCTTGAAGCCGAGGCTTCACAAGAGCTTAGGCTCTTAACGGCAGATCAAAAGTCTCTGGATTATTTTATCCACTTATAAACGGGGCGTGGTTTCCACACCTCCGATATACGGCGCTGTAATCACTGAGCATTTTCGAAGAGGTGGTTGGATCCCGACGACCAACGATCCCTTTTCCTCTTCTCTCCATCTCTGAAGCTTAGCTTCTAAAGAATCAAAGTTCTTTCTTTGGATCAAAGATCCATGATCTAAATCACCTTTGGCCGAGAGATTAAGCTCTCATGAGGGATTTGATCTTAATATCTAAGATCTCAGAGGAAAAAACTTTAGTATTCCCTCCATCAAGAGATGAGAAAATCATCAAGAACATGAAATACTAAAGACTAGGCTTCATGGAACTTCAGTTCCCATCAAGAACATGTATCGTCATCAAGATCATGACCAAGAACATGAACAAAAGTTAAAACAGAAGTATATTCTTTATTGAAAGCTTCTATTTTCTGAAAATTACAAACTTTCTGAATAGTGTGCATCCTATACATATGCGCCAATGCCATAGGTGCTCTCTGCAAAGAACTGCGTGCGCTATGTGCAATGCATGTGTGCCCGCGCCAATGGCACTCCCTTCAAGAAGCGCACAAATGCGCTAGCACTAGCACCAAGCGCCAAAAATATGAACTAAGTGTGCCACATGTAGTGCACGGGCACAAGTGCCAACTACAGCACCAAGTGCGCCACGTGCAATGCACGGGCGCAAGCGCACATTGTTCTCAATCACACCACGCGCAATGTGTTGGGTTACGATAGCGCCATGGCCATCTACCGAGGCCGATGTGGAACATAAATGATGTTTAAAAACTTGGCGCTAACGAAACCATTCTAGATCGAACCATAAACCTACACTAGCATATTACAAAGAGCTAAACTACTATGATAGAAGTATTATACCGAATGATCCGTGTCTTTCGGTTTTCCACCATCATCCTTAGCTCCTTGAGGTGTCCATGATTGAGCTTGGCCGCTGGTCTTCCTCCGTCGAAGATGATCCACCCGAGAGATGTAGCTCATGGCTCTAGCTCCACACCAATGATCAAGTGAAGCAACTAGAGACTCTGGGTTGCTAATCTAGAGTGCTTAGGATGTAGTAAGTAGATCCAAGTGTTTATCTATCTCACCTCCTCTCTTGATTCTCAACTCATGAGATTGTAGAGAGGAGGTTTTAGAATGAAGGTGGAGGAACTCATGAAAACTAGAGAGGGAGTGAAGCATGATGGAGAGAAGAAAAACTCATCTCTCAAAATAATAAGCCATCCCTATGTGAGAGAAAATCTCATAGCATGGTTTTGTAAAACATTTTCTTTCAATATAAAATCAAGCTCATGCTTGAATAGTTTGCACAAATGAATTAAAAATTCATTTGTGCAACACTACGCAAGTATGGTTCTCACCATACTCCCCTCTCTCATTTATCCACCTTATTTCCTATTTATATGGGTAAAATCTAAATGAGGTGTCCACTTTCTAGAATGTTATCTGTATAAATATGGATTACACTCTACTGTATATACATACCTGTATTCGTACCGAAATACGAATACCCGAAGAGATAGAATAACACAAAGAACATAATATTAGAATATACATATCGAAATACATATACGTAAATTATTAAATCAATACCTGATTTAATAATCCGGCTCAAACCCCAGCCGGCTAGTATTATCAATTGTCCGATCGAAAGTCCTGGTACATAGTACAATCAATCGATCGGAACCCCGCACGTATGCAATACGGCTACTACATCGTTTTGTCAGAACTAGGGAAACCCTCTGTATGGGACTCTAAAGACTCGTCAATACGCTAGCAGTGGGTTTAATCACAAGCATGTCAGCGGCATTAGCTGTACGTAATGGCTACCCAGGTATTGAGCGAAAGGAAGGCCGACGAGCAAACTCATCCGAACCTCTACTGAGCCTATCCGTGACAACTCTGTTCATCTAAGAGTATCGCATATCGAGTCTAGAGGGGTGGATAAAGTCATGTAGGGTTCCTAGGCATACTAATGAGGTCTCACAAGTGATCAAATATGGCCAATTTAAATTTTACAGGTGCCGAGAAACCCTAATACGGATCGTTAACTAGATGTATAGGTGATGCGATGCAAATAAACGAATTTATAGCTAAAGGGAAGGGGCTACAACCTTTGTAGATCCGGTCCTCCATCTCCATGGCTCCGTGATGAAGTCCCCTCGCTGTCCAAGTCGAATCCATGACTCTAGCATCGGCTTCATCGGAGAAATGGGCGGGCTAGGTCGTCGACTTCGATGCCGAAGATGATCTACGTCGAGGCAACTCAAGATCAAGCTCCAACTTCACCAAGCCATGAAACTTGTGAAGAAAACACCCTATACTACTTGGCAAGAGGTAGAGGATGAAGAAATAGGAAGTGGGTTCACTTTGGAATTGGATTTCTCACTCATTTTCACAAGTTGCCATTGATGGAGGCAAGCTTTCTTCATTTGTTGAAGAAGAAGAAGATGATGAAGAAAGAATATGATGAGTTATTTTCTAATAGAAAAATAATATGATAAGTATCATATGCAACCATGGTTATGTGTAGAGAATAAACCAAGGTTAGGTGAATGGTTAGGTTAGGCAAAGAAACAAAAATGGTTGAACTTTTTCAAAGCTTCATGAAGCTTCAAGTAAATCCAAAAAGCAACCATTTCTTTTCTTGCCTTAAAAGGAAATAAACAAATAAATGAATAAATAAATAAACTAGATAATCAAGAGAAGATTATAAAACCCTAACCATTCACTTAAACATGATTTAAACTAAACATACACCCAAACTAGCATGTATCATCAAACATGATACAATCTTGTGCACAAAAGTATATCGCATATACAACTTGTGTATTTCAAGTGAGAAAATCCTTTTAAAGTGAACCAATACTAGTTAATGCAAAGTAATATATCAAATATATAATTATACATTAAATCATTAAATCAATACTTGATTTAACGATCCGGTCATATCGCATATAACCGACCAGTATCCAATGTATCGGCTTATCGAATCAATCTTCGATTCGATAACTAGGTTATATCGCATACAACCAATCGATACATTCATCGCGAGAATGTAAAATGGTATCACATACACGCATTATTCTCGGTCCTGCACATATCTCATATGCGCTCCTATTTCGTTTCGCTTGAGCCAGGAAACCTCTGTGTAGGACTCTAAAGACTCGTTAATACGCCGGCAGCAGATGATGATCATATCAAACACCCACAAGCCGCAAGCGGTCTGCTAAACGTAACGGCCACCCGGGTATTGAGCGATCAGAAGATCGATGAGCAAGCCCGCTCACACTCCTGTGAATCCAACCAGTAACACTTACCGTACAGTCCGGTCTGTTCGTCTGATATGTTGCATATCTCGCCTAGGGGTGGTAAACGTCAGACCCCAATAGCTTGATAAGTCATGCCGACGTGAGGTCCATAACAATCGTGAAACTACTGATAACTCTTACCAGTATATCACTGCAACCCTGGCCAGGGATTTCCTGTTATGGCCAGTCGAGCATAGCGCAACATCAACCCCCAATACCGGGAGAGACGAATCCCCTCCTATCGCTCATTGCCTCTATGTGAATCGGGACTGTACCCAAAAACCACCTGTTTGCACGCCTCAGTAGAGCCGTGGTAGGGTGGAAATCAAAGCACAGTGGGAGACACACAAGACTCTATGACGATCTCGGGTCAACGGACTAAGCTGTACCAGTGTCACCAGAGAACTGCCATCTGACGTGGGGTATAATACCATCTGGGAGTTCTCGGCGAGTCCGTTCAGTGTACCCAGTCTCCACTGAGCACCAGCATACCATCTCTGATGTCAAACACCAATGGATATGGGATCATCCATCGCCCATCACATGGGTCGAGAAGATATACGCTAGTCTACTCTGGAATATCGATGCCCCGTCTCGATATTCCCACGACTAGGAACATTGAAGGATGTACTCTTGGACTACCCAGGCCCCACTAGTATGATCTGCATCATAGTCCTGGAAGTCGAGTACACATCCTAAGGGCTTTATCAACATGTAACAGAGAGACAGAAAGTATACATGTTAAGATAAAGAGCAACCAGATAGCGTACTATTATGTCGAGCAAGAAAGTCCTACCTATATATGTCCCAGCATCCACTACAATATACATCCAATGTACAGTAATGGCCTCTAGGGCATACATATAACTAACAATCTCCCACTTGCACTAGGGCCATCTGTAGCAGTGGTTGCAGTATCACATACTCAACCATCCCATATAAGTCTCTCTCGGGGAAAAAGCCTTTGTGAGTGGATCCGCCGTGTTATCCTCTGAGTCTACTCTCCTAACCTCGATCATCTTGGAGATCAACTATCTCCATGATCAGGTGATGCTGCCTCAGAATATGTCTGGGTCACTGATGGGACCATGGTTCCTTGGCCAAAGCCACACTTCCATTGTCATACAATGGCAGGAACCTAGTTCATCTTATGAACCAATATACACCCAAACTGCCTCTTTGATAGTATCTTTAATAGCGATGTTACCAGCCTTTATCGTCTAGTTTGTCACGGTATTTAGCTTGGAACTCTTCCAACATACCGTCCCTTTACCGAGGGTGAAGACAATGCCTGTGACTGACATTCAGTCGTCCTTATCACCCTGGAACACTTCCAGTGATTCTCCCCAGGATCGATTGATACTATCTTACTATAGCTAGTGAGAATCCTAACATCCATTTAGATCTATCACATAGACCCAAATCTCAGGATTTAGGAGGTATCATCTTTATCCTATATGGAGAATCCATGTGATAAGCGGAGATTGACCGTGCGTAGCATAGGAAACTCTTTTCTTATCAAGAGTATGTTGTCCACGTACAATACGAGGATGACCACCTTACTCTCTACTACCTTTTTGTATATACAAGGTTCATCTACTATTTTGATGAAGTCAAACACTTTGACTATTACATCAAAACAGACGTTCCAACTCCGCGATGCCTGCTTTATTCTGTAAAGCAATCTTGCACACGTTTCCGCTGCTCCCACTGTTTACGAAGCCCTCTGGCCGTGTTCTTATAGACGTTCTCTTCTAAATCATTATTTAGAAAAGTAGTCATGGCACCCAACCACCAGATATCGTAGTCATGGTATGTAGCCGTGGCAAGTAGGATCCGGATGGACTTAAGCATAGCCACTGGAAAAGGTATCATCATTATCCACGCCTGGTTGATGACTAAAACCTTTAACAAGTCTAGCTTTGAAAGTCTTAACTTTTCCATCTACACCAAGTAATCTTCTCAAGATATACTTGCTCCTGATGGGGATTTAACCCTACAGATATAGCACCCAAAGTCCATACTTTGTTGGTGTACATGGATTCCATCTCAGATCGCTAAGCATCCAGCCATTCTTACAGAGTCCTTACTCTCGATGGCCTGCTCGAAACTAGTTGGGTCATCATCTCATGATGCATTCCTCGCTCCCACTGTCATCGAGAAACCGAGGTATCTCTCAGGCAGATGAGGAACCCTACTAGATCGGCGGAGAGGCTGAGGTTCGTCGGGAACTATTGAATCCTTTGGTTCTGTCAAATCATCAGCTGCAGTTTTGTATAGGTGGAACCTTTCCAGTTCTACAGAACTGACCTTGCCTCGATCTTGTCCGGATTTTGCTTTAGACATAGGCCGGACAACTCCAAATCTTAACTAACTTAAGAAATAGGCTCTTCCCATACCATATCTCATATGGAGTGGTAGGCAGCGATCTGATTCGAACCTAATTCAATAGGTATGCAGCTTCTCAAGTGCACAACCCCAAAAGGAAATAGGTAACTCAGTAGTACTCATCATAGAGCACACTATATCCAATATGGTGCGATTGCTCCACCCCGATACACCGTTGTGCTGTGGTGTATTCAGAGGAGTAATACGGAGAGAGAATCTCATTCTCCTTTAGAACAATCCAGGAATCCTATGCATAAGTATTCTCCTCCCTGATCACATCTAAGGACATAATACTTATACTCTTATTGGTTCTCTACTTCTAGCTTATATTCTGTGAATATCTCAAAAGGTTCGGACTTATGTTTCAACAGTAACATATGTCTGAATCTTGAGAGATTATCAGAGAACGTAATGAAGTATAAAGAACCAGTCCTGGCATGTGTAGACAGGAGACCTTACATACATCATCATGTATCAGTCCCAAGAGTTCATTAACTCTTTCTCTGTTTCCAACAAACAGGGCTATGGTCATCTAATCTCTGTGACATGACTGGCAAGTTTCACAAGATGTAAATTCAAACTGATTTAAATATGCATCTAAAATGTAACTTCAGCCAGTCGGGTCGCATTGATATGACCTAGTCTACAATGTCTCAAGAATGATTCGTTCATTTCTGAACTCTTCCTCTTGTGTGTGTTCTGTATACTAGGAACTGTAGTTTGATTTAGAACATCAATGTTTTTAGATAACGTGCATGAACCGATCAACTTTTGATATAAGAAATGTTCAAAACATTATCCAACAATACAAAATTTTATCATTTCTTTACTAATAAAGAGACTGATATGATTTTGTATATCAGGTTCGGTATCTAATAGCATTTATTCAGAATCAATGTATTGGTAATACAGGGTGACAGTGACCAACAGACTTGGCTGCAACACTTGCCCCGTTTTCTGTCTCATGAAACTTATCACCCGTTCTCAGTTTTCTACCCTTTTGTAGCCCTATGTAACAGATTACATATCTGGGATCCTGATCCGGTATCAAATACCCAGGATGCAGAGGATACTGAGAAACAGTTCTTTGTAATGAACACACCCGAAGGAGATGCATCATATGCACTTTCTTCGTTTGGGCGGCATAGGAATTCTGGTATTCCCCTAACTCCTGCTCTGTCTTATAACAATTATAAGTTGGAGCGGGACCAACGTTCCCCAGCTCAGTATAACAAGCGGGTTCGGTCAATACATTCATATTATTATCTTGATTAAGGCGTGATATGGTCGCTACCTGGAGAGAGAGAGAAGAAAACACTCTGCGTGCGCTCTTGCAAGATCAGATTGGTTATATATTTTATCTAATCAGGATGGCTCCCACTGTTTTTATCAAATCTTCCTTCAAACCTTAAAAGGAAAGACTAGCCGGGATTAATTACACTCTACAAGTTCGTCAATCTTTCAGCCAGGCCAGTGTCGGTACTTTGAGGGAGGTTCCCCGTGCTTTGGCACGGACCTAATTACAGTAAACCTCGTTTTCCCAGAGGCGTAACCCCGTTGACACCTTTCTAGACACCTACTTGATCGGCTAATTGTAAAGTGTAAAACTCTCCCAGGAGTAACAATTACTCGCAGTGGGTATCGGGATCCAACTATCACATAGAAGGTGTGCAATCTCATTGCAAATTTCAACACTTGAAACTCCCGATAAAGATTTTTACCCCTAGCACTTATGACCTTAACTATGGTCAACAAATCATAAGTACTAGTCAAGTTCTATCCGTCATTTCGTGATTAATTAGACCCACCGACATGACCCTTAACTAAGGTCAACAAAGTCACGCGACTGTCCTAACTAATCGCATCATATGCGGTGTAGGAAGACATCACTTAGCTACTGTACACTGTGCCTTAACTAAGGTCAACAAACACAGCACGAATACTAAGTACTCTACTTCCTAAAATGACGGAGGGTTGTGAATGGTTTTTATGAAAACCTTTAACGCTTTGAACTTGATCTCATTGCGGAATCAAATGGTTTTTAAATGGAATGTTTTTGAGGCTTTTCTAGTTTTGCTAAAGGGGTCACTCCCGGTGAAGGGATCGTCGGCCCTTTCTTCGTCGAATGAGGTGCGGGATATATCATATATATCACTGTGCAAAGCAGAAACTATAGAAACAATCAAAAGACAAACCGAGTGTGTAGCATCTGCCAGTTATTGCTAAAGGAGTCACTCCCGGTGAAGGGATCTCGGTCCTTTCCTCATCGAATAAGGTGCAGGATGTTCTACAAGGAACACCGCGATGCAAAGCAAGAACTGTAGCTACCCTTTTTTTTTATTTTGAAATTCGATTCCACAACATCAATTAGGTTTATTTTCTTTCATTAATCTCATTAATGAATATCCCATCATTTAAGTCCACCTAAACATCACAGATAAATATAACGTACGCTTATGCCATCCGCATTCGCCTCGATGTCCCGTCTGCACCGTTAGATTAGGTAACTAACGCCAGAGCGAGGCAGGGCTAGCGCGGGTGTAAAACATAAGCAACGTATATATAATATATCATATATACTATATACTATATTTATCTGAACAAATCACATGATCACATTGTTAGTGTATATGCCCTAGAGGCCATTACTGTATCATACTAGTTTGTATATTACTTAATGGATGCTTGGGATATTCACCTTGTATATACAATCTTGCTCAAAATAGTAGTATGCTACTTGGTTTGTTTCTACTTCAATGTGTACTTGTGTTTATTTCAGTATATCACTTATACGCATTAGTGGAGCCTTTAGGATCTTTGCTTGATTACCAGCGTTGTGATGGCAGTCACACTAGTGGGGGCTGGGTAATCTATAAGCACATCCTTATTCAGGTCCCTGGTCGCAGGACTATCGAGACAGGGCATCGATACTCCGGAGTAGACCAGCGCATGCGCTTCTCATCCCAGTGTGGGAGACGGTCTGTCCCGCAGCCGTCAGTACGTCGTACTTGAGATAGTATGCGGGTGCTCGTTAGGTTACGGGTACACTGGACAGGACTCGTCGGGAACTGACTAGTTGGTATTATACCTATCGTCAGTTATCAGTTCCCAGGTGACATGAGTACAGCTTAGTCCGCTGACTTGACACTGTCACTTCGCCTCGGGTGTGTTCCCACTGTACTTTGATCACTACCCTACCACGGCTCAAAGGAGTCGTGCAAACAGGTGGTGGTTGGGTGCAGTCCCGAAGCACTTGGAGGCAGTGACGGTTAGACAGGATTCGTCTCTCCCGGTATTGGGGGTTGACATCGCGCTGTGTCTAGGAGAGCCATTACACGAGTAGTCCCTGGCCAGGGCAAACGAGATATACTGGTAGGTTTCCAGTGTTATCTCAGGGTGTATTGGGCTTCACTCCGGCACGACTTGTACCGCTATTGGGGGACTGACGTTTACCGCCCCCTAGGCCCGCCATGCGATGTATCAGACGAACAGACCGGACTGTATGGAGAATGTCACACTCAGGCTCAGTAGGAGTTCAGATGGGTTTCGCCTCGTCGGTCTTCTTGTCGGCATTACCTGGGGACCGTTACGCACAGCTAGTGCCGCTTGCGGTCTGTGGTTAAACCCACTGCCAGCGTAGTGTCGAGTCTTTAGAGTCCCACACAGAAAGCTTTTCGCCTTTAGGCAAAAGAGTAGAGGTCGCATGGTATTGCGACAGGTCGCATGGTTTTGCGACAGGGTTCGGTCACATCCGTGCACGTGTGCACGTACAGTGTCCGGACAGTTTACACTAGCGGGCTTTGGTTTAAGCCAGATCCTAGTGTACCTTATGGGATTGGATTTATCCAGTTTGCATTCGTGTTCCTCGGAACGCGGATGCGGGTGTGTATGCACAGTTGACAGGGAGGCAGAGGCAGTGGATTCTCATTAGGGTTGTTGACAGTTGACCGTTGACTTTTGACTTTTTGCTCAACCCTAATGAGAATATGATATGTGATTAACTATTATATTAATTAAGTATTATGGTGATATGGTTGTTGACTTGTTGACTTTTGTTGACTTGTTGACTTTGGTGACTTGTTGACTTTTGTTGACTTGTTGACCGGTTGACTAGGCTTGACTAGTTGACCATCATGATAACCATGGTTATCATTTCATGCCAAAGACTTTTTTCTTGCTTGCTTTTTGAGTAAAATGAGTGCATGATATGATAACCTTATGGTTGCTTCTAACCATCACCAAAAGACTTTTTTGATATGATGAGTTATGATCACTTTGGATTATGAGAGGGTGAGAGAGAAAAGAGAGCCTCATTCTTTCTTGCTCATTCTCTCTCTTGTTCTTGAGCTCTCCTCTTGCTCTCACCCTCAACCTCTTGCTCCCTCTCTTGATCTATGGTTCTCTTGTCTCATGAGTTGAGAATCAAGAACCATAGATAAAATCCCATTCTATTTCATCTCTACTCATTCTAGTTCACTAGGTTTGGCAAACCAAGTGAACTAGTTTTCTTCAAAGAACGAAGAAGGAGCTAAAGGTTGGAGCTTTCAAGTGGATCTATCTTCGGCGTACGGAGACAACGAGAAGGAGCCATCGAACCACCATCGGAGCTTGAAGAGAAGGAGTTCAAGTTTAGGTATAACCATCTTCATCCGAGTAGCTAAATATCTTTAGCTTAGTTTGCTAGTTTTAGTTTAGGTAAAGATCCCGACCTAGCTTAGTCCATGTTGCCTCTTGCGTTAAAATTTTGATTTTATACCGTTTCCGCCTCCCCGTAAGGACCGGGGATCGCAACGTGGACTTACAGTGGTATCAGAGCCTAACTAAACTTAAACTAGCTTGGTAGTGAAGTGTAACGAAGTTCGGAACCGGAAAAATCCAAAAACCAAACTTTACAAAAACCTGAGTTTCTGTTGAAATATTTTCTGGTCAAAATGAAAAAATTCATACTTGTAAATTCGGCTCAGGGTTTTGTGTGAACACCCAAGAAAAACGATACAGTGATTCGTCTAAACTGCCGCCCTTCCGCCGCGTGAGCCTTCTTAGCCGCCGCGGAACCGCCGCGAGTTGTTGTCTTCTCTGCATCGTTTTTCGTGCAGTGTGTGTCTGTGTTGGTTTTGGGATTTTTGAAATATATTATATGTACCCAGATTTTCCAGAAAAGAAATTTCCTTTTGGGGTCCTATAATTCCGTATTTTTTCCGAACTTCACTGCACTTTGACTATGATGGTTATATCTGTAATGTTTGCATGTATTGAACGTCGGCTTATCGCTATAAGTCGATTGGTCGGGGTTATACATGATCTGTAATGTGCTGGAATGTGTATATAAATATGTTGGATTGTCGCGGGTGAATAGCCGGGGGTTGTGAGACGAGAGTTTTCTTTTCTTGCAATTCATGTAAATTTGTAAATTGATGTAATAATTATTTGTATGGCCGCACAACCGGGAAGGGGTTGTAGCCGTCATTGTATAATTTCTTTTTACTGTTTTTGCTCCTAGGATAGACCCATGGAGGGGTGCACAAACTACCGGGTATGCCGAAGTGTCGAGTGGCCTACTCATGGAGTTGAGGGAGGTTGCTACGCTTCGGGTACTTGGCGGGTAGTTTGCCGCACCCGTAGGGGTCTTGGGTGGGGTTTTGGCTATTCACCGCGACCGTGTTATCTGTTTTTGTTACAGGCTCGTACAAATTACAGATTGCTAGTATATCCAATGTATTTATCTGTGATCTGAAATGTTTATCATTGCAGTATATCTATATATGATATAATTTAGGCGTTGCTTATGTTTTACAGACGCGCTAGCCCAGCCCCCGCTCTGTCGTTAGTTAAGTAACCTAACGGGTAATGACGGGGCCCCGTGGCGAATGCGAATGGCATAAGCGTACGTCATATTTTGGTTGTTTTCTGCAATGGTAGGATTAAATGATGGGACGCATTAAAAGAACTAATGCAAGAATATCACGCATTAAAAGAACTAATGCAAGCAAAACATGCATTAAAAGAACTAATGCAAGAAAATAAACCAAGTATAAGTCGTTGGAACATTTTCGAAAAACCACTCGGTTCTTTTCAAAACAAACTTTTAAAATGCGGAGTTTGAGCCACTCCATTTAAAAGCTATCTCGTTCCATCGACTAAATCAAGTTCACTACGTTCACGGTTTCGCCAAAACCATTCGTAGCCCTCCGTCGTTTCATATGAATATTCAACAGTATTCAAGCTGTGTTTGTTGGCCTTAGTCAAGGCACAGTGTTTGGTAGCTGGTGGGTATTCATATGTTGCATAGATAGAATGCGTTGGTTTGGGACAGTCGTATTACCTTGTTGGCCTTAGTCAAGGGTATATACGGGTGGATTCAAATTAACCTGGACAACGACGGGTAGAACTTGACATGTGACTTATGATTTGTTGGCCTTAGTCAATGTCATAAGAGCATGGGGCAAAAATATACATCGGGAGTTTCATAAGTACTGAAACTTGCTAGATTTGCATACCATTTGGAGTGTGATGATTCTGGTAGGATTCCTTCAGTTTCTTCACGCGATGATATTTGGATCCCGATCCTACTGTGAGTATATGCTACTCCTCGGAAAATTTCTCACTAAACGATCAATGCTATAAACCTAGTAGGTGCCTAGAAAGGTGTTAGCGGGGCTACGCCCCCAGGGAAAAGAGGTTCTTTAATTAAGGAACTTCGCGAAAGCGTTGGAAAACCTCCCTCGAAGTACCGACACCGGCCTGGCTGAACGGTTAAGCAAGTATTGTGCGGTGGGATTGATCCCGACTAATTCTTCCTTTATGGTTTGAGGAGGGATTCGAGAAACAGTGGGAGCCATCCTGTTTAGACAAACTAAAAACCACTCTAAACTTGCAAGAGCATCATGCTGAGTGTTTCTTCTTCTCTCTCTTAATTGCAGCGACCCTGTGACCGCACCTAGGTTACATCTAGATAAAAATATGACTGAACCTGACTGTTATGACTGGCAAAGGTCTGTCCAGATGTCCATTGCCCATGACAAGCTGGGACACCTCTTAACTAATCAAATCCCTGCTGTCTCAGGTCCAGTTTCCCCTGTCACGGATGTTCACATCCGCAGGACACCGGAAAAGGATTGTGCGAAAGCCAAGTGCCTCGTGTTAGCCTCAGTTAATGGTGCAAACCAGAGGCAGCACGAGAAGATGGACTCAGTTTCTATCTTCCTCCATAACAAAGTTTTATATGGAGAGCAATCTCGTATCGCAAGATATGAGACCTCGAACGAATTGCTTCAAGCGAGGTTGGCTGTCGGGTCATCTGTAGGGGGCAACGTCCTTACAGAGACCAGCTATTTTAAGCTCACGGACCTGGAGACCACGTTGGAGAATGGGTCAAGTACTGACCTAATTCTACAGTCCCTGCCCTCTGCTTATACCCTGAAAGAAACCAGGGAAGAAAAAGGAAAAACAAGGGCAAAAGTTTCGGGACTGGATATGATTAAAGAGGGACGTTCCTATTGTAACGGGAATGAACTATGGCAGAGAGATTGCAGGGCTTGTAAAGCCAGTAGCCAGAATTCGAAGCATGTTGTGGCTTCGGCTTCGAGTGTGTTTGTAATTGAGAACTGTTTGTCAGTTAACCCTACTTCCTGGGTATTGGATACCGGATCAGGATCTCACATCTGTAATTCGTTACAGGGTCTGAGAAACCGTAGGGTTATCAGGAAAGGTGATATGACTCTCAGGGTTGCTAACGGAATGAGCATGGATGCTGTATCCGTAGGGGAATATCACCTAGGACTGACAACTGGGCAGATATTGATTCTGCGTAACTGTTTGTATGTACCAGGTGCGACTTGCAATATCATATCTGTATCCTTACTTTCTAAGGAAGGATATGATTTTGCTTTTGTAAGCGATGTAGTAAACATCCACCTAAATCAAGCACTGATTGGGTCAGGTACATTAAATAACGGTATATACGTATTGAATCAAGCTCAGATATTCAGTGTCCAGAACACACTTAAAAGAAAGTCTCCAGAATTAAATCAGGCTTTCTTATGGCATTGTAGACTGGGTCACATCAATGAGACACGGTTGACTAAGTTACATAAAGAAGGATACTTGGATCCGTTCGAGTACCAGTCTTATGCCACTTGTGAATCTTGTCTCATGGGAAAGATGACAAAGACTCCGTTCACTGGACACGGAGTAAGAGCGAGCGAGCTCTTGGGACTTATACACAGTGACGTGTGTGGTCCAATGTCTACACATGCGCGAAGCGGTTATTCATACTTCATTACTTTCACAGATGATTTCTCTAGGTTTGGACATGTCTTCTTAATGAAGCACAAATCCGAGGCCTTTGAGAAATTTCGAGAATATAAGAATGAAGTAGAAAAACAAACAGGCAAAAGTATCAAGATCCTAAGATCGGATCGAGGTGGTGAATACTTGAGTGCCGAGTTTCTGGACTACTTAAAAGAGAATGGAATTCTCTCTCAGCGTACTCCTCCATACACACCACAACACAATGGTGTATCGGAAAGAAGGAATCGAACCCTACTAGATATGGTTCGTTCCATGATGAGTAAGGCTGAGTTACCGCGATCTTTCTGGGATTATGCACTGGAAACAGCTGCACATCTCTTGAACCAAGTTCCTACTAAGACAGTGCCTACCACACCATACCAGATGTGGAGTGGGAAGAAACCCTGTCTTAAATCCTTTAAGACATGGGGATGTCCGGCTTTTGTAAAAAAGCAGCATGCGGACAAGCTCGAGGCACGCTCAGTACAGTGCAAGTTTGTGGGATACCCAAAGAACTCCAAGGGGTATCTTTTCTATTACGCAGAGGAGCAAAAAGTCCTTGTTTCTCGTCATGCCCGCTTCATGGAAACTGAGTTTTTAGAAAATCAGATAAGTGGGAGCGCAATAGAACTGGAAGAAATTCCAGAACCACAAGCTATTACTGAAACCTTAGTAGAACCAGAAGGTTCAGGGGAACCGGACATTCCTACGCCGCTCCGCAGGAGTAGTAGGCAGTCTCATCCGCCCGAGAGATACTACGGTTTTCTCATAGACGGGGATAGAGAGGATTGCATTATAGATTATGATGAGCCTACTAGCTTCCAGCAAGCCATTCAGAGCGGTGACTCGGTAAAATGGCTGGATGCAATGCGGACCGAGATGGAGTCCATGTACACCAACAAAGTTTGGACTTTGGACTTTGCTCCAGAAGGGGTAAAACCCGTAGGCTGCAAATGGATCTTCAGAAAGAAGATTGGTGTAGATGGGCAGGTTGAAACCTATAAGGCTAGGCTCGTTGCAAAGGGTTTTCGTCAAAGACCTGGTTTGGACTATGACGAGACTTTTTCTCCGGTAGCCATGCTTAAATCCATTCGGATCCTTCTTGCCATTGCTGCCTTCCACGATTATGAGATCTGGCAGATGGACGTTAAGACGGCTTTCCTAAATGGAAATTTAGAAGAGTGCGTCTATATGGATCAGCCAGAGGGATTCAATCAGAGTGGGAGCAGCGGTAAAGTATGCAAGTTGCTCAAGTCCATCTATGGACTCAAGCAGGCATCGCGGAGTTGGAACATCTGCTTTGATGATACTGTCAAAGAATTCGACTTTGTCAAAAACCCAGATGAACCATGCATTTACAGTAAGATTGTAGGGAGAAATGTGGTATTCCTCGTCTTGTACGTCGATGACATTCTCCTAATAGGAAATGATATTCCTATGCTACAGTCAGTCAAAGGATTCTTGTCACAGAGGTTCTCCATGAAGGACCTGGGCGATGCCAACTACATTCTGGGGATCCAGATCTATCGTGATAGATCTAAAAGGATGTTGGGACTTTCACAGTCAAGGTACATCGACACCATACTGAAACGATTCAGTATGGAAGATTCCAAGCGCGGTAATCTACCGGCTTGTCACGGAATCACCCTCTCCAAAGAGATGTCTCCCAAGACTGATTTGGAAAGGGCTCGCATGTCATCAATACCCTACGCATCTGCGGTAGGCTCTATTATGTATGCGATGTTATGTACCAGACCAGATGTAGCATACGCATTGAGCGTTGTAAGCCGGTATCAGTCAGACCCAGGGGAGAAACACTGGATAGCAGTAAAGAACATTCTCAAGTACCTAAGAAGGACTAAGGAGATGTTCTTGGTGTATGGCGGAAAAGACCTCCAGATTGAGGCCTTTGCTGACTCCAGCTTCCAGAGTGACAAGGATGACTCCAAGTCCATGTCGGGTTATGTCTTTACCCTCAATGGAGGGGCGGTTTGCTGGAAGAGTTCCAAGCAGGAAACCGTTGCTGACTCAACCATGGAAGCGGAGTACATAGCTGCTTGCGATGCCGCAAAGGAAGCTGTCTGGATGAAGAAGTTCCTCACGGAACTTCAGGTGGTTCCTACCAGTGTTGATCCAATACCGCTGTATTGCGACAACAACGGGGCTATAGCTTTAGCGAAGGAACCCAGGTCCCATCAGAAATCCAGGCACATCTTAAGGCGGTATCACCTGATCAGGGAGATCGTAGATCGCCAGGAGATCGAGGTTCGGAGAGTCGCTTCAGAAGATAACACTGCTGATCCATTCACCAAGGCCCTGCCCCAGACTCAGTTCGAGCGGCTGATCGAGATGATAGGTCTTCGATACGCCAGTACATGGCCTTAGTGCAAGTGGGAGATTGTTAGTGTATATGCCCTAGAGGCCATTACTGTATCATACTAGTTTGTATATTACTTAATGGATGCTTGGGATATTCACCTTGTATATACAATCTTGCTCAAAATAGTAGTATGCTACTTGGTTTGTTTCTACTTCAATGTGTACTTGTGTTTATTTTAGTATATCACTTATACGCATTAGTGGAGCCCTTAGGATCTTTGCTTGATTACCAGCGTTGTGATGGCAGTCACACTAGTGGGGGCTGGGTAATCTATAAGCACATCCTTATTCAGGTCCCTGGTCGCAGGACTATCGAGACAGGGCATCGATACTCCGGAGTAGACCAGCGCATGCGCTTCTCATCCCAGTGTGGGAGACGGTCTGTCCCGCAGCCGTCAGTACGTCGTACTTGAGATAGTATGCGGGTGCTCGTTAGGTTACGGGTACACTGGACAGGACTCGTCGGGAACTGACTAGTTGGTATTATACCTATCGTCAGTTATCAGTTCCCAGGTGACATGAGTACAGCTTAGTCCGCTGACTTGACACTGTCACTTCGCCTCGGGTGTGTTCCCACTGTACTTTGATCACTACCCTACCACGGCTCAAAGGAGTCGTGCAAACAGGTGGTGGTTGGGTGCAGTCCCGAAGCACTTGGAGGCAGTGACGGTTAGACAGGATTCGTCTCTCCCGGTATTGGGGGTTGACATCGCGCTGTGTCTAGGAGAGCCATTACACGAGTAGTCCCTGGCCAGGGCAAACGAGATATACTGGTAGGTTTCCAGTGTTATCTCAGGGTGTATTGGGCTTCACTCCGGCACGACTTGTACCGCTATTGGGGGACTGACGTTTACCGCCCCCTAGGCCCGCCATGCGATGTATCAGACGAACAGACCGGACTGTATGGAGAATGTCACACTCAGGCTCAGTAGGAGTTCAGATGGGTTTCGCCTCGTCGGTCTTCTTGTCGGCATTACCTGGGGACCGTTACGCACAGCTAGTGCCGCTTGCGGTCTGTGGTTAAACCCACTGCCAGCGTAGTGTCGAGTCTTTAGAGTCCCACACAGAAAGCTTTTCGCCTTTAGGCAAAAGAGTAGAGGTCGCATGGTATTGCGACAGGTCGCATGGTTTTGCGACAGGGTTCGGTCACATCCGTGCACGTGTGCACGTACAGTGTCCGGACAGTTTACACTAGCGGGCTTTGGTTTAAGCCAGATCCTAGTGTACCTTATGGGATTGGATTTATCCAGTTTGCATTCGTGTTCCTCGGAACGCGGATGCGGGTGTGTATGCACAGTTGACAGGGAGGCAGAGGCAGTGGATTCTCATTAGGGTTGTTGACAGTTGACCGTTGACTTTTGACTTTTTGCTCAACCCTAATGAGAATATGATATGTGATTAACTATTATATTAATTAAGTATTATGGTGATATGGTTGTTGACTTGTTGACTTTTGTTGACTTGTTGACTTTGGTGACTTGTTGACTTTTGTTGACTTGTTGACCGGTTGACTAGGCTTGACTAGTTGACCATCATGATAACCATGGTTATCATTTCATGCCAAAGACTTTTTTCTTGCTTGCTTTTTGAGTAAAATGAGTGCATGATATGATAACCTTATGGTTGCTTCTAACCATCACCAAAAGACTTTTTTGATATGATGAGTTATGATCACTTTGGATTATGAGAGGGTGAGAGAGAAAAGAGAGCCTCATTCTTTCTTGCTCATTCTCTCTCTTGTTCTTGAGCTCTCCTCTTGCTCTCACCCTCAACCTCTTGCTCCCTCTCTTGATCTATGGTTCTCTTGTCTCATGAGTTGAGAATCAAGAACCATAGATAAAATCCCATTCTATTTCATCTCTACTCATTCTAGTTCACTAGGTTTGGCAAACCAAGTGAACTAGTTTTCTTCAAAGAACGAAGAAGGAGCTAAAGGTTGGAGCTTTCAAGTGGATCTATCTTCGGCGTACGGAGACAACGAGAAGGAGCCATCGAACCACCATCGGAGCTTGAAGAGAAGGAGTTCAAGTTTAGGTATAACCATCTTCATCCGAGTAGCTAAATATCTTTAGCTTAGTTTGCTAGTTTTAGTTTAGGTAAAGATCCCGACCTAGCTTAGTCCATGTTGCCTCTTGCGTTAAAATTTTGATTTTATACCGTTTCCGCCTCCCCGTAAGGACCGGGGGTCGCAACGTGGACTTACACACATCACAGATAACGCAGCAGAAAATATCATATGAAATATTGGATATACTAGGACGTCCGTGTTTTCAATACGAGCCAGTATAAAACACGGATTCCACGGTCGTGATGAATAGCCAATCCCACACCCTTAGACCCCTACGAGAGCGGCAAGCAACCCTACCAATTCTAGGGTTAGGAGACCCGGACTCGACTCCTCGAGTTGGTCTCCCACTGGACTCCAGAACCCGGTTACTTGTGCCCTCCTCCTTGGGTCTATCCTAGCGCGGAAAAGTAAATAATATACAAACGGTGACATCTTCCGCAACCTGGAAGTGCCCCAATAAAAGAATATTACATACAAATTTTTACATGAATGAAAATGAAAAACACTCATCTCACATAAAAAAACCCCGGCTATTCAAACACGACGATCCAATATAACATATCCAGCAACACATAACATCACATGTCATCAACGTAAGTAAATATGTATATCCCAATTGTCGTTGACATATAGCAACGAAACCGGCGATATCACATATTACACTTACGGTCACAGAAAAGAAAGTGTAAAACTACAACAGTTGGAATCCGCAACCTGCATAGACATCGCATGCCTAATCAAATGAATTCCTTAGACATCGCATGCCTAACAATTATAAACCCCGCATTTCAGTCTCATTATCGAAAACACTTTTCAATATCAAGTCGGGCAATTCAACAAGATTCCCGACATCCTGATCGAATGCTCGTCGCAAACTTCAGTAGACGGCCGCACCCCCCAATGCCGTCGACGAAGTGTACCAAGGCGGAACACCGCTGCCTCGAGCAACCGAACGGATGCTTTCGGCGACGGGGTTCTCCTACAGTCACTTGGTCGGGGCTATGGAGTGAGGCTGTCTATTAAGTTTACCCGGCGAGTATCCGCGTACGCTACGTGGTTGCGACGGACTTTTGATCACATCAAAATTCCGTGGCAACCGATCAAGTGAGACTAAACTGCTATGTTTATAACATTCATTCAGTTATCTCATAACTACTTGTGAATTCCAAATATTGTATCATATTCCTGATAAATAGAAAATGTTAAATTTTCCGATCGAACAATCGAACACCCAAGTTTTCCCGATACAGATCAACACATGAAATAAGTCTAAAAACATTCAGTTCGTACCTCAGTACCAACGGTCCAGCCGTAGAAGGGTCAAGCCAACGTCTCACATGTGGCACGCCGTACTGCCCCAAACCCTAAGGTTCAAAGGGCAGTTAAAGACGGTCACATAATCGAGTTAAGGTTTGTTGTCTTCTAGAGGGACCATCGCATTACTTGCACTACTTAGAACGCCATTAAACTATGGAAAAGTCCAACAATTGGAAATTTCCCGGAAGGGGAAAAAGTGGGTATTTATATCCGGTCGAACTTTTTAACATATTCTAAAATTATCTGGAAAAACACACAGACAAAATTAGACAATCCGATCGAAACACCGAGTCCCCAATACAACCCAGAAAATTCAACTCTTGAATAAATATTAAAAATTCCCAGGAAAACCAGAACTGCAAAATAAGAATTACTGTGTAAAATTCTTTGTACAATGAGGCCGTACGGCCGCGGAACCGCCGCACGAGCCATGCTCGTGCCGCGGAACCGCGGCGGTTTAATGGAATTGGGAGATCGAATTTCACAGTAACTCTTACAAACTCCTGTTGATTTTTCTGCATATTTTTAATCTGGAAAAAACCCAGTTTTTGAAAAAAGTCCAGAGAGCAAATTTGTGTTAGGTTTTTGGTTCGATCGGACTTCTAACTCCGTCTACGCATCGCCTAAGGCTCTAGCTAGGCTCTGATACCACTGTAGGGTTCCTAGGCACACTAATGAGGTCTCACAAGTGATCAAACATGGCCAATTTAAATTTTACAGGTGCCGAGAAACCCTAATACGGATCGTTAACTAGATGTATAGGTGATGCGATGCAAATAAACGAATTTATAGCTAAAGGGAAGGGGCTACAACCTTTGTAGATCCGGTCCTCCATCTCCAAGGCTCCGTGATGAAGTCCCCTCACTGTCCAAGTCGAATCCATGACTCTAGCATCGGCTTCATCGTAGAAATGGGCGGGCTAGGTCGTCGACTTCGATGCCGAAGATGATCTACGTCGAGGCAACTCAAGATCAAGCTCCAACTTCACCAAGCCATGAAACTTGTGAAGAAAACACCCTATACTACTTGGCAAGAGGTAGAGGATGAAGAAATAGGAAGTGGGTTCACTTTGGAATTGGATTTCTCACTCATTTTCACAAGTTGCCATTGATGGAGGCAAGCTTTCTTCATTTGTTGAAGAAGAAGAAGATGATGAAGAAATAATATGATGAGTTATTTTCTAATAGAAAAATAATATGATAAGTATCATATGCAACCATGGTTATGTGTAGAGAATAAACCAAGGTTAGGTGAATGGTTAGGTTAGGCAAAGAAACAAAAATGATTGAACTTTTTCAAAGCTTCATGAAGCTTCAAGTAAATCCAAAAAGCAACCATTTCTTTTCTTGCCTTAAAAGGAAATAAACAAATAAATGAATAAATAAATAAACTAGATAATCAAGAGAAGATTATAAAACCCTAACCATTCACTTAAACATGATTTAAACTAAACATACACCCAAACTAGCATGTATCATCAAACATGATACAATCTTGTGCACAAAAGTATATCGCATATACAACTTGTGTATTTCAAGTGAGAAAATCCTTTTAAAGTGAACCAATACTAGTTAATGCAAAGTAATATATCAAATATATAATTATACATTAAATCATTAAATCAATACTTGATTTAACGATCCGGTCATATCGCATATAACCGACTAGTATCCAATGTATCGGCTTATCGAATCAATCTTCGATTCGATAACTAGGTTATATCGCATACAACTAATCGATACATTCATCGCGAGAATGTAATACGATATCACATACACGCATTATTCTCGGTCCTGCACATATCTCATATGCGCTCCTATTTCGTTTCGCTTGAGCCAGGAAACCTCTGTGTAGGACTCTAAAGACTCGTCAATACGCCGGCAGCAGATGATGATCATATCAAACACTCACAAGCCGCAAGCGGTCTGCTAAACGTAACGGCCACCCGGGTATTGAGCGATCAGAAGATCGACGAGCAAGCCCGCTCACACTCCTGTGAATCCAACCAGTAACACTTACCGTACAGTCCGGTCTGTTCGTCTGATATGTCGCATATCTCGCCTAGGGGTGGTAAACGTCAGACCCCAATAGCTTGATAAGTCATGCCGACGTGAGGTCCATAACAATCGTGAAACTACTGATAACTCTTACCAGTATATCACTGCAACCCTGGCCAGGGATTTCCTGTTATGGCCAGTCGAGCATAGCGCAACATCAACCCGCAATACCGGGAGAGACGAATCCCCTCCTATCGCTCATTGCCTCCATGTGAATCGGGACTGTACCCAAAAACCACCTGTTTGCACGCCTCAGTAGAGACGTGGTAGGGTGGAAATCAAAGCACAGTGGGAGACACACAAGACTCTATGACGATCTCGGGTCAACGGACTAAGCTGTACCAGTGTCACCAGAGAACTGCCATCTGACGTGGGGTATAATACCATCTGGGAGTTCTCAGCGAGTCCGTTCAGTGTACCCAGTCTCCACTGAGCACCCGCATACCATCTCTGATGTCAAACACCAATGGATATGGGATCATCCATCGCCCATCACATAGGTCGAGAAGATATACGCTAGTCTACTCTGGAATATCGATGCCCCGTCTCGATATTCCCACGACTAGGAACATTGAAGGATGTACTCTTAGACTACCCAGGCCCCACTAGTATGATCTGCATCATAGTCCTGGAAGTCGAGTACACATCCTAAGGGCTTTATCAACATGTAACAGAAAGACAGAAAGTATACATGTTAAGATAAAGAGCAACCAGATAGCGTACTATCATGTCGAGCAAGAAAGTCCTACCTATATATGTCCCAGCATCCACTACAATATACATCCAATGTACAGTAATGGCCTCTACGGCATACATATAACTAACAAGTCAGACCCCTAATAACACGATATTTCGTGTCGGTATGAAGCCCATCATCCACTGACAACTACTGATCCAAATCAGTAATTCTCGTCTATCTTGGCCAAGGATTTCTGGTGATGGCTACCCGTGTACCTCGCGACATCAACCCCCAATACCGGGAGAGACAAAACCCCGACGATCCGCTCACCGCCTCTATGTGGCTCGGGACTGTACCTAACTAAAACCTATTTGCACGACTCCTTTGAGCCGTGGTAGGGTAGTAATTAAAGCACAGTGGGAACTCACATAAGACAAATGACGACCTCAAGTCGACAGACTAACCTGTACATATGTCACCTGGGAATTGCTATCTGTCAATAGGTATAATACCAACTAGTATGTTCACGGCGAATCCGTCCAGTGTACTCATAACCCAATGAGTACCTGTTTACTATCTTAGGTGAATGACTGACACCAATGGCTTGTGAGACTGGCCACCGCCCCTCGTCGGGGTCTCGAAAAGTATACACTAGTCTACCCCGGAGTATCGATACCCAGCCTCGATACTCTCTCGACTAGGGACATTTAAGGATGTGCTTATAGACCACCCAGCTCCCACGTATATGATCGCCATCATAATGCTGGTAGTCAAGCAAGAATCCTATGGGCTCTATCAACATGTAATAGTGATCTGTAATACCACATAAAGCATGTACATGATGATAGAGGCAAACCAGATAGTATACTATCATATCGAGTAAGACTGTTCTATCTGTATATGTCATCTCTCAATCATCACAATTGCGTGCCTGCGATTACAATAATTGACTTGAGGGCACTATAGTCAACACAATGCACGGGTGCAAGCGCATGTCACTCTTGAACGCAAAGCACCGACGCTAAGCGTACATGAGCACTGAACCAAAGTTCTAAACTTAGCAAATTGGCTAAGTATTGAAGCCTAAGCTTCCCTAATGATCCAATGATCAACAGAGAACAAAACTTTTAAGCAACACTAGGTAGACCTAGTTCTCAAATGAGACTATGTGTCCCTAAGCAAAATATATGCTCCCCAATGAGGAACCAAGTCAAAACATTTGGTTGGAACTTCAGTTCCTTATCCTAATAAAAGCTTATGCGTTCACAATAAGAAGAGCTTATGGACCTCATAATATAAGAATGAACATAAGTTCACCCTCATTAGCAAACCAAGATAACAATGTGGACACAATCAAGCAATATTTGACCAAAACATGAGGTGGATAACCAAGACACCAACAGAGCCCTTGGAACTCACTATTCCCAAGGTGGTCTCTCCCCTTATAAATAGGGCATGGTTTAGAGTACATCCCTCCACATCTCCGATATACGGCATTGTAATCCCTCAGTATCTTCGGAGAGGTGGCTGGATCTTTATGACCAACAATCTCTCATCCTCTTCCAGTCTAATCCCAATCAAAGTGAGTAAAGCTCAAACATCCACACTGAGCAATGCTCAACCATCCATCTCTTAGCTTCTCAAATCAAGAACTCAAGAATTCCGTTTCATGACAAGGAGTAATACTCTTATGTCATTCACATTTCAAACATCTGTATTGTCAACAACATTGACTTGACATCTGATCAACAATCACTTCCGTTTGATAGCCGAGCAATGATCTCCACCATCCAAAATATATGTCATTTCAACAACATTGATCCGACTTTCGACCAATGGTCTCCACCAAACAAATTCATCCATGGTGGCTAACCGAGATACCAACATGGACCCCAAGAGCAATGTTCTCATCATATCATCAACCCCATGTTGGTAAACCAAGAGACCAACATGCAACTATCTTTTCAAGTTAAAACTAAGCAATGCTTAGTCCACTACGCAAAGCACATACCTCCAATCCACGTTAGCAAACCAAGCCACCAACGTGGTCCCTTTTATGAATTGAGTGCAAGTTCACCTCCTATGAAAGTAAAGCTTTCATCCACATTGGCAAATCAAGCTACCAACGTAGTCCTCCTCAAATGGAGCAACGCTCTCATCAAAAAAATATCTGCAAGTCTCTCATGAGTTGTGATTTGGGTTAATGGTAAATGACGATGCATATGTCCTCTCACTATCTTCCCTGATCAAAACTCTAAAAGACAAGCAATCCTTTGTCAAAATGATCAAGCCCTCTCTCATCAACAAGCAACGCTTCGCGGTGGGCAAATTCCTGTGGAACAATGTTCCCACAAAAGAAAACCATGAAGCAATGCTTCTCCCAAAGATCAACAAAAGAGAAAGTAGTACTTTCCGTGCTCTACGATTTGGATCATACAACTGTATACAATCCACGGGCATGAAAAATATAAAGTTATTGGCCATATCAATAGTCAAACACATGAACATATGGAACAAAGACCCGGAGTATAGAAAGTTGTTATTGTTCGCAATAACGTAGTTAACTACAGGAGCTTGCGCCGGTAGGAAAAATACGTCCCCATAATCAATAAACCTCTCATCCTAGAAGGGAATCTGAAATCAAGTTAAATCAGCCGCATCTATTCAAACCTTCAATATATGGTGCTATAACCTCTTAGTGTTTTCAGAGATGTGAATGAATCAACCCATGCATCTGCCCCTCAATTCAGACAAAACGTTCTAACCCAGCCTGTCTCCTGGTTTTCGGCGGTAAACGGGTTCTGGCACGCTCGGCGGGACCATTTTTTTCTTTCCACTTCACACTTCATGTTTCATGTGTTTGACTCGTCGTATTAGACAAGATTTCGATTACAACCTTGTTGTCATGATAATTCTAAAAGATTACATGACTTCAAAGCAATAATGATGCTATCAAGACTCTCATCCTTCACATGGTTTACATGTGATCAATATCCAAAACTACTCGCCGATGCCTAAGGGGCCCAGTTGTTGAAATGATCGAGTGGACTACAATTCGGATAATTCTTTGGATTACTCTTAAAGGAGGACAGCGCTTTGCTAAATGGAGAAGCTCCTCAAAGGTCAATTTTCGAAGGATTAACCCCCAAACTGGCGTATCTCCCAAAGGGTCCCATACCATCAAGAAGGTCAGTTTAAAAAGGTTGACTCCCAATGTTGGAGAATGAACCAGAAGACCCTTCATCTTCAAGTAGGTCGGTCTTTGAAAGCCTGACACCCGCCACCAATGTTCAGTCGAAGATGGTTGTCATTGAACTTCGTAGGGGACAAAACGCTCAATCTTTGACCCCACACAGGGAGTAAGCTATTTAATCCCAGACCCAAGGTAGGGGCATCTCAGTGGAGCTTCTTTGGTCGACAAGGTCCCTATGGGAAGAAATGCTCAACAAGATACAGGCGTAGTCTGAAGAAGGAAGGAAATGCCACTCAAGTTACACAAGTTTGAACTCATTCAACGCATATATCATTGTTTGTGTGGAAACAAATCTTCCATCTAAAATGATGATGTTAAACAAATTTTCCGTCCAAGATGATGTTAAACCACTTCCGTCTTAGTAGATGTTAAACAAAATGTTGAGTTTGACCCCTAAGTCGTTAAACTGGGAGATTAATAAAAAGCAGAAATGATGGAGTAACTCGCAATAAAAATCAGCGAGTAAAAATAAATAGTTGAAATGATAGGGCAACCGTGAATAAATAGCCGAAATGATAGGGTAATCACGACCTTCTCGATAAGAAAAGCTGAAATGATAGAGCAATTGCGGAAGGGAAAAAAATTATTTCGTCGCTTATTGAAGAAGTCTCTACATGCAGTCATGGAAACAAAGGAGGAAAAGAAATCACCCCCTCTAGATTTGTCTGCCCAGAGTTACAAGTTTTGAAAAGAAACGCGAAGCCTAATTCACTAGTTCGGTACCATTCCACAAAGAAAGAAGGCAAAACATCAAACGACTGATGAATAGTCCTATAAAGGAAGGCTATACAAGCTTTTATGCCACATGTACATAGGGCAAAATAAACCCTCTACCTTGTTACGCAGGGGGCAGGTTATTAACACCCCTTATCATGATAAAAGCATTATGGGAAAGATTCAGCGCAAGTTGAAGGATGAATAAAATACTAATCAAGGAAAATGAGTTCCACCCCGAAGGAGCTTGTTTTCAGTTTGAGCTTCCTAATCGGAAACTCGTTCGCATCTCTAAGGTTGATACAGACAAAGTCTGCTACAACCCCTCTAAAGAAGTCCCCCGCCAGTAGATGGAGAGTCTTCCAAGATGAAGGAACGGTTTCATCCTCCTCCCATCACCCCTTCCGAAGTGTACAAAGTTTGGAGAAAGGGTCATGATCACCTTCTCTTCAAAACACGAAGGAATCGCACAACAGCTTCTTCAAGGAAGAGAAAAAGTGTTGGCCACAGGCTGACATTGAAGTTAATGCACCCCTCCCTCCCAATGACGAGGAATGCTTCACTAAGGATGTATATGTTTTTGGACTTCACTAGGCTAAGCACCTACTAAAAATGGAAAAGTCCATCATATATGCTAGGAAGAATAATGATCAGTCGAAAATATTGCATTTTTAACACATCAATTTCCCTACTCTTTACAATCATCTAAAGGTGTTTGGTATAAATATAGCACATATTAGCAATTTGTCTGCAAAATACCAAATAACATGTGTTATACATTATAACCGTCATTTTGAGGGAAATTGTGTGTTTATTATTGCACGCATGATCTTTTGTGAATCAACACTTGTCTCGAGATTGTGTGCAGGAAATTCTCCAGATAAAAGAGCCAGAACTGTTAAAAGTGCTGATAAAATACGCCAAGTCCAAGACTTGTGATCTGGCAGTGAACAAGAAAGTATAAAAATATTCTAGACATCAGAAAAGTGCCATAAAACCAACATGAAATCAACCTGTAAGTCTTATGCACCAAGCCCATCAATAGGCCGCGGATCCGCGGCCAAGTTGGCCTATCCGCCACGGTTCCGCAGCTATGGTGGCTCTTCATTTGTCCAAATTCCTCCACGTGGCCTATTGTAACAACCCAAGCTTCCAGAAGACTCCCAAAAAGCACGTGGCTTTATCCAGAAGGCTCGGCCTAACAACCTTATCCTAGAATATTCCTTATTTTAGAATATTCCCTCCAACAAACTTCTTCTAGAAGACTCTCTCTAACAACTTAGCTTTGGAGGGAAGATTCAAATGAGTGGTTATAAAAAGAGATCTAGATCTAGGGTTTGGGAGATGTTGAATTTGGAGGGAAATCATTTTGAGTGGTAAAAATTAAAGTGAGATCCAAATCAATTCTAAATCAAATTGAGTGACACAATTTGATCCAAATCAAGATCCACCGAGTACCGAGCCAAAGCAAGCCTTCAACGAGCCTTTTGAAGCGATGCCGATCTTCATCCGAGAAAGAGATCCACGACGATCCGCGACTCAAGAAGACGATGCGAAACTAGTTTCGACGATTGAGTTCTCTCCTCAAAATCTTGTAATCTTTGAGTGAATTGTAACGAAACGATGATTTATAAAAGGTGAAAATTCTTGATCTTGCTTTTCTTTACATTTGAGCATTATGAAGAGTTATCGATTTTTTATTGTTATCTTTTTCATGATATTTGAGTGAAAACTCCGCTTGTGAAGGAATCGAGAAAATAGGTAGATAATGATGACTAAATTCTTGAACGATTCTTAAATCTTATGAGTTTTGTAAACTTTAGAAAATTGAATTATCGACAACCTAATTTGAGAGAGATGCTTTCTTGAATATTTTCGCTCCAAATTAGAGATCAACGATCGATGATTGAATTTCCTAGAGGCTAGAATTTGAATGCTAATCTACGAAAGGACAAGGGATAGAAGGAGAAATCCTAGTTTCTTCAAGAGATCCCTAATTCTCGTTAATCATCATTGATCTAGTAACAAATCATCAATAGATAAGAATTCGTAATCATAAGCATTCATCATTACTATCAATTGGATCGATTCCTACAAGCCTTTTTACAAATCTTGATAATTCATTCGATTTGGAAATCTTCTTGAACTTTAGTATTTCTTGATTTTAGATCTAGTTCTCTATGATTCTTGAAACTAAATTTCACAAATCTTGAATCAATTTTCTTGCAATTTTCTTTTATCTTTTCATTTTGACTCATCTAAAACAATAGCGATCAAAACACACATCTCAGTGTACGATCAGTATTCATTAACGCGCTACATCGACACCGTTAATTGATTGCGGTATAAATTTCTTTGGTTGTGATTAAAACTTTTCCATACACACGAAGATAAGATCAATCAAATGGCGCCGTTGCCGGGGATGTGTGCTATTTTGTTCGTTTTTGTTATTTGAGTTGAAAATTTATTATTCCATCAGAATTTTTAGATCAAAATCGCATCAAGTGCTTAACGATAGTGTTTGAAATTTTTTCGAGGAAATCTGGCATCACTGTAGAAGGGATCTCAAGATTCAGAGAAGTTTTACGAAGTTCAGGGAAGCACAAACAGCTGAGGAAAAATTTGCAAACCCTAATTCCCCCATCAAGCCGCGGAACCGCGGCCAGAGAGGCGTTTTTGCGGCGGAACCGCCGCCGTTTAGGGATTTTCACAGTGTGAAATTTCTCAGGTTTGCTCTCTGTACTCTCCTCTCCTCTTCGATCTTCTCCAATAACCATTTTCTGCAGGATTCTTTGCAAAACTTCGCAGCGCTGCTAAAAGAAAAATTTGTTGTGTGTTTTGATCTTGGTTGTTTGCATATTTTAATATGGAAATTAAGGCGCAAAGACCAAATTCAGATTAGGTGTGGAGTTCATTACCCTTCCTAAGCCCCAAAAATCATAAACTTGCATCCGCATTACCCTTCATTAATTAAAAGAAATCTAGACAAGACTCTAAGGACCGTCGCGCTCATTTAGGACAGAAGGAGGTCGTGGGTAATCTATTGCTTATCCGCGTTTCTTTTGTGGTGTCTAGAAAAGTGTGTCTAAGGCAAGTGGTTACTTAATTAGGCCCACTACTTACGTAGTGGAGAACCTCCCACTTACCTGGCATTTACCTAGCCACAGAAGGGATAAAGAGGCAGTAAAGGATTTATCCTGCAATTTGTCTTCTGGAAGTCTAGGAGCGGTCTAGTGACTTGACCTAGGTGACCATTTGATCTAGGGTGGTGTGTGCATTGTTTGTGATTTGATTTTTCAAAACCAGTATTTTTTCAAAACAAACACCAACCAATTTTTCCTCTAATTATTACCAACGCTGCCACTTGTGCTACAACCATTTAACACATGTTAGGCTGGATACGGGATTCCATTTCTCGTCTTGTCCGCGTTTCTTTTATCGACCCCAGAGTCGGTAATTCTTCCTCTTCTTTCCCACCACCCACCACGACCGCGATGGACGGATATCCATCACACTTTAACACCACTCTGCCACCGCCTGCAGGTGTGTAGAATTCTCCACGCATTTCTCTCCAAGAGAGATACTATCCTACACGTGTTTCCCTTCCCACCTGTCTTTCTATACCACCAGCTAATGGGGACAATTTCGAAATTAAACCCCTATTTATCAAACTTTTACCCAAATTTCACGGGCTCGAGTCTGAAGACACATACGTTTTTATCACCAAATTCGAAAACGTATGTGCTTTGATGGGTAATTCACAACTGTCTATAGATGCTATGCGTTTACGTCTTCTCCCATTCACTTTGTGCGATTTAGCCGAGAAGTGGCTTTACAACACATCCGCACATTCTATTTCAAAATGGGATGAATTTGTTGTAGCATTCCTTAAGAAATTTTATCCCAATCATAAGACCGCCTGTATTCGGAGCGAAATCTTCAAATTTACCCAACTTCCCAATGAACCATTTTGGAAATGGTTTGAACGGTTCAAGGATCTTCTTTTACAATGCCCTCATCATGGAATCCCTAGATGGGATCTGTGTCGAATTCTTTATGAGGGTATTGATTTCACGACTAAACAGATGCTTGAAACCATGTGTCATTGCCAATTCCTATCTAAAGATGATGGTGAAGCTTGGAAATATCTAAAAGATTTAGCTCAAAACACTGTACAATGGGAAAGTGTTAGACCACCATTGTTTGGGGAAGGTATCAATCAGCTCGATGTTTCCGTCACAATGAGAGCCGAAATGGCCGCAATACAAAGGAAACTCGATACTCTAGAAAACAAGTTCTCTTCATCCTCCCTAAGCCAATTCACACTTCCCAAAACCGTGTGTGGCTGCTGTTCAAACCCATCACATTTGACGGAAGAGTGTCCTTTGAATGTACCGTTTCAAGGTCACACTAATGCTGCATTTCAGCACAGACCTGGAAACGATCCTTCTTCTTCCTCATATAATCAAGATTGGAGGAATCACCCTGATCTTTCTTGGATCCAACACCAAACTCAATACACGGATCCAAACCAGAATAAATTTCAATGGGTCCCTCCACAGCAATAGCAACCACTACCAATGAGTCAGCACCCCTATCAACCACAAAATTTTCAAAACTCGGCCAACAACTTTGATCCTTTTTCTGCCGGAACCAATAACACCTCTTCACTCGAACAAACCATGAATTTGTTTCTGACAAATTTCATGTAAGTTATTGCAAATTTTTAGTCTTCCGTCGATGACTTAAATAGGAACTTTGCCTCCCAAAGTGAGATTATTAAATCGATGGAAACACAAATCGCACAACTGACTGCAGCAATAAGTGCTAGAGAGAAAGGGAATCTTCCATCTCAACCCCTACCCGATCCTGAACCTTAACATTACACTAATGTGGATGCATTTACCACGTTGAGATCTGGAAGAGTGCTAGACAATCATGTGGGTGAACAAATTGATAATGATGAATTGATCATTAACATCCCGGCTTCCACTTCCACTTCCACTCCCATTTCTACTTCTTACCCTATTTCGTCAAATTTACCTTCTTCTTCTTCCGAGCCTATTCTCCGTTTTCCCAAAGGCTCGAACCCTCCACCTAGTTCATCCTTTCCACCCCCACAAACTTCTCCACAAATGTTGGACCCAACACTTATTGATAAAGCTCCATTTCCAGAAAGGTTGAGGCCCAACAAACCTAATGCACAAATGGAGAAGATTGTGGACATGTTTAAGAAAGTTAACATCAACATCCCTCTCCTAGATGCTATACAACAAGTTCCGTCCTATGCGAAAATTCTTAAGAACTTATGCACTAGGAAGAGGAAGACTCAAGTGCCGAAAAAAGTGTTCATGTCAAGTACTGTAGACACAGCTTTTCCCCAACAATTACCAAGGAAACGTAAGGATCCTGGCTGTCCTACTATTTCTATTTTTATTAGGGATAAACACATTAACCGTGCTTTACTTGATCTTGGCGCTGGTGTTAACTTACTTCCATATTCAGTCTATGAGCAACTAGGTATCGGAGTGTTAAAGCCCTTGAACATAACTCTCCAGATGGCCGACCGATCAATCACCAAACCTAGGGGTGAACTTGAGAATGTGTTGATAAAAATCGGGGAATTTGTATTCCCTGTGGACTTTATTGTTCTTTATACACAGCCTATAGTGAACCCACAGAACCAAATTCCGGTGATTCTAAGTCGTCCCTTTTTGGCTACTTCCAACACTGTAATCAACTGTAGAAATGGCTCTATGAACCTATCTTTCGGGAATAGGTCAATTGAGCTCAACATTTACAAGTTGGGAAGTCAACCCTCCGATCCTCATGCTCGAGTCTGTTCTGTCGAATTAATGGATGTCGACAGCAGCGAATTTGATCAGCTTTATGATACAGATCCAGACTTCTTTTATATGTTGTTGTTTGACCCAGATACGTATCATATACATACGGATCCTTCTTTCGAGTTGTCCGGGTCAACATTTAACGTCGATTATGAACCTTTTCTGGAGCCTGAGTATCATCCTGTTCTTTTAAATGAGAATATTCTTCAGGATATTGATGAAAACTTCAAGGAAATGTTCGCTGATAGACTTGCATTCTTAGCAAACACGGGTGTTGAGATGAATCATCTCCATAACGAAGAAATTGAACCTCCACCCCTTCTTCTTGACAATCATGAGAATGCAAGTAATCCATCACTTTCACTGTGTCATTTCTTCAAATTGAGACGCAAACCCTCTCCTTCACACCACTTACCTTTTCCCCACTTCTTCTTGGTTCTTTTCAACTTGTTCTTCCACCAACCGGTGCACTACACTGATAAAATCTTTGAATGGTTGGTGTTGACTTTCGGTCTTTGCAAAACTTGGCATTGACCAAAAACTTTGACCCCCTCTTGTGATTTTAAAAAGATCAACATTGTTTAACTCAAGTTTGGGGGGGTGTATTTTTTGCTCTTGAAAATAACTGTTGTCCTCAAAAATTGTGAGCCAAAAATAAGTTTGAGGGAGCATTTTCACTTTAAAATATTTTTGCCCCCATTAATAATGTCCTCCCAAGCTTACAGGTTTTTGTGATTCAACAGATAGCAACAGTGAGGACATTGTTGAAAACAAGTTTGGGGGAGATTTGTGCTTATTTACGCATCACATCGCATACTTTGCATAAGCACAAAACATATAAAATAAAAAATTAAAAAAAAATTATACGTAAATAAGATAATAAAAGATTAGATAGTGAAAAATTACATCCAAAAGATCGGAAAAATTTAAGAAAACCAAGAAAATTAGAAGTTTTCTTAAACGAACTAGTAATAAGTAGTTATGAGCCATTGTCCCAAGGGTTAGTAAGATGAAGGAAGTCACTAATCTGAGGATAAAAATAAGTCTGAAAAATAGTTCATATTCTGGAAGCCAAACATTTGAATGTTGATACCCTACCATACGCACTTACACATGTCTTGAAACTCGGGATAGTAGAGGATACCTTGAAATGCTCTTGTCTAAAAGCCAAAGTATGAAGAAAATAATAAATGAATAAAAGATAAAATGGTGTTAAGAAAAAAATGAACACTGGTTTTGTTATCACCAAGGCAGCAATAAAAAAATATAGCGAGAGTGCTTCATCACCTAGTGTCTTAGACCAACTGGTCTGGGAGTCCCTGCTAAGCCTTAGGTGGTGCAAGACGAGGAAAATACTAATACACCTAATAAGCAAGTACATGAGTAATCGGTCGGTTAGTACCTCAAGAAGTATTAACGGTCGCATGAAAAATGTGTGAGAAATTCCATCTAAATATTCATCAATTAAAAAGTACTGAGGTAGATGGACAAGAGTATGATAGCTTGAATTGAATTCTCCGAGTGTAGGGATGTCTTTTACACACACGTAGGGGTATATGATCGATATTTGGAAGAAAGGTAGGAATGAAGAATAAAGACGATGTTTTATTGAGGGATGATGTGATTTCTAACATCTTTTCATGACTATTAAGATAGGGCTCATGACAACCGAAAAACTAGTGTAGTTGGAAACTCTAATTTTCAAAGTCTTTCTTTTATAATTCTTATCTTTACATGTAACTTTCACGGTCTTCCTTTTATTATTGGATTTTGTGGGTGCAATCCACTGAAAACCCTCAGGAGACAACACTCCTCCTACTAGGGACACCTAGAGGTTTAAAGGCTTGTTGCACGTGCTCAGTGCAATCGTGTTGCCTACGAAAGTGTGCTAGTTAGTTTTTCTTTTTCTTATATTTTCTCCTTCTCTTGAATAAAAGATGTTTGCTCGAGACGACCAAAATTAAGTTTGGAGAAATTTGATCGGTCGAAAATATTGCATTTTTAACACATCAATTTCCCTACTCTTTGCAATCATCTAAAGGTGTTTGGTATATATATAGCACATATTAGCAATTTGTCTGCAAAATACCAAATAACATGTATTATACATTATAACCGGCATTTTGAGGAAAATTGTGTGTTTATTATTGCACGCATGATCTTTTGTGAATCGACACTTGTCTCGAGATTGTGTGCAGGAAATTCTCCAGGTAAAAGAGCCAGAACTGTTAAAAGTACTGATAAAATACGCCAAGTCCAAGACTTGTGATCTGGCAGTGAACAAGAAAGTATAAAAATATTCCAGACATCAGAAAAGTATCATAAAACCAATATGAAATCAACCTGGAAGTCTCATGCACCAAGCCCATCAATAGGCCGCAGATCCGCGGCTAAGTTGGCCTATCCGCCGCGGTTCCCCGGCTATGGTGGCTCTTCATTTGTCCAAATTCCTCCACATGGCCTATTGTAACAATCCAAGCTTCCAGAAGAATCCCAAAAAGCACGTGGCTTTATCCAGAAGGCTCGGCCTAACAACCTTATCCTAGAATATTCCTTATTTCAGAATATTCCCTCCAACAAACTTCTTCTAGAAGACTCTCTCTAACAACCTAGTTTTGGAGGGAAGATTCATATGAGTGGTTATAAAAAGGGATCTAGATCTAGGGTTTGGGAGTTGTTGAATTTGGAGGGAAATCATTTTGAGTGGTAAAAATTAAAGTGAGATCCAAATCAATTCTAAATCAAATTGAGTGACACAATTTGATCCAAATCAAGATCCACCGAGTACCGAGCCAAAGCAAGCCTTCAACGAGCCTTTTGAAGCGACGCCGATCTTCATCCGAGCAAGAGATCCACGACGATCCGCGACTCAAGAAGACGATGCGAAGCTAGTTTCGACGATTGAGTTCTCTCCTCAAAATCTTGTAATCTTTGAGTGAATTGTAACGAAACGTTGATTTAAAAAAGGTGAAAATTCTTGAGCTTGCTTTTCTTTACATTTGAGTATTATGAATAGTTATCGATTTTTGATTGTTATCTTTTTCATGATGTTTGAGTGAAAACTCCGCTTGTGGAGGAATCGAGAAAATAGGTAGATGATGATGACTAAATTCTTGAACGATTCTTAAGTTTTATGAGTTTTGTAAACTTCAGGAAATTGAATCATCGACAACCTAATTTGAGTGAGATGCTTTCTTGAATGTTTTCGCTCCAAATTAGAAATCAACGATCGATGATTGAATTTCCTAGAGGCTAAAATTTGAATGCTAATCAACGAAAGGACAAGGGATAGAAGGAGAAACCCTAGTTTCTTCAAGAGATCCCTAATTCTCGTTGATCGTCATCGATCTAGTAACAAATCATCAATAGATAAGAATTCGTAATTATAAGTATTCATCATCACTATCAATTGGATCGATTCCTACAAAGCTCTTTACAAATCTTGATAATTCATTCGATTTGGACATCTTCTTGAACTTTAGTATTTCTTGATTTTAGATCTAGTTCTCTATGATTCTTGAAACTAAATTTCACAAATCTTGAATCAATTTTCTTGCAATTTTCTTTTATCTTTTCATTTTGACTCATCTAAAACAATAGCGATCAAAACACACATCTCAGTGGACGATCCGTATTCATTAACGCGCTACATCGACACCGTTAATTGATTGCGGTATAAATTTCTTTGGTTGTGATTAAAACTTTTCCATACACACGAAGATAAGATCAATCAAATGGCGCCGTTGCCGGGGATGTGTGTTATTTTGTTCGTTTTTGTTATTTGAGTTGAAAATTTTTTATTCCATCAGAATTTTTAGATCAAAATCGCATCAAGTGCTTAACGATAGTGTTTGAAATTTTTGCGAGGAAATCTAACATCACTGTAGAAGGGATCTCAAGATTCAGAGAAGTTTTACGAAGTTCAGGGAAGCACAAACAGCTGAGGAAAAATTTGCAAACCCTAATTTCCCCATCAAGCCGCGGAACCGCGGCTAGAGAGGCGTTTTTGCGGCGGAACCGCCGCCGTTTAGGGTTTTCACAGTGTGAAATTTCTCAGGTTTGCTCTCTGTACTCTCCTCTCCTCTCCGATCTTCTCCAATAACCATTTTCTACAGGATTCTTTGCAAAACTTCGTAGTGCCGCTAAAAGAAAAATTTGTTGCGTGTTTTGATCTTGGTTGTTTGCATATTTTAATACGGAAATTAAGGGGCAAAGACCAAATTCAGATTAGGTGGGGAGTTCATTACCCTTCCTAAGCCCCAAAAATCACAAACTTGCATCCGCATTACCCCTCATTAATTAAAAGAAATCTAGACAAGACTCTAAGGACCGTCGCTCTCATTTAGAACAGAAGGAGGTCGTGGGTAATCTATTGCTTATCCGCGTTTCTTTTGTGGTGTCTAGGAAAGTGTGTCTAAAGCAAGTGGTTACTTAATTAGGCCCACTACTTACGTAGTGGAGAACCTCCCACTTACCTGGCACTTACCTGGCCACAGAAGGGATAAAGAGGCCGTAGAGAATTTATCCTGCGATTTGTCTTCTGGAAGTCTAAGAGTGGTCTAGTGACTTGACCTAGGGGACCATTAGATATAGGGTGGTGTGTGCATTGTTTGTGATTTGATTTTTCAAAACCCGTATTTTTTCAAAACAAACACCAACCAATTTTTCCTCTAATTATTACCAACGCTGCCACTTGTGCTACAACCATTTAGCACATGTTAGGCTGGACACGGGATTCCATTTCCCGTCTTGTCCGCGTTTCTTTTATCGACCCCAGAGTCGGTAATTCTTCGTCTTCTTTCCCACCACCCACCACGATCGCGATGGATAGATATCCATCACACTTTAACACCACTCTGCCACCGCCCGCAGATGTGCAGAATTCTCCACGCATTTCTCTTCAAGAGAGATGCTATCCTACACGTGTTCCCCTTCCCACCTGTCTTTCTATACCACCAGCCAATGGGTACAATTTCGAAATTAAACCCCAATTCATCAAACTTTTACCCAAATTTCATGGGCTCGAGTCTGAAGACGTATACGTTTTTATCACCAAATTCGAAAACGTATGTGCTTTGATGGGTAATTCACAACTGTCTATAGATGCTATGCGTTTACTTCTTCTCCCATTCACTTTGTGCGATTTAGCCGAGAAGCGGCTTTACATTCTATTTCAAAATGGGATGAATTTGTTGTAGCATTCCTTAAGAAATTTTATCCCAATCATAAGACCGCCCGTATTCGGAACGAAATCAAATTTACCCAACTTCCTAATGAACCATTTTGAAAATGCTTTGAACGGTTCAAGCATCTTCTTTAACAATGCTCTCATCATGGAATCCCTAGATGGGATCTGTGTCGAATTCTTTATGAGGGTATTGATTTCACGACTAAACAGATACTTGAAACCGTATGTCATTACCAATTCCTATCTAAAGATGATGGTGAAGTTTGGAAATATCTAGAAGATTTAGCTCAAAACACTTTACAATGGGAAAGTGTTAGACCACCATTGTCTGGGGAAGGTATCAATCAGCTCGATATTTCCATCACAATGAAAGCCGAAATAAGCTCCGGGACATGTCATCTGCCACGTGTCATGTTCTGGGGAGTCCTCAGTACCGAGCATTATCAACAAGAAAGAAAGGTATTGATGTTGCAAAACAATGACAAAATTTATGAGTAATTGTTTTGGTTAATTTTTTGTTTTTAAAAAAAAACATGTAAATTGTAGACACCAAATGAAATACAAACCTTGTTTGTCTAAATACAGGGTTTTTTTTGATTTAGAGTGTAAATAGTTTGATGTTTATTTCCAAGACATTTATCAAAAGAAAGAGGAATGAATAAATACAAGTACAGAAAAGAAAAGAAAGAAAACAGTGTTTTACCCATCAATTGATGCTTTAACTATTTAAGTATACTAGGCTTTGACCATACGCGTAACGCATAAGATCAAAGACGATCCAATATATTCATAGATGAATTCCCATCATACATAAATTTCTTTTAACTTGAAATATAAGCTACACATAGATTGTGATATTTCTTCATAAACGTTATACTTCTTACAAAAATAAATAGCGTTGGTATTTATTTTTAGTTTTGTATGAATTATAAACACATATATCTTATTAGTTGTGATGGAATTATAATTATTGAATGTAATTTATTAAAAAAAGATAATTCCATACTTTATATTATGCATGATAAATAATCTAATTATTGAATATAATTTAATAATTTTCTAAATACTATGTCTCTTTAGTTGAATATCTGTTGGGGTAAAAATTTACACCCCGGTTGACCAAGTCAAAATCAAAGTCAACCCCAAGCCAAGCGGGCCCAAGCCCAGATCCAGTAGGCCCATGCCCGGGTCGAGCCCGAACATGAAGCGGCCGGCCTCCCCCCATGCCAAGATAAAATTTTGTAATAAATAATTTTGTTGTATTTCTTTTGTTTTGTTTTATGGATAAATGTAAGAAAAATAGGCATAAAGCCAAATTTTTGTAAAACCCATGGCTTATGTGCAAAAAGAAATGGCACATGAGCTATGGGATAGGCAAAATGTCATTTTGTGAAGCCCAAGGGGCTATGTGTAAAATGTATGGCTTATAAAGGCAAAGATAATGAAAAATCTAACAACTTTTTCTCTCTCTTAAAAAATTTTAGATCTGAGATCTTTTCTCCTTCTTCAAGGGTCCAAAACCTTCTTCTTTCTTTTGAATTAAATCAAGAGTTTTACTCTTCATTTTATAAAACTAAATAGTTTTCACCACAAAACCCACAAAGAGGAGCTTGGATCTGTTATTAGATCTCAAAAAGGAGAGATTTTTAGATCTCACATCTCTTGATCTTCAAGATCCAGCCAACAGAGGAGGAAGAAGAAGACCCTCCTTCATTAACCAAAACATTTTAGAAGTTTAACTCCACTCTAAACCCTATTTCTGGGACTAAAAGCCCCTTTTTGGTCGCTAGCGCTCTGCGCTCAAGCGCAAAATGCCCACGTGCCAACACGTGGCGCGTTTGCGCTCAGGCGCCCAGCGCTCGAGCGCAAAATGCCCACGTGCCGACACGTGGCGCGCTTGCGCTCCAGCGCCCAGCGCTCGAGCGCAAAGCGCCCACGTGCCGACACGTGGCGCGCTTGCGTCCAAGCGCACAACGCTCGAGCGCAAAGCGCCCACGTGTCGACACGTGGCGCGCTTGCGCCTAGGCGCACAGCACCTGAGCGCACAGCGCTCAAGGCGCTGGCCCCACGCATCCTTTGGATGTCTTTTCCCCCTTTATTTATATATACATGTATATATATACATATGTATACATATGTACACATACACATACTCCACGACACTGTCCCCCTCAAAAAAAATTTGGGCCGGGGCGCTGCCCCGAACCCCGTAAGGGGGCTGCTAACCCCCTTGACCCCCAGCCCGCTATCCGGGTAGCGGGACCCCCGTAAAAACTCTGCGTGGCTCCCGATATATCCAAAACCCCCTTTCAAAACAAAACACACGTACACTGCACATTGAATTCGCATGACCAGTTTAACCCGTTAATCGGAGGTTCCCTTGCCCCAAAGGCGAGAGGTAATTAACGGCAGCTTAGTCCGCGGCTGCCGGAGATTCAGATTCCCACAATCATTAAACCCCGCCCTACCCTAGGCAGGGGGAATCTGTAGTACGCCTGAGAAGCGTGCGCGTATTCCCATCTCAATGGGGTGACGAAAAACACCCTACAGATTCTGGCATGCCCGGTGGGACCAATCTCTCCTCCCCTATTTCGGGTTAAACATTCATGCGAACTCAATCAATATACATATCGATTGCCTATACTGAAATGATGTTTTTTTTCTTCTTCCGTGCAGCAATCAACCTTCGACGACAATGTCTCCCCAGACGAATTCAGCTTCTAACGTGACCCCAATTCCGTACGTGGTCAAGATCAACGCTCGTGTGGTTCTCCCCGCAAGCCTCAGTCGACAGTGGGAGGAATCGCCCCGCCAGTTTGGCTCCGTCATTATCTACCCTGCCGGAAGCGCTCATCTGGCGGAGATCCCGGCGGAACAGGTGGCCAAGCTGGTCTCAAGGGGTAAGAGGCCGAATGTCGTGATCGCCAAGGCACCACAACCAAAACTTAAGACGGTATCTGAACGATTCTCTGGTGCTCCAGTGGAGGGCAAGAACTTCGGTACAAAGGGCAACATCAAATGTTGCGGACGAGCTCGGGCAATGACTCCAACAAATGCACAATCGAGCGTATCTCCAAGGCCCTCCATCGACCGGTCTGCGGCGTCTTCCCAAAGAGCCGAAGTCTGCCAGGCGCTTAGAACAGAAAAGTTAAGGCAGAAGCGGCTCAGGTATCGAGCCAACAAGAGGGCCAGGGTTTCGGCCAAATGGAATCATATGAAGTTCCAAGTGCAGGGTTGCCCTGCAACGACGACTGAGTCGGACATAAGAATCAGCAATTCTTTCGAGCCTCTGAAGTGGGTTCAGAAAAATGCCATGACCTCCAGAATCAAGAAGACAGCGGTCCGAACGGTGCTACAAAGAGACGTGTCCCGGCCCCAACAGAAAAAGTATGACACTGTCTCTTCAAGGGTCTATCAGGAGCTCTGTGCCGCACGAAAGCAGTGGGGCAAATCCAGAAAAGAAGCGCCAGCACCATTCAAGAACATGGTTAGGCCAGCCGCTTTCAATCGACTACCAGCTACCGAAGCAAGGGGGTCAAGACAACGATCTGTGAAATCAGCTGCCAATGATAGAAAGATGGCCGGATATATCATCCATACGGTCTATATGGCGGGCGGGCGCCCCAGCGACAACCTTCGCAGCAAAAACAAGGATGGGGCCACCACATCCCAAGCCCAATCTAGCTTGAATGTGGTTGCCGCTGCCCAAGAGCAGCCGCCCCCGCTGGATGAAGAAAACCCTCTCGATGAGGATGATAGGCAGAAAGACCCCTCGGTCCATGCAGAGTCAAGCTCGGACAGCGAGGAAGAGCCGACTTTCCGTCCTAGGACTGCGGAGCAAGAGCCGCTTCAAGAGCTTCGAAAACAGCTCAGGAGCAAAGATAAAGAGATAGCCAAGCTCTATTCTAAGATTGACGACTTAACGAACGTGGTGATGCAGCTTACGGCTCAAATTGCTCGAGCGCCTCCCAATCAAGCACCAGCCGCTGCTAATCAGCTGGATGGTGACAATCCGAGGCAGCCAATGCCTGTTCCTTTGGGTCCAAGACTGGTCGAGCCACATGAAAGACGGCCACACTCCGCTTCTGGGGACGCCTTGGCCCCAGATAGCACTATCCCGCTAACACAGGATCGGATAATGGATCTGGTCACCAGCAAGGTTAAAACATTGGTGGCCGAAGCTGAAGCTCAGAAAGAAATTGGCAGTAGTGGGGGGCCTACCCCGCGCAGTATGATCTGATTGAGTTCCCAAGCGGCTACGTCATTCCTAAGTTCGGAAGATTTGATGGAACGAGGAATGCAAATCAGCACGTCGCCTACTTCAAAGCATCGTGTGGAAATACAGAGGGCAATGACGCACTCCTTCTTCGTCAGTTTGTCAACAGCCTGACCGGTGTCGCCTTCGACTGGTACGCGAGTAAACCAGACGGGTCCGTCATTACCTTTGCCCAAATGGAGTCTCTGTTTCAGCAAAGGTTCATGAGTGTCAGTGATAAAATCTCCATTGCCGACCTTGTGAGGACCAAGCCGGGGAAAAATGAAAGCAACATTGACTTTATTGCCCGATGGCGTAATCTCACGGTCAAGTGCGAACCGCCGCTGGAGCAGGACCAGTCCGTCAGCCTTCTCATTGGGAACCTCAGCAATTGGATGGTCCCATTCTTGTGTACAGCGGGCCTCAAGACATTTCAGGAGCTAACTAAGAAAGTCCAAATGCTGGAACGCTCGAAGCAAGAGTCCCCGCCGGATTCTCAGAGAGAGAAAACTTGGAAAAGCAAGCGGGACGACAACCGTAGAAGCGGGAGTTCCAGCAGTACCCATGTCTTCAATGCGTCTGACAATGAAGAAAAGCGAAGAGCGGCCGAATCCAAAACTAACCGGTCTCGAAAGCCATTGCTGGGAGGAGATGGGCCTTCCCTAGAGGAGAAAAAGAACAAGGTTTACTCTTTCAGAAGGGATAAGGTCCGCAAGATATTTAAAGATGCCTTGAACAATGGCCTACAATTGCCGGAGTCGAAAAGACCCCAAGAAGCAAAAATGACCGACAATCCCCTGTATTGCCCATACCACCGAGTAGTGAGCCATACGATCGAGGATTGCTATATCTTCAAGGACTGGGTCGAGAAGCAGTACAAGGCTGGAGAGATCGAGCTTTCCAAAAGTGTGTTGGTGAACAATCAAGTTGCAACCACCAACTTTATACAGACAGAAGCTGAAGCCTTCTAGGAGCAAACAACCGAACACGCTGCCCTGAGAAATGAGACGGACTCATCGCGGTCTCCGTGGAGTACGCACATATCTAATAAGACGAAAAAGATGATAAAGCTACTTTGGAAAGAACCCAGGACGGAATGGAAAGGGCAGAAGAAGCCTACCAGTCCAGCTGCCAATACGGCTCCATCAGGCTTAAAATCCAAGAAGCTCAAGAAGAAGAAAGGTGCAGCTCGGCGCGAAAAAGAGTCTGCAGGGAGATCGACCATTCAAAAATATATCGATTCCCTCGAAGAATATGAACAAAAGGAAAGAACATTGATTCAATTGAAGGAGTTCTTCCCTGTACAAGCGGCTGAAATTCTGGAGGAGTTAGAAGAAAACTCCAATGAAGAGATCCCAGTAGTGACCTTCTACGCCATCCATCTTGGCAACGACTCCGAGGATGAGCTCTGTTTTCCTGAAGAAGACGAGGAGCTCTGTAACACCCGAGCCCAATACTACTATTTTCTGTTACTGGTTGAGCATTAGATATTACTCATTTCATTTAGCTTGCCTGGTTGACCCTTGCCGTGAAATTTTATCTGGCTAAGTCATTTCTGCAGATAACAAATTTTAACACCTAAAATAAAATTAAAAAATATCTATCTTGGCCTACTCGTCACCCCTAGCCGCGTGGTAGCGTTCGCGCGTCCAGTTCTCATCCCGTTCGGTGAAACGGGCGAGTTTGGACGACTACGCGCGCGTACAGGTGGCCGACTTGGGGGTATGCTTTTTAATCATAAAACATTTCATTTTAAAATTTGGAACCCGCTTAAAATCCTATTATTTGAATTTCGAATTTTTGGACCCAACCCGGGCGCGGTTTGGAAATGTTTCATTTAGCGCCAAAATCCTAAATTAATAATAATCAAACCTTATATTATTTCGTTATATATTGAATCTTACTGTTAACTAAATAAAATTTTGGAAATCTATCAAATCTTCTTTTAATCTCTTTTAACCACTTAAATCCTTCAGCAGCCAGTCACGAGGATTTTTAAACCCCGTGGGCCCCCTCCATTATTCCTATCTCTCTCTCTCTCTCTAATTTCCCTATCTCTCTCTCTCTCTAACTCTCTCTCTCTCTCCCCTATATATATTATCCTTTCCTGAAACTTTCCCAGAATGAACACGAGAATCCCATCGCAAACCCTAGCCCAGCCACCGTGCCCGTCGCCGCCGCAGCCCGACGCCGACGCCACCACCACCATCACCCTCGCCTCTTCGCCCTCGTCGCAGCCACTGCACCTTCTTCCCCCTCTTCCCTCTTTCCCGAGCGCCTGCACGCCGCCTGCACGCCACCTGCACACCGCCTGCACCTCGTCGGATTGCCGCCGATCTCGATCCGCCCCTGGCCTCGCTAGCACCCCCTCGGTGAGCTTCTCATCCTCCATCTTCTCCTTTCTTCTTCTTCCTTCTCTGATTAAGGTTTCTTGATCTGGAATTTTTTCGCCGTCGTTGCAGGTACCCCGTCGGAGCTCTGTCGCCGTGGTCGGCGATCACCACCCGTCCCACAGATCCTCGTGAGCAGTCTCTTCTCCATCCTCCTTCCCTTCCTCTTTGTTTTCTTTCTATTCTTGTTGCAATTCTTGATTGTCGTTGTTTTTGCATCTCGCCAGAATCCGTCTGTGCCGACGACTTGATCCGACGTTCCAGCGAGGTACCCCGGTCCGCGTGGTCCTATTGTTCGTTGTTTGGGTTCAATCCATGAACCGTGCGTTCGTCGCGAGTTTCCCCGCCGACGTTACGTTTCGTTTTTCCCGGTTCACGACCCGTCGAGGCAAGTATCACTTGCTACATGCTATACTATACAATTATATATGTTTGACTCATTAAACCTGCAAAACTTAACTCAGTATAGTCATTTTCTCATTTGGTTGCAATATGATATATATCATTTTACAGTTAATATAGAAATTACAATTTGCCACTTTTAACCTAAGAACCAAGTTTTCCTGTTACTTACATTTTACCGTTTAATAGATTATAGCACTTTCATATGTAGTTCTATTACATTCGGATATTCGTATTCAAAGGCTTGATATAACTGTATTGCATCATCATTTAAACTGTTGCACCGCTAAGGGTGCTCAAAACCTGTTAATACAATAAAACGGCTGCACTGTATTAATGCACTATTGTGATTGAATGAACTGCTTATTGTTGTTTAATTTATTGCTTATTTTCTGCTGTTAATCCCCTGTTCGATTATATATCTGTTGTAAGCACACCCACGATATCGTTACATCTTGACTTGACTTTGTTACACATGATATATAATGATACACCTGACATGGTACCGTTTACTGTTGACTTGACCTGATGTACCATGACCTGACCGATTACCTGATCTCGTGCCTAATGCCAACAAACCCGACATGTGGCCCTCATGGACCATTCCTGTTGCCTATCCAGACGAACCTGCTGTTACCTGATCCTGTGTTGGCATTAGTTCTTGATTACTGAATACCTGACCTGACACATATAGTTTGGGGGTATGGGGAAATCAAAAGTGTAAACTAAAGTGTAACTTAAAAGGGTATTACTTGATCCGTGGTCCCGGGGGGTAACGGGATAGAGCCATTCGTGACTCTTACATTTCCTGATCCGTGGTCCCGGGGGGCAACGGGACAGAACCACTATTGGTTCCCATATTCCTGATCCGTGGTCCCGGGGGGTAACGGGACATATCCTTTGAGTTACATGGAGGATTACTCGAATTGATTTCAAAGACTTTAGAATAGAAAACCTGATAGAACAGTTTAGTTATCCACTGCACACTACCCTGCACTGCTTGTTTCATACTATTGCTTATTCATGTTTATTTCTGCATTGCCTATTACACTGTTTATATTATATTATTGGTTGACATGACGCGCTGACGTTTGGGTTTTGCATGGCCCAGATTCTTTACCACTGTCGCTGTCCGAGCAAGAGTACTTCAGCCAGCAGGCTGAGTTGTGAGTTCTGTAGTGGTTAGTTTTATTTCCTGCATTTTATTTCCAGATGTGAGCCCGCATTATGGGACATACTTTTCTATTATTGTATTGGATCATTTGCTTCCACATTTATTTATCATTGACTCTTGTTATTCTGGATTGTGGACATGTGTTAGATAATTTTATCTTGTTCTTGATATCTCTACAGCCGTAATGTGACTGTGGATGGATACTTCCTACCCACAGGTAGCATGGTTGGCTATGTCATGTGCCCAATCTTGCGTACTCTGGGAAGCGGGGCGTGACATGGTTCTTTTGGTATCAGAGCCATAGGTTAGTTGGGTTGATTCTTTTGTAGTTGGGTATTGTACCCAATACACGAATCAGAATACCTGTGTTTAGGAAACATGTCCTGCCACCTTGACCGTTTTACCATTCTTGAATCACATTCTTCCTGATTATATCTTTTACGATGTGCAAACTTCCTTTGCATATCGATTCGAAAACCCGATTCCTTGTTATCTCTAGGACTTAGGCGACTTGGGTGGAGTTAAGTAATTGTGGCTATGATACCGCGGCATAGTTACAATGCGGCACTCTATTTAAGTATCTTGGAGTTCTAGCCTTGATCTATATATCAAATCTATCATCATGCTAATGTTGGGTGTCTTCTTGATTTCAGGAATATGGCAGGTAAGAATTTGAAGACGTACCAGAGGCGTGTGGACGAAGCCGCCATGCTTGGAGTAATAAGGGGAATGCTAGAGAATCAGAAGAGGCATACTGAGCTGATCCAGCAGCAAGCAGATTCGTTTCAGGAAGGTTTGCAGGCCATTCGGCAGTCTGTAAACAACGCTGGAGCTAAACCAGCTGACCGAGTAGGGACCGTGGCAGATTTCAGACGGTTGGGTCCGTCTACATTCACTGGTTTGGAGGAGCCGTTGCCAGCCAAGCAGTGGCTAGTTGACACGGAGAACTTGCTGATTGCGGCACAGATTCCAGATGACAAAAGAGTTGATGTGGTACGCATTCAGTTGGTGGACTATGCCCGAGAATGGTGGCTTGTGGAGGAGACCCGCTTACCCAAACCGATCAAATGGGCGGATTTTTCTAAGAGTTTCCTGGAGAAGTTCTTCCCGCGAACTGCACGGGAGGAAATGGAAGAGAAGTTTATTGGGCTGAGGCAGAATGGAGCACCCGTAGATGTACATGCAGCAGAATGGACGAGACTCAGCAGATTCGCTGGACCTTTAGTTGCCAACGATGCAGACAGGGCACGGAGGTTCATGCGCAGCTTGGATGTGGACATCCAGAGGCAGATTGTCTCCCTGGGTTTGACCACTTTCTCACAGGTTCTTACGGCAGCTCGAGAACAGCAGAGTTTATCTGGGATGAAAGGGAGCTTGCAACAGACAGCAGTTGCGGCAAGGAAGCCCGCATTTGTACCTAACAGAGCTCACGGTCGCAGAGGTATTCCAGTGGACCGTCGAGGTGTAGCACCCATGAAGAAGCCTGTGATCGTTGATCGAAGAAAGAGCATGATTTGTGACTACTGTCGTTTACCTGGGCACATGCAGAAGGATTGTCGAAGGAAGCTGGGACTTTGTTTGGTTTGTGGAGCGGCTGATCACGCAGTTGGTGCCTGTCCGTCGAAGCTTCGTACGAGGGATGATTTTCAGAAGCCTCCGCAGAAACCGTTCCAAGGGCAGAAACAGCTGACTCAAGGACCTAATCAGGCTCGAGCTTTCACCTTGACAGCTGAGGAAGCTAAGGCATCAGGAGAAGTGGTTTCAGGTATTCTACTCGTTCATGGTTTTCCCGCAGTGGCATTATTTGATTCTGATGCATCCCATTGTTTTATGTCATCTAAGTTTATAACTACACACTCGATTGACTGCACGACCCTGTCTAGTTTCTGGGACATACACACTGGGAATGGGAAAATTGTATCTAGTAGGGAATGTAAAGACTGTACAGTTGTGGTATGCGGACGGGAGCTTTTTGCAGATTTCTTGGTGATTGATACAGGCAGCTACGAGGTCGTCTTGGGAATAGACTTTCTTAGCACTTTCCACGCTCACATTGACTGTAGGGCAAGAAAGGTAATTTTCCAGATTCCCGGACATCCTGAGTTTACCTTCACTGGAGAAAGCAGTTCTGTCGGGCCAGTCGAGTTTAGGGCTAGGCCGACAAATGTTATTCTTGCAGCAATGGATGTTGATAGTAATGAAGAGCCGGCGGTTGTTCGCGATTTTGTGGACGTATTTGAAGATATATCGGGCTTGCCGCCGAAGCGAGACGTGGAGTTCGCGATTGACCTTATTCCTGGTGCAGCGCCAGCATCTAAAGCGTATTATCCAATGGCACCAGTGGAATTGGAAGAAGTTAAGAAACAAGTTGCTGAATTGCTTGAGAAGGGTTGGATTCGAAGCAGCAACTCGCCTTGGGGAGCTTCAGTTCTTCTAGTAAAGAAGAAGGATGGCACGAGAAGGATGTGCATCGATTATCGAGAATTAAACCGGGTAACTATTAAGAACAAGTATCCGATCCCTCGCATTGGAGAACTTTTTGAGCAGCTTAGTGGCGCGAGGGTATTCTCGAAACTGGATTTGCGATCCGGATATCATCAGGTCCGAGTGAAAGCAGAAGACATTTGCAAGACGGCGTTTCGAACTCGGTATGGACATTACAAGTATCTAGTGATGCCGTTCGGAGTAACGAATGCGCCGGCAGTATTCATGGACTTGATGAACCGAATCTTTTCACCGTTCTTGGACCAGTTTATTGTAGTATTCATTGACGATATTCTGGTTTACTCAAAGAGTTCTGAGGAGCATGCTGAGCATTTGAAGATCACACTGCAGACTTTGAGACGGGAGAAATTGTATGCGAAGATGAGTAAGTGCGAATTTTGGCTGGAAGAAGTGAAGTTTCTGGGGCATGTTGTGTCGGGCGATGGAATCGCCGTCGATCCCGAAAAGATTGCAGCAGTTCGAGATTGGCCTATTCCAAGGAATGTAGCTGAGATAAGAAGTTTCCTTGGACTAGCCGGGTACTACAGGAGATTTGTGGAGAACTTCGCTCGTTTGGCAGAACCGTTGACCAAGCTTATGCGCAAGGAGGTACCTTTTGTATGGACGGATAAATGTGCGTTGGCTTTCGAGACGTTGAAGCAGAAGTTGATAACCGCCCCTATCCTGGCCGTACCAGACAATTCCGGAGGACTGGTGATTCACAGCGACGCATCTGGAAAGGGATTGGGATGTGTTTTGATGCAGAATGGGAAGGTTGTACCGTACGCATCGAGACAATTAAAGACCCATGAGAAGAATTATCCCACTCACGACTTGGAGCTTGCGGCTGTGATCTTCGCTTTGAAGATTTGGAGACACTATCTTTTGGGCGAGAGAGTCGAAGTTTTTACAGATCACAAGAGTTTGAAGTATGTGTTCACTCAGAAGGAGTTGAACATGAGGCAGCGTAGATGGTTGGAGCTGATGGCCGACTACGACCTTGATCTTAAGTACCATCCGGGAAAAGTTAACGTCGTGCCGGATGCGCTTAGTCGGTTACCAGCGATTCAGGTGTTAACTACGCAGAGGGAGATCATTGCAGATTTTCGAAGATTCGACTTGGAGGTTGTGCTACCACATTCTACGGGACAGTTGATGCAGTTGCAAGTACAGTCGTCCTTGGTTGAGAAGATTAAAGCGGCACAATCGCAGGATCCTAGACTGTAGAAGTTTCGAGAGCAGGTTGAAGCCGGACTATGAACAGATTTACTGGTCCACGAAGATGGTTCGTTGAGGTATGGTAGCCGTTTGTGTGTGCCAAAGGGAGATGTTCGTGAAGAGCTTATGAAGGAGGCACACAGTTCAGCTTACTCTGTACATCCAGGAGGTACAAAGATGTACCGAGATATTCGACAGCATTTCTGGTGGGAAGGCATGAAACGGGAGATTGCTCGCTTTGTGGCTAAGTGCTTGGTATGTCAGCAAGTCAAGGCTGAACACCAAAGGGTTGCCGGTTTGTTGCAACCACTTCCGATTCCTCAGTGGAAGTGGGAACATATAACCATGGATTTCGTGATGGCTTTACCGCGGAGTCCAAAGGGCAACAATGCGGTATGGGTGATTGTCGATCGGTTGACCAAGGCAGCTCACTTTATACCTTTCCCGGTTGGTCAATCAACGGAGACTTTGGCAGAACGGTACATGCAGGAGATTGTAAGATTGCATGGCGTACCGGTGAGCATCGTGTCCGATCGGGACACTCGGTTCTTATCACACTTCTGGAGGAGTTTACAGGAAAGTTTGGGGACTCGATTGAAGTTTAGCACCGCTTATCATTCTCAAACTGATGGTCAGTCGGAGAGAACGATCCAAACTCTTAAAGACATGTTGAGAGCATGCATGTTGGACTTCAATGGTTCCTGGGAGGATCACCTGCACTTGGTGGAGTTTTCTTACAACAATAGTTTCCAAGCAACTATTCAGATGGCTCCGTTTGAAGCTTTGTATGGTCGTAAGTGCCGTTCACCTGTTTGTTGGGATGATGTTGGTGAACGAAGATTATTGGGACCGGATTTGGTGGTACAGACAGTTGAGAAGGTGAATACAATCAGGAAGCATATGAAGGCAGCTCAAGACAGACAGAAAAGTTGGGCTGACACGTCAAGAAGACCTCTAGAGTTCGCCGTGGGTGATTTGGTATTCTTGAAGATATCACCGACTAGACGGGTGATTCGTTTTGGAGTCGAGGGAAGCTTAGTCCTCGATTCGTTGGACCCTTCGAGATATTGTAGCGCGTTGGAGAGGTAGCGTACCGTTTGGCGTTACCGCAGTCCTTGGCGGGTGTGCATGACGTGTTTCACGTATCTCAACTACGAAGGTATGTTCGAGATGAAACACACGTCTTGGATCATTCGGAGTTAACTGTATGGGAAGACCTAACTTTTGAGGAGCGACCGGTTGAAATCATGGATCGAAGGGAAAAGGTTCTTAAGAACAAGGTTATACCCCTTGTGCTAGTTTTTTGGGGTAATCGATCGCATGGAGAGTCCACTTGGGAGCGAGAAGATGAGATCAGGCAGAAGTTTCCTCACCTTTTCCTGTAGTTTTTCTATCTTGTATTCTTGGAATTTCAAGGACGAAATTCTTTTGTAGTTGGGTATAATGTAACACCCGAGCCCAATACTACTATTTTCTGTTACTGGTTGAGCATTAGATATTACTCATTTCATTTATCTTGCCTGGTTGACCCTTGCCGTGAAATTTTATCTGGCTAAGTCATTTCTGCAGATAACAAATTTTAGCACCTAAAATAAAATTAAAAAATATCTATCTTGGCCTACTCGTCACCCCTAACCGCGTGGTAGCGTTCGCACGTCGAGTTCTCATCCCGTTCGGTGAAACGGGCGAGTTTGGACGACTACGCGCGCGTACAGGTGGCCGACTTGGGGGTATGCTTTTTAATCATAAAACATTTCATTTTAAAATTTGGAACCCGCTTAAAATCCTATTATTTGAATTTCGAATTTTTGGACCCAATCCGGGCGCGGTTTGGAAATGTTTCATTTAGCGCCAAAATCCTAAATTAATAATATAATCAAACCTTATATTATTTCGTTATATATTGAATCTTATTGTTAACTAAATAAAATTTTGGAAATCTATCAAATCTTCTTTTAATCTCTTTTAACCACTTAAATCCTTCAGCAGCCAGTCACGAGGGTTTTTAAACCCCGTAGGCCCCGTCCATTATTCCTATCTCTCTCTCTCTAATTTCCCTATCTCTCTCTCTCTCTAACTCTTTCTCTCTCTCTCCCCTATATATATTATCCTTTCCAGAAACTTTCCCAGAACGAACATGAGAACCCCATCTCAAACCCTAGCCCAGCCACCGTGCCCGTCGCCGCCGCAGCCCAACGCCGACGCCACCACCACCATCACCCTCGCCTCTTCGCCCTCGTCGCAGCCACTGCACCTTATTCCCCCTCTTCCCTCTTTCCAGAGCGCCTGCACGCCGCCTGCACGCCACCTGCACACCGCCTGCACCTCGTCGGATCGCCGCCGATCTCGATCCGCCCCCGGCCTCGCTAGCACCCCCTCGGTGAGCTTCTCATCCTCCATCTTCTCCTTTCTTCTTCTTCCTTCTCTGATTAAGGTTTCTTGATCTGGAATTTTCCGCCGTCGCTGCAGGTACCCCGCCGGAGCTCCGTCGCCGTGGTCGGCGATCACCACCCGTCCCACAGATCCTCGTGAGCAGTCTCTTCTCCATCCTCCTTCCCTTCCTCTTTGTTTTCTTTCTATTCTTGTTGCAATTCTTGATTGTCGTTGTTTTTGCATCTCGCCGGAATCCGGCCGTGCCGACGACTTGATCCGACGTTCCAGCGAGGTACCCCGGTCCGCGTGGTCCCATTGTTCGTTGTTTGGGTTCAATCCGTGAACCGTGCGTCCGTTGCGAGTTTCCCCGCCGACGTTACGTTTCGTTTTTCCCGGTTCACGACCCGTCGAGGCAAGTATCACTTGCTACATGCTATACTATACAATTATATATGTTTGACTCATTAAACCTGTAAAACTTAACTCGGTATAGTCATTTTCTCATTTGGTTGCAATATGATATATATCATTTTACAGTTAATATAGAAATTACAATTTGCCACTTTTAACCTAAGAACCAAGTTTTCCTGTTAATTACATTTTACCGTTTAATAGATTATAGCACTTTCATATATAGTTCTATTACATTCGGATATTCGTATTCAAAGGCTTGATATAACTGTATTGCATCATCATTTAAACTGTTGCACCGCTAAGGGTGCTCAAAACCTGTTAATACAATAAAACGGCTGCACTGTATTAATGCACTATTGTGATTGAATGAACTGCTTATTGTTGTTTAATTTATTGCTTATTTCCTGCTGTTAATCCCCTGTTCGATTATATATCTGTTGTAAGCACACCCACGATATCGTTACATCTTGACTTGACTTTGTTACACATGATATATAATGATACACCTGACATGGTACCGTTTACTGTTGACTTGACCTGATGTACCATGACCTGACCGATTACCTGATCTCGTGCCTAATGCCAACGAACCCGACATGTGGCCCTCATGGACCATTCCTGTTGCCTATCCAGACGAACCTGCTGTTACCTGATCCTGTGTTGGCATTAGTTCTTGATTACTGAATACCTGACCTGACACATATAGCTTGGGGGTATGGGGAAATCAAAAGTGTAAACTAAAGTGTAACTTAAAAGGGTATTACTTGATCCGTGGTCCCGGGGGATAACGGGACAGAGCCATTCGTGACTCTTACATTTCCTGATCCGTGGTCCCGGGGGGCAACGGGACAGAACCACTATTGGTTCCCATATTCCTGATCCGTGGTCCCGGGGGGTAACGGGACATATCCTTTGAGTTACATGGAGGATTACTCGAATTGATTTCAAAGACTTTAGAATAGAAAACCTGATAGAACAGTTTAGTTATCCACTGCACACTACCCTGCACTGCTTGTTTCATACTATTGCTTATTCATGTTTATTTCTGCATTGCCTATTACACTGTTTATATTATATTATTGGTTGACATGACGCACTGACGTCTGGGTTTTGCATGGCCCAGATTCTTTACCACTGTCGCTGTCCGAGCAAGAGTACTTCAGCCAGCAGGCTGAGTTGTGAGTTCTGTAGTGGTTAGTTTTATTTCCTGCATTTTATTTCCAGATGTGAGCCCGCATTATGGGACATACTTTTCTATTATTGTATTGGATCATTTGCTTCCGCATTTAATTATCATTGACTCTTGTTATTCTGGATTGTGGACATGTGTTAGATAATTTTATCTTGTTCTTGATATCTCTACAGCCGTAATGTGACTGTGGATGGATACTTCCTACCCACAGGTATCATGGTTGGCTATGTCACGTGCCCAATCTTGCGTACTCTGGGAAGCGGGGCGTGACAAGCTCGTCACAAAGGCCAACCAAATCCAGCTCAGAAGCGGCAGGGCTCTACCGCCAAATCAGGGCAATGCCCCAAAAGGAAAGGGAAAACAGGTGGCTAATGATGAAGATGGCGGAGAACCGGCCGATGAAAACTCGAGTCCTTCCCCAGTAGACTATAATGTCTTGGCTCACCTTCGAAGGCTTCCGTCTCTCCTGAGCATCTACGACGCCTTGGTCCTATCTAAGGAGCTTAGAGATGTTCTTATTCACGCTCTACAAAACCCCGAGCGGTATCAGGCTCACTTTGCGGAAATTAATATGAAAGAAGCTCAGCACGCTTTGCATGCCGCCGTAGTCACATTTAAGGATGAAGACTTGCTACTGGGAACAGCTGAGCACAATCGGCCGCTTTACGTGACCGGGTACAGCGACGGAGATTGAATTAATCGCATATTGATTGATCCAGGGTCCTCAGTGAACATCATGAACTTGCGGACGTTGAAGAGTTTGTCAATGGACGTCCGACACCTGTCAAGAGAAAGGATTGTCATTCAAGGCTTCAACTAAAATTGCCAGCAAGTTCTGGGGTCCATAGCTCTGCAAATCAAATTCGGGGATCTGCAAACTGAAGCTAAGATATACGTGATCGATGCCGACACGTCTTATAAGATTCTCTTGGGGTGGCCGTGGCTCCACGATTACGGCATCATTCCATCAACTCTCCATCAATGCATGAAGTATACTAAAAATGGCAAAGAAAGACACATTGACGGAGACATCCAGCCGTTCGGTGTGCATGAAGTCCGCTATGAAGATTCTCGGTACTTTATGAATCACCAAAATGCTAAGCCACAACTAACTGAGGATAGACCGGCCCCAAGACTCAAAAGCAAATCTGCGCCGGCTGTCACTTTCAAAAGCAAAAACGCCCAAGTACGCCCGCATTTCGGTAGCGATACTGATGAGTCCGACGCTGGAAGCCCGTCCTTCTGAAAAACTCGCCCTCGTTTCGGCAGCGATACGGACGAATCTGTTACTGAAGGCCCATCTAGCAGCAAAGTCCGCCCTCATCTTGGTAGCGACACTGAAGAGTCGGAGGAAGAGGACCTGCCGTGCAACAACGATGCAGATTGGACCCCTATGCAACAAGCGAAACTACGAGAGACCTTTGAAGTTGCAGAAGGGTCCCTAGCCGTCACAAAAGTACCAGAGCAGATGTGCAAAGAGCTCGATGCGTTATTAGTCTCCACCGTGGACCAGCTGAAAACTTTCTACGTTCCCGGGAGGAAAAGTGGACAGAAGGGCATCCTGTTTTATGGGTCAAACCCCGTTGTGCACCCGGACGATCTTTCTGTCGCGTGCCTTCCCTATGAGAGAGGCATAAGAGCCGTCCTCAATCCCAGATACTATGCGCCTGAGATGCAGGAATACTTTAAAAAGTGCGGGTGCCTGTTATATCAAACGGAGTCCGAAGCAAAGTTTTACGAAGGGCTATGGCATCCACCCCAGGTCCGAGCACTCATCGATGGACGAATTCCAGACAGACGGGGAATAGGTTACATTCAACCTGATTCCAGAGCGTGCTACATGATCCATGTTGGTGAAGCTGGCGAAAGATCAAATGATGATGATGAGATATCCGAGCCAGAAGAAGCTCCTCAAGAGCTTGAAGATGGCGGACAAGCAACCTTTGACGAGCTAACCGAGATTGACTTAGGAACGCCCGATAATCCAAGGCCGACCTACATCAGCTCGCTCTTGTCAGAGGAAATGAAAGCGCAGATAATTGCCCTGCTGCATGAGTTCGTCGACTGCTTCTCGTGGACATACAAAGAAATGCCTGGCCTTTCCCCTGAAGTGGTCGTACATAAGTTGGCTATATCTCCTGATGCTAAGCCAGTCAAACAAGCTCCTCGAAGAATGAGAAGGGAACTAGAAGAAAAGGTCATCGAGGAAACTAAGAAGCTCATCGATGCCGGCTTCATCAGGGAAGAGAAATATGCGGACTGGATCGCATGCATAGTCCCAGTGAAGAAGAAAAATGGGCAGATCCGAGTTTGTGTCGATTTCAGGGACCTCAACAAGGCATATCCTAAAGACGACTTCCCGCTACCGGTCATGGAAATGATGGTCGATGACACCTCAAATTACGAGTTGTCCACCTTTATGGATGGCTCGTCTGGATATAATCAGATCAAGATGTCGCCTGAGGATGAGAAGCACACAGCATTTCGAACCCCGATAGGAATATATTGCTACAAGGTAATGCCATTCGGACTGAAGAACGCAGGTGCTACATATCAAAGGGCAATGCCTAATATCTTTGATGACCTAATCCATAAAGTCGTTGAATGCTATATTGATGATCTGGTCATCAAGACTAAAGCCAAGGCCGATCATATCCAAGATCTTAGGACCGTTCTCACCAGACTGAGGGAATATGACCTAAAGATGAATCCTCTGAAATGCGCTTTTGGCGTGTCGTCGGGAAAATTCCTGGGCTTCATAGTCCGACATCGAGGGATCGAAATTGACCCATCAAAGATAAAGGCCATCATGGAGATGCCCCCTTCGAAGAGTCTGACGCAGCTAAGATCTTTTCAAGGCAAGCTCGCGTATATACGGAGGTTTATCTCAAATTTATCGGGAAGATGTAGGCCCTTCTCAAAGCTCATGAAGAAAGGAGCTCCTTTTATCTGGGATGCCGAATGTCAAGCAGCGTTCGAAAGCATCAAACAATACTTGTTGCACTCTCCAGTGCTGGCCGCTCCCATTCCAAATAAACCGCTGATTCTCTACACTGCCGCGCTAGATGAGTCACTCAGTGCACTCCTTGCCCAGAATAACGAGGAGGGAAAGGAACATGCCCTCTACTACCTTAGTCGAACTCTAGTCGGGGCGGAACACAACTATTCCCCAATCGAAAAGCAATGCCTGGCTCTGATATTTGCTGTGAAGAAGCTGAGGCACTATCTGCTGGCTCACCGGGTTATGCTAATCTCCAAGGTCGACCCGCTCAAACACTTGATGACCAGAGCAAGCCTAGCCGACAGAATGGCAAGATGGGCCGTCATGCTACTTGAGTTTGACATAATATATACTTCTCAAAAAGAAGTAAAAGGTCAAGCTCTTGCAGACTTTCTCGCTGCTCATCCTATACCAGAGGGGTCACCACTCAATTGCGAGTTGCCCGACGAACAAGTGTTGCACCTAGAGAATGATGAGCCATGTTGGGAGCTCTACTTCGATGGGGCCTCATCAATAAGAAGCTCCGGCCGATCAAGCATCCCGGAGGTAAAAGCGAGGATAGGATTGGTGTTCATCACGCCATCAATGGGAACCCTACGGCGTTCTTTCGCTCTCACCGAGCCTCGGACAAACAATGAAGCTGAGTATGAAGCCCTAATAGCTGGTTTGGAGCTCGCTATAGAAATGGAAATCCTTCGGCTACGGGTTTACGATGACTCCCAGCTTGTTGTCAACCAAGTAAGCGGCGACTATAAGATATACAAACCCGAGTTAGCTCGGTACAGAGGCCGAGCGGTGGAACTCATGAAACGGTTCACTCACATTGAACTAACGAGAATCCCCAGAGCATTAAACGGAAAAGCCGACATACTCGCTCGCCTAGCCAAGGAGCTGGCTGATCCTGATATGGACGAAATTCTGATCACAGTTAGGAGCCGACAAATTCTACCCCCATTCTCTCTACGAGAAGAGGAAAGCGCGGAATAGAAGAGCAGTCCTGCCGAAGAAGCTTCGATCATCCAAGACGAGCCCGATTGGAGAGAACCCTTCATAGAGTACTTCCGATACGACAAGCTGCCCGAAGAAAAATCTGCGAGGATTCAGCTGAAGAAAAGAGCTCTCCGATACGTGTTTGTAAATAACACGTTATACCGCAGGTCATATGACCAACTCTGGCTCAGGTGTCTGTCATTGGCCGAAGCCCAAAAGGTCATGAAAGATGTTCACTCGGGCGTTTGCGGTGCTCACCAATCTGGCCCCAAGATGTGACTTCAAATCAAACGGCTTGGGTATTACTGGCCCACCATGATACGGGATTGCGGAGAGCATGCAAAGAAATGTCAGATCTGCCAAATCCATGGTGATTTCATTCACAAGCATCCCAATCCGTTGCATCCAACGGTGGCGTCGTGGCCCTTTGAAGTCTGGGGCACCGACATTGTTGGCCCAATCGATCCTCCATCATCCAAAGGCCACCGGTTCATATTGGCCGCGACAGACTACTTCTCCAGATGAGCTGAAGCTGTCCCGCTAAAAGAAGTCAAGAAAAAAGATATTCTGACATTCTTCCAGCATAATATTCTATACTGTTTCGGTACACCAAGAAGAATCATTTCCGACAATGGGCCTTCTTTCAAGAGCTTCAATGTCTCAAGGTTCACTACTCAGCACAAGATAGACTGGAGATATTCCTCCATATATAATCCAAGAGCCAATGGGCTAGCCGAAGCCTTCAATAAGACTCTATGCAAGCTCCTGAGGAAAAATGCTTCAGCCAACAAGAGAGACTGGAATCTCAAACTTCACGAGGCGTTGTGGGCATATCGTACCATGCACCGTACTCCAACACAGTCCACTCCATACTCATTGCTCTTCGGAGTGGAGGTAGTCTTCCCCTTCGAAGTCGAAGTTCCAAGCTTAAGAATGGCCATTCAGCACGAGTTGACGGAGGAAGAAAACGTTCTCCTTCGACTTGAAGAGCTCGATGCCCTCGAAGAAAAGAGGCTCGCGGTGTAGCAAAATCTGGAGCTATACCGAGCCCAAATGTCACGGGCTTATGACAAGATAACCCGTCTCCGCGCTTTCAAGAAAGGTGAATTGGTGTTGGTTCTCAAAAGACCGATCATCCCCAATCGACATGCCAAGGGAAAATTTGAGCCAAACTGGGATGGACCATACGTCATCGAGAAAGTGTTTGACGGAGGATCCTACCAACTAATAAGTGCCGAGGGAGAAAGGCCCATGCCACCCATCAATGGCCGATATCTTAAGAAATACTACATGTGAATGCTCCAAGTCGCAGGCGAATTGAGCACATCAGCCTTACGGTCTGGATCATACATCCTGCAAAACCGTATACAATCCATGGGCGTAAACGGCCCCTATCTCTCCCAAATCCTGCCGGTGAGACTACTTTTAAAGTCCCACCAGAGGCAAAAAAAAAGAGAAAAAAGAAAGAAAAAAAATAATAAAAGAAATTAAAAAAATAAACGGTATGTCCACAAGCAAAACGGGCACGGATGAAAACCCGAAAGGGCTCCGTGAGTAAAAACAGCAGGACTACCAGCGAGTCTGTGAAAACCCGAAATGGCGCAAACTCGTGAAAAGAGATGAAATACACTCGCAAAGTCCTCTCGACCTTGTGAGGAGAAAACCCTGCGTGAGATCCTTACGACTCACAAAAGAGCAACACACTTAGGAATCCTCACGATTCCTAAGGAGAAAATACACCTGCGGGATCCTTACGACTCGTAGGGAGAAAATGCTTTTATGGGACCCTCACGGCCCATAAAATTGAAAAGCCTTAGGTGATAGGGACCCAAAACTGTCTCCTAAGCCATCGTTCCCCAACGGGCAACGGCAAATGATAAGTCACTCCTAGAATTTCGCTTCAGTATTAGCGGTGCTGATGCCGACCAAAAACCCAAATCCCAAGTCCTCCCAAGGCAAATGATGAGTTGCTCCTGGCATTATTCCAGTGCAGCAATGCTGATGCCAAACAAGATCCAAATTCCAAGTCCCCAAACGGCGAATGATGAGTCGCTCCTGGTACCACATTCCAGTGCAGTGATGCAGACGCTAACCAAAATCTAATTTCTCAAAATTCTCCCGGCCCTACGGTGGGTCCCCAAGTTGACCATCGTATACAATCCACGGGCTCAAATAATTCTCATCATACCCATGTCCCACTGTAATCACCAGTTACGCGGCTGGTCTCCGCTTTGGGAATGATGCTCCATTGATAAGACCCACTCATGTGTCCTCACGATATATGAGGAGAACAAACCTTTGTGGGATCCTTACGACTCATAATGGAAAAACACACTTAGGAGTCCTCACGACTCCTAAGGAGAAAATACACCTGCGGGATCCTTACGACTCGTAGGGAGAAAATGCTTTTATGGGACCCTTACGGCTCATAAAATTGAAAATCCTTAGGTGATAGGGATCTAAACCTGTCTCCTAAGCCATCGCTCTCCAATCCCCAAATGGCGAATGATGAGTCGCTCCTGGTACCATATTCCAGTGCAGTGATGCAGACGCCAACCAAATTCCAAATCCCATACCCTAACGGCGAATGATGAGTCGCTCCTGGTACCATATTCCAGTGCAGCGATGCAGACGCCGACAAAGTCCCGAAATTTTTCCGGCCCTACGGTCTGGATCATACATCCTGCAAAACCGTATACAAGCCACGGGCGTAAAACAATCCCAACCTCTCTCAAGTCCTACCGGTAAGACCACATTCAAAGTCCCAAAAAAAAAACCTCCCGGGGCAAATGATGAGTTGCTCCTGGCATTATTCCAGTGCAGCAATGCAGATGCCAAACAAAAACCAAAATCCCAAAATCCTCTCAATGACAGATGATGATTCTCTCCTGGTACCATATTCCAGTATAGCGATGCTGATGTCAACCCAAATCAAAATCAACAAGTCAACATCCACTCCGACACCGCAGAAAGCGGAGCAAGTCAGAATCCAATCTCGACACCGCAAGAAGCGGAGCAAGTCAAGTTTACCCCTGACACTGCAAGAAGCAGAGCAAGTCAAATCAAGCACCGACCGTCCAAGTCGCAAAAAGGGCAGAACCGACCGTCCACGTCGCTAAAAGGGCAGCACCGACCGTCCACGTCGCTAAAAGGGCAGCACCGACCGTCCACGTCGCTAAAAGGGCAGCACCGACCGTCCACGTCGCTAAAAGGGCAGCACCGACCGCCCACGTCGCTAAAAGGGCAGCACCGACCGTCCACGTCGCAAAAAGGGCAGCACCGACCGTCCACGTGGCTAAAAGGGCGGCACCGACCGTCCAAATCGCAAAAAGGGCAGAACCGACCGTCCACGTCGCTAAAAGGGCAGCACCGACTGTCCAAGTCGCAAAAAGGGCAGAACCGACCGTCCACGTCGCTAAAAGGGCAGCACCGACCGTCCAAGTCGGAAAAAGGGCAGAACCGACCGTCCAAGTCGCAAAAAGGGCAGAACCGACCGTCCACGTCGCTAAAAGGGCAGCACCGACCGTCCAAGTCGCAAAAAGGGCAGAACCGACCGTCCAAGTCGTAAAAAGGGCCGCATCGACCGTCCATGTCGTAATAAGGGCAGTGCCAGCTTCCCAAAAGGTGGAAACCGAATCAAGTCGCCTCCATGTGAAAGAAGATCCATCAATTTCATGCACACGACCTACATATGTGGTGTGTATTTATTGATGGGGGGGCAATTTGTTGGGGTAAAAATTTACACGCCGGTTGACCAAGTCAAAATCAAAGTCAACCCCAAGCCAAGCGGGCCTAAGCCCAGATCCAGTGGGCCCATGCCTGGGTCGAGCCCGAACATGAAGCGGCCGGCCTCCCCCCATGCCAAGATAAAATTTTGTAATAAATAATTTTGTTGTATTTCTTTTGTTCTGTTTTATGGATAAATGTAAGAAAAATAGGCATAAAGCCAAAATTTTGTAAAGCTCATGACTTATGTGCAAAAAGAAATGGCACATGAACCATGGGATAGGCAAAATGCCATTTTGTGAAGCCCAAGGGGCTATGTGTAAAGTGTATGGCCTATAAAGGCAAAGATAATGAAAAAATTTAACAACTTTTTCTCTCTCCCCAAAAATTTTAGATCTGAGATCTTTTCTCTTTCTTCAAGGTTCCAAAACCTTCTTCTTTCTTTTGAATTAAATCAAGAGTTTTACTCTTCATTTTATAAAACTAAATAGTTTTTCACCACAAAACCCACAAAGGGGAGCTTGGATCTGTTATTAGATCTCAAAAAGGAGAGATTTTTAGATCTCACATCTCTTGATCTTCAAAATCCAGCCAACAGAGGAGGAAGAAGAAGACCCCCCCTTCATTAACCAAAACATTTTAGGAGTTTAACTCCACTCTAAACCCTATTTCTGGGACTAAAAGCCCCTTTTTGGTCGCTAGCGCAAAGCGCCCACGTGCCGACACGTGGCGCATTTGCGCTCAGGCGCCCAGCGCTCGAGCGCAAAACGCCCACGTGCCGACACGTGGCGCATTTGCGCTCTGGCGCCCAGCGCTCGAGCGCAAAACGCCCACGTGCCGACACGTGGCGTGCATGCGCAACGCTCGAACGCAAAGCGCCCATGTGCCGACACGTGGCGCGCTTGCGCCCCAGTGCTCGAGCGCAAAGCGCCTACGTGCCGACACGTGGCGCGTTTGCGCCCCAGCGCCCAGCGCTCGAGCGCAAAGCACCCACGTGCCGACACGTGGCGCGCTTGCGCCCAAGCGCCCAGCGCTCGAGCGCAAAGCGCCCACGTGCCGACACGTGGCGCGCTTGCGCCTAGGCGCACAGCGCTCGAGCGCAAAGCGCTCAAAGCGCTGGCCCCACGCATTCTTTGGATGTCTTTTCCCCTTTTATTTATATATACATGTATATATATACATATATATACATATGTACACATACACATACTCCACGACACTGTCCCCCTCAAAAAAATTTTGGGCCGGGGCGCTGCCCCGAACCCCGCAAGGGGGCTGCTAGCCCCCTTGACCCCCAGCCCGCTATCCGGGTAGCGGGACCCCCGTAAAAACTCTGCGTAGCTCCCGATATATCCAAAACCCCCTTTCAAAACAAAACACACGTACACTGCACATTGAGTTCGCATGACCAGTTTAACCCGTTAATCAGAGGTTTCCTCGCCCCAAAGACAAGGGGTAATTAACGACAGCTTAGTCCGCGGCTGCCGGAGATTCGGATCCCCACAATTATTAAACCCCTGCCTACCCTAGGCAGGGGGAATCTGTAGTACGCCTGAGAAGCGTGCGCGTATTCCCATCTCAATGGGGTGATGAAAAACACCCTACAATATCATGATAGTATTCGATTTTTTTATAAGAAATATCATATGACAATTTAGATCTTCATTTAATATTGCATGACAATATAAAGGCTAAATTTCACTTAAATACCAAAAGCTTTTGGTAATTTTTTTAATATAAATACCATATAATTAGTGACTTCTGAGTAGACACTGAGAATGATCATCATATCTAAATAAATACACTGTTTTGTTATTTCAATTTACAATTTATAATTTACAAATACGAACGCCAATTTTATGTTATGTAGTAGCTATAATCCAATGTAAATAATAAATTATATCAATATTTTAGCTAAAAAATTTATTTTTCAATGAATTCATTATATAGTAAATTGTTAAATAGCAATAATTATTTTAGTCATGAAATTTTAGCATAAGTTTTAAAGCAATTATAGTTTTTATAAATAAATATAAAATAACTATTGTTATTTGAAATATTATTGTTTCACCATATTTGAAAAAAGATATAAGACATTTTTAGTGACTAGTTTAATACGAAATGTTATTATTTCTCTTTTGAAAATATTTTTCGAAATTTCTATCAAATATTGTAACCGGATCTTTCATTCATCTTAACGAAATCGTCCATTTCTTACTCACCCCCTTACTCCAATTCCAAAGTTGGGTTATTTTTCTTCAACTTAATTGTGCCACTCATGTCAATTTTGTCCATCTCTTTTATTCTAATTTAATTAGTTACTAAGACGATGTCACCGTTCTTCGTACTCGGTTATGACACCGCACAATCACTATCTCACACGCATACCTCATTAGGATCTTTCAGGTTCCTAACGAAAGTGTGGATATTTATCGTTACACTCTTTCCACATTTCCTCACTTTCCACCCGATGTTACCAAAGAGGACGCCTCAAGACTCCTCTACGGTTATGATTACCTTCATTTGTTCAATTATCCTCTCACCTAAACTCTTACACCACAAGCCCGTATCTTGGCATTTCTTTTGGTTGTCACCGTGTATCCTAAATCCGGTGGTAAAGATAGGGTCACACTAACACTCAAGCTCCTCATCTATTGTGTGTTCGCTCGAATCAAAGTAAACCTTCCCTTATTTATCATCAATTCGATATGGAGTTTTCCAAATTCCAAATCAAATCTTTATTATGGCAAAGTAGTCATAAAGATCATTGACGATGCCGATATATATTCCACCATTGACTCCTCTATTCAGTCTGTCGACAAACATTTCGATTTCTATAATGTCTATCTCATGGGATTAGCAGATTATGACATGCAAGGTCCACCTCCTCCACATCAATCTTCACCACATCCACCTCATGAACCCGAACCACAACAACCACCTCCTTATAATTTCCAAGATTTTGAAAACCGTTTCTTCCTACGTTTCAATGATTTGAATCTCAATATCAACAATCGTTTCAAAAATCTCAATACTCGAATCAATGAAACAAAAGCCTATCTCCATTATCATTTCAACTATCAGTACACTCATATTTCATATCCTCCACCGTTTTCATTTCAGTATCACTCTCACATGGATGTCGATCAGCCTCCACAGCCAGATGATGATGCGTAATTCTTTTATTTCATAGTCTTATGTATTAAAATTATGCATTTGGTAGTATTTGAACTTATCTCGTATTATTATGTGTGGTGTGTATTAGAATTTTATGAAGTATTTGAAGTTATTTAGTTTATTTGCTTAAATCTATGTATTATTATTATTATATTTTATAAAAACCTATTCCTATGCTTTCTTATTTTTCATATTTCTTCTCCATGCTTACAAGATTTTGATATTTCCAAAAAGGTGGAGAAATAATGAGCATATATTAAGGGGGGCATATGAATATATTTTCAAATTATATTGGGTGTTTTGTAAAATATAAAAAAGGGGAACATTGTTAACATATGAATCTTTTTGTGTTTTGATTATTTTACAAAACCGCATTTCAAATATACTATATGTTACAAACCATGTCAGATTACTCAAAGTGCTACATAACTGGTGTTATTCAAGTATAAGTATACTCAATATTGCAAACTGACATCTCAATAAGAACTTTGGCAAGATTCGGACACGCTCAATACCCATTTAAAGGTTATAAACGGAGATGTCGCATATCGAGGACATTCAAGACTTTTTAACTTTATTTGAGTCTAGAATCAAGTCGATCTCAAAAGGTTAAAATCAATTTTTCTATCCTATTTCAATTAAACCAAAAATCTCTTTTTAAAATCTTATTTTCAAAATAATGTTCAGTATTTGAAATATCAGATATGGACGTCCCTAGGACGTCCATCATAGACGTCCATAATGTAAGCCGATGTCGCGCACCCCGCGGGTTCACGGGGAGGCGGAATTTTTAAAAAACAATTTTAACGAACTATGCAACACCGGCTAACTCAAGGATCTATACTAAAACCTTAACTAACTAAACTTACTAGGAGGTTTAGCTACTCTGTAAGAGTGTTATACCTCATAGAATCGGTCCTTCGGGTCTTCTTGTCCGCTTCTCCTTGGCTTCTCAGTGAACAGATGAAGGTTGCATAATCGGCTTCCTCGTGTCAAAGATGATTCATCCGAGAGTTTGTGCTTCAAGCTCTAACCTCTAAACCGAGGTAACTAAGATACTTGGTTCGATAATCTATGTAGCCTAGGTGATATAGAGAATATCTAATGGATTGTATTATCTCACTAAACCCTTTATTTTATAACACATGTGAGTGTAATGGTTTACTATAGGAAGAAAGAGATTGAACTTGGAGAGAAAAGTGAGAGAGCAAAAAAAATGAACGAAGAGTGAAAATGGCTAAGTGTAGAGAATGGCTAATATCTCATCTCACTTAACCATGGAGATTTTTCACAATATAAAAATCTCCCATGGTTCAACAGTGATCTCAAACCAATATAATAATCCATGAGCCATTCCTCTCACCATGCCAAGTATGTCTCCTTCAATTCCATCTCATTACCAAAAATGGATAATACCAAATAATGAGGTGTCTCCTTTTAGAAGTATTCTTGAGAAAATTACAAGAATACCGCTCACCGTATATACATACCCGTATCCGTATTCCGAAAAATACGAATACACTGAGACGATAACAATCTAATAATACAATACTAGGATCCGGCTTAAACCAAAACCCACTAGTATTGTCCGTCCGAACATCATCCGTGTATAAGAACACGTATGCGATCATAGCCCTGCCGTAAAACCAAATGGCCTCTACATCTTTTGCCTGAAACAGGGAAACCCTATGTGTGGGACTCTAAAGAATCGACAGTACGCTGGCAGTGGCACGTCAGCGGTACTAGCAGCACGTAACGGCTACCCAGGTATCTGTCGATAAGAAGGTCGATGAGCAAACTCATCTGAACTCCTGCTGAACCTATCTGTGACAATCTCCGTACAGTCCGGTCTGTTCATCTAAAATACTCGCATATCGGGCCTAGGGGAATGGTAAACGGCAGACCCCTAACAGCCTAATAAGTCATGTTGGAGAAAGCCCAATACACCCTGAGAAACTACTAGAGTGCCAACCAATATTTCTCGACCGCCTTGTCCAGGGACTTTGTGTAATGGCTTTCCGAACACTGCGCGATATCAACCCCCAATACCGGGAGAGACGAATCCTATCCGATCGCTACTGCCTCTAAGTGCTTCGGGACTACACCCAACTACTACCTGTTTGCACGACTCCTTTAAGCCGTGGTAGGGGAGTAATCAAAGTGCAGTGGGAACACACTCAAGATGAAGTGGCGATGGCAAGTCAACAGACTAACCTGTACTCATGTCACCTGAGAACTTCTACCTGACGATAGGTATAATACCAACCAGCAGTTCCCGACAAGTCCTGTCCAGTGTAACTCATAACCTAATGAGCACCTGCATACTATCTCCTGTTGGATATATATATGCCCTAGGGGCCTTCATTGTATAGGATGCTAGGAATATGTATGTACATGACAGTCTTGCTTGATATGATAGTACGCTATTTGGTTTGTCTTTGTCTTAACATATGATATATTTTACTTGGTATTTTTATATACATGTTGATAAAGCCCATAGGGTGTTTTCCTGACTACCGGCGTTGTGATGGCAGTCATATTTGTGGGAGCTGGATAGTCAATAGGCACATCCTTAGATGTCCCTGGTCGCAGGAGTATCGAGACTGGGCATCGATACTCCGGAGTAGACTAGTGTATATATATCTAGACCCTGAGGAGGGGCGATGGACTGGTCCCGCAGCCATTGGTGGAGTGCATCTAAGATTGTATACAAATGCTCACTGGGTGTGAGTATACCGGACAGGACTCGCCGAGAACTGACTGGATGGTATTATAGCTAACGTCAGATAGCAGTTCTCAGGTGACATGTATGCAGATAGTCCATTGACTTAAGGTCGTCATTTGTCTCGTGTGAGTTCCCACTGTGCTTTGATTACTACCCTACCACGATTCAAAGGAGTCGTGCAAACAGGTTTTAGTTGGGCACAGTCCCGAGCCACGTGGAGGCAGTGAGCGACTGTTAGGGATTCGTCTCTCCCGGTATAGGGAGTTGATATCGCGCGGTGATCGGTTGGTCATTACCATAAGTCCCTGGCCAGGGCTGATTGAGAATTACTGATGGACTGATCAGTAAATTCTCGGATGGTCTTGAGCCACGCCGACACGACTTGTACGGTTATTAGGGGTCTGACGTCTACCATCTCCCTAAATCATACATGCGATACTCTTAGACGAACAGACCAGACTGTGTGGATATTGTCACGGACAGGCTCAGTAGGAGTACGGATGGGTTACCTCATCGGCTTTCTTATCGACATCTACCTGGGGACCGTTACGTACAGCTAGTGCCGCTTGCGGTTTGTGGTTAAACCCACTGCCAGCATAGTAGTCGAGTCTTTAGAGTCCCACACAGAGATTTCCCAAACCCAGGCGAAAGATATAGAGGTCGTATGGTTTTACGACAAGAGTTCGGACGCATATGTGTTTAAACGCACGTACGACATTCAGACAGTTTTTACTAGCCGGCTTTGGTTTAAGCCAGATTCTAGTATCGGGTTATTGGATTTATACAGTCTAAAGTTTTTTCGTGTTTTCACGGATGCGAGGGGCGTTCTCGTAATTTTCCGGGAAGCTTCTAGAAGGATGATGCCTAAGGGGGTTAAGGTGGCATTTTCATTAAATGCATTTGTGACTCATTTGTGTGATTCATCATGTCATTAAATGCATCATTAATGCATCATTAATTACTTAATGACTCATATGGTGAATACTCATATTGAATTAATGAAGCATGGTGAATAATCATTTTAATTCATTTATTTGATAATTCATTATGCTTCATATATTCAAGTGAGAAGCTTTTCTATTTTCATTATCATCTTCACCTTCTCTCTCCTCAAGCTCACTCTCTCTTCAAACCCTAATCCTACCACTTATGAGTTGAGATCAAGGATTAGAATAGAATAAACACTCCATAACCTAACTCTATATCATCTTAGTTACTTTGATTGGCAACTAGAGAAACTAAGTAATCTCAAGTTTAGAGATAATAGCTTGGATTAGGGTTCTCGGGTGAATCATCTATCACCGATAGGAGGCCGAGGAGGACGTAGAGATCATAAAGACGAAGGACTCGAATCATTAGGTATAATCTCTTTACATAGTAGCTTAGAACTCTATGGTTGATGTTAATTATCGTTTAGAAAAGATCTTCGGTTAGTCGATATTTGCATATTAAACAAGATTGTTTTTCATATTTCCGCCTCCCCGCAACTCGTGGGGTGTTGTGCATCGACTTACGTCTCCCGTACGACGTACTAATGGCTGTGGGACAGATCATCTCCCCTGCTGGTATGAGAAGCGTATACACTAGTCTACTTTGAAGTATCGATACCCCGTCTCGATAATCCTACGACTAGGGACATGTATAAGGATGTGCTTATAGACTACCCAGCCCCCACTACTGTGACTGCTATCACAACGCTGGTAGTCAAGCAAAGATCCTAAAGGCTCTACCAATATGTATAAGCGATATGCTAAAAGAAACACATGCACATATTGAGATAGAATCAAACCAAGTAGCATACTGCCATTTTGTGCAAGATTATTATCATAACTGTGAATATCCCAAGTTTCCAATATGTAATATACAATCTAGTATGATACAATAATGGCCTCTAGGGCATATCTCACTAACACATAACGGTTCCAAAATTTTCAAATTTTGAAATTTGGTTTGATTTTTGAAATCCCAACGGTTATAAACTGCCCTTAACTGTCCTAACTTCCACGAGCAGTTATTAAAACCGCCCCAACTACCCCTCATTGGTATTCTATATAAAGGACAAAATTCTAAGGAGTTTTTAAAAACGAATTCAATCACCCGATTTTCATTTTCTTTACTCTCAAGTGTTTGTGAAAACTCTGCCTCTCTTATTCTCAAGTTTTTACTACTCTGTTCAGAGAGAAAAGATTTTTTTAGCACCATTAGAATATTCTATTCTTTTAGAAAAGAAAGATTTCTAAAAGTTTCGAAGAAGTAATTGTTTTTAAAACTTACTTAATAACTTCTTCAATTTGTTTTCAAATTTTTTTTAATTTCCAAAAATACAATCCTTCATCTTCTTGAATCAAAATCTTGATTTATCTTTTGAGATCGTTAGAATTGTTAGATTTGGTTTGTAAAGATTTTAAAATTTTTCTTTATACAACCTAGTGAAGAAAGGTCTATGATCTTCACGTTGTAAAAGGTTTCGGACTTGAGGCTTTGGGAAACAGTCTAGATGTTAACAGCCGGCAAGTGTAAAAATTTAGATCTGAGCCTGGGTAAAAGATCTGGGTTTCTCCACCTGCAAAGAGTCACTGGATGGTGTGTTAAATCCTGAGCATGAGCTCTCAGGCGGGGATTAACCACAGAGTTGGTGAACCTCGATAACAATTCTCTATGTCCGTTTATTTTTCTGCATTTTTGTGACTGTTTCTGTGATTATGATAGTTTAGTATTTTATATTCCACTGCATAGTTTCTATATTCCCAAAATTACTCTGTGTTTGCCATAAAAGCTTATTCATCCCCTCTAAAATTGTTTTCATTGTTTTCATGTGTCGATATTTGACACAGGAGTTTTCAAAAAGAGCTATTGTCATACTATTTTCACGTTTCCATGATCGACACAATAGTTGAGTTGTTCACGAATGATTATTATTATCATTTTGTTGCGCTTAAATTCAAGTTTAAGATATACATATTACATTTATGACTCGCATGCTTTCATATGCCGTAGTGGTTTTGCTATGCCCATATCTGGCGAGATATAGATTTACTTTATAATTCCCTAATAACCACATACATTAGTATACTACACATGCTAGAATAGCGATATACGAGTTGTACATGATGGATTATTATTGCTGTTGTGCATCGCTTGAATTTAAGTTTCGATACATGTTTATTTACCTTCTGCAATGTACATGTTTACCCGTGCCTTAGTTGTTTCATCGCTTATGCATGCGATTTCTATCTTGTTATGTGAATTCTGCTCACGAGTTGGCAACTCACCCTCGTTGTGCCATAACTTTTTGCAGATTTGGTCACTTAGATCGGTAGCGACGGTGGGAGAGCATATTTTGGGGGTGGTTGCATATTTATTTTTGAGCTAGGTGGGTTTGAATTCGTTTCGGCACTTGCCATGTATCTATTTTTGTATCTAAAAGTATTCCGTCATCCAATGTATTTACTTGAGACCTTAGATGGTGTATTGTTATTGTATTCGAACTCGTGTGGAGTCGGCTTGACTTTATTTATATGTAGTGTTTATTGCTTTCCGCTTGTTGTTCTTCGTCATTAGGTATCGTATATTTTGCGTGAATTATGTCTCCGTTGTGTTGGCGTCGAGTTAACTCCCGTGTGGAGATACGTTTATTTTTACTGCTGTTGTATTGAAATTTTATTCAAAACTTACATAGTAAGCGATGCCCGTTTTTCAAGTGTTAATTCGTTACAAAAACAAGATTTATTTTATTTTTATAAATCTTTTCTTAAAACTTCACCTCTATTTTCTTTTAAATGGTTTAGATTCCTAACTTAGGCTTACTTGGTTACAGTAGGGTTCACTGGACTTCACGTGATTCTTATACCGGTCACGTGTCTTTTCGGTTCATGACAGAGTAGACTGTTGTAATATAGCTATTAGGTGAGTTGATGAGGCGAGCCAAGTCGTGGCGAGTGGACTCTGATTCGACTGTCGGGATTTGCAACGGCTGGTCATGAGAATTTAAACGAGCCAATTCGCCGAGTTGACGAGATGGGGTCAGCGGCGTGTTAGGCGAGACGAATTGCAATGATGAAACATTTGGAATTTGGAGACTCTTCTCACTTCACCGACTCGTCCACGACAAAGCGAGTTGATCGAGACTCGGCATCTCGTCCATGTCTTCGATGAGACAGGTAAAAACTCGCCTCGTGGCGAAACGAGGTGAGGAAACAAATCCTGGCCTCATTTGCCAGGTATAATTCTGCATATGCCAAAAAATAGATTATAAGATATTAAGAGAGAGAGAGAGAGAGGAGAGAGAGAGAAACAGAGACCAGTGTCTAGTCCTAAATTAATGATAAATTGATTTTAAAATGATTTTTTTACTCTCTAAAAGCAATTAAACTCTTATTGAAAAGTTAAATAATGAAACAGGAAAGAAAACTAAAACAATCTTCTAGATAACAATAATTATAGAAAGAACCAAAAATTTCTTACCATATTTGGAAAAAGAGTCCCTGTTGTTGCAAAAATAATAACATGGATGATGTCCTTCAGTGGTGGTCATACATCCTATGTGCACTGCACGTAGGATGCACTAATACCAAAATCCTCATGTTTCACATTAAACGCGGCCGCTGATTTCTTTTTTGGATGAATTTGGACTGTACGATGTGATAGCATGCATGCTATTTTGGAGACAATAGCAGGGACTCCAAATCCTTCGATTTGATCATGAGCTTCCAAAGCAACGCAGCAAAGTTAACGGAAGCAAAAGGTTAACAAGAAGAATAAGAAGAAAAACCATTTTTCTGGATAAATTATGAAAAGAAACAAATCATTAAGTGAGAGAAACCTTTCTCCTAGCGAACCGGATCCTTTCTAAACAATCAATAGAAAACAACAAAATGAAAATGTTTTGAATATTTGTAGAAAAGTCCTCATGAATTTGAAAGAGTCAAAATTGTCAAACCAACATTTTCCCAATTTCTTTTTAAAACCAAATAAAAAGTATATAAATTTTTTTTTGGATGATAACTTCAATTTCTTCCTGTCCATTGATCTATCACTTTTTGGGGGTTAGGCTAATACCCTTAGGCCATCTTGAATCTAATTATCCACATGAAATGTAAAATTGGAAAACAAAATGCATAACGGTGTTTCAATGACTGTCCCAACTTCATCCAAAAATTCAAAAAAATCAAATAAATGCAAGACCGAATATTTTTGATAAGCAGAATATTATTTAAGCAACCAAACTACGTACATAACAGGTGGGATCTGCCGGTCCAATGTATTTTTATGTAAATTGAAAAACCGGAAAAAAATATGTACGCTTAATTTTTTTTATTCCTTCATCCAAAAAAAAAAAAAAGATATGGCTGGCTTTAACCAATAGTAAATTGGCAAAATAATAGTAATTTCATTTTCAAAAAGGAAAAAATAGTGATATTCCACATCAAAATAAATTTTTTTTAATAAAATAAAGATTAGATATTTGAAATCAAATCTAGGACATTTAATGAAAGAACATTTTACCAAAAAAAATATACACTACTCTAATTACTAAAACACCAACATATTTCGTATTTACTTAAAAGACCCCTATACATTTAAATTGCACTAAAAAAACCTAACTAGTTTTCCATCCAAAATCAAGTGTCCCGTTAGGAAGATGGAGCTTGAGGTTGAGCCGCTCTCTTAACTTATAGGTATTTAGGTAAGTCTTTCTACCACACACGAAAAACCCACAAGATCGTTTAGTTGAAGATCGATATAGGGCAACTAAAAAATCACTCTCCTTTCGAATGAGCTTGCCACTAACTCGAAACTTGCAATTAAAGAAACAACAGATTTCGACAACCTCGTTACTGGAGAAGGTTGAGAAAGATAAGATGGTTTCCATTATTAATTTGAGAGATTTTTAATCAAAATCTAACCCTAAAGCCAACTAAGGGATAAAGTTAGGAATTTTGAGAGAAGAAGAGGGTTGAGGTTTTTTTAAACCCAAGCCCGATACTCATTGTTAACTTTCTAAAAGAGTAATTGAAGCTATACCAAAACAAAAATTTCCTAGCACTACCACAAATAAGGGTTGTCCCTACGGATTTATCCGTAGGGGCAAACCACTGCCCCTATGGATATATCCGTAGGGACAAGAAAATACCCTGTAGGTACAAACGCCGTAGGTGCAAGTTGAAGTCTTGAACTTGCCCCTACGGACTAAAATTTGCCCCTACGGAGTTATGTGTAGGTCCAGTTTGACCTACGGAATAGACCGTAGAGGCAAAAAATTTATTTTATTTACGGTTTTATAAAATAGATTAGGTGTACCTACGGATGTATCCGTAGGGCCAACTAGTGGCCCCTACGGATAAGTGCATAGGTATATATCCGTAAGTGCAAAATATCAGGATTCCTGATATTTTGCCCCTACGGATAACTGTGTAGGGGCATTTGTTTGCCCCTACGGATATATCCGTAGGGGCAAGCTTAACCCCTGATACTGAGATCAAAGGGGAAAATTATCAGGTATCCTGATATTTTGCCCATACGGATATATCCGTAGGGGTAATGAAGGGCCCTACGGTGAAATCCGTAGGTACATATTATCAGGTTTTTTAAAAAAAAAGGGCTGCCTATTTTTTTCTCGCCTTGTGCACAATAATATATACATCGATCATATATAAAATCAATCATCATGCAGAACATATATCGCAGTATTCATAATCACATCTCACGCATAATATACAAAAGAAACCAAAAAGCAGAATATGATATCAATATAAACACGCAAACACCACCAATATCAATATCGTCCAAAATGTAGTACAATATGTATCATATAAATAATTACATGTTTAAAATATAAGAATCAAAAAGCTACCCTAGCTCGGTCCAGCTCCACCTCTGATAAATGCCAGAATCTGGCGCGCCTGCTCCTCGGTCAATAAATCATGCAATGCGGAGCGTGCGAGAGTCTGAGCGGGCTGTGGAGCTGGCGATGTGGTTTGCGCAGCCGCCGTCGAGATAGTGGCTTACGGAGCCGCGGCTGTGGGAGTCTGAGCGGGCGGTGGAGCTATAGGAGCTATCTGCGGAACCGCAGCCGATGTAGTGGCTTGCGGAGCCGCAGCCGAAGGAGATGCATGTGGAGGCTCGGCCGATGTACCCTGTCATGTCTGAACCTAACGTGTGTAATAAGCGAGTAAGAATTGTGTATTATTCGAATTCGTATCATTATCAAGTTATTTCGAACCCCCATTTGGATATCTAGTTTGGAAAACCGTAGTTTATTTTAATTAGATATGTATGTATGATTAATCAAAGCTAAGTCTACAACCAAATAAGCTCAGGCTACGTAATAATATTGGATATGTTGATAACTATAATATGACATGATATTTTACTATTAAGTAGTATACATACCAGCATCTCCTTCAACTCCTGAACGGTGGCCTTCAAACTCTCCAGTTCCTGCTGGACACGTCGCTCACTGGATACGGAGGAAGTAACCGCCGGGGTGGAGTCCAACCTCATATTGGCCTTGCTAGGGCCCAGTCCCCCGTCTCTCTCCCAACCTCCATGGTGCCCTCCGTGTGCGGCGTCCAGGACTGGGGTCAGCAGCCTCGGATCGCTCTGTCCGGTAAAATCGATCCCCGATGCCTCGACCTGCTCAACCACCCGCTCCTACACCCACATTAACCAGTAAAATATAAGTATATAATTTATATTTGAACCTTCCAAAATTAAAATTTCAAATAGGGGTTGAATAAATATTAACACTTACGCAATACTCCTGGATAGCGACGTCGGGGTATTGAAGCCCGCCCGTGGCGGGATCTGTCGAGGTGCCATGGACGGCAAGATATGCGGACAGCACGCTCGGTGTACCACCTTGCGCCAGGGCTGAGCTGTCTGCAATATTAGAAAATAACTCTTAATATTAGATATATTAGAAAATAACTCTTAATATTGCATTATATCACAAAGGCCGGTCTATTGTAATTACCGATAACTCCATGGCTCGAGTAATATTCCTCGAGCCACCTGTATAAGTGGGGCGACCCCTCTTCGCCGACTTCCTATTCTCTATATTTTGAGCGGCCTGTTTCTGCACAACACATTCACATTTAGTTTTCTAATTAAGGAACACAAAAAAAAAATTATATACTAAATAATGAATTACATTTAAAATACATACCTGTTTGCGTTGAGAGTCGAAATATTTGCACAATAGATACCATGTCTCTACGTCGACTCTCGCAAAGGTCGGAGTAGATAGGAGGGCCGCTCTCTCTGCCTCGGGGGTCGCCATCCACAGGGAGTAGTAGTCGGCCTTCAGCTCATTTCTGTTGTATCGGACCTTGGTCTGCATGTTCTTCATCAGGCCATTGTATAGAGCATGAAGGTCGAGCACCCTCCCAGGGTGATCAAGGTCGGGGACAGGCTGAAAATCGTAATCCAACTGAAAATACAAAAAAAACATTGTTATTAGATTACAAGTGTTAATAATAAATATATTGGATAAATCAAATGAAAATATATATTAATACCCGAGCCTGATCAAAGAAGAGAGCGAATGAGCGCCGGTGCTGGTCGCCCCACTCAACGCGAAGTGGATAGTTCTTCACGAGCCGGCTCTCATCTCCCATATACCGGCCGAACCTCTCGGCATGAGGACCGGTATAGCGATAATCAAGGGTAAAAAAGAGGGGGAATGCTGCCTCCCCTTAGCTCTGTCAGGCCTCAGCCCATGGGACTGATTCGGGCCTCGAGTCCCCCTCTGGGGATGGGGAGGCCCTACGTCTGCAAGAAATATCAAGACAATCAATATTAAGACAAAGTTGTATTAAGAAATCAAGCTTAAACGAAAATTGAAGTGTGATATATACCTCCGGTGACTAAAGCATGAGCCTGGGCCTGGGCAGCAGCACGAACGGGACGATAGTTCCTCCGGTGAGGAACAGCCGGTGTCTCGGATGCGGACGCATCGCCTCCAACTAGAAAATAAACATTGACGCTAAATTTCCATGAAATTCATATTTATTCTATAGAGGATATGTAAAATGAATAAATATTTTATATTTATTCATACTAACCTACAGACGATGCGGAGGGTACGGAAGTGGCAGGAGTGGCCCCTGCGTCAGATGTGGACGCACCACCTATAATTAGACAATTAAAAATAGATTATATAAGTAATTGCAAAAAGAATGTGTAGATCAATAATATAATATTCTAAATTAATATGCATGCACTATAGAATATATAAATATACCCGCAGGTGCGGTGGTGTCACCACCTACAGCTAGACAATAAAAAAAATTACTATCTAAGTAAGAGCAAAAGGAAGGTGTGTATATTTATGATATAGCATTCTAAATCAATATATATGCACTATATGATATATAAACATACCTGGAGGAGCGGGAGTGGTCTCTGCCCCTGATGTGGACGCATCACCAACAACTAGACAATCAAACATTGACAATATAAGTAATTTTGACATGAACAGGCATGAATATTTATAATATTACATTCAAAATGGATATGCTTGCAATATACCTGGAGGTGTGGTAAAGTCCACACGGAAGGAGGCATCCGAAGGGGTCTCCGATCTGGGTGCAAGATCGGCCCTCTGAAGCTCCCCACGCAGCTCTCCGGGCGGCAGAACCGCTCTGCCTCTGCCTCTGCCGGTGCCGCGGCTGGAGCTCCTGCCGCCCCTCGCTACTCCCGTCATCGTCATTAAATCTAGATAAACGGTTCGTGGACGCATTAGAAAATCATTACAAGTATTGACTATATATGTATAGATCGTAAAATGTGAAGTAATAATATAACATTACTGATAACCTTTTTCGTTTCGTGGGCGCATTATACATATTTACTTGGATTTCATTATCGATGTCATTTTTAACCCACGTAACTTCATGATCGGCCGAAGACAACCCATCCTTCGAAACAGACGGTCAGAGCACTATAAGCCTTCTCTCTTCTTCATCCTCATTGCTGTCCTCGAATTCTGGGACATCGTAGATATCCCTGGGTTTCTAACGGCATACAACACTCCATCCCGGATACTTCAAACACTGTGAGTAGTATACTTGGAACGTTTGGTTCGGAAAGATAAACGGATCTTCCTGACCGTAAAATCGAAGTGTGTTCACACTGGTCAATCCATATTCATCTTTCCAAGTCCCAAGATTGCTTCTCCACTTATCCGTATCGGTTCGCGTATCGTACTAAGTACACTGGAATAAATAAAAGGGTTCTGATCGTCCGGGATAGTGGATGCCGAGTATACAATTTAAGTACCCATAATAAATCACACCGTCCGATCCTACCGTCCCAATCCCACTATTCTGAGTGGTTCTAGATGTTTCTATGTCCTTAACTTCGAATTTGTATCCAAGGAGACCAAATCCTTTGTAATATGCAACCTCCATACTAGGAAATTGAGCTAAACATCTTGAATCACTCTCAAATGATGCAGACAAGTTCGGATCGTGGATCTAACAAAACAAATTTTACGACAAATACATGTTAGTTATATGTATGCCCTAGAGGCCATTGCTATACATAGGATGTATATTGTAGTGGATGCTTGGACATATATAGGGAGGACTTTCTTGCTCGACATGATAGTATGCTATCTGGTTGCTCTTTACCTTAACGTGTACACTGATTGTCTCTCTGTTACATATTGGTAAAGCCCTTAGGATGTGTACTTGACTACCTGAACTATGATGCGGATCATACTAGTGGGGACATGGTAGTCCATAAGTACATCTTTCAAGGTCCCTAGTCGTGGGTATATCGAGACGGGGCATCGATATACCAGAGTAGACTAGCGTATACCTTCTCGACCCATACAGATGGGCGAAGCCTTGATCCCATATCCATTGGTGTTTGACATCAGAGATGATATACGGGTGCTCAGTGGAGACTGGGTACACTGGACGGACTCGCCGAGAACTCGCATTATACCTTACGTCAGATGGCAGTTCTCTGGTGACACTGGTACAGGTTAGTCTGTAGACCCGAGATCGTCAAAGAGTCTTGTGTGATTCCCACTGTGCTTTGATTTCCACCTTACCACGTCCAAGAGGGCGTGCAAAACGGTCGTTTTTGGGTACAGTCCCGAATCACATGGAGGTAATGAGCGATAGGAGGGGATTCGTCTCTCCCGGTATAGGGAGTTGATGTTGCGCTGTGTTCGATTGGTTATAACCGGAAATCCCTGGCCAGGGTTGCTGAGATTTACTGGTAAGTGTTACCAGCAGTTTCTCGAACTGTTATAGACCTCATATCGACACGACTTATCGAGCTATTGGGGTCTGACGTTTACCACCCCTAGGCAAGATATGCGACATATCAGACGACGAGAACGGACTGTACGGTAAGTGTTACTGGTTGGATTCACAGGAGTGTGAGCGGGCTTGCTCGTCGATCTTCTGATCGCTCAATACCCGGGTGGCCGTTACGTTTAGCAGACCGCTTGCGGCTTATGGGTGTTTGATATGATCATCACCTGCTGCCGGCGTATTGACGAGTCTTTAGAGTCCTACACAGAGGTTTCCTGGCTCAAGCGAAACAAAATAGGAGCGCATATGAGATATGTGCGGAACCGAGAATAATGCGTGTATGTGATACCGTATTCTATTCTCGCGATGAATGTATCGATTGGTTGTATGCGATATAACCTAGTTATCGAATCGAGAATTGATTCGATAAGTCGATACATTGGATATTAGTCGATCATATGCTATATGACCGGATCGTTAAATCAAGTGTTGATTTAATGATTTGATGTATAATTATATATTTGATATATTACTTTACATTAACTAGTATTGGTTCACTTAAGATTATTTTTCTCACTTGATGTGCACATTGTATATGCGATATATTTTTGTGCACTTGATTGTATCATGTTTGATGATACATGCAAACTTGGGTGTATGTTTGCTTTATACCATCTTTAGGTTAATGGTTGGGTTTTTCATTTGTTTTTATTTATTTTCCTTATTCATTTTGGCAAGAAATGAAATGATGGCTTTCTTTGGATTTTGTTGAAGCTTCATGAAGCTTTGAAAGCTTGACCATTTTGTTTCTTTCCTTAACCTAACCATTAGACCTAACCCTAGTTTATTCTCTACACTTGTTAACTCACCCATGGTCGCAATATGATCAGGGTCACTTGATTTTCTATTTTAGTTAATTGATTTTTCCATTTCTTTCTTCTTCTTCTTCTTGAAGAAGAAAGAAAACCCTTGCTAGAAATAATCAAGTGATGATTCCAAGTGAGAAATCCAAATCCAAAGTGAACCCACTTCCTATTTCTTCATCCTCTACCACTTGCCATGTAGTATAGGGTGTTTTCTTCACAAGTTTCATGACTTGGTGAAGTTGGAGCTTGATCTTGAGTTGCCTCGACGTAGATCATTTTCGGCATCGAAGTTGACGACCTAGCCCGATCATTTCTTCGACGAAACCATCGCTAGAGTCCGGGATCCAATGATCGCAGCGGAGGGACATCATCATGGAGCTAAGGAAGTGGAGGACCGGATCTACAAAGGTTGTATTTCCGTTCACTTAGGAGTTAAGATGATAACTTGCTTGATGTTTCGCCTATCCTCTAGTAATCGATCTTACATTAGGGTTTCTCGGCACCGGAAAATTTTGAAATTGGCATGGTTGATACCTTGTGAGACCTCATTAGTGTGCCTAGGAACTCTACAGTGGTATCAGAGCCTAGTTAGAGCCTTAGGCGATTAGTAGACGAAGTTAGAAACCCGATCGAACCCGAAACCCTAATTCTAAATCCCTCTCTGGAAATTTTCTAGAATTTTGGATTTTTGTGAATTAAAAATAGCCAAAAAATTCAGTAGGGTTTTATAGGAATTACTGTGAAATTCGTGGACCCAAATCAATTAAACCGCCGCGGAACCGCGGCCTTACCCTAGGTTTGGCGGCGGTTCCGCGGCAATAAAGTGAGCTTGATCACTTCTGTTTACACAGTAATCTCTATCTTCAGTTGCTGTATTTTATGGGTATTTTTATTATGACTCAAGAGTTGAGTATTCTGGGGTTGTATTGGGGACTCGATGATTCGATCGGATTATTTAACTTTGTTTACTGTGTTTTTCCGGGTATCTTTAGAACATGTTAAAAGGTTCGACCGGATGTAAATACCCACTTTTTCTCCTGTCGGGAAATTTCCAAGTGTTGGATTCTTCCGTGGTTTAAAGACGTTCTAAGTAGTGCAAGTAACGCGATGGACCCTCTAGAAGACAACAAACCTTAACTCGATTATGCGACCGTCTTGAACTACCCTTTGAACCTTAGGGTTTGGGGCAGTACGGCGTGCCACATGTGAGGTGTTGGCTTGACCCTTCTACGGCTGGACCGTTGGTACTGAGGCATGAACTGGATGTTTTTAAACCTATTTCATGTATTGAGCTGTATCGGGAAAACTTGGGTGTTTGGTTGTTCGATCGGAAAGTTTAACATTTTCTATTTATCTGGAATGCGATACAATAATTGGAATCCACAAATAGTTATGAGATAACTGAATGAATGTTATAAACATAGCACTTTAGTCTCACTTGATCGGTTGCCACGGAATTTTGATGCGATCAAAAGTCCGTCGCAATCACGTAGCGTACGCGGATACTCGCCGGGTAAACTTAATAGGCAGCTACACCCCATAGCCCCGACCAAGTGACTGTAGGAGAACCCCGCCGCCGAAAGCATCCGTCCGGGTGCTCGCGGCAGCGGTGTTCCACTTAGTGCACTTCGTCGACGGCATCGGGGGTGCGGCCGTCTACTGAAGTTTTCGACGAGCATTCGATCAAAATTGTCGGGAATCTTGTTGAATTGCCCGACTTGGTATTGAAAAGAGTTTTCGATAATGAGACTAAAATGCGGGGTTTATAATTGTTAGGCATGCGATGTCTAAGTAATTCATTTGATTAGGCATGCGATGTCTATGAAGTTTGCGGATTCCAACTGTTGTAGTTTTACACTTTTTTTTCTGTGACCGTAAGTGTAATATGTGATATCGCCGGTTTCGTTGCTATATGTCAACGACAATTGGGATGGGCATATTTACTTACGTTGATGACATGTGATGTTATGTGTTGCTGGATATATTATATTGGATCGTCGTGTTTGAATAGCCCCGGGGGGGGTTATGTGAGATGAGTGTTTTTCATTTTCATTCATGTAAAAACTTGTATGTAATATTCTTTTATTGGGGCACTTCCAGATTGCGGAAGATGTCACCTTTTGTATATTATTTACTTTTCTGCACTAGGATAGACCCAAGGAGGAGGGCACAAGTAACCGGGTTCTGGAGTTCAGTGGGAGACCAACTCGAGGAGTCGAGTCCGGGTCTCCTAACTCTAAAATTGGTAGGGTTGCTTGCCGCTCTCGTAGGGGTCTAGGGGTGTGGTTTTGGCTATTCATCGCGACCGTGGAATCCGTATTTTATACTGGCTCGTATTAAAAATACGGACGTCCTAGTATATCCAATATTTCATATGATATTTTCTGCTGCGTTATCTGTGATGTGATCATGTGATATGTTCTGTGATAGATACTTTATATAGTATGTATGATATATTATATAGACGTTACTTATGTTTTACACCCGCGCTAGCCCTGCCCCGCTCTGCCGTTAGTCACCTAACCTAACGGTGCACGAGGGGACATCGAGGCGAACACAGATGGCATAAGCGTACGTCGTATTTATCTATGATGTTTAGGTGCTTAAATGATGGGACTTCATTAATGTGATTAATGAAAGAAAAAGAAACCTAAAGATGTTGTAGAATCGAATTTCAAAAATAAAACAGGTAGCTACAGTTCTTGCTTTGCACAGCGGTATATATGATAAATCATGCACCTTATTCGATGAGGAAAGGGCCGACGATCCCTTCACCGGGAGTGACCCCTTTAGCAATAACTGGCTGATGCTACACACTCGGTTTGTCTTTTGATTGCTTCTATAGTTTCTGCTTTGCACAGCGATATATATGATATATCCCGCACCTCATTCGACGAGGAAAGGGCCGACGATCCCTTCACCGGGAGTGACCCCTTTAGCAAAACTAGAAAAGCCTAAAAAACACTCCATTTCAAAATCATTTGATTCTACAACGATATCAAGTTCATTACGCAATAGGTTTTCAGAAAAACCTGTCATAGCCTTCCGTCATTTCAGATAAGTACTAGTTAGTATTCGTGCTACGTTTGTTGACTATGTTAAGGCGTAGTGTGCGGTAGCTGATTAGTGCTTATCTGTATAAGCATATGATGCGATTGGATTAGGGTAGTCGTGCGACTTTGTTGACTATGTTAAGGGTCGTACGGGTGGGTTTAATTCAATCGGGAAATGACGGGTTGAACTTGACTAGCACTTATGATTTGTTGACTATTTTAAGGTCATATAGTTGCTAGGGGCAAAATATTATCGGGAATTTCAAGTGTTGAAATTTGCAATGAGATTGTATACCTTCTATGAGATGGTTGGATCCCGATACCCGCTGCGAGTAAGAGTTACTCCTGGGAGAGTTTTACACATTACAATTAGCCGATCAAGTAGGTGTCTAGAAAGGTGTTAACGAGGTTACGCCTCTGGGAAAACGAGATTTACATTAATTAGGTTCGTGCGAAAGCACGGGGGACCTCCCTCAAAGTACCGACACTGGCCTGGCTGAAAGATTGGCGAACTTGTAGTGTGTAATTAATCCCGGCTAGTCTTTCCTTTTAGGGTTTGAAGGAAGATTTGATTAAAACAGTGAGAGCCATCCTGATTAGATAAAATAATAACCAATCTATTCTTGCAAGAGCGCACGCTGAGTGTTTTCTTCTCTCTCTCTCCAGGTAGCGACCATATCACGCCTTAATCAAGATAGTAATACGGAATATTGACCGAACCCGCTTGTTATACTGAGCTGGGGAACGTTGGTCCTGCTCCAACTTATAATTGTTATAAGACAGAGCAGGAAATTGGGGAATACCAGATTTCCCATGCCGCCCAAACGAAGAAAGTGCATGATGATGCATCTTCTTCGGGTGTGTTCATTACAAAGAACTGTTTCTCAGTATCCTCTGCGTCCTGGGTATTTGATACCTGATCAGGATCCCAGATATGTAATCTGTTACATAAGGCTACAGAAAGGTAGAGAACTGAGAACGGGTGATAAGTTTCATGAGGCAGAAAACGGTGCAAGTGTTGCAGCCAGGTCTGTTGGTCACTGTCACCCTGTATTACCTGAATACATTGATTCTGAACGTATGTTATTAGATACCGAACCTGATATACAAAATCATATCAGTCTCTTTATTAGTAAAGAAACGATAAAATTTTGTATTGTTGGATAATATTTTGAACATTTCCTATATCAAAAATTGATCGGTTCAGGCACGTTATCTAAAAGCATTGATATTCTAAATCAAACTACAGTTCTTTAGTATACGGAACACACACAAGAGGAAGAGTTCAGAAATGAACGGATGCTTCTTGAGGTATTGTAGACTAGGTCATATCAATGCGACCCGACTAGCTAAGTTGCATAAAGATGCATATTTAAATCTGTTTGAATTTACATCTTGTGAAAACTTGCCGGTCATGTCACAAAGATAAGATGACCACAGCTCTGTTTATTTGAAGCAGAGAAAGAGTTAGTGAACTCTTGGGATGATACATATTGATGTATGTAGGTCCCCTGTCTACACATACCAAGACCGGTTCTTTGTACTTCATTAAATTCTCTGATGATCTTTCGAGATTCAGACCTATGTTCCTGTTGAAACACAACTCCGAACCTTTTGAGATATTCACAGAATATAAGTTAGAAGTAGAGAACCAATACGGGTATAAGTATTATGTCCTTTGATGAGATCAAGGAGGAGAATACTTGAGCACGGAATTCCTGGACTATTCTAAAGGAGAATGAGATTCTCTCTCAGCATTACTCCTCCGTATACACCATAGCACGATGGTATATCGGGGCGGAGCAATCACATCCTATATGATAAGGTGTGCTCTATGATGAGTACTACTGAGTTACCTATTTCCTTTTGGGAGTTATGCACTTGAGAAGCTGCATACCTATTGAATAGGGTTCAAATCAAATCAGTTGCCTACCACTTTATATGTGATATGGAAAGGGAAGAGCCCTTCTCTTAAGTCAGTTAAGATTTGGGTTGTCCGGTTTATGTCTAAAAGCAAAATCTGGAGAAGATCGAGGCAAGGTCAGTTCTGTAGAACTGGAAAGGTTCCAGCTATACAAACTACAGCAGATGATTTGGTAGAACCGAAGGATTCAATAGTAACCAACGAACCTCAGCCTCTCCGCCAATCTAGCAGGGTTCCTCACCCACCTGAGAGATACTTCGGTTTCTTTATGACAGTGGGAGCGAGGATTGCATCATGAAATGATGACCCAACTAGTTTCGAGCAGGCCATCGAGAGTAGGGACTTTGTAAGAATGGCTGGATGCTTAGCGATCTGAGATGGAATCCATGTACACCAACAAAGTATGGACTTTGGTTGCTATATCTGAAGGGTTAAATCCCCATCAGGAGCAAGTATATCTTGAGAAGATTACTTGGTGTAGATGGAAAGGTTGAGACTTTCAAAACTAGACTTGTTAAAGGTTTTCGTCATTAACCAGGTATGGATTTTGTTGAAACCTTTTCTAAGTAGCTATGCTTAAGTTCATCCAGATCCTACTTGCCACGACTACATACCATGACTACGATATCTGGTGGTTGGGTGTCATGATTCCTTTTCTAAAACGATGTTTTAGAAGAGAGCGTTTATAAGTACACAGCCAGAGGGCTTCGTAGACAGTGGGAGCAGCGGAAACGTGTGCAAGTTGTTTTATGGGATAAAACAGGCATCACGGAGTTGGAATGTCTGTTTTGATGTGGTAGTCAAAGAGTTTAACTTCATCAAAATGGTAGATGAACCTTGTATATACAAAAAGGTAGTAGGGAGTATGGTGGTGATCCTCGTAGAGTACGTGGATGACATACTCTTGATAAGAAAGGAGTTTCCTATGCTACACTCGGTCAATCTCCGCTTATCACAATGATTCTCCATATAGGATCAAAGTGATACCTACTAAATCCTGGGTTTTGGATCTATGAGATAGATCTAAATGGATGTTAGGATTCTCACTAGTTGAAGTGAGATGGTATCAATCGATCCTGGGGAGAATCACTGGAAGTGTTCCAGGGTGATAAGGACGACTGAATGTCAGTCACAGACATTGTCTTTACCCTCAGTAAAGGAACAGTATGTTGGAAGAGTTCCAAGCTAGATGCCGTGGCAAACTAGACGATAAAGGCAGGATACATCGCTACTTAAGATGCTACCAAAGAGGCTGTCTGGGTGTATATTAGTTCATGAGATGAACTTAGTTCCTCCCATTGTGTGACAATGGAGTTGTGGCTTATGCCAAGGAACGTCTGTCCCATCAGTGACCCAGACATATTCTGAGGCAGTATCACCTGATCATGGAGATGGTTGATCTCCAGGGTGATCGAGGTTGGGAGAGTAGACTCAGAGGACAACACGGCGGATCCACTCACGAAGGCCTTTTCCTAGAGAGAGACTTTTATGGGATGGTTGAGTATGAGATACTACAACCACTGCTATCAGATGGCCCTAGTGCAAGTGGGAGATTGTTAGTTATATGTATGCCCTAGAGGCCATTGCTATACATAGGATGTATATTGTAGTGGATGCTTGGACATATATAGGGAGGACTTTCTTGCTCGACATGATAGTATGCTATCTGGTTGCTCTTTACCTTAACGTGTACACTGATTGTCTCTCTATTATATGTTGGTAAAGCCCTTAGGATGTGTACTTGACTACCTGGACTATGATGCAGATCATACTAGTGGGGACATGGTAGTCCATAAGTACATCCTTCAAGGTCCCTAGTCGTGGGTATATCGAGATGGGGCATCGATATACCAGAGTAGACTAGTGTATACCTTCTCGACCCATACAGATGGGCGATGGATGATCCCATATCCATTGGTGTTTGACATCAGAGATGATATACGGGTGCTCAGTGGAGACTGGGTACACTGGACGGACTCGCCGATAACTTCCAGATGGTATTATACCTTACGTCAGATGGCAGTTCTCTGGTGACACTGGTACAGCTTAGTCTGTAGACCCAAGATTGTCATAGAGTCTTGTGTGATTCCCACTGTGCTTTGATTTCCACCTTACCACGTCCAAGAGGGCATGCAAAACGGTGGTTTTTGGGTACAGTCCCGAATCAAATGGAGGCAATGAGCGATAGGAGGGGATTCGTCTCTCCCGGTATAGGGAGTTGATGTTGCGCTATGTTCGATTGGCTATAACCGGAAATCCCTGGCCAGGGTTGCTGAGATTTACTGGTAAGTGTTACCATTAGTTTCTCGAACTGTTATAGACCTCATATCGACACGACTTATCGAGCTATTGGGGTCTGACGTTTACCACCCCTAGGCAAGATATGCGATATATCAGACGACGAGACCGGACTGTACGGTAAGTGTTACTGGTTGGATTCACAGGAGTGTGAGCGGGCTTACTCGTCGATCTTTTGATTGCTCAATACCCGGGTGGCCGTTACGTTTAGCAGACCGCTTGCGGCTTGTGGGTGTTTGATATGATCATCACCTGCTGCCGGCGTAATGACGAGTCTTTAGAGTCCTACACAGAGATTTCCTGGCTCAAGCGAAACGAAATAGGAACGCATATGAGATATGTGCGGGACCGAGAATAATGTGTGTATGTGATACCGTATTCTATTCTCGCGATGAATGTATCGATTGGTTGTATGCGATATAACCTAGTTATCGAATCGAGGATTGATTCGATAAGTCGATACATTGGATATTAGTCGGTCATATGCGATATGACCGGATCGTTAAATCAAGTGTTGATTTAATGATTTGATGTATAATTATATATTTGATATATTACTTTACATTAACTAGCATTGGTTCACTTAAGATTATTTTTCTCACTTGATGTGCACATTGTATATGTGATATATTTTTGTGCACTTGATTATATCATGTTTGATGATACATGCAAACTTGGGTGTATGTTTGCTTTATACCATCTTTAGATTAATGGTTGGGTTTTTCATTTGTTTTTATTTATTTTCCTTATTCATTTTGGCAAGAAATGAAATGATGGCTTTCTTTGGATTTTGTTGAAGCTTCATGAAGCTTTGAAAGAATTATAAATAATTTGAGATTTACTAACCGGGCGGTGGAGGAGACGACAGAGAAGACCGGTGGTCAACGACGATTGGCGACGAGTCACGGACGGTGGCGACGAGGAAGTCGACGAGGAAGTTTTGGGAACGACCGAGGAAGGTGGAGACGAGGCGCGGAGGGCGGTGGCGACGAGGCGCGGGAACGAGCGATCGAGGCGCGGGAGAGTGAGAGAGAATTTTTGGGAACGATCGATGACTTTTCTGTGCTTTTCTTTATTAATAACCTATTTATATGCCCTTACGGACATAACCGTAGGTCCACCGTTTGCTGCTCTGTAGGGCCAAACAACAAATTACGATTTAATATTTTTAAATTAGAACGTAAGGCACCGTAGGGACAACGATAAGGACCTACGGATAAATCCGTTGGGGCAAGAAATAGTTACCCCTATGGATTCCTGAGTCCGTAGAGGCAACCCCATATTGTAGTAGTGTAGGCATGTTACGGGTTTTTTTTGTGCAATTTAAATGTATTGGAGGTCTTTTAATTTAAGTAAATATCAAGTATAGGGTTTTTTAATATGCCCTTTATGAAAATTCCACATTACAAAATATATTTAAAGCCTACTACTTCAATTTGTGGAGGTGTTCTTGAATTTGATTTGGAATAAGATTTTCTAAATTAAAGCCAACTTAGGGTTTTTAGAGAGATTTTTTATGTATAATAAAGAAATGTATTGATGTTGTAAAACAATGACAAAATTTATGAGTAATTGTTTTGGTTAATTTTTTATTTTATTTTTTTAAAAAACATGTAAATTGTAGACGCCAATTGAAATACAAACCTTATTTGTCCAAATATAGGGTTTTGTTGATTTAGAGTGTAAATAGTTTGATGTTTATTTCCAAGACATTTATCAAAAGAAAGAGGAATGAGTAAATCCAAGTACAGAAAAGAAAGAAAGAAAACAGTGTTTTACCCATAAATTGATCCTTTGACTATTTAAGTATACTAGAATTTAGCTCCAAGTCTAAAGCGTGGAATTAAAGACGATCCAATATATTCATATATAAATTCTCACGGTGCATAAAGTTCTTCTAATTTGAAATATATGAAATACATGATAAAAGAAAATACACTACCATCTTCTTCTAGTTCAAAATAATCGTCATTAATCGGATTTTTTTTATAAATTATGATATTTCTTCATAAACGTTATACTTCTTACAAAAATAAATAGAGCTGGCATTTATTTTTAGTTTTGTATGGATTATAAACACATAATACATTATTAGTTGTGATGAAACTATAATTATTAAATGTAATTTATTAAAAAAATATAATTACATAATTTATATTATGCATGATAAATAATCTAATTATTGAATATAATTTTAATAATTTTCTAAATACTTTGTCTCTTTAGTTGAAAATCTAGATAGTATTTAACTTCTTTTTTATAAAAAATTTCATATGACAATTTAGATCTTCGTTTAATATTACATGACTGTATAAAGACTAAATTTCACTTAAATACCAAAACCTTTTGGTAATTTTTTAATATAAATACCATACACTTAGTAACTTCTGAGTAGACACTAAGAATGATCATCATGTCTAAATAAATACACTGCTTTGTTGTTTCAATTTACAATTTACAAATACGAACGTCAAGTTTATGTTTTGTAGTGGCTATAATCCAATGCAAATAACAAATTATATCAATATTTTAGCTTAAAAAATATTTTTCAATGAATTCATTACATAGTAAATTGTTAAATAGCAAAGGTTATTTAAGTCATGAAATTTTATCATAAACTTTAGAGCAATTATAGTTTTTATAAATAAATATAAAATAACTATTGTTATTTGAAACAATATTGTCTCACCATATTTGAAAAAAGATATAACACATTTTCTGTGACTATTTTAATACAAAATGTTATTATTGTAAGTCCATGTCACGCACCCCACTAACTTGCGGAGAGGCGGAATATATGAAAAACGATTATCAAAGCTTCATAACACGGACTTGAGTGCATGAATCGTATCTAAACCGTTACTAACATACTACGATAGGTTTAACTACTCGGATTTGAAGTTATACCTCACATTACTTGTCTTTCGGGTCTTCATCGCTGTCCTTCACTCCTCGTAGGCTCCTTGGAACGTCGGCACCTCAACGGCCTCCTCGAGTCAAAGACGATCCACCCGAGAGCTCCTACTCCAAGCTTGATCTCTAACTTGAGATAACTAGGTTTCTTTAGTTGCTAATCAAGTGACCTAGGTGATATAGAGTATGGATATGGATTAATTAGTCTATCTAATCTTTGATCTCAATACATGAGGGGTAGGATTAGGGTTTGAAGAGAGAGCTTGAGGTGAGAGAATGTAAGCAAAAGAATGATATTGAAAAATGAACTCATTTGAATATATCAACCATAATAATTTATCAAATGAATAATTCAAAATGATTAATCATCATGGTTGATTCATTCACCTTGTGTGATTCATCTCATGAGTCATTAGCTAATAAATGCATCATTAACTCCATGGATGAATCACACAAATGAGTCATTAAAGCAATAAATGCTTATGCCACCTTAACCCCCAAGTCACCATGCTTCTAGAAGCTTCCCGTAAAATTACGAGAACGCCCTTCCTATCCGTGAAAACACGGAAAAACTTTAGACTGTATAAATCTAATAACCCGATACTAGAATCTGGCTTAAACCAAAGCCGGCTAGTAAAAACTGTCCGAACGTCGCATGTGCGTTTAAACACGTATGCGTCCGAACCCTTGTCGTAAAACAATACGACCTCTATATCGTTTCGCCTGGAGCAGGGAAACTCTCTGTGTGGGACTCTAAAGACTCGATACTACGCTGGCAGTGGGTTTAACCACAGACCGCAAGCGGCACTAGCTGTACGTAACGGTCCCCAGGTAGATGTCGATAAGAAGGCCGATGAGGAAACCCATCCGAACTCCTACTGAGCCTGTCCGTGACAATATCCGCGCAGTCCAGTCTGTTCGTCTAAGAGTATCGTATGTATGGTCTAGGGAGGTGGTAAGCGTCAGACCCCTAATAACCGTACAAGTCGTGCCGGTATGGTTCAAAACCATGCGAGAATCTACTGATCAGTCCACCAGTAATTCTTAATCAGCCGTGGCCAGGGACTTATGGTAATGACCAACCGATCACAGTACGATATCAACTCCCTATACCGGGAGAGACGAATCCCTAACAGTCACTCACTGCCTCCATGTGGCTCGGGACTGTGCCCAACTAAAACCTGTTTGCACGACTCTTTTGAGCCGTGGTAGGGTAGTAATCAAAGCACAGTGGGAACTCACACGAGACAAATGATGACCTTAAGTCAACAGACTATCTGCACACATGTCACCTGAGAACTGCTATCTGACGTTAGGTATAATACCATCCAGTCAATTTTCCTGCGAGTCCTGTCCGGTGTACCCGTAACCCAACGAGCACCTGTATACTATCTCCAGTACAACGTACTGATGGCTGTGGGACAGACCATCTTCCCAACTGGGATGAGAAGCGTACACACTAGTCTACTCCGGAATATCGATGCCCTGTCTCGATAATCCTATGACTAGGGACAAGTATAGGATGTTGCTTATAGACTACCCAGCCCCCACTAGTGTGACTGCCATCACAACGCTGGTAATCAAGCAAAGATCCTATGGGCTCTACTAATATGTATAAGTGATACGTTATAAGAAACATATGCACATATTAAAGTAGAAACAAACCAAGTAGCATACTACCATTTTTAGCAAGATTGTTATATAACTGTGAATTTCCTAAGCTTCCATTAAATAATATACAAGCTAGTATGATACAATAATGGCCCCTAGGGCATATACACTAACAATCTCCCACTTGCACTAGGGCCATAAGCTGTCATATCGCAGACCTATCATCTCGAATAGCCTCTCGAACCGTGTCTGAGGAATGGCATTTGTGAATGGATCAGCAATGTTATTCTCTGTCTCTACTCTCTTCACCTCGATCTCCTGGCGATGTACTATCTCCCTGATTAGGTGATACCGCCTTAAGATGTGTCTGGACTTCTGATGGGACCTGGGTTCTTTCGCTAAAACTATAGCGCCATTATTGTCGCAATACGGAGATATTGGACCAACACTGGTAGGAACCACCTGAAGTTCTGTGAGGAACTTCTTCATCCAGACAGCTTCTTTTGCGGCATCGCAAACAGCTATGTACTCCGCTTCCATCGTTGAGTCAGCAACGGTCTCCTGCTTGGAACTCTTCCAACAGACCGCCCCTCCATTAAGGGTAAAGACATAACCAGACATGGACTTGGAGTCATCCTTGTCACTCTGGAAGCTGGAGTCAGCAAAGGCCTCGATCTGGAGGTCTTTTCCGCCATACACCAAGAACATTTCCCTAGTCCTCCTCAGGTACTTGAGAATGTTCTTTACTTCTATTTAGTGCTTCTCCCCTAGGTTTGCCTGATACCGGCTTACTACGCTCAATGCGTATGCTACATCTGGTCCGATACATAATATCGCATACATTATAGAGCCTACCGCAGAAGCGTAGGGTATAATCGACATGCGATCCCTTTCTAAATCAGTCTTGGGAGACATCTCTTTGGAGAGGGTGATTCCGTGACAAGCCGGTAGGTTACCGCGCTTAGAATCATCCATACTGAATCTTTTCAATATGGTGTCTATGTACCTGGACTGCGAAAGTCCCAACATCCTTTTAGATCTATCACGATAGATCTGGATCCCCAGAATGTAGGTGGCATCTCCCAGGTCCTTCATGCAGAATTTCTGTGACAAGAATCTTTTGACTGACTGTAACATAGGAATATCATTTCCTATTAGGAGAATGTCATCCACGTACAAGACGAGAAATACTACAGCTCTCTCTACAATCTTTCTGTATATGCATGGTTCATCTGGATTTTTGATAAAGTCGAATTCTTTGACAGCATCATCAAAACAGATGTTCCAACTCCGCGATACCTGCTTTAGTCCATAAATGGACTTAAGCAACTTGCATACTTTACCGCTGCTCCCACTCTGAATGAATCCCTCTGGCTGATCTATATAGACGCACTCTTCCAAATTACCATTTAGAAAGGCCGTCTTTACGTCCATCTGCCAGATCTAATAATCGTGGAAGGCAGCAATAGCAAGAAAGACCCGAATGGATTTTAGCATAGCCACTGGAGAAAAGGTTTCGTCATAGTCCAAACCAGATCTTTGACGGAAACCCTTTGCAACCAGTCTAGCCTTATAGGTTTCAACCTGTCCATCTACACCAATCTTCTTTCTAAAGATCTATTTGCATCCTACAGGTTTTACCCCATCTGGAGCAATGTCCAAAGTCCATACTTTGTTAGTTTACATGGAATCCATTTTGGTCCGCATTGCATCCAGCCATTTTACCGAGTCGCCGCTCTGAATGGCTTGCTGGAAGCTAGTAGGGTCATCATTATCAATGACGCAATCTTCTCGATCCCCGTCTATTAGAAAACTGTAGTATCTCTCAGGCGGATGAGACGGCCTACTACTCCTGCGGAGGGGTGCGGGAATGTCCTGTTCTTCTTGAACTTCTGGTTCTACCAAACTTTCAGTAGTAGTTTGTGGTTCTGGAATTTCTTCCAGTTCTATTTTGCTCCCACTTGTTTCCTTTTCTAAAAACTGATATTCTAGAAAATGGGCATTATGAGAAACAAAAACCTTTTGTTCCTCTGCGTAATAGAAATAATATCCCTTGGAGTGCTTTGGATATCCCACAAACTTACACTGTACTGAGCGTGCCTCGAGCTTGTCCGCATGCTGCTTTTTTACAAAAGCTGGACATCCCCATGTCTTAAAATGTTTTAGACAGGGTTTCTTCCCACTCCACATCTGATATGGTGTGGTAGGCACAGTCTTGGTAGGAACCTGGTTCAAAAGATATGCAGCTGATTCTAGTGCATAACCCCAGAAAGATTGCGGTAACTCAGCCTTACTCATCATGGAACGAACTATATCTAATAGGGTTCGATTCCTTCTTTCCGATACACCATTGTTTTATGGTGTGTATGGAGGAGTAAGCTGAGAGAGAATTCCATTCTCTTTTAAGTAACCCAGGAACTCGGCACTTAAGTATTCACCACCTCGATCAGATCTCAGTGTCTTGATACTTTTGCCTGTTTGGTTTTCCACTTCATTCTTGTATTCTTGGAATTTCTCAAAGGCCTCGGATTTATGCTTCATTAAGAAGACATATCCAAACCTAGAGAAATCATCCGTAAAAGTAATGAAGTATGAATAATCACCTCGCGCATGTATAGACATTGGACCGCACACGTCACTGTGTACAAGTCCTAAAAGCTCGCTTGCTCTTACTCCGTGTCCAGTAAATGGAGTCTTTGTCATCTTTCCTATGAGACAAGATTCACAAGTAGCATAAGATTGATATTCGAACGGATTCAAATATCCTTCTCTATGTAACTTAGTCAACCTTCTCTCATTGATGTGACCCAGTTTACAATGCCATAAGAAAGCCTGATTTAATTCTGGAGACTTTCTTTTAAGTGTGTTCTGGACATTGAAAACTTGAGCTTGACTCAATACGTATATACCGTTATCTAATGTACCGGACCCAATCAGAACTTGATTTAGGTGGATGTGAACTACATCGCTTACGAATGTAAAATCATATCCCTCTCTCGAAAGTGAGGACACTGATATGATATTACAAGTCATACTGGGTACATACAGACAGTTACGTAGAATCAGTATCTGCCCACTTGTCAAACCTAGGCGATATTCTCCCACGGATTCAGCGTTCACAATCATTCCGTTTGCAACTGTGAGAGACCAATTACCTACCTTTATAACACTACGGTTTCTCAAAGCATGTAATGAATTACAGATATGAGATCCTGCTCCGATATCTAGTACCCAGGAAGTAGAGTTAATTGACAAACAGTTCTCAATTACAAACACACTTGAAGCTGAAGCCACAACATACTTCATATCCTGGCTACTGGCTTTACTAGCCCTGCAATCCTTCTGCCAATGCCCAATCCCATAACAATAGGAACGTCCCTCTTTTACTACATCCAGTTCCGAAACTTTTGCCCTTCTCTTTCCTTCTACTTCCCTGGTTTCCTTCAAGGTAGAAGGCAGAGACTGTAAAATCAAGTCAGTATCTGACCCGTTTCCCAACGTGGTCTCCAGGTGCTTGAGATCATCAATATAGCTAGTCATTGTAAGGACGTTGTCCCCTACAGATGACCCGAAATCCAACCTCACTTGAATTAATTCGTTCGAGGTCTCATATCTTGCGATATGAGATTGCTCTCCATATAAATCTTTGTTATGCAGAAAGATGGAAACTGAGTCCATCTTCTTGTGCTGCTTCTGGTATATACCATCAACTGAAGCCAACACGAGGCACTTGGCTTTCGCTTTATCCTTTTCCCTTGTCTGACGGATATTCATATCCGCGACGGTGGAAACTGGACCTGGGACGGCGGGATCTTGAGTAGTAATAGGATAGTCCAGCATGTCATAGGCAATGGACATCTGGACAGACCTTTGCCAGTCATATAAGTCAGATTCAGTCAAATTATTATCTAGATGTAAGCTAGTCATGGTCACAAGGTCGCTGCAATTAGAGAGAGAGAAGAAAACACTTTAGCATGATGCTCTTGTAAGTTTAGAGTGGTTTTTAATTTATCTAAACAGGATGGCTCCCACTGTTTCTCGAATCCTTTTTCAAACCATAAAAGAAGAATTAGCCAGGACTATTCTCACCGTACAACACTTGCTTAACCGTTCAGGCAGGCCAGTGTCGATACTTCGAGGGAGGTTTTCCAACGCTTTCGCGAAGTTCCTTAATTAAAGAACCTCTTTTCTCTGGGGACGTAGCCCCTCTGACACCTTTCTAGCACCTACTTGGTTTATAGCATTGATCGTTAAGTGACGAATCTCCTGATAAATAGCATGTACTCACAGTAGGATCGGGACCCAAATATCATCGTATGATAATGTTGAAGGAATCCTACCAACATTCATCAAACTCCAAATGGTATGCAACACTAGCAAGTTTCAGTTTCTTTAGAAACTCCCGATATTGATTTTTGCCCCATGCTCTTATGACCTTGACTTTGGCCAACAAATCATAAGTCACATGTCAAGTTCTACCCGTCATTCTCCTGGTTAATTTGAACCCACCCGTACATACCCTTGACTTTGGCCAACAAGGCAGTACGACTGTCCCAAACCAACGCATCTATCTATGCTACATATGAATATTCAATAGCTACCAAACACCGTGCCTTGACTTTGGCCAACAAACACAGCTTGAATACTATTGACTATCCATATGAAATGACGGAGGGCTACGACTGGTTTTGGCAAAACCATGAACGTAGTGAACTTGATATAATCGAAGGAACCTGATAGCTTTTTAAAAGGAGTGGTTAAAGCTCCGCAATTAAAAATTCTGCTCTTTTTAAAAATAACCGAGTGGTTTCTTTTAAATTTGTTCCAACGACTTAATTTTGGTTTATATTCTTTGCAATATAATAATGCGTCCCATCATTGCAGAAAACAACAAAAATACCACGTCCTCTTATACCATCCGCATTCGCCACGGGATCCCGTCATCACCTGTTAGGTTACTTAACTAACGACAGAGCGGGGGCTGGGCTAGCGCGGGTGTAAAACATAAGTGACGTCTAATAGCTATCATATATAGATATTGTACATTCGTCAGACGCAATAATAGGCATTCCAGATCTCAGATGAACATTATTGGATATGCAAGCAATCCGCGATTGCTTTGAGCCTGCAACAAAAGATGGATTACACAGTTGTGATGAATAGCCATTACCCCACCCTAGACCCCTACGGGTACGGCAAACTACCCGCCAAGTACCTGTTAGAGATAGTGCCCTCAGAGTCAATTATTGGATCATAGGCACGTGATTGCAATGATTGAGGGAGGACCTATACCGGTAGGACAGTCTTACTCGAGATGATAGCACGCTATCTGGTTCATCTTTATCATCCTGTACTGTTTTAGGTGACCTTACAGGTTACTATTGCGCGTTGATAGAGCCCTTAGGATTCTTGCTTGACGGCCAGCAGTATGATGGCGATCATATACGTGGGAGCTGGGGTCTATAAGCACATCCTTAAAAGGTCCCTAGTCGAGAGAGTTTCGAGATAGGACATCGATACTCCAGAGTAGACTAGTGTATACAGTCGAGACCCCGACGAGGGGCGGTGGCCGGTCTCACAAGCCACTGGTGTCAGTTGGTTCACTTAAGATGTATACAGGTGCTCATTGGGTTATGAGTACACCGGACAGGACTCGCCGGGAACATGTTAGTTGGTCTTATACCTGATGTCAGATAGCAGTTCCCTGGTGACATGTGTACAGGTTAGTTCATCGACCTGAGATCGTCATTTGTCTCGTGTGAGTTCCCACTGTACTTTGATTACTACCCTACCACGGCTCAAAGGAGTCGTGCAAACAGGTTTTAGTTGGGTACAGTCCCGAGCCACATGGAGACAGTGAGCGGATCTACAGGGGTTCATCTCTCCCGGTATTAGGGGTGAGGTCGCGCTGTGTCTAGGAGAGCCATTACATAAAGCCCTCGGCCGAGGCAGGAGATTTACTTGTAGATATTCCAGTAGTATCTCAGAGTGTTCTGGGCTACACCCCGACACGACTTGTACCGCTTTTGGGGGTCTGACTTTTACCAACCCCCTGGCCCGCCATGCGATACTCATAGACGAACGGACCGGACTGTACGGATATTGTCACTGACAGGCTCAGTAGGGTGTCAGGATGAGTTCGCTCATCGACGTCCCTTTTGGTCAATACCTGGTAGCCCGTTATATATGGCTAATACATCTGACGTGCTAGTGGTTAAATCCACAGCCAAAGGTATTGACGAGTCTTTAGAGTCCCCCACAGACAGTTTCTCAAGTTTCGGGCGAAACGCTGTAGAGGCCGTATGGAGATATGGCAGGGTTCGATCTTATCCGTGCGGTATTGTACGGATCATGATCGGACGGATAATACTAGCGGGCTTTGGTTTAAGCCGGATACTAGTATTGTACAATGTAGATTTTGTCTCTTTGCATTTGTATTCAGTGGGAATACAAATGCGGGTATGTATATATGGTCACGGGGTTTTCCTGTAATTTATTACGGGATCAGTTTTTTTTTTTGAAGTTGCCAGTTTGCATTCCGTTTCAGCCAGTTTTCCTTTCTTCTTTTCGTTGGCTGATAATTGATGGAGGGGCTAATTTGCAAATGTGCAAATTAGCATTGTGGAAGGGGGTTTCTTGTAAATGGTTGGATTATGATGATAATAGCATCTTTGATTCCTTTTGAATCAATTCCTTTGCATTAATGTGAAGGGATTTGTAAAAGACTTTGGATAAGATATGAGGTGACATCTTTTTCTTGTTATCGTCAAATTTCTTCTCTTGCTTTTTGCCTTCACTTTTTTCCTCCCATCACAAGTAGAGGCCGGCTACTTTTGAGAGAGAGAGAGAGATTGATTTTGTGGTGGTGGAGAAAAATTATGATCTCATTCTTTGTTTGTTACAAAAATTCCAAACCCCTCTCTAAAGCTCATCTCTTCTCCACTCTATCATGGCAACTTCACAACCCCATGAGACAATCTATTTTACACTAAGCCTACAGCATCCTTGGGCACGTCGGCTCGCCAACTTCGTGCCCGAGTTGCCTCGGTCCAGAGATGGGAGCCTGTAAAAGAACCCGGCGATGTGGTGCCCGTTCCGACGAGGAAATGAAAACCGGAGATTCCGCGAGGAGATCGGAGTGGAGACCGAAGACCGAAGGACACGGATCGCTCAGTATAGCATTCTCTACCCTTTCTCTTGTTAGCTAGGTTTAGGTTAATGGTTCGATCCGGGTTTTAGGATGCGGTAGTGCCGGTTTAAAGTCAAGAAAAATTTTCGTTTCCGCATTTTGGCCGAGGATAGATGGCCGGGACGCTACCGTAGTCCTACATGGTATCAGAGCCACGCCATTAAGCTAGTCTACCTTGCTCTAACGTGTTTACAAGTTTGATCGAACGGATTTTCCGAAAACCCGATTTCAAATGTGCAGTTTCTGTCGAATTTTTCCTGCGCTCTAAAAATTATTTGGTACATTGTAAAAATACGTGCAGGGTTTTTAAGCATTCTGTGAAAATTTGATGGCATGATCTTACGGAAGCGCCGCGGAACTGCGGCCATAACCCCCTTCCGGCCGCGGTTCCGCCGCCATTCTGTGCCTTCACAGCACCAAATTTTTACGGTGGGCTTCTGACATGGAAATAGGGTTTTTGGTATGTTCTGTTTGGGCCCAGATTTATTTTGAGTGTTACAGTTATGCTTGGGGCCCACTTTGGTAAATTTTGTCGATCGAAATTTTAAACATGTTAGTTCACAGTATTTACATTATATCTGCGACCGTGAATGTCATTTGATCGGTAAATCCTGTCTAACTGCTATAGCCCTTTTTGACGGATTTGCGAACGTGACATTCACGTTGATGTTCTGTGTTGTGCTGTGATGTTGTGGATTGGTCGTGGGGGATAGCCTGGATGCAATGGTAGTACAGTTTCGTTTTATATGTACATTTGATATTGCGGGGCGAGCGCCCAACATGTGGACTGTCGTCACTGCCTGTTTGTATATTATTCTTTTGGGGCACGACCGGGCTGAGGTCGATGTACCCGTTGTATGTATATTTTTTACTTTCTGTACTAGGATTACCCTGCGGAGGGGTGCATGGATAGCCGGGTTCTAGAGGGCAACGGGCCCGCATCTCATGGCTTTGAGACGGAGAGGGCTTTACTCTAGAATTGGCGGGCTATTCGCCGCACTCGTAGGGGGTACAGGTTGACCCAAGGAGGGGTGCACAAGTTACCGGATTCTGTGAAGTGCTGGGTGGTCCATTCACGTTATTGAAGGGGGCTGCCTCGCTTCAGGTTTTGGCGGGTAACTTGCCGCGCCCGTAGGGGTCTAGGATTTCATTGCACAGGCTATCCATACGACCAGGGGAACGTCGGGTTTCAGTAGCGGCTCTATGAAATCCGGGGATCCCAGATATCTGTATTATTCTGTGATTCTTATTACATTTCTGTGATGTTGCTTTTTATCACGCCTTGAGCGAATATTATATATTGATATATATACTACTAGATATTGTATATGTTTTGCATCCGCGCTAGTCCAGTCCCCGCTCTGTCGTTAGTTAAGTAACCTAACGGGTGATGACGGGACTCAGTGGCGAATGCGGATGGCATATACGTACATCATTATTTTCGTTCTTTATTGGTGTGATCCATTGATGGGACTGCGTTGATTCAGATCAATGCAAGCTAAACAAACCTATTCTGATGTTGTTGGAACAATTTTCAAAAAGCTGTTATTGCAAGGACGTTCACTTTTGTTTTGCACAGTGGTATTCGGTTATGAATATCCAGCACCTCAGTCGACGAGGCAAGGGCCGAGATCCCTTCACCGGGAGTGACCCCTTGGACAGAGGTTTGCGTCAGGGCAATAACTTCACTATAGTCGATTACTTTTGCTTTGCATCGTGGTATTCAGTTGGAATATCCTGCACCTCATTCTACGGGGAAAGAGCCGAGATCCCTTCACCGGGAGTGACCTCTTTAGCAAAGGTTTTCGTCACTATATTTTTATAAAAAACTATGCAGTTCCTTCAACGATATCAAGTTCATTACGTTAAAGGTTTTTCGCCAAAAACCAGCCGTAGCCCTCCGTCATTTCAGATTAGTATTGCTTAGTATTCGTGCTGCGTATGTCGTGCATTGCCGAAGCGTAGTGTTCGGTAGCTATGTAATGCTTTTCTGTCGCATGGATAAGTGGATTGGTTAGGATAGTCGTACGGTTATGTTGGCATTGTCAAGGACTCGTACGGGTGGGTTTAACGCAATCAAGATAATGACGGGTTGAACTTGATTAGGACTCTTTGATATGTTGGCATTGTCAAGGTCACTTGGGTCCTAGGGGTAAAAACTTACATCGGGAGTTTATAAAGAAACTGAAACTTGCCAGGCTTGCGCATACCTTCTGGAGTGTGATAACGTGAGTGGATTCTGTCACGTTATCATGCGATGATAGTTGGATCCCGATTCCCACTGATGAGTTGGTTTACTCCTCGGGTGATCCCGACTAATTCTTCTTTCAGATTTGGAGGAGAATTTGACGATACAGTGGGAGGTTTCCTGATTAGATAAATTGATAACCATTCTGATCTAGGTTAGAGTGCACGCTGAGTGTTTCTTTTCTCTCTCTCTTTGGCAGCGATCATGGCCCGACCCTTGACTATGACTCAGTGACCAAGTTGACCAAACCTTCTTAAACACTGGCTTTTGGATTGTCAGAGTTGCAAACCTCATTGCCACTCTTACTTTTACCCTTTTCTTCAGAACATCCCGTATTACTACGAACGTCCACTTCCATTGGATAAAACCATCGTATGGTTATATATGAACTCGAAAGAATTTATTCGAGGATGATTTCTGGTTCTGGAGAAAATGAATAGGACTATTCAGTTGTCTTTTCCTTTTACCTTCTCTCAGGTTGCGAGTGCTCCTTAGTTTAGGACGGTACACCTATTACGCTAATTGGATAGTCTTCATCCAAACCATAGGCAGGTGCCGGACGGTAGGGAATGAAGAAAACCATTTAGCCTAAAAGGTGTACAGAAGGTATTAAGTAAAGACAAATAAAGGGATTAGTAAGAGGTCAAAGTAAACTGCGACTGCTATTCACAACCAAACCAAGTATTTCATTACCACTCCCATTTCACCTTTGTATTTCTCCATAACACTACGAAAATCCACAGTTATTTGGATACTCCATCGTATGGTTATATACGAACTCGAAAGGAACTTGTTCCAGTTCGGGGATGGATTCTGGTTCGGGAGAAATAGGAATAAGGTTTATTCGGTTGTCTTTTATCTTCACCTTCTCTCGCATTGCAAGTGCTCCTAGGATTAGGACAGTACACCCATTATGCTTATTGGATAGTCATCTTCTAAACCATAGGCTGGTGCCGAACGGTAGGGAAGGAAGAAAACCATTTGGCCTAAAGGGGTGTACAGAAGGTAATGACTGAAGACATATAAAGGGATTTGGAGAGATGGCAAAGAAATATACGGTTATAGTTGTGAATCTGGATAATGGAAGAGGCATTACTAGGAATACCCGGATACCCCTTCGAAACATTTACATGTTTCAGTTTCATTGTGTATTGTTAAAAGAAAACTGATTTCCCAATTAGCCCTTGCTCCAGGGTATGTATTTACCAGGTTTGATTCTCACATCTGTATGGTTTTACCGATGATGAGTGGAAGTAAGTTATTGGGAATTGGGTGATTATCCTCATTATATCGGGATTTGTTGTAATTGGTGATATTTGAGGAAATCGCCTGAGTTGTTTGCCGGACGACAAATATTTGGTTTTGAATATCCGTTGTTGTGCACCAATTTCAAATTGATATATCTGTACGTCTATTTTTATAGAGTGAGATATACCTTTTTGAAATTATGTCCATGACATTTACCTATATCAGTGGATGGTTAAGTAAGGAGTATTAAACAGCGGTGTAATTCTTCTTAACCATAAGTACAGTTTTCAACCTACGACACACAGGGAATGAATCATTAGACTCAAGGGACTTATACAGAGTATTGTATGTTGTCCAGTGTCCATTAGGACAGAAGGGTTGGTACTCGTACTAGATTCTGTTTACTTGTGACTTCTCTGGGTCTTAGACATGTGTTTCGTAGAAACACAAGGTCCAAGTTTTGAGAAGTTATAGGTATAAGAATAGAGTAGAGAACCAGGCGTTGCAAGTATCAAGATTCTTCAAGGTGATCGAAGATGTAGATACTTGTGTATGGTGTTCAGTTGATAGTAATGATTAAGAGAACTTGCTTCTCTTTCAGGTTACTCATAATTGGAAGCACTCCTAAGTTGAGTAACGCTGATCGGCCTCCGTCCATTTAGTTGGCATGCACTGGAGACAGCTGCATGATTTGAATCTAGTTCAATTAAATCAGTGCCTCTATTTCTGTATTGGATATAGAACAGTCATATCTTGACATTGTTAAGGTACGGGGAGTTGTCCAGCTTATGCTTAAAACCAGATACTGGACAACTCAAGGCACGTTTCTGTAATGGCTGTTTGTGGGTTGACCCGGGCTATGACGAGGGTTGATTTTATACCATCTGGAAGATCAATAGGGATATTGTTCTTGACTCGCCACAGTTTTAATAAAAATGGATTTTTTCAGAAAACAGTAGTGGGAGTATGGTAGAACTGGAAGTGATTCCAGAACCGCAAACGATTACTGAAAATTTGATATGAACCTAAAGATTCAATATGGTTTGACATTCTATTGGCCACTCCGCAGATATGGTGGGTAACCTCAAGCACCCGAGAGGTACTTCGGTAGCCTCAAGGACGGTGACAGGGAGGTTCTTGTTTACCCAGACTTGCCATTGCTGTTGTTCCAGACTGTGAGACCCGGCAGGTGGATGAGTATAGCGTCGTTCTAAACTACCTTTAGAAGTGTACGTTTATATGACTCTGCCAGAGGGTTGTCGTGGTCAGTGGGAGCAGCGGAAGCATAGTGGACAAGTGACTTATGTCCATTGATAGACTTAAGCAGATATAGCGGAGATAGATCATCTATTTCTGATATGACAGTCATAGGTTTGACTTCATCAGAATAGGGGATGGATCTGTTAAGAAGGTAGTAGGGTGTGATGTCCTGGTATTAGGATGACATACACAGAGTAGGAAGTGAAATTCCTATACTATGATCGGTTATACTTTGGTTGTCACACAGTGGTTTCTCCACAAAGGATATAGATGTTGTTTTTGCACTAGATACAATAAGGTGATATTGATCCAATCCCGGAGAAACATTCAGAAGCAGTTTTAGAACATAAGTTGATGTTCTAGGGATATGATAACAACAGCCTCTTTTCGGGGACGGTTATCATTCCAGGCTTCCAAGGTGACCCGGATGACAGAGTGACTGTCAGAGTTATAGTTTTCCCTCTGATGAGGGACAGTAGTTTGGACAGGTGGTCCAGGTGGATACTGAAGGTGGCATGGTGCAGGATACTGATTAAGTTCAGTTGACGATACAGTCTGAAAAGTTTGGATTTGGAGTTCATTTATGAAGTAGGTCCCATCAGTTATCCAGACATACTTTAAGACAGGTATTACTCATTTCGGGAGATGGTTTTCTCCGCGAACTTGAGAAAAAGAGAGACATAGAAAGAAACATTAGAGCGGATCCACTCACTGAGGCTATTCCTCGTACGCAATAGTTTCGCAAACGGGTTTTGTGAGACTGATTAGTAGAGGAGTTGGGTGTTCGGTATCACACAGGCTGTGAGTATGCGACATCACAATAATTAGCCTTGAGTGCAAGTGGGAGATTGTTAGAGATAGTGCCCTCAGAGTCAATTATTGGATCACAGGCACGTGATTGCAATGATTGAGGGAGGACCTATACCGGTAGGACAATCTTACTCGAGATGATAGTATGCTATCTGATTCATCTTTATCATCGTGTACTGTTTTAGATGACCTTACAGGCCACTATTGCGCGTTGATAGAGCCCTTAGGATTCTTGCTTGACGGCCAGAAGTATGATGGCGATCATATACGTGGGAGCTGGGGTTTATAAGCGCATCCTTAAAAGGTCTCTAGTCGAGGGAGTTTCGAGACAGGGCATCGATACTCCAGAGTAGACTAGTGTATACAGTCGAGACCCCGACGAGAGGCGGTGGCCGGTCTCACAAGCCACTAGTGTCAGTTGGTTCACCTAAGATGTATACAGGTGCTCATTGGGTTATGAGTACCCCGGACAGGACTCGCCGGGAACATGCTAGTTGGTCTTATACCTGACGTCAGATAGCAGTTCCCTGGTGACATGTGTACAGGTTAGTTCATCGACCTGAGATCGTCATTTGTCTCGAGTGAGTTCCTACTGTACATTGATTACTACCCTACTACGGCTCAAAGGAGTCGTGCAAACAGGTTTTAGTTGGGTACAGTCCCGAGCCACATGAAGACAGTGAGCGGATCTACAGGGGTTCGTCTCTCCCGGTATTGGGGGTGAGGTCGCGCTGTGTCTAGGAGAGCCATTACACAAAGCCCTCGGCCGAGGCAGGAGATTTACTTATAGGTATTCCAGTAGTATCTCAGGGTGTTCTGGGCTACACTCCGACACGACTTGTACCGCTTTTGGGGGTCTGACTTTTACCAACCCCCTAAGTCCGCCATGCGATACTCATAGACGAATGGACCGGACTGTACGGATATTGTCACTGACAGGCTCAGTAGGGTGTCAGGATGAGTTCGCTCATCGACGTCTCTTTTGGTCAATACCTGGTAGCCCGTTATGTATGGCTGATACCTCTGACGTGCTAGTGGTTAAATCCACAGCCAAAGGTATTGACGAGTCTTTAGAGTCCCCCACAGACAGTTTCTCAAGTTTCGGACGAAATGCTGTAGAGGCCGTATGGAGATATGGCAGGGTTCGATCTTATCCGTGCGGTATTGCACGGATCATGATCGGACTGATAATACTAGCGGGCTTTGGTTTAAGCCGGATACTAGTATTGTACAGTGTAGATTTTGTCTTTTTGCATTTGTATTCAGTGGGAATACAAATGCGGGTATGTATATACGGTCGCGGGGTTTTCCTGTAATTTATTACGGGATCAGTTTTTTTTTTTTGAAGTTGCCAGTTTGTATTCCGTTTCAGCCAGTTTTCCTTTCTTCTTTTCGTTGGCTGATAATTGATGGAGGGGCTAATTTGCAAATATACAAATTAGCATTGTGGAAGGGGTTTCTTGTAAATGGTGGGATTATGATGATAATAGTATCTTTGATTCCTTTTGAATCAATTCCTTTGCATTAATGTGAAGGGATTTGTAAAAGACTTTTGATAAGATATGAGGTAACATCTTTTTCTTGTTATCATCAAATTTCTTCTCTTGCTTTTTGCCTTCACTTTTTTCCTACCATCACAAGTAGAGGCCAGTCACTTTTGAGAGAGAGAGAGATTGATTTTGTGGTGGTGGAGAAAAATTATGATCTCATTCTTTGCTTGTTACAAAAATTCCAAACCCCTCTCCAAAGCTCATCTCTTCTCCACTCTATCATGGCAACTTCACAACCCCATGAGACAATCTATTTTACACTAAGCCTACAGCATCCTTGGGCACGACGACTCGCCAACTTCGTGCCTGAGTTGCCTCGGTCCAGAGGTGGGAGCCCGTAAAAGAACCCGGCGATGTGGTGCCCGTTCCGACGAGGAAATGAAGACCGGAGATTCCGCGAGGAGATCGGAGTGGAGACCGAAGACCGAAGGACACGGATCGCTCGGTATAGAATTCTCTACCCTTTCTCTTGTTAGCTAGGTTTAGGTTAATGGTTCGATCCGGGTTTTAGGATGCGGTAGTGCTGGTTTAAAGTCAAGAAAAATTTTCGTTTTCGCATTTTGGCCGAGGATAGACGGCCGGGGCGCTACCGTAGTCCTACAGTACCCGAAGCGAAGCGGTCTCCCTCAACAACGTGAGTAGGCCACTAAACACTTCAAAGTACCCGGTAGTTTGTGCACCCCACCTTGGGTCTATCCTAGGAGCAAAAACAGTAAAAATGAAATAATACAACGGTGGCTACAACCGCAACCTGGATGCGCCCCGCAAAATAATATTACAACATATTACAATTACATCGAATGAATGAATATTAAACCCATCTCAAACCCCGGCTAATCATCACAACGATCCAATCAAGTTCATATACACAAACAGTAAACATTACAGAAATGTGCAACCCCCTGCCAAGCTACATACTAGCAGCTAAGGGAGATTTACGAACACATTAAACATTACAGATAAAAACTCGATTAGCAATTAATTTAGAATATCGATCGACTACCTTTTTTCCGTGTCTACCTCAAAAGCAAACCAGTACAGAAGTAACCTGGGCAAAAACAGAATATACTGGAAAACAAAACACCAAAAAATATGAATTACAGAGCAAATCCGAGTCAACTCGGGGTTGACTCCGCCGCGGATCCGCGGCCGTCTTGCCGAGTTAGGACATCTTATTTTCCCAGAATTCTTATATTTCCCTGCTGTGAATTTTAAGGCATATCAAATATTTTTTTCGACACGTTTAAAATTAACAGAAACTGATAGGGGTTCCGGGGTTTCGTTTTCGTGTTTTTCCGACGATCGAAGTTCTAATTAGTTGCTAACAAGCTAGTAATGGTTTAGTTGGCTCTGATACCACTGTAAGTTCATGTCACGCACCCCACTAACTTGCGGGGAGGCGGAATATATGAAAACGATTATCAAAGCTTCGTAACACGGACTTGAGCGCATGAATCGTATCTAAACCGTTACTAACATACTACGAGAGGTTTAACTACTCGGATTCGAAGTTATACCTCACATTACTTGTCCTTCGGGTCTTCATCGCTGTCCTTCACTCCTCGTAGGCTCCTTGGAACGTCGGCACCTCAGCGGCCTCCTCGAGTCAAAGACGATCCACCCGAGAGCTCCTACTCCAAGCATGATCTCTAACTTGAGATAACTAGGTTTCTTTAGTTGCTAATCAAATGACCTAGGTGATATAGAGTATGGATGTGGATTAATTAGTCTATCTAATCCTTGATCTCAACACATGAGGGGTAGGATTAGGGTTTGAAGAGAGAGCTTGAAGAGAGAGAAGGTGAGCATAAGAATGATATTGAAAAATGAACTCATTTGAATATATCAACCATAATAATTTATCAAATGAATAATTCAAAATGATTAATCATCATGGTTGATTCATTCACCTTGTGTGATTCATCTCATGAGTCATTAGCTAATAAATGCATCATTAACTCCATGGATGAATCACACAAATGAATCATTAAAGCAATAAATGCTTATGCCACCTTAACCCCCAAGTCACCATGCTTCTAGAAGCTTCCCGTAAAATTACGAGAACGCCCCTCCTATCCGTGAAAACACGGAAAAACTTTAGACTGTATAAATCCAATAACCCGATACTAGAATCTGGCTTAAACCAAAGTCGGCTAGTAAAAGCTGTCCGAACGTCGCACATGCGTTTAAATACGTATGCGTCCGAACGCTTGTCGTAAAACCATACGACCTCTATATCGTTTCGCCTGGAGCAGGGAAACTCTTTGTGTGGGACTCTAAAGACTCGACACTACGCTGGCAGTGGGTTTAACCACATACCGCAAGCAGCACTAGCTGTACGTAACGGTCCCCAGGTAGATGTCGATAAGAAGGCCGATGAGGAAACCCATTCGAACTCCTACTGAGCCTGTCCGTGACAATATCCGCACAGTCCAGTCTGTTCGTCTAAGAGTATCGTATGTATGGTCTAGAGAGGTGGTAAGCGTCAGACCCCTAATAACCGTACAAGTCGTGCCGGTATGGCTCAAAACCATGCGAGAATCTACTGATCAGTCCACCAGTAATTCTCAATCAGCCGTGGCCAGGGACTTATGGTAATGACCAACCGATCACAGTACGATATCAACTCCCTATATCGGGAGAGACGAATCCCTAACAGTCGCTCACTGCCTCCATGTGGCTCGGGACTGTGCCCAACTAAAATCTGTTTGCACGACTTCTTTGAGTCGTGGTAGGGTAGTAATCAAAGCACAGTGGGAACTCACACGAGACAAAGGACGACCTTAAGTCAACAGACTATTTGCACACATGTCACCTGAGAACTGCTATCTGACGTTAGGTATAATACCATCCAGTCAATTCTCTTGCGAGTCCTGTCCGGTGTACCCGTAACCCAACGAGCACTTGTATACTATCTCCAGTACGACGTACTGATGGCTGTAGGACAGACCATCTCCCCAACTGGGATGAGAAGCGTACACACTAGTCTACTCCGGAATATCGATGCCCTGTCTCGATAATCCTACGACTAGGGACAAGTATAGGATGTTGCTTATAGACTACCCGGCCCCCACTAGTGTGACTGCTATCACAACGCTGGTAATCAAGCAAAGATCCTATGGGCTCTACTAATATGTATAAGTGATACGTTATAAGTAACATATGCACATATTAAAATAGAAACAAACCAAGTAGCATACTACCATTTTTAGCAAGACTGTTATATAACTGTGAATGTCCCAAGCTTTAATTAAGTAATATACAAGGTAGTATGATACAATAATGGCCCCTAGGGCATATACACTAACAATTATTTCTCTTTTTAAAATATTTTTCTAAATTCCTATCAAATATTATGAACTATAAAACCCAAGGATAATTAAGGGAAAAACTCTATTGCACTCACACTATAAATAATGAGCAAGCAATTCCCAAGAATTTTACAAATCCTTTTCATGAACAACATGAGAATCATTAATAAATTTTTTTCCAAATTTGCCCTTCCTCAACCAAAATCAAGAAATATTGTTGCATTTAAAATTAGCAAGGGCATTTTGGGAAAAACTTGCAAAAAATAGTGTTTTGGTAAAAAATATCATCCTAGTTAATTAGATAAAAAAAGATATAAATCCAAGAATTAACTAGTGACGAACACTCACAACGAAGCCTATGGTCAAGGGCAGCCAGCTGAAGTCCTAGCTAGATATATGTGGGTTGAGCCTTAATAAAAGAAGCTTCTCTCATTGGCCTACATTGCCAAAGCAACATGCAATGATTAGGAGGCATATATTGGAAGTATCTAGAACAAACGTAGATGGTATTTTGGTTGGATTCTTTCTTTCTTTATGTATCTTATCCTCTTTGGGTTGGATTATACTTTGCGGCTGTCCAACCTTTTTGTCTCTCAAATGAGATATTTTTGGCTTTACATGTAAAGAATCCGTAGGAAAAATTATTGCATAAAGTAATTTCTACCATTTAATTTCAGCAATAATCGATATATAATATTTTTTTCTTTCCAAAATCATAGCGAATATAATATTGCAAATAAGTAAAATATTGTTAGAACAAAATAAGCTTAAAATATTCTTGCCTGAGGGATGAGATGGGTTTATAAGCTCTTGCACTTAGGGATGATGCTGCTGCCTCTCATGCAGATCACCAAGAAGTCACCCTCCCTGGCAATACAATACATCTCTCGTCAGAGAGTTCTGACAGTGCACGGATAGTCAGGAGTTTGATCTCGAGATCGATATTTTAGACGCCCAATATAATAGATAAAATAATATGATGAAATTTATTATATAACTGAGAGGGAAAATTTTGATATAAAATATATTTTCACTGATTTTTGTGATAGGTTTAGGCATTATATATAAGCCCTAAGATTTCAACAAATAATATGCCGGTTAATGGATAATAATGGGCCAATAACTCATATCAATTATTTTAGGCTTTATGATAAGAAATATAGTAACATAAAATACTTAATGGAATGAGATAAAAATTAGAAACGGCCAATGATTAATTCCAATAAATATTTGGTCAGAGCAAATTTATTAATACAGAATAAACTTGGCTTTTTCCTTTTTATTATGCTATAGCAAAATATCCAACAATCCCCCGAATCCCCCTCCACCCCCAAATCCTCCTTCAAAAAACCAAAGTTGTAGAAGACAAAAAATTAAGATATAAATTAATGAAATAGATAAAAGTGGGACATCTTATATTGTGGATTCGGTAAAGATAACTTTTGGTTTTAAATCTTTGCTTAGTGACATTTATCGCAATCTGAGAGACGCTAATGGACTAGGCCTTGAATTAGGCTCCTCGATCAGATATTGACAAGCGCACACACAATACGTATCAATCATTAGGTTACCGGGTTGAAGCGTTTAGTCGGTCATGCTCGCGGTACCCATTCCATGAGAGTTTCTAGGGATCAGCCCTGTGTCCCACAATCATGGCCTTCACGATTCCTCTCATATATGTAAGTCCTCCAAAGATATCTGTGACCGGTATGATACCTCCATCAAATCAAAGCATTGGATCTATTAAGAGTTTAACTCAACCTACTCGTGTCACACAATATGAGCACCGCCACCATAGAATATGAGGCAGCAACATTCAAATGTGCAACTGAATGCATCATGTGCTACTAACAAGAGTTTATCTGCAAAGGTCAGTGCTTCATGTGAATCACCCATCCAGTTTGTTTCTACCACATTGAACCTGCTTCATGGAACAACTCACACTCAGATAGGTTGGATCCCCACCGTTGATAACTTTTCACTACTACATGCAGTTAATATTAGGGACCGTATGAAACGGTCTCTAAAAATTAATATAAGTTTGCTAATGTGTATTAGAGACAGTTCATATTGTAAACGGTCGCTAATACACGGTCGCCGATTGGGTGATCGCTGGTACGTGTATGAGCGACCGTTCATGAACTATCTCTAATATGAACGATCGCTAATATATATTTCAGCAACCGTTCATGTCGGTCGCCAATTAAGCGACACGTGGATTTCCCAACGATTTAATGGTTTCCTAAAATTAGCGAATAGTCGTTGATAAAGGTATTAGCGACCGTTCCTATAGCTAGAACGGTTGCTAATATCTATTCTTTTGAAAACAAAAATACAGAAAAATCATATATTTCATATAACAATACACAAAATCATAATATATTACGCCACAATAGCGTTTCACATACAAATCAACATATATGCACAATCCACAATATATCCAACAATATCAACAACTCAAACGAACACATACGTATACAAACCAATATATAAACACTATCCACGATATATCCACCAATATCAACAACCAATCGAACACAAATGAACTAAAATTTTAATAAATAAGCATACATGAACTAAATTGTTTTGAATACAAACAACACAATACATATGCTATATATATGTCCAACAATACGAAAAAATCTTCAAATCAAACGCAATCCCAGCTCACCCAACCCTGTGAATTCAAACAAATAAATAAATACATGAATTCAAATCATAATCTTCGAAACAACGTTAGTTACACACACACACACACACACACACATATGCGTGCCTCAATAACTCCCGCCACTTCTATCGCCAAAACATAATTGTTTCGCTGTTAACTTATAAGAACCCTACAAATATGCAATACGAATTTTAAATATCAAAACCCAACACAGTTCAATTGTATACTTAAATTTCTGTATATAATAATTATACTTACCTCACTAACTTCCACTGCTGCCATCGCCATCAGACCCTTGCCTTGAATAGTATCGATTAATATCGTCGAAGTCCTCCTGCGAAAAAAATGTATCTAATAACCCTCCCTGTGGGGTCGGCTGATAAAGGTTATATGGTTCCTGTGGCGGAGGGTGAAGATAATAAGGATCTTATGGCGGAGGCCGAGGCCAAGAGTGGTACCCTTCTTGTGATTGCGGATGCGGAGGATAAGGATAGTACGGCCTTTTCTGTGATGGGGGAGAGTAATACGGTCGCTGCGTCGGAGGATGATAATAAGCCGGCTGCGACGGCGATGGACCCTGTGCTGACCACGGTTGCGAATGTGGAACGTATTGTTGTGAGAATTGATCTCACCACGGCTCCATTTAAGCTCTCCAAGCAGCTTCATCTTTCGTCCTCTTCTTATCTGTTTCATCCCTCCTTTTGAGCTTCTCTTCTAGTTTGTTGATCCGTTGTGCCTTAACCATTTGTTGGTTGGAGTGAGCGGTCGACGAACTTGAAGTTATTCTGGAACCGAACCGTGAAATACTAATGGGACCACTGTATACGGGAATACGAAAGTGTCCTCTCGACTGAGGAAAAAGTTGCTCTATAATACATAGCTTGGCCTCCGTAGGAAGAGGATGTATATTCGGGATTTGATTCCCGATATCTCCTCTTCACCTCCTCAAAATCCTCCTTCGATAAATAAAACAATAATTAATTTTCTTTACGAAATTAACAAGCGTAATTAATTTGCTTAAAAGAATTTAAAAATGCAAACTTACCACATATTGAGTGTCTATATTCATCATTTCTTCTGGCATGCCCTCTCTCATGTGTAATGCTTCCGAAGTCTCAGGAAAGCCCGGCTTTTTCCTAGCCTTCTCTTATAACGGATATTTGATTTATTTATACGTGAAGATATGTAATAATAAAATTAAAATATTGAACATTTATATAATTAAAACTAAACTAACCAAAGTATCCCTATACCGATCAGCAGGAACCAATCCACCATAAGAGTCATCCGTGGCTTTCTCTCGGTTCTGGTTATTATTTTCTGATACTTCCTGCTTATTTAGAAGATAACATACCTCAATGTAAATTAATCTAAATTCGGTATTCAAATCAATTAAGTATATTTTTAATTACCTTTGTCTCGGGTGTATCCCAATACAATAGGAAAAACACAAACTAGTCCGTGGAGATGATGGAGAGAAGAGCGGCAAAACGTTCCCAATCATCCATAAAATTCTTTGATTGTTTGAATTTTTTCTTCAATTTTTGACGCCATCTCTTGAATATTTATGACATCTCATACCGGACATGTGTCCAATGTCCGTTTATATCGTCTTGTAAGATGAAATGTTTGTGTAATACAGATTAATAAATATATTATTTAATAAATTAATAACATATAACAAGTATGCATGTAATATTGAAATATGGTTAATTGAGTTATTTATTACTAAGAGTGAGCGCCAAGTCAATACGTATACTTCTCAGGAGTTATCTACAAACGTGAACACCACATTCCAGAAGTCCGTGTTGCGGACGAGAATACTAATATAACCGTGGAAATGACTAGCCCACATACCCGTACCTACGGGCTTCCCACCTACCCATTGCAGAATTGCCCCTTTTCCACACATATCATATTTCATAATCATGTTGGCAACACCTTTTCCATGGTATTCAAACAGGACCAGATTATCCCCTGCAGCCCATGCCTTATCGATACTCATGTCTGCTGCATCTATCATCATATCGATTTGAAGACGAACAACAGCCCAGCCAGTGCCTTCGCATCGTCTCTATCTCGATAAGGTTTTTCATTTTGTAAATCACGAGGAAGAGACAAGGAATAAATAAACTCATCGGTGACGGGATCCGAGAACACCCCAGATTCTCTACTCAAGTCCGTACACTGCTCGTGTAGATGTGCATACAGATCATATTACACTGATGGACCCGCATCCTCCTGATCAAATATATCTACACATTTTAATTTATTACAATCAATGCAATAGTTATATGAATAAAATAATTTTAACAAAATTATTTAAAACTCGTAATATATATCTCTAATCTCGGGATTAGGCTGTGTCGAGGAGGAAGTATCTCGATCTCTTTTCTTTGAAAAAAATGCTTTGGCAAATTTTCCGAATATTCCTTTTCGCCCCATCTGTTTTATGCAAGAGTAACGACGATACAAAATATATAATATGCATAAATCATTAAATACAAGTGATTAGAACTGCAGAGTTTTTCATATATCAATTACATGCAAATGATTAGAAGTGTTTACAACTGCAAAGATTATAACATATATCAATTGATTACAAGTGTTTACATCTGCAAAGTTTATATAACACATACACACACATAAATTATTACAACTGCAAAGTTTTTCATATGTCAACCGGATCTGCTTCATCAATGCCAATCTCGTCGGTAGAACTATTGAATAAGGATTTAGGAGGTGCCAGTAATGCAATACAAGTTTCTTCACGATTATGGTCTTTGACATATAAGCACTGCTCAGCTTGTGAAGCTAACATGAACTTATCATCTTGATAAATTTCTTTATTGAGATTGACAAACTGAAAACTGTACTCATTTATCTGGATGCAAGTGCACCAACAAACTTTGAACATAACAAATCGTTCTTGCTTATTACTCCCGTAAAATTGCTCTATTATATCCTCTGGGTGATCGCAGTATTCTTTTTTTCCTCCCTGCAGTCTTTGATCACGGGAACATGAGAAGCATGTTTGTTCTAACGGATAATTAATCTTATTATTTTGGATAGCCAATTTCTCGGTTGTAAGAAATTTTAGATTATTAATTCAATATGAACCATATCGATTCACTTTTGCATTAGGACCTTTAGATAGTCGCACGATTACATCCGAAAATTGCATCCCTTTTGCTATGTCATTTTCAATTTATAATCCATTTACACGTAAAATGTATAAGCTATATGTGATATATGCATATGATACATGAAATATACAAGACATACGTACGTGTTTACGGAACCACTGTAGAAAGTGTTTCTTATGTTCTTGATTAATTTTCTAATTTGCGCCCTTTCCGGATATCGCATTCATAAGTTCTTCAATATGTCGGCTAAAAGAATAACAATATTAACTATTTAGGCATATCTAGATATAGAAACAAAATATTGATGCGATTAAAAGTTTTAATTTATATATCTTCTGTGATCGGCAGTAGTTTCAAGATTATTAAGGATACACGTATGCGCTTAATCGAGGCATTCCCTCCGGTAGGATCAATTCTCCCCTTATGGATGGGATAGCTGGTCATCGTTAATTCGAGAAGGACGGTTTAATCTTGTTTCAACTCCACACAAGTAACGAGAAGTGAAGTTGAGGCATTCATTGGCACAATAACTCTTGGCTATTGACCCTTCCGGTCGAGTTTGATTACACACTTGCCCTTTCAAGAATCCCAAGTATCTAAAACGTTAACGAATACTTTAGACAAATGTGAATAATATAATGAATTAAATAACACAATTGATTTAAAAAATATATCACTTTTCTACTGGATACATCCACCTATATGAGACTGGTCCAGCAATCATTACCTCTGTAGCTAGATGCACAGAAAGACAAACCATGATGGTGAAGAAATATAGTGGAAATATCATCTCCAACTTACAGAGCGTTTCAACTATTCTCTTCTTCAACTCCTCGAATTTGGCTACACCTATCACTTTAGAACAAAATTTATTGAAAAGTCATAATCCTCCCTCAAAACCTTGGTGACATTGGATGGCAAATTATGTCGAAGAGCCACTGAAACCAATTGATGTAGAAGGATATGATAGTCGTGAGTTTTAAGATTCAAGAGCTTTGGTGGCTCGATTTGCACATTCTTTGCTATGTTTGAAGAGTAATCATCAGGGGTTTTGACGCTCTTTAGTATCTCACAAAATCTTTTCATAGCTAGTTTCGATATTGTGTGGCACGAAACTGGTAATTCATAGACACCATCATCATGAAGTACCGGATACAATTCCTATCGGATTCCAAGCTCCTCCAAGCACTCAACTTATTCTTGGTTTAGAATCGTCCTGTAACAATGTGCCAGCAATATTATCAAACACATTCTTCTCTACATGCATGATATCAATATTGTGTCGAATCAACAGATATTTCAAGTAAAGAAGATATTGTTTACTGCCGGAAAGACGGACCGGGACGTCGGGACGTCCGGCCTGAATCCTGGGGGCAGATTCTATTTGGATTTATCCGTCCACCTCTCCGAAGATTCCAAGTTGATTTATGGCACCGTATATCGATGGTTTGGACGGACGTGACCGTTGTTGCAGATTTTATCAGATTCTCCCTCATTTGCGAGGGTTTTTTGATTGTGGGAACGCTATTCCCTATAGGCGTAAGCCCCTACAATTAATTATGTTATCACATCGCGATAACCACTTTCTCCTGCTCCGGAAGTTCACTTCGTGTCGTGTGTGTTTTTGTTTGTTTAGGTTGCCCGTGGATTATTTACGGAGACTAGTTTATATCATCGCCCATAGGGCATAGATTAGTCAAAATCCGTATATTTTTAGAATTGGGTTTGGATTGATTTAAGGATCGTTAATCTGGTTTGTGATTAAGACCAGCTTAAAATATGAGCATTTAGGCTCGATTATTTTAATTTAAAGATGTCGCGGTCCATTATCGCCATGTTTGAGGCGAAATTTTAGTTTAAGGACATTTCGGTCCCTTGTTGCCGTATTTGAGGGCGAATATTAGTTTAAGGACATTTCGGTCCATTATCGCCATTTTGAAGGAGAATATTAGTTTAGGTACTTCTCGGTCCTTTATCCATCTTGCGCACACGTGTATTTTTTATGTGACGAAGTGAACAATGGTGATATGGAATGCATCCAATATGGGGTACGATCTGATTTGAGGTGTGCACATCAATTTGGAAGTTCACCAAAGAGTTGTTGGTTATCAGGATCCGCCACTTCTCTGAAGATGTTGAAGAATTACAACGACATATATCAGAGGTATGGAGAGATGTACCCTTAAACCAAATCCTATATTTGAGGGGAAAATGGGGGGTTGTTGCAGACCTAAGAAATGTTAGTCATGTTTGAGAATAAAATTATCTTAGGAGATATAAGATGAATATCATTTGGGATATCATAAATGGGAGACCGCTAGTCATTTTTAAGACTAAGGTCAGTTCTGGAAAACATGAGCAATATGGGCTCGGTTGTTTTAGAATCAAAGAGATTTAACCTCAGGAAACTTAGCCAATTTGGGCTGACATTGGGTTTTCATAATTACCCAACAGTGCTAAACACTGAGGCATACAGTGCTCACGTGCGTTTCACGTGGGCACTGGATTAGTGTTAAACACTAGAGTTTTGTGGCGCTCACGTGAGGCACCTAAATATGGTCACTGCCCATTGAGTTTTATCTCCCCCCTTTTTTACAGAAGTGTTAAGCACTTGGCTAACGTTCTCGTGCAAAACACGTGTCTACCACTTTTTTTGATACTGGGGTGCTTTAACACTCACGTGGGAAACACGAGATGCAGTTTTAGTTATTTTCTTTACTCTTTTGAAGCACTCACATGGGAAACACATGAGGTTTCAAAATAGTGCTAAGCACCAACGATTCTGGTTTTGAAGATCTTGGAAGATCATCACTATTTTTTAGAAGAACTAAGTTCTTTATATATAGGGTTAAAGCCTAATTTTTGGAGGAATTAAATTCCTATATGTTCTCGTTCTTCTTCTCTCCCCTTTTTTTATAACTTAATTCTTTTCCCTTAGGTTTAGAATCTGCAGAGCAAAATCTTCCCGATGAGAATTAAATTCTCAACTTGTGGGGAGATTTGCTTCTGCAAATCTCAACCGGGAAAAGAACTGAGTTCTTAAATGAAGGGTTAAACCCTTAGATAGGTAAAGGAGAGACAATATGATCTCTGTTTTTTTACCTCTGGTTTCAATGAGGAAAGTCTTCTTCTTTGAGAATTAAATTCTCATGTTCTTTCAAGATCTCACTGTACTCTTTTTTTTTTTAGAAGCTTGTGTGGAGTTCTCTTCTCTTTTTTTCTTCTTTGTTTTTCCCTTCTATTTATAGGATAAGAGAACAGATCAACTTGTTAGGAAAATGTCTGATTGAGAGATCATGATCAATCTAAAATGATCTCTCGGATCACTTGGTGAATTTTATTCACCATTGGATTTTTAATCCAAAGGCTTTTTGTTTAACAGAGAAGTTTTCTTGTTTATTTAACAAGATTAGGAAATATCTTTTCCTAAGATAGAATTTTTATTCTATCGGATGATCGGTTGGTGATTTTATAATCACCGTTGGATCTTTGATCCAAAGATCTTTCTAGTTTGAGAAATATCAAGGAAAATATTTCCCAAATAGAATTTAATTCTATCCTACCAAGAGTGCAGCGGAAGAACTCACTTGTTTAACACATGACGCCTAGCATGGGTTTCAATATGCTTTATTTTCAGCGCATATAAACCCTCACGTGTTTAACACGTGAGGCCTGTTTGGCTTGCTAATTATTTGATTGCAGCACCTATATGCTTTGCATATAAGCGCTCACGTGTTTAACACGTGTGGCACTTTTAGCCCATTTGTTTTTAACTGCAACCCCTGTATATTTTTGCATGTAGGTGCTCACGTGTTTAAAACGCAAGACTTGAATAATGGAGGTTTTCCCCCTTCTCCCTTTTTTATAAGGGAACAAATACCCCCGGCATCGCTCTCACGTGGCTTGCACGTGAGTGCAAAGCTGTCCACTCTTACAACCGTTGGATTGCCTAGGGGAACGGGGAGATGAACCGCTCCCCATCATGTCTTATAAATGAGGTGTTTGGCTCATTAGATGATTCACTGTTTCTTCATCTTCTTCCTTAACCTTTTTTTGAGATTTAATTCTCCTCTCAGAGCTTAGCTCTCTGCCCATAGATCTTTCAGAGTTAAACTCTGAAAACTCCTTTTTGGGTAAGGATCTTGAACGATATTTACCCCTTAGGGAAAACCCTATTTCATAATTTTTTCACTCTGGATTTTAAATCCATCATCAGAGCTTTGCTCTTGTCTTGAACTGATCTATTAGAGATCTAAAAACACCATCCTTTTCTTTTAAGAAGACTATGGGGTCTTGAGGATTGTTAGTTTTCTACCTAGAGTTTACCTTACCTTTGATCTTAGAGGATCCTAGGAATTTAATTCCATTTCTTTGCCTCCCTACCGTGGGGGTTTTGATGGGTTCCACAGCACCCTAACTAGGATTTTTGGGGCGTCAAGTATACAATTTTAAAAAACTAGAGAGCTATGCAACCCATGCCAAGGATCTAACTAGAAAATTAGGAGTTAAGCTAGCATGTAATCAAACATTACACTAAGTGAATGACAAATACAACCTTTGTAGACCGGTCCTTCACTTCTAAAGCTCCGTGTAGTAGCCCCTTCTCTCCAAGTAGTGAACACCCGAACTCTAGTAAGGGTTCACATGAAGAAATGAACAAGCTTGCTCGAAGTCTTCGAGGCCGAAGATGATCTACGTCGAGAAGACTCAAGCTCATGCTACCTCTTCACTATTTGTAGATTAGTGAAGCAAACACCCTAAACTAAATAGCTAATATAGTAGAGGATGATGAAGTAGGAAATAGGCTCACTTTAGATTTAATTTTCTCACAATATTTTCTCACTCAGAAAAAGCTAGCAAGCTTTTTCTCATGAAGAAGAAGATGAAGAAAAATCAAGATAAGAGAATGAACCCATAAGGTGAGAATAGCAACCATGGGTGAGTTAGTGTCATACACTAACCCATGTAGAGAATAAACCATGGCTAACTAATAATGGTTAGGTAAATAAATATCTATAAGTAAAACAAAATTAGTGGACTTGGTCAATGGTTCCACAAGCTTCTACAAGCTTGAACCATGTGACTAATTACTAATTAATTTTGATTAACTTTAAATAAATAAAACCATTCCATTATTATAAGCATAGTGTAAGTCTCATACACCCATGTAGCATGTGTCATCTAGCACGACACAAAAGATGTACATTAATATATATCACATATATACCAAGTGTACACTGGTGAAAAAAAGAATTCTTAAGTGATCTAATATTAGTTAATGTAAGTTAATATATCAAATATATAATTATATATTAAATTATTAAATCAACACTCGATTTAATAATCCAGCTATATCACATACAACCGACTAATATCAAATGTAATAATCTATCGAATCAACACTTGATCCGATAACCCGGCTGTATTACATATAACCGACCGATATCACATATTGCGAGAATAGAATGCAGTATCACATACGCGCATTAATCTCGGTCCCGAACATATCACATATGTGCTCCTACTTCGTTTCGCATGAACCAGGAAATCTCTGTATAAGACTCTAAAGACTCGTCAATACGCCGGCAGTAGGTGATGATCATATCAAACACCCACAAGCCGCAAGCGGTCTGCTAAACGTAACGGCCACCCAGGTATTGAGCGATCAGAAGATCAACTAGGAAGCCTGCTCATACTCCTGCAAATCCAATCAGTAACACTACCGTACAGTCCAGTCTCTTCGTCTTATATGTCGCATATCTCGCATGGGGTGGGTAAACGTCAGACCCCAATAGCTTGATAAGTCATGCCGATGTGAGGCTCATAACGGGTCGAGAAACTACCGATAACACTTACCAGTAAATCTCAGAAACAGCCCTGGCCATGGATTTCTTGTTATAGCCAATCGAGCACAGCGTAACATCAACCCCCAATACTGGGAGAGACGAAATCCCCTCCTATCGCTCATTGCCTCCATGTGACTCGGGACTGTACCCAAAAACCACCGTTTTGCACGTTCTCTTGAACGTAGTAAGGTAGAAATCAAAGCACAGTGGGAATCACACAAGACTCTATGACGATCTCGGGTCGATAGACTAACCTGTACCAGTGTCACCAGAGAACTGCCATCTGACGTGAGGTATAATACCATCTAGGAGTTCTCGGCGAGTCCGTCCAGTGTACCCAGTCTCCACTGAGCACCCGTATATCATCTCTGATATCAAACACCAATGGATATGAATCATCTATCGCCCATCTACATGGGTCGAGAAGGTATATGCTAGTCTACTCTGGTATATCGATGCCCCATCTCGATACATCCATGACTAAGGACCTTAAAGGATGTACTCATGGACTACCTTTGTCCCACTAATATGATCCACATCATAATCCAGGTAGTCAAGAAAACATCCTAAGGGCTTTATCAACATGTAACAGAGAGACAATTAGCGTACATGTTAAGATAAAAAGTAACCCGATAGCATACTATCATGTCGAGCAAGAAAGTCCTCCCTATGTATGTCCAAGCATCCACTATAATATACATCATATGTACAATAATGGCCTCTAGGGCATACATATAACTAGCAATCTCCCATTTGCACTAGGGCTATATGTTGTAGTATCCAATACCTAACAATCATCAGTGGTTGTAGTATCTCATACTCAACCATCCCATAAAAGTCTCTCTTGAAAAAAGGCCTTTGTGAGTGGATCCGCCGTGTTGTTCTCTGAGTCTACTCTCCTAACCTCAATCTCCCTGGAGATCAACCATCTTCATGATCAGGTGATACTGTCTTAGAATATGTCTGGGTCACTGATGGGACAGGGGTTCCTAGGCATAAGCCGCAACTCCATTGTCACACAATGGTAAGAACGAAGTTCATCTCATGAACTAATATACACCCAGACTGCCTCTTTGGTAGCATCTTTGGTAGTGATGTATCCAGCCTTTATCGTCTAGTTTGCCACGGTATCTAGCTTGGAACTCTTCCAACATACCGTCCCTCCACTCAGGGTAAAGACAATGCCTGTGACTGACATTCAATCGACCTTACCACCCTAGAAGCTATGCAGTGATTCTCCCCAGGATCGATTGATACCATCTCACTACACCTAGTGAGAATCCTAACATCCACTTAGATCTATCTCATAGATCCAAAACCCAAGATTTAGGATGTATCACCTTGATCCTTTATGGAGAATCCTTGTGATAAGAGGAGATTGACCGAGTGTAGCATAGGAAACACCTTCCCTATCAAGAGTATGTCATCTACGTACAATACGAGGAATACCACCTTACTCTCTACTACCTTTTTGTATTTACAAGGTTCATCTACCATTTTGATGAAGTTAAACGCTTTGACTACCACATCAAAACAGATGTTCCAACTCTGCGATGCCTGCTTTAACCCGTAAAGCAACTTGCACACGTTTCCACTGCTCCCACTGTCTACGAAGCCCTCTAGCTGTGTACTTATAGACGCTCTCTTCTAAATCACTATTTAGAAAAGCAGTCATGACACCCAACCGCCAGATATCGTAGTCATGGTATGTAACAATGGCAAGTAGGATCCGGTTGGACTTAAGCATAGCCACTGGAGAAAAGGTTTCATCATAATCCACACCTGGTCGATGACGAAAACCCTTTACAATAAGTCTAGCTTTGAAAGTCTCAACTTTTCCATCTACACCAAGTAATCTTCTCAAGATATACTTGCTCTTGATGGGGGTTTAACCCTTCATATATAGCAACCAAAGTCCATACTTTGTTGGTGTATATAGATTCCATCTCAGATCGCTTAGCATCCAGCCATTCTTACAGAGTCCCCACTCTTGATGGCCTACTCAAAACTCAGTTGGGTCATCATCTCATGATGCAATCCTCGCTCCCACTATTATTGAGAAAACCGAAGTATCTCTCAGGCGGATGAGGAACCCTACCAGATCGGCGGAGAGGCTGAGGTTCGTCGGGAGCTATTGAATCCTCCGGTTCTACCAAATCATCAGCTGTAGTTTGTATAGTTGGAACTTATTCTAGTTCTACCTCATGACCACTAATTTCTTCTATAAAAAATTCATTTTCTAAAAAGGTGGCATGCCAAGAAATAAAACACCTTTTGTTCCTCGGTACGGTAAAAGATGTTCCCTTGCGACTGCTTGGGATATCCAACAAACTTCCACAGAACTGACCTTGCCTCGAGCTTGTCCGGATTTTGCTTTTAGACATATGCCGGACAACACTAAATCTTAACTTATTTAAGACATGGGCTCTTCCCATACCATATCTCATATGGAGTGGTAGGCACCTGATTTGGTTGGAAGCCTATTCAATAGGTATGCAACTTCTCAAGTGCATAATTCCCAAAAAGGAAATAGGCAACTCAGTAGTACTCATCATAGAGCGCACCATATCTAATAGGGTGCGATTGCTCCATCCCGATATACCATTGTGTTGTGGTGTATGCGGAGGAGTAATGTCGAGAGAGAATCTCATTGTCCTTTTGAATTGTCCAGTAACTCCGTGCTCAAGTATTCTCCTCGCTGATCACATCAAAGGACATAATACTTATACCCATTTTGGTTCTTTACTTCAGACTTATATTCTTTGAATTTCTCAAAAGCTTCAGACTTGTGTTTCAATAGGAACATATGTCTGAATCTTGAGAGATCATCAGTGAATATAATGAAGTAGAAAGAACCAGTTCTGGCATGTGCAGACAGGGAACCTACATACATCATCATGTATCAATCCCAAGAGTTCACTAACTCTTTCTCTGTTTCTAATAAACGGAGCTATGTTCATTTTATCTTCGTAACATGACTGGCAAGTTTCACAAGATATAAATTCAAACTGTTTTAAATATGCATCTTAATGTAACTTAGCTAGTCGGGTCGCATTGATATGACCTAGTCTACAATGCCTCAAGAATGATTCGTTTATGTCTGAACTCTTCCTCTTGTGTGTGTTTTGTACATTAAGAATTGTAATTTGATTTAAAACGTATATGCCATTAGATAACGTGCCTGATCCGATCAACTCTTGATATAGGAAATGTTTAAAAAATTATCCATCAATACAAAATTATATTCTTCTTTACTAAATAAAGATACTGATATGATGTTGTATATCATGTTCGGTATCTAATAGCATTCATTCAGAATCAATGTATTTGGTAATACAGGGTGATAACCGCCAACGACTTTGGCTGCAACAATTGCTCCGTTTCCAACTCTTGAAACTTATTACCCATTCCCAGTTCTCTACCTATCTGTAGCCCATGTAACAGATTACATATTTGGGATCCTGATCCGGTATCTCATACCCAGGACGTAGAGGATACTGAGAAATAGTTCTCTGTAACGAACACACCCGAAGAAGATGCACTTTCTTCGTTTGGGCGGTACGGGAATCCTGGTAATCCCTTATCTCCTGCTCGGTCTTATAACAATTATAAGGTAGAGCGGGACCAACGCTCTCCAGCTCAGTATAACAAGCGGGTTCGGTCAATACATCCATATTATTATTTTGATTAAGGCGTGACATGGTCGCTGCCTGGAGAGAGAGAAAGAAGAAAATACTCTGCGTGTGCTCTTGCAAGATTAGATTAGTTATTATTTTATCTAATCAGGATGCCTCCCACTTTTTTTATCAAATCTTCCTTCAAACCCAAAAAGGAAAGACTAGCCGGGATTAATTACACCCTATAAGTTCGCCAATCTTTCAGCCAGGCCAGTACCGGTACTTTGAGAGAGGTTCCCCGTGCTTTCACACGGACCTAATTAAAATAATCTTCGTTTTCCCATAGGCATAACCCCGTTAACACCTTTCTAGACACCTACTTGATCGACTAATTGTCATGTGTAAAACTCTCCCACGAGTAACTCTTACTCGCATTGGGTATCGGGATCCAATTATCTCATAGAAGGTATGCAATCTCATTGCAAATTTCAACACTTGAAATTCCCGATAATATTCTGCCCCTAGCGTCCTATGACCTTGACGGAGGTCAACAAACCATAAGCTGCTAGTCAAGTTCAACCCGTCATTTCCTGATTGAATTAAACCCACCCGCATGACCCTTGACGAAGGTCAACAAGGTCGTACGACTACCTTAAAACAATCACATCATATGCAGCAGATAAATACTAATCAGCTACCGCACACTACGCCTTGACGGAGGTCAGCAAACGTAGCACGAATACTAAGTAGGAGTTATCGGAAATGATGGAGGGCTACGATAGGTTTTTATGAAAACTTTTTGCGTAATGAACTTGATATCGTTGTAGAAATAAGTGATTTTGAAAAGGAGTGTTTTTGAGACTTTTACTAGTTTCTCTAAAGAGGTCACTCCCGGTGAAGGGATCGTCGGCTCTTTCCTTATCGAATAAGGTGCAGGATATTTTACAAATACCACTATGCAAAGCAAGAACTATAGAAGCAATCAAAAACAAAACCAAGTGAGTTGTAGCATCTGCTAGTTTTGCAAAAGAGTTCACTCCCGGTGAAGGGATCTCGGCTCTTTCCTCATCGAATAAGGTGCTGGATATTCTACAAGGAATACCACTATGCAAAGCAAAAACTAGAGCTACCCTTTTTGAAAATTTGATTCTACAACATCTTTTAGGTTTCTTTTTTTTCATTGATCTCATTAATGAAGTCCCATCATTTATGCTTCCTAAGTATCACAGAAGAAACGAAAATACAACGTACGCTTATGCCATCCGCATTCGCCACAGTATCCCGTTATGCACCATTAGGTTATTTAACTAACGGTATAGCGGGATGGGACTAGCGCGGGTACAAAACATAAGCAACGTTTATTATATATTATATATATAATAATATATCAATTGTCTTAAACATATAAAGTGATCACATCACAAAATATCAGCAGTAGAAGATAACATATGAAATATTGGATATACTAGGACATCCGTGTTTTATTTTAAACCTGTATAAAACACGGATTCCACGGTCGCGATGAATAGCCAAACCCACATCCCTAGACCCCTACGAGAGTGGCAAGCAACCCTACCAATTCTAGAGTTAGGAGACCCGGACTCGACTCCTCGAGATGGTCTCCCACTGGACTCTAAAACCTGGTTACTTGTGCTCCCTTCCTTGGGTCTATCCTAATGCGGAAAAGTAAATAATATACAATAATAGTGACATCATCCTCAACCCGGAAGTGCCCTAATAAAATAATATTACATGCATAGAATTTTACATGAATGAAAATAAAAACTCTCATCTCACATAAAACCCCCGGCTATTCAAAACACGACGATCCAATATAACATAACACAGCAATACACAACATCACATGTCATCAACGTAAGTAAATATTCGTATCCCAATTGTCGTTGATATATAGCAACGAAACTGGCGATACGCCACATATTACACTTACGGTCGCAGAAAAGAAAGTGAAAAACTATAACAATTGGAATCTGCAACCTCCTTAAACATCATAAACCCAATGTGTCTCATACTTTAGATTTCATGCCTAACCAAATGAATTCCTTAGACATCACATGCCTAACATTTATAAACCCCACATTTTAGTCTCGATATTGAAAACACTTTCTAATAACCTGTCGGGTAATTCAACAAGATTCCCGATAACTTGATCGAATGCTCGTCGGAAACTTTATTAGACGGACGCACCCCCGTTGCCGTCGACGAAGTGCACTTAGACGGAATACCGTGGCCGCGAGCATCCGAAGGGATGTTTTTGGCAACGGGGTTCTTCTACAGTCACTTGGTTGGGGCTATGGGGTGTGGCTATCTAGTAAGGTTACCCGGCGAGTATCCGCATACACTACGTAATTGCGACGGACTTTTGATCCACATCAAAATTCCGTGGAAACCGATCAAATGAGACTAAACTGCTAGATTTATAAAATTCAAATTAGTTTTCACAAAACTAAATTTTTTGGATTCCAAATATTGTATCACAATCACAGATAGCTAGACGATATTAAATTTTTCGATCGAATCAACGAATTCCCAAAATTTTCCAGAGATCTCAACACTTGAGCAGTGTTAGAAATACCCAGAACCATACCACAATGCCCATGGACCAGCAGCTGAAGGCCTGTCCTAAGCCTCTTAAGTGGTGCCGCGGAATCGCCGCCAAAACCATGTTTTGGCCGCGGTTCCGCGGTCACTTAAACGAGTTAGGGACTTGTTCTTCAGGCGGGTCCATGTAATTACCTGCATGATTTTTAGAGTATTTTTAATATGAAAAATTCCAACTTTTGGAAAAATTTCCAGAGAAGGGTAAATTTCGGGTATTCGGAGTTTGTTCGAACTTCTAACTTCGCCTGGGCAACGCCTAATACTATAGCTTGTCTCTGATACCAATGATGGGTTCCATAGCGCCCTAACTAGGATTTTTGGGGCATCAAGTATACAATTTTAAAAAACCTAGAAACCTATGCAACCCATAACAGGGATCTAACTAGAAAATTAGGAGTTAAGCTAGCATGTAATCAAACATTACATTAAGTGAATGAGGAATACAACCTTTATAGACCGGTCCTTCACTTCTAAATCTCCGTGTTGTAGTCCCTTCGCTCCAAGTAGTGAACACCCGAACTCTAGTAAGGGTTCACATGAATAAATGAACAAGCTTGCTCGAAGTCTTCGAGACTAAAGATGATCTACGTTGAGGAGACTCAAGCTCATGCTATCTCTTCACTAATTGTAGATTAGTGAAGCAAACACTCTAAACTAAATGGCTAATATAGTAGAGGATGATGACGTAGGAAATGAGCTCACTTTACATTTAATTTTCGTACAATATTTTCTTACTTAGAAAAAGCTAGCAAGCTTTTTCTCATGAAGAAGAAGATGAAGAAAAATCAAGATAAGAGAATGAACTCATGAGGTGAGAATAGAAACCATGGGTGAGTTAGTGTCATACACTAACCCATGTAGAGAATAAACCATGGCTAACTAATAATGGTTAGGTTAATAAATATCTACAAGTAAAACAAAATTAGTGGACTTGGTCAATGGTTCCACAAGCTTCTACAAGCTTGAACCATGTGACTAATTATCAACTAATTTTGATTAACTTTAAATAAATAAAACTATTCCATTATTATAAGCATGGTGTAAGTCTCATACACCTATGTAGCATGCGACATCTAGCATGACACAAAAGATGTACATTAATATATATCACATATATACCAAGTGTACACTAGTGAGAAAAAGAATTCTTAAGTGAGCTAATATTAGTTAATATGAGTTAATATATCAAATATATAATTATACATTAAATTATTAAATCAACACTTGATTTAATAATCCGGCTATATCACATACAACCGACTAATATCAAATGTAACAATCTATCGAATCAACACTTGATCCGATAACCCGGCTATATTACATATAACCGACCGATATCACATATCGCAAGAATAGAATGCCTTATCACATACGCGCATTAATCTCGGTCCCGCACATATCACATATGTGCTCCTACTTCGTTTCGCATGAACCAGGAAATCTTTGTGGAGAACTCTAAAGACTCGTCAATACGCCGACAGTAGGTGATGATCATATCAAACACCTACAAGCCGCAAGCGGTCTGCTAAACGTAACGGCCACCCGAATATTGAGCGATTAGAAGATCAACAAGCAAGCATGCTCATACTCCCGCGAATCCAATCAGTAACACTACCGTACAGTCCGGTCTCTTCGTCTGATATGTCGCATATCTCACCTGGGGTGGGTAAACGCCAGACCCCAATACCTTGATAAGTCATGCCGATGTGAGGATCTTTACAGATTGAGAAACTACTGATAACACTTACCAGTAAATCTCAGAAACAGCCCTTACCAGTGACTTCCTGTTATAGCCAATCGAGCACAGCGCAACATCAACCCCCAATACCGAGAGAGACGAAATCCCCTCTTATCGCTCATTGCCTCCATGTGACTTGGGACTGTACCCAAAAACCACCGTTTTGCACGTTCTCCTGAACGTGGTAAGGTGGAAATAAAAGCATAGTAGGAATCACACAAGACTCTATGACGATCTCGGGTCGACGGACTCACGTGTATCAGTGCCACCAGAGAACTGCCATCTGACGTGAGGTATAATACCATCTAGGAGTTCTCGGCGAGTCTGTCCAGTGTACCCAGTCTCCACTGAGCACTCGTATATCATCTCTGATGTCAAACGCCAATAGATATGGGATCATCCATCGCCCATCTACATGGGTCGAGATGGTATACGCTAGTCTACTCTGGTATATCGATGCCCCATCTCGATACATCCACGACTAGGGACATTAAAGGATGTACTCATGGACTACCTTTGTCCCACTAGTATGATCCGCATCATAATCCAGGTAGTCAAGAAAAAATCCTAAGGGCTTTATCAACATGTAACAGAGAGACAACCGGTGTACATGTTAAGATAAAGAGTAACCAGATAACATACTATCATGTCGAGCAAGAAAGTCCTCCCTATGTATGTCCAAGCATCCACTATAATATACATCATATGTACAATAATGGCATCTAGGGCATACATATAACTAACAAGTTTTCTAAGATTTAATCCCTTTATTAAAGGAATTTAATTCCATATTACAGAGCTTAGCTTTGAAAGACTAAGAGACTTTAGGGAATTTTATTCCCTGGTGTTCTTGAGCGTTTTTCCTTTTTAGGGTTTTAATACCCTTTGACACAGATTTGAATCTGTAGTGCATTTTAACGGAACTCGTTTTTCGAAAATATTAGGAGTTATTTAAACTCCACTGTTTATTTGAAGAGAATCCTTTTGGATTCTCACAATGATTATCTTGCCTCATCATTGGTGAGCCGCCATTTTGATTTCATGGGGCCTACTGACTTTGTAGTTAGTGGACCCATGAAACGAATTCATATATATATATATATGTTTTTTTAATTGGTCTCCCCTTTTTTATTAGGTACGATGGCATCACTTTCCTATTTCCCTTACACGCGCTCGGAGGCCGCTTTCCCATAGTCGCCGTCAGACGAGGAGGTTATGGCGATGATTAGGGAGCATGATAAGGATAATAAAAGCCTTCTTTTATGAGAAGTCTGGTATGGTCACATTATTAGGGGCCGTCGTAGTTTCACGTGCGAAGTGCAAGCAGAACCCATTAGCTTGATATCATTGACGGAGCGTCCGCATATTGCTTATGCAGTGGAAGCGGTTAACTGGACCCCTGAGGGCCGGCTTGAGCCATCAACGACAGAGATCCCTAATCAACCTATGATGGCTATCGATATCTTAGGGCTCCGAATATGTTAGGGTGAAGCTCGACCCTGGGGGCAAATCTATAAAGTAGGTGTTTCCCCGCGTCATCCAGTGGGTTATCTTCCCTGGGCCCGGTACATTCTTTCGTCCCAACGCTCACGGCTGTAGAAAGTTGGGTTGTATCAAGTGGTGTATGCTTCACTGTTCTACTATCATGCTCCCCACGTCTGGTGGGTCAAGGATTTTTTAATTCAGTGGAACCTTCCGACGAATACTTTTCTACTGGGGGACCGTGAAGTCTCTATTTCGCTGGAGGAGTCCCGCGAAATTTTAGGGCTGCCTATCAGGGGAGAACACTATGAAAAATTATTACCCCCCGACGAGTATATATTTGCTACGGTGCCCGCAGTGCTTGAGGGCTTGACGACCGAGAATGTTGTTCGGCACAAGCACCCGAGTCTGATTTTGGGTATTTTCGAGAAACTATTCGTGGCATCGGAAGGGCAAGGTGTCACTTTTGAAGATTTCATTGCTTGCTTTCTCCGTGAGGACGTCTTATCCAAGAAAGCTCTGAAATTCGCAAAGGTTGAGGACCCTTCGGTTTTGGCTTGAAGAAACTGCCAGCCAAAGAAGAAGACCTGCCGCAGTTTTACATTCCAATTTTATTTGCCGTAGCCTTTGATGCAATTGCTACCTCCAGAATGGATGAAGAAACTTTCTTTATCGGCTTCATCGGACTCTGGCTTAGCTGGTTTGCCATACCGATGCATCGCCATTTTATGAGAGCCTCCGTCTTCTATCCTGCCCATCACATAGTCGAAGGGGCGCGATTGGCTGTTGGCGTTGCAGGACTATCAGACCTATATCATGGTCTAAGTACTGCCGCCAACACTTCAAATCTGGGCGCGGACACCGTGAATTTCTCCCTCCACTACTTCACGTCATGGATCGAGATGCACATGTTAGACGCTTTTGCTGCACATCGGCGTCCTGCTTTCTATGAAGCTTATATCTTCCCACGGGTGATGAGGCTGGTCGATGATTCCGCTCCTGATCTGACTCGGTTGGGGGCTCTACGTGTATTGCTTAATCCATACTCGAATGAAGGGGGGATGGTTTTCAGTGACCGAGTCCTTTCTGCTCCAGTGGGCCCCATTCAATAGCTGTTCGATTTGTTAAAGAGTGGAGCTCTTACTCTAAAGCCTAAAGAGATCATGCATCTATATTCAATCCGGACGGGGTACCTAGTGTTCCGTATAAATGATACCGCTCTCATCATGCGGAACAATCCACATCGCTTCATCCAACAGTTAGGTTACAACCAGGGCATCCCCCTCGAAGCCTTTCTAGTTGAGCCCACTCTCACTGGAGGTCACTCGCGATGTTGTCCACCACTTTATGCGGTTGGGTACTGGTTCCGTCTTCATGATTCCCGAGCCTGACTATCTTCCGAGGCCCATGAGACCCTTAAAGGGCTGGTATCGCCATCGGGTTAGCCCTATCATTGCAGAGGAGAGAAGGGTGCTCTTTGAATTTAAATCCCCTGCTTCCGCTCAAGCCGTCAGTGCCTCGTTGCGTCCACGGTCAGTTGTTTGCCCTCCTTTGAGGGACAGCGACTCGGTGCTTATTCCTAAGGCTGCTCGGGCGAAATCAGGCACCCGCACTGCTGGTATGTCGATTCGCCCTAGGGCTGGAGTAGAGATTCCTGAGAAGGCAGCGGCATCACCAAAAACAGACATCGAAGGTGAGGTTGGGCAGTGCCGTGCAAAATTTCCGGAAGGGAGGAAGCGCCCTTCTTCTAATGCTGGCTCGGGCCCTAAAAGGAGAAAGAAATCGATCGCCGGTCTACTCGATGCTTTTCTTGAGTTCGAGCCTCTTCACGACGAGCCTATATCTGTACACGAGCCAGACGACGGTCTTCTCTTTCCTGGCATATCTGCCGAGGAAGCCGCTCAGTTGGTCGAAGCCTTAAAGCGATCGCAGGATGAAAATGAAAATGTGTGCCCCAGGAAGGGAGGTTTTCCCCCTGTTGTATTCTATGACATCGACTCGTTATTACCTAGGTTACTAATGGGTCCTCTGACGATGGAAGAAGAACAGGATCTCAAACAGCCCATCTCGGCTGTTTCTGAGGACGAGGCCGCTCTAAAGATGGGCAGGCATTTGCTTTCGATCGAAGCCCGCCGAGCGCGATTGAACAGAAAAGAGCAGCAGCTCGAAAAGGCCATACTTCAGGCCCCCGGCGTATTGGTATGCATATAATTTTTTACGTTTCTTTTGGTAATTAATTTGTATTACTTTCACCTCATATTATCTTTACAAAAATTTTGTAGAGCCTTCTGCTGCTGGCGTAAGCTTAAGTCCGGATAGCGCCTTGACGCCTCCGGTGATGGCATCTATTTCTCTAGTGGTGATTGCCAACCTGGCTATAGATCCCATGAATATCTCCAGTGATGCATCGGAGGGTGTAGAGGAGATTACCGAGGCTGCCATCCGCACCTTGGAGCCCTCGGTGATGGCTTCTGTTCCTCTAGCAGAGATTTCCACACCGGCAACGACTATCTCCAGTGACGCACCGGAGGGTGTAGAGGAGATTACCGAGACTGTCATCCGTTCCTTGGAGTCCCCGATGATGTCCTCTGTTCCTTTAACAGAGATTGCCACATCGCTGATAGATTCAATGGATATAGAGGGTGTGGAGGAGATCACCGAAGATGTCATCCCTCCAGTTCAAAGCGGACGATGTATCGAATGTAATCTAATATACATATACATTTTTTGTTTAACGACCCTTCCATATGTCTGAACCTTTCTTTCTCTCAGAATTGCGGGAGCTGGCGTCCTTTATTGTGGATCTTTCTTCGAAGAAAACTTTCTAGTGTTTACTTGACATGGCGGCCCCGCAAGCGATACCTCCATAGAGTATAGTCCTTTCTTCTGGTCAAGATCGGTATTCTTTTTCCTTTTCATTTTATATTTTCGTAATGATGCTGATGCGCCCTCTATTTAAACCGCAGTCCTAGAAGCTGACAACGAGGTTGAAGTTCTTGATGGACCCGGAGATCTCTCAAATCCGCCTTCCGTGGGTAAGTGAAGCTTTAGCATTGGCGTTCTTTTACTTGTTCTATGTTTAGAAAGACAACTAACCATACATGTATACTTACAGCTTTGCCAATCCTGACCCTATTGGAATCCCGGATTTTCATGCCATCAGGCCCTTACGCCTAACGCGTGTCTGAGAGAATGGCAAAACAAAGCATTCATTCGCTGGTGACTCTTATTGAAGATCTTCGCGCTGGTACCTCCATTACAGCCGAAGAATTCTCTGTTGAAACCAATACTTTTTTGTCTATTCTTGCCACCTATCATGACGAGGCGATGGTGCGTACTTGGGTCGAGTACCGCCGTCAAGTTGAGGCATCCCTACATCGAGTTGAATGCATATGTCTTCCCTCCGACATTTCGTCAGTAAAGGCCAGCCTGCGTGGATGGATTGACCGATATGCAGCCAATCTCCAGTCATATGAGAAAAGGCTTAACCGAAAGTTTTCGGCAAGGGAACTGGCTTCAAAAGTTTTAGGGGAACTTCAAGCCCAACTCACCGCCAAGACTACTCATGCTTATGAAATTTGGCGAGTTCTTTAGGAGGCCATTATGGAGGTGGTGGCTCTTGATAAAGCTGTTATTTTTACACGCGAGATGGTCGAGGCCCTTAAGGCTGCCGAGAAAGAGCTTGAAAGTCGATTTTCTTTATATTAGAACCAACTGGCACGGGCAGGGACGCAGCTCGCGATGTTCATAAAGCTTGAAGCGGAAGTCCGGCGGAAGAATGACGAACTTGCTGGCTTATTGAACCGCTCACTAGCTTAGAATTTTTGGTCGCTGTATATTTTCTTCTTTTGTTCTATTGTATCTTGTATTCATTTTGATTTATGAATAAAAGACATAATTCATTTCATACTTGCGCCTCTCTGTCTTGACTTGACGTAAAGTAGTTATGTACTCATCTCGGAGTTTGTAGTTTATTCACTCGTTTCGGATTTTCTAGTTTATGTACTCATTTCAGAGTTTGTAGTTTATTCACTCGTTTCGGAGTTTCTAGTTTATGTACTCATTTCAGATTTTATAGTTTATTCACTCGTCTCGGAGTTTCTAGTTTATGTACTCATTTCGGAGTTTATTCAGTTTACCTCCTTTGGGTTTACAGGGAAACTTGTCCTAACGTTACATATAGATAACCTCTGTTCTTTGTGACAGAGGTCCGTTAGGTTTTGCGGTACTAGGGTTTGTCCGTGGTACCGTCGCGTTGGTTGATGTATGTTAGTGATATATGCCCCAGAGCCCATTATTGTATAGTACTAGTTTGTATATTATACTTTGGAAGCTTGGGATATACACGGATTTTATGACAGTCTTGCTCAATATGGTAGTATGCTACTTTGTTTGTTTCTATTTTAATATGTGTATATGTTTCTTTTAACGTATCGCTAATACATATTGGTAGAGCCCTTAGGATCTTTGCTTGACTACCAGCGTTGTGATGGCAGTCACACTAGTGTGGGATGGGTAGTCTATAAGCACATCCTTATACAGGTCCATAGTCGTAGGATTATCAAGACAGGGCATCGATACTCCAGAGTAGACTAGTGTATACGCTTCTCATCCTAGCATGGGAGATGGTCTGTCCTACAGCCATTAGTACATCGTATTGGAGATTGTATGCATGTGCTCATTGGGTTATGAGTTACACAGGACGGACTCGTGGGGAACTGTTGGTTGGTACTATACCTATTGTTAGGTAACAGTTCCCAGGTGACATGAATACAGTATAGTCTGTTGATTTGACACTGCTACTTCGCCTTGAGTGTGTTCCCACCGTTCTTTGATTACTACCCTACCATGCCTCTGATGAGTCGTGTAAACAAGTAGTAGTTGGTCAAGTGCATGACGAATGCAAAAATGAAATCTAAATCAAGTGCATCCGACATACACGAATAAAAATCTATATCAAGTGAATCCGTCATGCACGAATGAAATCTCAATCAAGTGCATCTGACGTGCACGAGTAAAAATCTAGGTCAAGTACATCCGGTGTGCACAAAATCCAATACCAAGCGCCTAATATGCGCAAAAATCCAACCCAAGTGCGTCAGGTCCGTATAAAATATCTAGTGCAGTAGCATGCACGAAAACGAACGTAAAAGGCAAACGCGCACAAAAACATAAATCTGTAAAACAAATGCTCAAAGACATAAATCGGGTGCAACCAATGCATGGAGTATAAATCTAGTGTAACTAATGTACGAAATACCCATCTGATGCAACAAACGCATGAAATGCAAATCTAGTGCAACAAATACGAATACGAATCTGGTGCAACAAACGCATGAAATGCAAATTTAGTGCAACAAATACATGAAATACGAATCTGGTGCAAAAAATGCACAAAATACAAATCGGGTGCATCCAGTGCACGAAATACAAACCCGGTGCATCCAGTGCATGAAATACAAACCCGGTGTATCCAGTGCACGAAATACAATTCCGGTGCATCCAGTGCACAAAATACCAATCTAGTGCAACAAATGCAAGGAAACTCATCAATAACTTAAATGCGTATAAAAAGCAACACCGAGTGTACCAAGGTATATAAAATCATAAACGTGTGCAACTGCGTGCACAAAACATGTATCAATGCACTGCAAGTATATGTGAGCTATACCGAGTGCAAAAATCAAATCGATTGCGTACCACATGCACAAAATCAAATCAACTGCATGAAATCCACGAAATTATAAACACGTGCAGCCAAGGCACAAAACCGATCTCAAGTGCAATCAATATGCACAAATCATAAACCAACACAACGGTGTATAAAACATATATCAAGTGCAATAACTATGCACAAAAATGTAAATACCCAGTAGGTGCAGCCATGGTGCACGAAAACAATATCATGAAACTCAATCATCAAAACTCAAATCCAAGCGATATTAGCGTGATACTCGGATCACAAAAGCAAATCGCAACAAATGATATTGAGATACACCACCTACAATGTCGAAAAATGTTGGTGCGCCTAAAACTGGCAGAGCAAGAACATCCGCTTGCCTCCTGCTCACAGTCTGGCGTCCTCTGTCTCTGGTTTCTTATTTTCTCTGTAGATTACCAATCTCGCAATCCATCGGCTCGTCGGCGCGGTCAGGTGTACTAACGGAAATGATTCCGCCCTGGCACTCCTCTGGTTATCTCTCGGCCAATTAGCATGACCACTCGTAAAGCAGCATGTCACTGGAGTCGGCCTCTGGATACACATGACACAACTGATTCTCGATGCAAATCTTATCGCAGCAGTGTCTCGGAAGGAAGCTGCACAAGATCTCTTCCGATCTCGCCTATGCCGAACTATACGGAGGCTGGTACTCTTACATAATCTTTTTCATTTTCTGGACATCTGCGTTCTAAGAACAACATTTCCTTAGAAACTAGTCGTATCCCAACGCCTCTGTAAACATATCTGATCTCTAATCTCAACGGGGAGTAACAATAGCTCGTCAGTATCTCGCACGAACTTCTTGTTCCACTCGTCTTTATTATCGTCCACTTCGACGTCACGTCATGCTATCTGCGTACTGCAATGGTTCTCGGCTACAGTGAATCCGGAATCTCTCACACGGACTCAAAATTACAAACTCGGTATCTTCATCACTCTGTAGAAGATATCTAGCCGAACTCATCCTCGGGAACTCATCCCAACCATCGGAGGAATACTCTATATTCGTCCGTTCTCGTTCGACTCACAACGCATCTGAGTGAGGTCCTCTATCCGAAGCTGGTCCACTTACTGATCTCCTATCAGATCATCCAATGAACAACGTCATCTCTGGATCGATCTACTCTAGATCTGAGCAAGATTCTACACACTGGAAATCTTCAACTTAACTGGGCCTGCATCGGCACATCAAATCAGACGAATCATCTCAGTCGCTCAACTCAACTCAAGATAGACTAGCTATCATCCATCGCATCTCTGCCTGAAAGCTACAGTGATCTCAGCTCATAAGCTCTGGAAGCGACATCGCATCAATCTCAGCAACAGCTGGGTCATCTGTCTGCACGGTAGACGACATCACAAACTCTGAGGTAGGCTATACATCAACAGTCCTCTCACAATCCGGTATCCTCTATCAGTGGCCCGATCATCCGGTGCAAAACCGAACCCTCACCTCAAACGAGAGGTCACAACACCAACACTTCATCGAGACGTTCCTATGTCACCAGAAAACACGATGGTCAGTCCTCGTCCATGACGAGCTCTCCCTGACCGCATCACTAGCAGCAGCTCAATCTGCGCTCAAACCATGGTGACAGGAACCTCAAGCATGTATCGATGAAGATAAATCAAAGGTATTAAAGGAAACAACAGATCCAGAATGGATACATGATCATAAGAAGGAATGGAATCAATGAGAGTATGATCATGGAAACGAATAGAATCAAGGATCTCAAATGGATGTATGATCAAGGGAAAGAAGAGAATCACAGATCTCAAAATATGTACATCCTAAGGTCACTTAAGCGGAGTATCGTATCGTAAGTATGCCGCGGAACATACGCACGGTACGACACTCTACTTGAGTTACCTATTCCATCAATCAGGGTCAACCTATGTAACGAAAGTTCGGGTCTAATCCCCCCATGTTCAAGTCTAAGTTCCGTAAGGTCAAGCCTAGGTTCCGAAATAAATTACGCCCCAGACTCCACATAGTCAAAGCTAGACTCGAACCAAGGTTAAACCCAGCGCTCTGATACCAACTTTGTCACGACCCGAAATATTAGCTCATGACCGGCACTTAAATCACGCAACGTCTAAGGGCGCAACGTAAATTAAGTAAGCCGAGGCCGAGCAATCTAAACCTTTTTAAAGAAAATAAAAGTGGTGAAGTTTTGAAATAAAAGTATGATGAAATCAAGGTTTTCTTAAATGCATAGATAATAGAACATGAAAAATGCAAATGGATTTTATTAGTTGAAAAACATGTTTCGTCTTTTTTTAAAAATTTGGGCAGCACCTCTTTTGTATATTTTGATCCAAAACCACATATACATAATAATATAAAAAGTATCCCCAAGCGGGAGCTAGCTCTTTGTCAATCGGCGGAATCACAACCACGCAAGTCATAATATAAGTATACGACGCCCAACGGCGAAGATCAGTACAAAGAATAATGAAATAAGCAAGATATCAACCCACCAAGCGAACATATAAACCATCGCTCTAAGTCTCGCAACTACAAGTCTTGCTAAGTCTTACTATATATACAAATACTAGTTTCTGATTGATGGAGTTAACTAGATACAACGGAATAATAAATACAAGAGTGGTACGATCCAACATGTACCACCTACCAAAGCAAATCACCCGAATGCAAGCTGTGTGCCAGCGATGCCGCTACTGATCCATGCAGTCAACCTGCAAGAACTGTGGCACAACGGGGGTGAGTTGCCAACTCGTGAGTAGAAAATATCATCAGGTAGAAATTGAATAAAACAACGATTCCTAGGTCAACTATATCATAAAGGTAATACTATGATATCTAGGGTGACCGTATCTGCATATGTGCCAACCATATAATCAATGCTTATCAGCATGTGGGTAACATCTACGTATCCATCAATGACACAACAACATCATGCATGTAAATATCATGAAAGCATATGCATGTAAAGATGAGGATATCAATCAACGTGTGTCCGTCAACGACACATTAAAATCATGGAACCTGAGTGTCCAATATCGACACTCGAAACATCATGAAACCCGTGTCCAATATCGACACGTAAATCCTCATATATCTCGGCCTCCGTCAGTTCGGATCGGCCTACGGGTTCCGTCAGTCCGGATCGGCCCATATCATCTCTCGACTCTGGTCGGTATCCTCCGGATAACCGTCGAGTCCAAATACTATCACCGGTAAGTAGTAGTCCCTCTGCCAGGCTCATCGTCTACTGTGCGGCATCCCTTTCTTGCCCCGGGGTACCATACCGGGTCTACCATGAACCCACAAACGGATCATCCAGCTCCTCGAATTGGGTTTCTATCACACGTCTCAGAACCGAGAAAACGCATGGTGGACCCACTGAAATATCATATCAGGAGAAACTGGGTTTTTAAAACAATACATAATTCCCTTTGAAATTTAACCACGTTTCTCAAATCCAGAATCTCATGAAACAACAAATCTCAATGCGTATAATCATAAAGCATGATATATGCGATATATAATAGAAATGTAAGCATATCCGTATATCATGCAATATGGAATAGTGATGTGAGCATATCAGTATATCATGCGACATATCATAATGATGTGAGCATAGCAAGTATATCATGCAACATGGCATACAAAGGGACAATTCTACTGTGTATGTGACATGGCAATTATCGATGATGAAAGTGTATGAGCCGGCAATCTGTGTAAGTATAACATACGCATCATCGATAATGGTGTAGGCGTACTAGCACAGGTATATATATAATGCAATGAGAATGTCATGAACGTAACATAAGGTACATCGTACGTGAAATGCTAACAGGTATACGTATCTACAATATATCTGAGTCGGTGAATCTATCAATCGGCATCCAGCCTCACAATATCACGTACGGTATAATCTATCGTACGGCATCCTCTAATCAAGGGTATGGGTCAATCATCATAAAACTCATCACGTACGGTAAATCATCATACGGCGGCATTAAACCATTAGGGATCCTATCAACATATATGGCAATGAGGGTACGGACCTAACGTCTCATACGTCATATCACTCATGATTCACAGCATTATATATATCTATATACCTATATCCCAGGTCACATCCATAACAATCTCATATCAAGGGACCGACAAAGGTATCAATCATCTCATATCGACTCCCATTCGTATATCGACATATCAATCAATTCATCATATCATATCGTATATTCTTTTCATCACATTAAGTCATCTTACATATATATCCTAGCTTATTAGTCTCATATCATGCTACTATAAATCTCATACTTATTCTCTTATAACTACATATCTATATTCGTGATTCACATTCACTTTTCATATCCTTATTTATAAATTCGAGATATCATTTCTATCATATCAGGTCTAAGAGTCATATCCCTATAACTTTCATCTCATATCTTGATATATATATAAAATTCTTCATTTCATCTCTAACTATCTTTTTAACCATATCCATAGTTTTCTAATATAGGTTTCCTTAAACATATTCTATAAATCGGTTTCCATCAAAATTTGCGGGGGTGCTATACGCCATCCACCCGACTTCCCCCATAGATATAAATCTACTCACCTGCGGAACTCCTTATTCAGCCGTAGTCGATGTGCTTCGTCGTCTCGGAATCCACGCGAAGGTACCTACAATAAATACACGGTCGCAATACTATTAAAATCAAGTCCAGAAAACCAATACAGCACACGGTGCGCTCATAGGTTAGAACCTATAGCCTACGCATGCAAAAACAACCAAACAACTCTCGTCGTTGACGTACAAACATCCAACGACCCAATACAATATAAAATACCAAAACCAAGAATTCAAATATCGGGAAAACTTAACCAAAACCACTCACAACAGCTCCCAGATTTTATCTCAGGTAAAATGAGACTAAACTAGCATGTACAGGGAGTTGTTTATAGGGATTAGGGGCAACAGGCAAAAACTCAGCACCATAGCCCCACACAGATCCGGCGACATTACCCCAATTCTCGAGCTCGCCGGCCAAAGTAGGAGGAAACAGGCTCGTATTGTGATGGTGGGTTTCTAGTGGTTAATATAGGTCAGTGATATTGCTAGTTTATCTCAGAAACGTCCCAGGTTGCTCCAGATTCCCTGTAGGCTAAAACCCAATACAAAACCGACACGGAATAAATCATAAGTCCGTATTCTCTGTTTTTTGGCCATAAAATCCATACTAGGGACTTGTAAACAGCCACTACAGATCATGATTCCACACAAACACCCAAACCCTCTCTTGAATTTTCCAAACCTCACTAATCAACACCGATTTAACTCTAAACTAATAATAGGGTATACTACGCACAATAACTTAACTAGGGTTTAGAATTATACCTCATTTGGCAATTCAAGCAAAACCCTAGATGTCCAAAGTCTCCAAAATCCAACTTTGATTGGTCCAAAGTGTTGAGGATGAGATGGGGATCAACTTTAATGAAGAGGGTGTAGGGTTTTGGTGAAGAAATGGAGGTGATTCTTGGAGGTGAAGGTGGAGGGAGATGAGGAGGAAGAAGATGAAGGAAAATAATGGGGTGAAAAAATTGTGGCTGCCCTCTCTCTCTCTCTCTCTTTCTTATTCTCACCCTCACTCATAAGCCATGCCTCATGTGGTCCCCTCCCTCTCTCTCCTCAATAATACACTTTCTTTTCTTTTCTTTTCTTAAAACCAAATATAACCAAACTAATGAAACAACATGCAACAAAAATGCAACATGTCATGGTGCACTAACCATGGAAAAATGTAGAAACACGGATTTGGCTTAATCGCGATTAGTAGTGCACTAATCACTTTTTATTTAAACTGCATATAATTAATTATAAAAATGCCAAATCCAATAAATATATTTTTAAATGAATAAATCATTTAAATCTCCAATTATTTCATAAATATTGGTATATATTTATACCATTTTACGAAAACCCCAATTTCGCAAATCGGGTAGTTTTTCGCGAAATATATTATTTTAATATTAAATTCCAAAAATAATATTTTATATTTTCTGAAATGTTACAAGACACCTCATTTGTGATTTAATCTTTTGATTAAATCCTTAATGAGGTGGAGGTATGAGGTGTTATTTGTATGATTAATGAAGCATGGCTACTTGGTGACTCATGTATGACTATTGAGGCAAGAGTAGACTTAGATATTTTGTGAGATATTTATGTGAGATATTTTAGTTTGCTTCATAGTCATAGCAATAGCCATATTCTTTTATTATTATCACAAACACTCTCTTTCTCTCCTCAAGAGCTCTCTTTTTCTCCTCAAATCCAAATTGTCTCATGTATTGACAATCCTAGGGTTAGTGAGACTTATAAATCCTTAATCACTTTCTATATCCTCTACGTCACTTAGATTAGCACTCTAGGTTACCTAGATACCTCATCTTAGAGGTAGAAGCTCAAGGTAGGCACTCTCGGGTGGATCTTCTTCGGCTTGAGGAGGCCGACGAGGAGGCGCGATCTGTACACACTCCAAGGAGCTCACAAAGAGGAGGAGGACAACAAGAACAAGAAGGAATAGTAACTTGAGATATAACTTTCTTATATAGTAGTTAAACCTTTTAATTAGCTTGTTAGTTAGGGTTTAGTATCGATCCTGGAGTTTAGTCGATGTTACAAAGCATATAAAAATCGTTTTTTTACAAACTCCGCCTCACCGCGAACCCGCGAGGTGCGTGGCATCGACTTACAGTGGTATCAGAGCCAACTAAACCATAACTAACAGATTAAATGACAAGTAAAACTACGAAACCGAAATAACTCTGAAACATGAAACGTAGATCCAAGTTTCTGTCAAATTTTTCGGAGGCTCTAAAAGTTTTTTAAACAATTGCAGAGTGCTCCTTTACTTGTGATATGAACACACAAAAAAATGAGGCAATTCCACCGGATTTTGGCCGGCCACATTGGTCATATTCCCGGCCCCACCGGTTTTCTGGAGTGGGATTGCATCATGTTTTGTTCTGTGTTCTAGTTGCTTGGATCTAGGGTTTCAGGTGTTGTTTTTTTTTTGCCAATTTTGATTATACTGTTAATTCTCTATTGTGGCAATATGGAGTGTTTCGAAGTCGCAGTTTTTAATGTTGTTTAACTAGTTTTCAGTTGTTATATGTGTTCGTAAACTTCCGCCAATTGCTATATGTCGGTTAGTTGGGGGTTGTACATATCTGTGATGATTGGTTTGTGTATATGAACTTTATTAGATCATCGTGGATGAATAGCCGGGGATGTGAGATGAGAGTTTCTTTCATTAAATGTAAATTATAGTTTGATGTAATATTATTTTGTGGGGCACATCCGGGTTGAGGTTGTAGCCATTGTTGTATTATTTCATTTACTGTTTTTGCTTTTAGGAAAGACCCAAGGTGGGGTGCACAAACTACCGGGTACTTTGAAGTGCCAAGTTTCCTACTCATTTTACTGAGAGAGGTTGCTTCACATCGGGTATTTGGCGGGTAGTTTGCTGCACCCGTAAGGGTTCTAGGGTGGGGTTTGGCTATTCATCACGACCGTGGAATCCGTCTTTCGTTACAGGCTTAAACGAAACGCGAAATTCCTAGTATATATAATATGTTCATCTGTGATCTGGAATGCCTATTATTGCGTGATACGAATGATTATTATATATATATGCTATATAGTAGACGTTATATTTTGCATCCGCGCTAGTCCAGCCCCCGCTCTGGCGTTAGTTAAGTAACCTAACGGTGTTAGACGGGGCCCAGTGGCGAATGCGGATAGCATAAGCATACGTGGTATTTTCGTTCCTCTCTATGATGATAGGTGTAAATGATGGGACTGCATTAGATTAATGCAAAGCAAACAAACCAAAGCTGAATCGTTGGAACAAATTTCAAAACCACTCGGTTTTTTCAAAACAGAAACTTTTAAATGCGGAGTTTAAACCACTCCTTTAAAAGCTATTAGGTTCGTTCAATTAAATCAAGTTCATTACGTTCACGGTTTTGCCAAAACCAGCCATAGCCCTCCATCATTTTAGTTGAATATTCAGTAGTATTCAAGCTATGTATTTTAACCTTCGCCAAGGCATAGTTATTGGTAGCTGCTGGATATTCATCTGTAGCATAGATAAATGCGTTGGTTTGGGACAGTCGTACTACTATTTTAGCCTTCATCAAGAGTATGTGTAGGGTTCCTAGGCACTCTCAAGAGGTCTCACAAGGCATCAACCATGCCAATTTCAAATTTTACGGGTGCCGAGAAACCCTAATACGGATCGTTGGCTAGAAATCTAGGCGAAAATATAATCTAGTTAACAACTTAACTGCAAAGAAACGGAAATACAACCTTTGTAGATCCGGTGCTCCACCTCCATAGCTCCGCAACGAAGTCCCTTTGCTGTCCATATGAATTCCCGGGCTCTAGCGTCGGCTTCGTCGGAGAAATGGCGAGCTAGGTCGTCGATGTCCATGCCGAAGATGATCTACGTCGAGGCATCGCTAAATCAAGCTCCACCTTCACCAAGTCATGAAAACTTGTGAAGGAAACACACTCTACTACTTGGCAAGAGGTAGAGGATGAAGAAATAGGAAGTGGGTAGACTTTAGAATTGGATTTCTCACTCATTTCCATCAATCACCATTGATGGAGCTTGCTTTCTTCAAGTGAAGAAAGGAAGAAGAAGAAGAATTATGTTATGATAAGTTAATTAAAAAAGAAAAGAATAATCAATCCTTATCATAACATGACCATAGTTAAGTGTAGAGAACTAATCATGGTTTAATGCAATGGTTAGGGTTAAGCTAAAAACAAAATGGTCATCAAGTCAAAGCATTCATGAAGCTTCATGAATGAACAAAAGAAATGCCACCATTTTATCATTTCATTTCCTTTTTCCAATAAGAAAAAGATTAATAAATAAATGAATAAAATGAATAAGCAAATAGTAAACCCTAACCATTCCATTAACCAAGGTTTAATTCTATACACTTAATTAAAAAGGCATGTATCATCAAACATGATACAAGCATATGCACAAAATCATATCGCATATGCAATGCGCACACCCGAGCGAGAAAATCCATTTAAAGTGAACCGATACTAGTTAATGCAAAGTAATATATCAAATATATAATTATGCATTAAATCATTAAATCAACACTTGATTTAACGATCCGGTCATATCGCATATAACCGACTAGTATCATTAGTAACAACTTATCGAATCAACACTTGATCCGATAACCCGGCTATATCGCATATAACCGATCAATGTCACATCGCGAGAATCGAATACAGTATCACATACTGGTATTATTCTCGGTCCCGCACATATCTCATATGCGCTCCTATTTCGTTTTGCTTGAGCCAGGAAACCTCTGTGTAGGACTCTAAAGACTCGTCAATACGCCGGCAGCAGATGATGATCATATCAAGCATCCACAAGCCGCAAGCGGTCTGCTAAACGTAACGGCCACCCGGGTATTGAGCGATCAGAAGATCGACGAGCAAGACCGCTCACACTCCTGTGAATCCAACCAGTAACACTTACCGTACAGTCCGGTCTGATCGTCTGATATGTCGCATATCTTGCCTAGGGGTGGTAAACGTCAGACCCCAATAGCTCGATAAGTCGTGTCGATATGAGGTCTATAACAATTTGAGAAACTACTGGTAACACTTACCAGTAAATCTCAGCAACCCTGGCCAGGGATTTCTTGTTATAGCCAATCGAACACAGCGCAACATCAACTCCCTATACCGGGAGAGACGAATCCCCTCCTATCGCTCATTGCCTCCATGTGACTCGGGACTGTACCCAAAAACCACCGTTTTGCACGCCCTCTTGGACGTGGTAAGATGGAAATCAAAGCACAGTGGGAACCACACAAGACTCTATGACGATCTCGGGTCAACAGACTACTCTGTACCAGTGTCACCAGAGAACTGCCATCTGACGTGAGGTATAATACCATCTGGGAGTTCTCGGCGAGTCCGTCCAGTGTACCCAGTCTCCACTGAGCACCCGTATATCATCTCTGATGTCAAACACCAATGGATATGGGATCATCCATCGCCCATCTGTATGGGTCGAGAAGGCATACGCTAGTCTACTCTGGTATATCGATGCCCCGTCTCGATATACCCACGACTAGGAACTTTGAAGGATGTACTTATGGACTACCATGTCCCCACTAGTATGATCCGCATCATAGTCCAGGTAGTCAAGTACACATCCTAAGGGCTTTACCAACATGTAACAGAGAGATAATCAGTGTACACGTTAAGGTAAAGATCAACCAGATAGCATACTATCATGTCGAGCAAGAAAGTCCTCCCTATATATGTCCCAGCATCCACTACAATATACATCCTATGTACAGTAATGGCCTCTAGGGCATACATATAACTAACAGTATGTGTATGTGGGTTCAAATTAACCTGGACAATGACGGGTAGAACTTGATATGTGACTTATGATATGTTGGCCTTCGTCAAGGTCATAAGAGCATGGGGCAAAAATCCACATCGGGAGTTTCTAAAGAAACTGAAACTTTCTAGTGTTGCATATCATTTGGAGTGTGATAATTTTGGTAGGATTCCTTCAAGGTTATCACACAATGATATTTGGATCCCAATCCTACTGTGAGTATCCGCTACTCTTCGGAATATTTTTTCACTTAATGATCAATGCTATAAACCAATTAGGTGTCTAGAACAGTGTTAGCGGGGCTATGCCTCCAAGGAAAAGAGGTTATTTAATTAAGGAACTTCGCAAAAGCTTTGTAAAACCTCTCTCGAAGTACCGACACTAGCCTGGCGGAATGGTTAAGCAAGAATTGTACGGTGAGATTAATCCTGACCAATTCTTCTTTTATGGTTTGAGGAAGGATTCGAGAAACAGTGGGAGCCATCCTGTTTAGATAAACTAAAATCCAATCTAAACTTGTAAGAGCATCATGCTAATGTGTTTCTTCTCTCTCTCCTAATTACAGCGACCAAGATGACCGGCCTTAAGTTACTTTTAGATAAAAACATATTAACGGGGCCAAACTATAAAGATTGGCTTAGGAATGTCCAGATGGCCATTACATATGACAAACTGGGCTATCTTCTTACTAATAAAGCCCATGCAGTCCCAGGTCCAGATTCCAGCGTCGCGGATAAGGAAATCCGTAAGACCTGGAAAATTGACAGTGTGAAAGCCAAGTGTCTCGTGCTGGCCTCTATGCATAATGAACACCCGAGGTGGCATGAGAAGATGGATCTTGAATCCATCTTCCTCCATACTAAGGACTTATATGGAGAGCAATCTCGTATCGCAAGATACGAGACCTCGAAAAAACTATTTCAAGCAAGGTTGGCTATCGGGTTATCTGTAGGGAACCACGTCCTTAAGATGATCAACTTGATTGATGAGCTCGCGGGCTTGGGGACCATGTTAGAGAACGAGTTGTATACAAACTTGATTCTATAGTCCCTCCCCTCTACCTATGCCCAGTTTATCTTAAATTTTAACATTCAAGGGAAGGAAGTTAAACTTTCAGAACTCCTCAACATGTTGAGGAGCGCTGAGGGCACCCTACTGAAGTCCAGGGAGGCACCCGCTCTGCTTGTTGGAGGATTTTTCTCTTCTAGATCCAAGGCAAAAGCCAAGGGAAAGAAGAAGAAGGCCCCCACCAAGCCGAAAGGCAGTGTTAGTAAGGTAGAGGTAAGGGGCAAGGCAAAGGTTGGAGGGCCGACGGTAGGGAAGGAAGACTGTTTCTACTGTCATAGGAAGGGCCATTGGAAGAAGGATTGCAGGTCCTGGAAAGCCCAGAACCAGGGTGTGAAGCAGGTTTTGGCATCAGGTTCAGGTGTGCTTGTGATTGAAAACTGTCTTTCAATCAACTCTACTTCCTAGGTATTGGATACCGGATCAGGATCTCATATCTGTAATTCTTTGCAAGCACTAAAAAGCCGTGGAGTTTTGAAGGCGGGTGATATGACCCTCAGGGTTTCTAACGGAACGAGCATGGATGCTGTGTCCATTGGGGAATATAACATAGGATTGACAAGTGGACATATTTTGGTTTTGCGCAACTGTTTTTGTGTATCTAGTTTGACTTGTAATATCATTTCTGTATCTTTGTTATCTAAAGAAGGTTGTGATTTTACATTTGTAAGCGATGTTGTAAACATCCACCTTAATCATGGTTTGATTGTGTCGGGTACACTAAACAACGGTATATACGTATTAAACCAACTGCAAGTTTTCAATGTCCAGAACACACACAAAAGAAAGTCTCCAGAATTAAATCAAGCTTTCTTATGGTATTGTAGACTGGGTCATATCAATGAAATACGGTTGACCAAATTACATAAAGAGAGATATTTGGATCTGTTCGAATATCATTCTTATGCAACATGTCAATCATGTCTTAAAGGAAAGATGACAAAGACTCCGTTCACTGGACACGGGGTAAGAGCGAGCTCGCTCTTGGGACTCACACAGAGCGACATGTGTGGTCCAATCTATACACATGCAAGAATTGGTTATTCCTATTTTATTACTTTTATGGATGATTTCTCTAGGTATGGACATGTCTTCTTGATGAAACATAAATCTGAGGCCTTTGAGAAATTCCAAGAATATAAGAATGAAGTGGAAAACCAAACCAGCAAAAGTATCAAGACACTGAGATCTGATTAAGGTGGTGAATACTTAAGTGCCGAGTTCCTGAATTACTTAAAAGAGAATGGAATTCTCTCTCAGCTTACTCCTCCATACACACCACAACACAACGGTGTATCGGAAAGGCGGAACAGAACCCTATTGGATATGATACGTTCCATGATGAGTAACGCTGAGTTACCGTGATCCTTCTGAGGCTATGCACTAGAATCAGCAGCATATCTTTTGAACAAGATTCCTACTAAGACTGTGTCTACCACATCATATCAGATGTGGAGTGGGAAGAAACCCTATCTTCAGTATCTGAAAATATAGGGATGTCCAGCTTTTGTTAAAAATCAGTATGCGGACAAGCTCGAGGCACGCTCAGTACTGTGTAAGTTTGTGAGTGTTGGCTATAGTACCCTTAAGTCAATTATTGGATCGCAGGCATGTTATTGCAATGATTGAGGGAGGACCTATACCGGTAGAACAGTCTTACTCGAGATGATAGTATGCTATCTAGTTTGTCTTTATCATCGTATACTGATTGATACGAAAAAGTGTTTGTAGTTTAACCACAATCAATAACGGTGTCGCACGTAGCTAGACCGAGATGAGTACGGGTCGTCCTCTGGGAAACGTGGAACCTTTTACTTTTACTTTAAATGTGTTGAGAAAGAGAGGAGGGATAAAGAATTTTATAGAATGGTTTCTAGATCTACGTTAAACAAGAATTTAAAATATAGATCTAGATTATTTTAAATATGTAATTAATATAATAAGGGGGCTTGTAGGGTTCGTTAGGATTTAGCAGTTATGGACGATTAATTAAAAGTTGCCATTTTTATCCATTAATAGATTTAGAACTAGAACGACGGTGATGCGTGTAGATTAAGGTTTCTGGAGGGAAAAGAAATCCCACTCTTAACCCTTATCTCGACACGGAACTCCGTTCATATCTAGCCTTTACCAAAACAATCATTAATCTAATGTTTAATCGCGGTCGGAATTAGCAAAGAATTGCTAGCGCGCCCGATTAGGATGTTAATGATTCTTTTGATAAAGTTCCTAAACTTTATAGGACTTAAAAAGGGTTTAGTTATTTTCATCGTCCATTAGCCTACCCTAATCCTACGAACCCTAACAAGCGGAGATTTACTCGCGCATGTTGGGAGAAGAAGATGAAAAGACAGAGAGGGAAAACATAATGTAAGATGCAAAAACAATTAAATAAAAATAACTACCTTTATTAATCGACTTGAACAAACTACACTTTAATCTGTAGAAAATGATTACAAACTAGTTGCTTCTCGATCTTTCCTAAGGAGGTAGTCGAACAGTCGATGATCAGCATGGATGCGTGAGCGTCTGGAGCTTCGTGATCTCTTCGGCTTGATAAATTTTGTAAGAGGCTCTCGGTGCCCTTTTATAGTGCAAAGCCAGAATCTTTTAGTTGTAAACTTGGTAAAACATAACAGAGTTTCATATCCCAAAATTTCAGCAAATGATCCCTCCATATTGCCGCTGATCCGCGGCCAAAGGGGGGTTATGGCCGCGGATCCGCGCTCAAAGGTAAGGATCTCTTGACAGAATTTTTTGGGCTTGCATCTTGTGACATTTGGCAATCCTAGGCACCTTCAGAATTCAGAAATTTTCTCTCGGTTGCTTCCAGACTTGGTCTCCAAGTTTTGCTTCTTAATTAGGCAAGTCTTCTTCAACAACTTGATTTCCTTGATATATTCTGCATAACAACTTGGAAAATTCTGCACAATAATCTTAAATAATATTTAGTAGACTTAGTTCTACTAGGATTTGGACAATGAATTTATTTGCATACATTTTTCTACCAAATACTAATTAAAATATATTAACACATGGAAAATGGTGTTTTAACATATAAACCCTCATATGTATAATATATTATATTAAAGTCCTTTTTTAATATGAAAATGGTAGGAAAAATGTAATACAAATGTGCAATTTTATCAACTGAACAAATACCCCCAAACTTATCTTTGATCGTCCCGAGCAAACTAGTTTATTTAAGAGGAGAAAAAGAAAGGAGAAAACTAAGCACACTTTCGTAGGCAGACACGATTGCACTGAGCACGTGCAATAAGCCGTTAAACCTCTAGGTGTCCCTAGTAGGAGGAGTGTTGTCTCCTGAGGGTTTTCAGCGGATTACACCCATAAAATCCAATAACAAAAGAAAGATGGTGAAATTTACATATAAAGATAAGAATCATAAAAGAAAGGCCTTGAAAAGAAGAGTTTCCAACTATACTAGCTTTTCAGTTGTCATGAGCCCTATCTTAATAGTCATGAAAAAATGTTAGAAATCACATCATCCCTCAATAAAACATCGTCTGTATTCTTCATTCCTACCTTTCATCCAAACATTGATTATATAACCCCACGTGTGTGTAAAGAACATCCCTACACTCGGAGAATTCAATTCAAGCTATCATACTCTTGTCCATCTACTTTAGTACTTTTTAATTTGATGAATATTAAGATTCGCTCACACATTTTCATGCAACCGTTAATACTTCTTGAGGTACTAACAGACCGATTACTCGTGTGCTTGCTGATTAGGTGATAGTATTTTTCTCGTCTTGCACCACCTAAGGCTTAGCAGTGACTCCCAGACCAGTTGGCCTTAGGGCACTAGGTGAAGAGGCACCCTCGCTATATTTTTTTATTACTGCCTTGGCGATAACAAAACCAGTGTTTATTTTTTTTTTTCACCATTTTTATATTTTCTTCATTTTTTTTCCATTTCCTTCATACTTTGGCTTTTAGATAAGAGCGTTTCAAGGTATCCTCTACTATCCCGAGTTTCAAGACGTGTGTAAGTGCAAATAGTAGGGTATCAACATTCAAATGTTTGGCTTCTAGAATAGAAACTATTTTTCAGACTTATTTTTATCCTCAGATTAGTGACTTCCTTCATCTTACTAACCCTTGGGACAACAGCTCATAACTACTTATTACCAGTTCGTTTAAGAAAACTTCTAATTTTCTTGGTTTTCTTAAACTATTCCTATCTTTTGGATGTAATTTTTCACTTTCTACTCTTTTATTATCAAAAAAAAATTTGTGCTTAAATATAGTATAATGCAGAGTATAAGCACAAACCTTCCCCAAACCTGTTTACAGCAGTGTCCTCACTGATGTCATCCGTTAAGCTCAAAATCCTGTAGACTTGGGAGGAAATTATTAATTGGGGCAAGAATATATGAAAGTGAAAATCCTCACCCAAACTTATTTTAGGCTCACAAATTTGTAAAAATCATTTTCTTTCAAGAGCCAAAATATACCAACCCCCCCAAACTTGAGTTAAATAATGTTAAGCAATTAAAATCATGGGGGGGTAAAGTTATTGGTCAAAGTAAAGCCTTATAAAGACCAAAAGTCAACACCAACCATTCAAAAATTTTATCAATGAAGCACCAAGCTTGGTGGAAGAACATGTCACCTTTCGACGTGAAGAAGTGAGGAGGTGATAAGAGGTGTGATGGAAAAGGATTGCGTCTCAATTTGGAGAGACGACACAGTGATAGTGATGATGGACTACTCGCATTATCTTGATTGTCCAAAAGAGGGAGTGGAGGTACAATTTCTTCATCTTGGAGTTGATTCATCTCAACACCCGTGTCTTGTAAAAATGCGAGTTCATCAGCGAAAATTTCCTCAAAACTTTCATCGATACCCCGAAGAATAATGTCATAAGAAAAAATGGGGTAATCGTCATACTCTATAAAAAGTTCCTCATCAGTGTTAGATGTTGACCCGGACAACTCGGTGGAAGAGTCCGTATCAAGCAACAACATATGAAAAGAGTCAGTATCATGAGGTTGATCAAATTCGCTACTGTCGACATCCATTAATTCGACAGAACACACATGAGCATAGGGTTCGGAGGGTTCACTTCCCAACTTGTAAATGTTAAGCTCAATTGACTTCTTTCCAAAGGATAGGGTCATAGAGCCGTTTCTACAACTGATTACTGCGTTGGAAGTGGCCAAAAAGGGTCGACCGAGTATCACCGGGATTTGATTGCGTGGGTTTGCCACAGGTTGTGTATCAATAACGATAAAGTCCACAGGGAATATGAATTCCCCGACTTTGATTAACACATCCTCTAGCTCACCCCTAGGTTGGGTGATAGATCGATCGGCCATCTGAAAAGTGCAATGCGCAGGTTTTAACTCTCCGATCCCTAATTGCTCATAAACAGAATACGGAAGCAAGTTAACACTAGCACCAAGATCGAGTAGAGCACGATTGATATTTTTACCCCCAATAGAAATTGAAATTGTAGGACTTCTGGGGTCCTTTCGTTTCTTGGGTAGTTGTTGTGTAAAAGCTGTGCTCACATTACTCGCAAGGAAAACTTTTTTAGGTACTTGAACTTTTCTCTTCCTAGCGCACAAGTCCTTTAGGATTTTCGCATATGACGGAACTTGTTGAATAGCATCTAGGAGAGGAATGTTAATGTTAACTTGCTTAAAAATTTCCATAATCTTCTCCATTTGTGGACTTGGTCTGTTGCCCCTTAACCTGTTTGGATAAGGTGCTTTATCAATAAGGGTTTGATCCAACATTGGAGAGGATTGTGGGGACGGATTCGATCCCAAAACTGGAGTGGGAATCGACTTAGATAGATTTGGCGAAATGTTTGAGCCTTGGGGAAAACGGAGAATAGGCTCGGATGAAGGTGGGAGACTAGACGAATTAAGGGAAGAAGAAGAAGAAGCCGGGGTATCATTGGTGTCACTATCATCACACTGCTCACCCACTTGGTTATTCAGCACTCTCCCCGATCTCAACGTAGTAACGACATTCACATTATGATTTTGTGAATGGCCAGGATTCGGTAGGGGTTGAGATGGGAGTTTCCCTTTTTCTCTCGCACTCAGTACGGCGTTTAACTGTGCGATTTGGTTTTCTAATGATTTAATACTCTCACCATGGGAGGCAGAGTTTTTCGTTATGGTATCAATAGAAGACCTCATCTCAGCCGAAATTTGCATGGATTGTTTCATGAACATATCCAAAGTTTGTGCAAGTGAGTTGTCAGTACCGACCACTTGTGGTGTAGAAATGTTGGCCGGATTTTGGAAATTCTGTGACTGAAAGGGGGGCTGATTCTGTGGTTGTGGTTGCTGTGGAGGAGGTCTTTGATAATTGCTTTGTTGGTTTTGATTCCAAGCAAAGTTAGGATGATTCCTCCATCCTTGATTGTATGTGGAAGAATAAGGGTCGTTTCTAGGTCGCTGCTGAAAAGCAGCATTAGCTTGAAACGATGCATTCATAGGACATTCTTCCGTTAAGTGTGAAGGATCCGAACAGCAACCACAGACGGTCTTAGGAAGCGTGACCTGATTTAGGGAGAAAGATGAGAACTTGTTTTCGATAGCGTCGAGTTTCTTCTGTATCGCTGCCATTTCGGCTTTTACTGCGATAGAAATATCGAGCTGGTGAACGCCTCCCCTAGATGAAGGTGGTCTTACACTTTCCCACTGCAAAGTGTGTTCAGCGAGGTCTTCCACATACTTCCAAGCTTCACCGTCATCTTTAGACATGAAATTGCATTGACACATTGTTTCAAGCATCTGCTTTGTCGCTGGATTAATGCCCTCATATATAATTCGGCATAAATCCCATCTATTGATTCCATGATGAGGACATTAGACAAGCAGATCTTTGAAGCGTTCAAAGCACTTCCAAAATGGTTCATTGGGAAGCTGGGTGAACTGGTTGATCTCGCTCCTAACACGGGCGGTCTTATGATTTGGGTAAAACTTCTTAAGAAATGCTATTACGAATCCATCCCAATTAGTGATAGAGTGTGCGGCAGTATTATAAAGCCATTTTTCTGCCAAGTCGCACAGTGTGAATGGGAGAAGACGCAAGCGCATAGCATCGACAGTCAATTGTGAAGTACCCATCATTGCGCATATGTTTTCGAATTTGGTGATGAAAACATACGCGTCTTCCGACTCAAGCCCGTGAAATTTGGGCAGCGGATTGATGTAGTTGGGTTTAATTTCGAAATTATCCCCGTTAGGTGGTGGAAGAGATAGACAAGTAGGAAGGCGACCACGGATACGATAGCATCTCTCTTGGAGAGAAATGCGCGGTGGATTCTGCTCACCTACGGGCGGTGGCAGCGTGGTGTTATAATTGGATGGAGTGCCGTCCATCACGGACGATGTGGTGTGTGGTGGGGGAAAAGAAGATGAAGAAGTACCGACTTCGGCGTCGATAGCAGGAACGCGAACAAGACGGGCACTAGGATCCCGTGTCCAGCTGAGCATCCACTAAGCGGGTTTAGTGCAAGTGGCAGCGTGTGTGTGATTTTAAAATTGGCTTGTTTTTGAAAAAGTGGAACTCAAGACAAATCTCCCCTAAGATGCACAAGCAACCCTAGAACTAAGGTCACCTAGGTCCAGTCTCTAGACCGCTCCTAGACTTCCAAAGGACAAGCCGCAGGATAAATCCTCTACCGCCTCCGTACTACCCTTGTAGCCAGGTAAGTGCCAGGTAAGTGGGAAGGAACCACAGTAGTGGGCCTAATTAAAAACCACTAGCCTTTAACACACTTGCCTAAGCACTACAAAAGTAATGCGGATAAACGATAAATTACCCACGACCTTCCTCTGTCCTTATTGAGCGCGACAGTCCTTAGAGTCTGGTCTAGATATTTTTTAAATTAATGAAGGGTAGATCTAGATGCTCAGTTTGTGATTTGTGGGGTTTAGGAAGGGTGATGAAATCCCCACCTAATCTTGATTTGGTCTTTGCCCCTTAAAGTCCGTATTAAATATGCAAAACAAAACCAATCACAAAACTTTTGCAAAAAGATTTTTTAGCGGCGCAATTTTGCAAAGAATCCTGGAGAAAATAGATTTTATTGGATTTGAGGGGAGAGAGAAGGAGTTAAGAAAGATACCAGAGAAGTGTGAAACCCTAGATCTCCTATTTCCTCAAGTCCGTGACTCCAGATTGCCTCGCAAAATTCACACACAAATCGTTAAATATGCAATTTGCAGTTTTGTTTTAATAATGATATGAATCGTCTAAGAATTCAACACAAATAGTAAGAATAAAAAATTACGCACGTATCCCCGGAAACGGCGCCATTTGATTGTTACGAAAAAGTGTTTGTAGTTTAACCGCAATCAATAACGGTGTCGCACGTAGCTAGACCGAGATGAGTACGGGTCGTCCTCTGGGAAACGTGAAACCTTTTACTTTTACTTTAAATGTGTTGAGAAAGAGAGGAGGGATAAAGAATTTTATAGAATGGTTTCTAGATCTACGTTAAACAAGAATGTAAAATATAGATCTAGATTATTTTAAAGATGTAATTAATATAATAAGGGGGCTTGTAGGGTTCGTTAGGATTTAGCAGTTATGGACGATTAATTAAAAGTTACCATTTTTATCCATTAATAGATTTAGAACTAGAACGACGGTGATGCGTGTAGATTAGGGTTTCTGGAGGGAAAAGGAATCCCACTCTTAACCCTTATCTCGACACGGAACTCCGTTCATATCTAGCCTTTACCAAAACAATCATTAATCTAATCTTTAATCGCGGTCGGAATTAGCAAAGAATTGCTAGCGCGCCCGATTAGGATGTTAATGATTCTTTTGATAAAGTTCCTAAACTTTATAGGACTTAAAAAGGGTTTAGTTATTTTCATCGTCCATTAGCCTACCCTAATCCTACGAACCCTAACAAGCGGAGATTTACTCGTGCATGTTGGGAGAAGAAGATGAAAAGACAGAGAGGGAAAACATAATGTAAGATGCAAAAACAATTAAATAAAAATAACTACCTTTATTAATCGACTTGAACAAACTACACTTTAATCCGTAGAAAATGATTACAAACTAGTTGCTTCTCGATCTTTCCTAAGGAGGTAGTCGAACAGTCGATGATCAGCCTGGATGCGTGAGCGTCTGGAGCTTCGTGATCTTTTCGGCTTGATAAATTTTGTAAGAGGCTCTCGGTGCCCTTTTATAGTGCAAAGCCAGAATCTTTTAGTTGTAAACTTGGTAAAATATAACTGAGTTTCATATCCCAAAATTTCAGCAAATGATCCCTCCATATTGCCGTGGATCCGCGGCCAAAGGGGGGTTATGGCCGCGGATCCGCGCTCAAAGGTAAGGATCTCTTGACAGAATTTTTTGGGCTTGCATCTTGTGATATTTGGCAATCCTAGGCACCTTCAGAATTCAGAAATTTTCTCTCGGTTGCTTCCAGACTTGGTCTCCAAGTTTTGCTTCTTAATTAGGCAAGTCTTCTTCAACAACTTGATTTCCTTGATATATTCTGCATAACAACTTGGAAAATTCTGCACAATAATCTTAAATAATATTTAGTAGACTTAGTTCTACTAGGATTTGGACAATGAATTTATTTGCATACATTTTTCTACCAAATACTAATTAAAATATATTAACACATGGAAAATGGTGTTTTAACACATAAACCCTCATATGTATAATATATTATATTAAAGTCCTTTTTTAATATGAAAATGGTAGGAAAAATGTAATACAAATGTGCAGTTTTATCAACTGAACATATACATACTTCAGGTGACATTACAGATCACTATTACATGTTGATAGAGCCCATAGGTTTCTTGCTTGACTACCAGTAGTATGATGGCGATCATATACGTGGGAGTTGGGTGGTCTATAAGCACATCCATAAAATGTCCCTAGTCATGGGAGTTTCGAGACTGGGCATCGATACTCCAAGAGTAGAGTGTATACTGATCGAGACCCTGACGAGGGGCGGTGGCCAGTCTCACAATCCATTGGTGTAAGTTGGTTCACCTAAGATGTATACAGGTGCTCATTGGGTTATGAGTACACCGGACGGACTCGCCGGGAACATGCTAGTTGGTATTATACCTATTGTCAAATAGCAGTTCCCAGGTGACATGTGTACATGTTAGTCTATCGACCTGAGATCGTCATTTGTCTCGTGTGAGTTCCCACCGTGCTTTGATTACTACCCTACCATGGCTCAAAGAAGTCATGCAAACAGCTTTCAGTTGGGTACAGTCCTGAGCCACATGGAGGTAGTGAGCGGATCATCAGAGGATTCGTCTCTCCCGGTATTAGGGGTTGATGTCGCGGAGTGCACGGGTAGCCATCACCAGAAATCCTTGGCCAAGCTAGTTGAGAATTACTGATCTAGGATCGGTAGTTTTTCAGGTGGTGATAGGTTTCATGCCGACACTAAATGTCAAGTTATTAGGGGTCTGACTTTATCCACCCCCTAGACTCGATATGCAACACTGATAGATGAACGGACCGGACTGTACAGATATTGTCACTATTAGGCTCAGTAGGGGTTTCAAGATGAGTTTGCTCGTCGACCTCCCTTTCGCTCAATACCTGGGTAGTCGTTACGTACAGCTAGTGCCACTGACATGCTTGTGGTTAAACCCACTGCCAGCGTATTGACGAGTCTTTAGAGTCCCACACAGAGGGCTTCCCTGCTTTGGGCGAAACGTTGTAGAAGCCGTATGGTTTTATGGTAGGGTTCGATCACATACGTGTACTTGTGCATGGATGATGTTCGAACGGATAATACTAGTGGGATTTGGTTTAAGCCGGATCCAAGTATTATATTGTTGGATTATTTTCGTCTCGTCGTATTCGTATTCAGTTGGAATACGGATGCGGGTATGTATATACGGATGAGGGGTATTCTTGTAATTAGTAACAAGATTACTTTAGATAATGCCATTTCCTTTTTGTGATAAACATTTAGTTTAAATGTTTATTGTGTGGAAAGTGTGAGTCATGTTTCATGCATGTGCACTTGGTGACTCATGGTGATGAGTCATGAGTGATTCCCGGTGACATGCTTAGTTTTTGTTTGGTGTAGGATATTTGTGTGAGATATTTTTGGTTGTGAGATGGCAGTTCATTTTTGTGAGGATTTTCTTTAAGTGCTCACAAAATATAACACACAAATAACTAAGCCAAAACAACTCAAGAAAATAGCAGACACTTTTCTTCACTTGCTCTTTTCTTTTCTTGAGCTCACACTCTCCTCACTTGGCATTTTCTTCAACCTCCACCTTACATGTCTCATGTGCTGAGAAATCTAGGGTGTATTGAGACAAAGTGATCACACATACTCTCTACTTCATCTTGGCTATTTAGGCTAGCAAACAAAATACCCGAGTTGCTTCGGTTTTGAGGTCGGAGCCCGTATTACTAACCCTCGACATGGATCTTCTTCGATGAGGGGAGACCGGAGATCAAACATGATCGAGGAAGTCGCGGGGAGCTTGGGACAGAGGTTGAAGACCGAAGGACACAGATCGTTCGGTATAACCTCTTTAAACTCCTTTCATATAGCTAGTGTAGTAATGGTACGATCCGTAGATTAGGGTTCCATTAGCGCCGGTTTCTAAAAGTTTTTGTTCCGCATTTGGCCACAGATTGATGGCCGGGGCACTGCCGTAACCCAACAGTGGGATACCTAAAGAACTCTAGGGTGTATCTTTTTTATTACGCAGAGGAACAAAAGGTTTCTGTTTCTCGTTATGCCCACTTCTTGGAAACTCAATTTTTAGAAGAAGAGATAAGTGGAGTGCAATAGAACCGGAAGAAATTCCAGAACCACAAGATATTACTGAAAGTATGGTGGAACCAGAAGTTTTAAAAGAATATGACATCCTCGCGTCACTCTGCAGAAGTAGTAGGCTGTCTCATACGCCCTGGAGATACTACTGTTTTCTTGTAGACGGGGATAGAGAGGATTGCATCATTAATAATGATGAGCCAACTAGCTTCCAGCAAGCCATTCAGACCATAGACTCTGTAAAATGGCTGGATACAATACAGACCGAGATGGAGTCCATGTACACCAACAAAGTATGGAAATTGGACATTGCTCCAGAACCCGTAGGCTGCAAATGGATCTTCAGAAAGATGATTGGTGTAGATGGACAAGTTGAAACCTATAAGGCTAGACTTGTTGAAAAAGGTTTTCGTCAAAGACCAGGTCTGGACTATGATGAAACCTTTTCTCCAGTGGCTATGCTCAAATCCATTCGGATCCTTATTGTTATTGATGCCTTCCGCGATTATGAGATTTGGCAGATGGACGTAAAGACCGCTTTTCTAAATAGCAATTTGGAAGAGTGTATCTATATGGATCAGCCAGAGGGTTTCATTCAGAGTGGGAGCTGCGAGAAAGTGTGCAAGTTGCTTAAATCCATTTATGGATTAAAGCAGGCATCGCGGAGTTGGAACATCTGTTTTGATGAGAAAGTCAAAGAATTTGACTTTATCAAAAATCCATATGAACCATGCATTTATAGTAAGATTGTAGCAAGAACTGTTGTATTCCTCGTTTTGTATGTGGATGACATTCTCTTGATAGGAAATGACATTCCTATGCTACAATCAGTTAAAGGATTCTTGTCACAAAGGTTCTCCATGAAAGACCCGGATGATGCCTCTTACATTCTAGGGATCCAAATCTATCTTGATAGATCTAAATGGATGTTGGGACTTTCACAGTCCAGATACATCGACACCATACTGAAAAGATTAAGTATGGAAGATTCAAAGCGCGGTAATCTACCGACTTGTCACGGAATCACCCTCTCCAAAGAGATGTCTTCCAAGACTGATTTGGAAAGGGATCGCATGTTAACTATACCCTACGCTTCTACGGTAGGCTATATAATATATGCAATGTTGTGTACCAGACCAAACGTTGCTTACGCACTAAACATGGAAAGCCGGTATCAGTCAAACCCTGAGGAGAAGAACTGGATAGCAGTAAAGAACATTCTCAAGTACCTGAGAAGGACTAAGGGGATGTTCTTAGTGTACGGCGGAAAAGACCTCCAGATCGAGGTCTTTGCTGACTTTAGCTTCCAGAGTGACAAGGATGACTCTAATTCCATGTCGGTTTATGTCTTTACCCTCAATGGAGGGGCGGTCTGTTGGAAGAGCTCCAAGCAGGACACTGTTGTTGACTCGACGATGGAAGCGGAGTATATCGCCGCATGTGACACCGCAAAAGAAGCAGTCTGGATGAGAAAGTTCTTAATAGAACTTCAAGTGGTTCCATCCATTGTTGATCCAATACCTCTGTATTATGACAACAACGGGGCTATAGCTTTAGCGAAGAAACCCAGGTTCGATCAGAAGTCCAGACATATCTTGAGGCGGTATCACCTGACCAGGGAGATCGTGGATTGCTGGGAGATTGAGATACAGAGAGTTGATACGGAGAACAACACTACAGATCCACTCACAAAGGCCATCCCTCAGACGCAGTTCGAGAGGCTATTCAAGATGATAGGTCTGCGATATGCCAACACATGGCCTCAGTGCAAGTGGGAGATTGTTAGTGATATATGCCCTAGAGTCCATTATTGTATAGTACTAGTTTGTATATTACATTTTGGAAGCTTGGGATATACAAGGATTTTATGACAGTCTTGCTCAATATGGTAGTATGCTACTTGGTTTGCTTCTATCTTAATATGTGTATATGTTTCATTTAGCGTATCGCTAATACATATTGGTAGAGCCCTTAGGATCTTTGCTTGACTACCAGAGTTGTGATGGCAGTCACACTAGTGGGGGCTGGGTAGTCTATAAGCACATCCTTATACAGGTCCCTAGTCGTAGGATTATCGAGACAGGGCATCGATACTCCAGAGTAGACTAGTGTATACACTTCTCATTCCAGCGGGGGAGATGGTCTGTCCCACAACTATTAGTACGTCGTACTGGAGATAGCATGCAGGTGCTCATTGGGTTATGAGTTACACTGGACGGACTCGTGTGGAACTATTGGTTGGTACTATACCTATCATCAGGTAACAGTTCCCAGGTGACATGAGTACAGCATAGTCCGTTGACTTGAAACTGCTACTTCGCCTCGAGTTTGTTCCCACTGTTCTTTGATTACTACCCTACCACGGCTCTGATGAGTCATGCAAACAGGTAGTAGTTGGGTGCAGTCCTGAAGCACTTGGAGGCAGCTGCAGTTTGATAGGATTCGTCTCTCCTGGTATTGGGGGTTGATGTCGCTCTGTGATTCGGAAAGCCATTACACAAAGTCCCTGGCCAGGGCAAGCGAGATTTACTGGTAGGTACTCCAGTAGTTTCTCAGGGTGTTTTTGGGCTCTACTCCGGCATGACATATTGCGCTATTAAGGGTCTGACGGATACCGCCCCTAGGCCCAATATGCAAAACTCTTAGACGAATAGACCGGACTGTATGAAGATTGTCACAGATAGGCTTAGTAGGACTTCGGATGAGTTTGTTCATCGGCCTTCTTATCGACGGATACTTGGGTAGCCGTTACATGCAGCTAGTATCGCTGATGTGCTTGTGGTTAAACCCACTGCCAGTGTACTGTCGAGTTTTTAGAGTCCCACACAGAGGGTTTCCCTGCTTCGGGCGAAACGATGTAGAGGTCGTATGGTTTTACAACAGGGTTCGATCACATACGTGTACTTGTGCACGTATGATGTTCGGGCGGATAATACTAGTGGGCTTTGGTTTAAGCCGGATCCTAGTATTAGATTATTGGATTAGTTTTGTCTCATTGTATTCGTGCTTTTCGGATACGGATACAGGTATTTATATACGGTTGAGGGGCATTCTTGTAATTTACTCAAGTGTTCTTCTAGAAGAAGACACCTCATTTGTGATTTAATCTTTTGATTAAATCCTTAATGAGGTGGAGGTATGAGGTGTTATTTGTATGATTAATGAAGCATGGCTGCTTGGTGACTCATGTATGACTATTGAAGCAAGAGTAGACTTAGATATTTTGTGATATTTTGTGAGATATTTTAGTTTGCTTCATAGTCATAACAATAGTCATATTCTTTTATCATTATCATAAACACTCTCTCTCTCCTCTCCAGAGCTCTCTTCTTCTCCTCAAACCTTAATTGTCTCATGTGTTGAGAATTCTAGGGTTAGTGAGACTTATAAATCCTTAATCACTCTCTATATCCTCTAGGTCACTTAGATTAGCACTCTAGGTTACCTAGTTACCTCATCTTAGAGGTAGAAGATTAAGGTAGGCACTCTCGGATGGATCTTCTTCGACTTGAGGAGGCCGACAAGGAGGCGCGATCCGTACACACTCCAAGGAGCTCACAAAGAGGAGGAAAGCAAGAACAAGAAGGACTAGTAACTTGAGGTATAACTTTCTTACATAGTAGTTAAACCTTTTAGTTAGCTTGTTAGTTAGGGTTTAGTATCGATCCTGGAGTTTAGTCAATGTTACAAAGCATATAAAAATCATTTTTTACAAACTCCGCCTCCTCGCGAACCCGCGGTGTGCTTGGCATCGACTTACAGTGTATTCCTTGATATACAGTCTTTAAGCTGTTGTTCGAGTAACCCCGCGACTGTCATGTTTCTATCCCTTCGGGGGCTGGACAAGACATCTTCAAGTAATCTTCTTAGGCTATATTACCATCAGAAGAGCAAGCGTTAGGAATTTGCCATGTCTCTTTTTACTTAAGGTTGGGCTCAATTTGGAGCCCTGATGAGTCATAACCACTCCGCACTGGTGTGGGTTGATCTCCGATATTCTCTTTGGTTTTATATGAGTTGCCATCGAGACTCTGAAGCTGGGAATATGCCATTGCTCCATTTTGATTTGTCTCGTTAGAGCTTTGTTGACGTCATGTCTGCACCCAGATGGAATGAAAATGAACGCCGGGGTACTCTTTAGGTTGTATATGAACCGTCAAGACTTGGAGCTAGGAGTTTTCCATTGCTTCATTTTGATTTGGCTCGTTGGAGCTTTGTTGACGTCACGTCTACACCCTGATGGAATGAGAATGAATGCCGGTGTAGTCTTTAGGTTGTATATGAACCGTTAAAACTTGGAGCTAGGAGTTTGCCATTGATCCATTTTGATTTGGCTCATTGGAGCTTTGTTGACGCCACGTCTGCACCTTGATGGAATGAGAATGAACGCCGGGGTAGTCTTTAGGTTGTATATGAACTGTCAAGACTTGGAGATAGGAGTTTTCCATTGCTCCATTTTGATTTGGCTCGTTGGAGCTTTTATTGACGTCGCGTCTACACCCTGATGGAATGAGAAGGAACGTCGGGGTAGTCTTTAAGTTGTATATGAACCATAAAGACTTAGAGCTAGGGTTTTGCCGTGACTCCACTTTTGATTTGACCCTTGGATCTTTGTTGACGTTTTTTCTGCATCCTGTCGGAATAAGAATGTACATCGGAATAGTCTTTAGGTTGTGTATGAACCGTCAAGACTTGGCTCTCCCTTTGACGGAGCCTGGTGGGAAAATATGGTTCCCTTTTCATTTGTGCCCATGGATCGTATACAAGAGTCCATATGGACATACTTGCAGGGAAGAGGAAATTTTATTTTATTTTGTTTTTTATTGCTTTCTGCGATGCTCTATCTTTTCAACTTTTCATATTGTGAAAGTCACAATTGCCCAATCATTTCGGCTCTTTATCCGCGGTGCCCAATCATTTCAGCTACTTTTTATATTTTTACTCGCAGCTTTTTATTGTGAGTTTCCCAAACATTTCGGTTGTTTTTATATGCATATTTTTTGCTCGCTGATTTTTATTGCGAGTTGCCCCCTCATTTCGGCTATCTCATATGCATTTTTTGCTACTCGCTGCTGTTTTTATTATGAGTTGGGGACTTGGGTCCTGATACCAATTTTGGCATCAACATCACTGCGACTGGAATATTGGCAGGAGTGAAACATCATTTGCCTTAAGAAGACATGGAGTTTGACACCTGTTTAGGCATCAGTATCGCTGCAACTGGAATGTTTCCAGGAGTGAATCATCATTTTCCTTTGTTGGTTTGAACAAAGGAGGCTTAGCAAACATGGTTAGGATCCTGTCAACTAAGGCTTTTTGACTTTATGAGACGTAAGTGTCTCATAAAGTTATTTCTTCCTACAAGTCGTGAGGATCTCGTAGGCGTATTTTCTCCATAGGAATTGTCGGGATTCCTAAGTGTGTGTTCTCTTATAAGTCGTAAGGATCTTATAAGAGTATTTTCTCCTTATAAGTCGAGAGGACTTACAAGTGGCGTTCACCATATGAGGACATTTCTCGTCATTGGTGGAACATTGCGGGAAAATCGTTTATTTATGCCCGTGGATTGTATACAAGGGCCAATATTGAACCGCCTGTAGGGAAACTTAGGGGATACGACGGCTTAAGAACAGATTTGGATCCCTGTAGCTTAAGGATTTTGAATCCTATGAGCCGTGAGGGTCTCATAAGGGGAGTTCTCCTTACGAGTCGAAAGGATCTCGTAAGTGTAAAAAAATTTATGAGATTGCACCCTTCCGGGTTTTCACAAGCTCGCCGGTAATCCTGTTGTTTTTACTCACGGCGCCCTTTCGGGTTTTCATCCATACCTATTTTGCTTGTGGACATAGCTTTTCTTTACGAGATTGCGCCATTTCGGGTTTTCACAAGCTCACTGGTAATCCTGCTGTTTTTACCCACGGCACCCTTTCGGGTTTTCATCTGTGCTCATTTTGCCTGTGGACATACCGTTTTTAATGACCCATCTATTTGCCAGTGGGACTTTGGGGGTGACTTCACCGCTGGAGTAGCTGTGTAGCCAGTGGGACTTGAGTTGCAGTCTTCGCCGTTTTGGTTTCGATTGCAATATAGATCTCAAGGGAGTATATCACCGTTTTGGAAGCGATGTGCTAGATTAGGGACATCCCGGTCCGTTATCGCCATTTTTGAGACGAAGTTTTAGTTTAAGGACATCTCGGTCCGATGTCGCTATATTTGAGGTGAGGTTCTAGTTTAAGGACATCTCGGTCCGTTGTCGCCATATTTGAGGCGCCGTTTAGTTTAAGGACATCTCGGTCCGTCATTCCCCTTTTGGGGATGAGTATTAGTTTAGGGACGTCTCGGTCCATTGTCTCCATGTTTGAGGAGAAGCTTTCTTGAACACTATTTTCAGAGTTTTGACTCAGAAAGATAGCGAGCGGACACAAGCGTCGTCATCTATCGTTGACCTTAGTCATGACTCATCAAGCGTAGTATTTCTTGAGGAATCTGCCGTTTATTGGCCGGAAGGGTCTTTTTCTATGCATATCCAAGAGCAGGTAGGCTCCACCTTGGTAGACTTGGTCTATGATGTACGGACCTTCATAGTTCGGCTCGAATTTCCTACATTTTGCACGATTGGGGATCACCGTTCTTTTGACGACTAGCACGAGCTCGCCTTGGCGGAATGTTCTTGGCCTGGTCAGTCTTTCGTATGATCGTGTCATCCTTACCTTATAAACCTCCAGGTTTTGCTATGCTATAAGGCGATTTCGTCGAGGGCATCGAGCTCCTCGAGCCTAAGATGAGCATTTTCTTCATCTGTCAGCTCGTATCAAACTGCTACTCATAGAGAGGGGAGCTCTATTTCCAGTGGGAGCACTGCTTCCGTGTCGAACAACAATGCGTACAGTGTTGTATTCGTAGCCGTCTTGAATGTTGTTTGGTATGCCCAAAGAGTTTCGTGCAACCTTTCGTGCCGGTCTCTTTTGTTTCTGGTCACCATTTTCTTTATAATCTTTGTCAAGGTCTTGTTGAAAGCTTCAGCGAGACCGTTGGTACGAGAATTATAGACTGAAGAGTATCTCCAATCTATTTTATGTTGTTGTGTGAAGCAACCGATTTTATGGCTTCTGTAGGCTGGTTCATTATCCAAGATAATTCGTTGCGGAGTGTCGAACCGATAGATGACATGCGTCCTGAAGAAAGTTCGATACGAGCCATGGCTTCTGTAGGCTGGCCCATTATCCAAGATAATTCGTCCCTGGCAACGGCGCCATTTGATTACACGCTTTTGGCGTGTCGAGTTTTAAAGTTCTAAACTTTAACCGCAATCAGGACGGTATTGCTTTTCAGCTAGCCGCGATGAGTACGGGTCATTTGCAAGGAGACGAAGCGTTTTAAGTTTATGTTTTCACGAGTTAATGAGCGGGACGGAATGGTTCGATTCTACCCTATGTGTATATATGCAAAGTAAACGTTTGTTAGGATTAGATAGGTTAGTGTAAGTTAAGAAAATCCGTATTCAAGTTTTTGTGCCAAACTCAACCATTGAAACTAGAGCAATCGGCAACAACGTGGATTAGGGTACTTAAGCACGGTATTAGTGAAATCTTGCTTATTGACCCTTTTCCGTCCGTTCTTGTCGCTTTCTTTCGCCTCCGGCCAAACCAAACGTAACCGGTCACGGTTAGGAATCACCGATACCTTGGTAGCGTAGGGTGCCTAACGGAGCGCTTGCGTAAGGTTTAGGCGGAGTTCAATTGTAAAATAATGGGCAAAGGAAATGAGAAACGAAACCTTAACTTACAATATCGTTTTCTTTCCTAACAACACATATTCACAACCAACAAAACAATAAACAAAAAAAGAGCAAAGAAAAGATAAACAAAGAAAAGAAAAGAGCATTACAAGAAAGTAAATGACAAAGTAATAAATTTGCAAGGAAGTAAAGAGAAAGTAATGAAAGAGCAAGTAAGTAAAAGAGCAAGAAAATACTAAGAACCCAAATGCAAAAAGAGATCTTTAATATGTTGATTGTTATGGAAATTAATGCTTATGCGCTTTTAAAATCAAAGAATTAACTGCAATCAAGAACGGTGTCGCTTGGTAGCTAGCCAGTTGAATATGGGTCAGTCCACACGGATTTTGTGAATTTTTTAGTTGTTCTAACGAGTTAATTCCAATTGTGGTAGGTTTGATTTTCAATAAAAACTAAAGTTGAATTTGATTATGATTAAATCCTTGCTAGGGTTAGGATTAGGTTAGTTTGGAAAGTCAATTATTCCTCACCGCTTTCTTTGCCCTAATTAAGAACTTTTAGGTGTTAAGGTAATAGTTAACAAAGGGGATTAGCACGATCAGGAAGAAACTAGGTTTCTTCCCTTTTGTCCTTGTCCGTCCATTCTTAACTCTTAGCCCTAACCTCCATGAAAATCATACACAACCGGTCTTTAACTATGGTATCACCGCTACCTCGTGGGATAGGGTGCCGTAGTGAGCGGTGTGTGTATGTATGCATAGAGTCCTACTTTAAAATGTATAACGGGCAAGAAAGGGGTGAGAGATTTTCATCTCTCAAACCTTCCCCAAACCTAACCCTAACAAGTGAGGAACTACTCACTCATTAGGGAATTGATAAAAGAGTTCATTTTTTTATGGTTTTAATTTAACAACTACGGCAGATAAAAAAATTTATAACTACGGCAGAGAAATAAAATTGCTAGAGAAATAACTAGGGCAGAAAGAAACTTACTTTTTTATTTGATGCACTCTTCGACCATTTACAGGGAATGAAAATTCTAAACTAGGATAAATAAAAAGAGGCATGCTCCAAAAAGAGCTGTAGGGTTCTTATTTATAGAGAATAGAAACCCTAGGGTTTACATCTGATCCATATCTAAATTTACAAAACTACCTTGAGAAGCCTGGTCAATGCACCGCCACCCACCGTCAAAATGCACCGACACGTGCTCAGCACGGCTGCGGAACCGTGACTATAAGCCATGTTTGTCCGTGGATCCGCGGCCATGTGGTGGGGTCTTTGGTTGAAATCTTCTGTTCAGCTTCAAGTTGCATTTTCCTTCTACTTTCATCACTTGGTTCTTCAGAATGTCTTCTAGTTTCTTCCAGATTTCCACAGTGCAAAATGTTGTGGACTTTTACCGTTCGCTTCGTGTTGAAGTCTTGAATCTTGTGCTGCCTTCCTGCCTTGTGCAATTGAACTATTCATTGATCTTCACTTGTTCCTTAAACTGTAGGCGGCATCATAAAAATTCTTCTATTTGTTGGTCGTAGTCTCACTTTTGTAGCGTCTTTTCACCATTTACACTGTATTGTTCCGAGAACCTTTAACCTGCAACTATTCAAAAGACATGGATCAAAAGCACCTATTTATTTGTAAAATGATTAAGAATGGGGAATATAATAATGCAAAATTATGAGATGAACAAACACCCCCAAACTTATCTTTTGCTCGTCCCGAGCAAAACTAGTTTTATTCTTGAGAAGCCTAACCTCACTTTCGCAGGGAAACGCGATTGCACTGAGCTCGTGCAACAAGCCGTTAAACCTCTAGGTGTCCCTAGTAGGAGGAGTGTTATCTCCTGAGCGTTTTTAGCGGATACTACCCACAAAATCCTATCAATTTGGCCTATTGACTTTTATTCTTCAATTCGGTGTTCTAGCAAGAAATTCTATTATCTTCAACTCAGAAATGATTAACCCGTATTTTTCACGCTTCCTTATTATTTAACTTAAGATTGTATATATTCTGTAAATTTATTTAGCTTTTAGCATATTTTGTGATTTCCTTCTAAGCTTCCATCTCAACTCAGGAATTTTTATCATCTCTATTAAAGATATAAGTCCTATTTTTCATTCCTATCTTTTATCCAAACCCCAGTCATATGCCCCTACGTGTGTGTGTGTATCACCCCTACACTTGGAAATTCAATTCAAGCTCTTATACTCTTGTCCATCATCCAAAGTACCTTTAGTTGGTGAATTTTTAGATGAAATTGCTCACACATCCTTCATGCGACCATTAATACTTCTTGAGGTACTAACGACCGATTACAAAATGTGTTTGCACATTAAGGCGTAATTTCTCGTCTTGTAATACCTAAGGCTTTCGCAGTGACTCCCAAACCAGTTGGTCTAAGGCACTAGGTGATAAAGCACCCTCGCTATATTTTTTTTTAATTTTACGCAGCCTTAAGTAATTACAAAACCAGTGTTCATTTTTTTTATCTCTCTTTATTCACACTTATAATTTTATTTTCCTTCATACTAAGGATTTTAGACAAGAGCATTTCAAGGTATCCTCTACTATTCTAAGTTTCAAGGTTCGTATTTGTGCAAGTTGTAGGGTATATATTTTCAGAATTTAGACTTAAGCTTAGGGATTATTTTTTAGACTTACATTTTAATAAAAATTTCAATACTCTTCCTTTATTTTGACTTAGCCCAAGAAGTGAACTCAAAATTTTCCTATTTCTAAGTAAGTTACAAAGACATATATTTTCTACCGTTAAATTTTAAGAAAGCTTATTTTTAGGATTTTTAATTTACTAAGTTTTGGATCTAGTTTTTCCTAGCTAGTTAACCGTCTTGTCAAACTCAAGTCAATTATGGCCAAAATTGAATTTTTATAATTTTTAAAAATTTTCAGTTTTTATTTGATTTTTCTTTTTATAATTTTTTTTTATTTTCATTTTTTTCAATTTTTATAATTTTTTATAAAGATGCACTGCGGAATTAAACATGCAAAAGAAAAAGAAAAAAATATATACAAAAATTTAAAAAAATATGCAATGCAAATGATAACTATTTACAACCACTTTCTCCCCCAAACTTACCAAAAGCAGTGCCCTCACTGCTCGGCCCCACGCTGCCCTTTTGAGCGTGAACGGGAACGCTCCTCCCTAGCCAGAAGGGTTTGGACCCCCTACTCTACTTCAGTCAAACGCCTATCATGCTCCCTCATCATCCCCCTCAAATCGTCAATCCCCCTAACGGCTCTTCTTATTAAATTTGCATGTTCTAAGGGGGTGAGTTCTCCCTTGCTCGCGGTCGAGCTGGAGCTAGGTGTTCTAGTGGGCACGTGTTCCGCCGGTTCTGTTCTTGACCAAACATCTGTCAAGGATGTATAGGACGTAGATACGCCCTCAATGAGAGACCTGACGGGTATGCCTCCAAGCATGTAAAATTCAAACTTGTCCACGGGGAGGAAATAGCGACACAGTTGTGTCACTAGCACGGGGCAAGGGTAGTTCGCGGCCCTTTTGCCCGCACCAATTGAGTTAAGCAGAACCGTGCACATGTCGAATCTAGGGTTCCTTGTCATAAGTGTGTGCACGATATGCAGTGATGGGGTGAAAAATGTGGTGTTATGGGAACTCCCAAAAATATTGTTTTGTGCCCATCGGCACACTGTTAAAACGTTAGCAAAAAAGGGTTCTCGCTTGGATTCCTTTCCTCGGTTCTCTCGAGCAATCATTACCCATTAAGGGCATGTAATCTTCAAACTGCAGTGGTTGATCATGAACAGGTATCCTAGGGATTAAAGTGACTTCATGTATGAAGTCTCTATTAATAATAATCTCCCTATCACCCCACAGTAATTTTATAAAGCCATATTGAGCGAGACAGCCGTCTTCCATGCACTCGTAAAAACGAGTGACTAGATCTGGAAGGGCGTAAGCGTTTGGGTGATTATATATCAAAAAATTCCAGCCTCTACGTGCGATTTTATTAGCAAAGTAATTCCTATATATCGTGTGTGAAAAGATCTGTGAGAAATCACGTTCTAACTGCATACTCTGTGCCATCACAGATAATCTAAAGATCTAGAAAATTAAACAGAGAGGATTTTAAGAAAACGAACCACCTCTGAGAATTTCAGATGGAGAAGACATACGGGCGCGGCGGATGCGCGGCTGGAGGGGTGATTCGGCGGCGGATTAGCGGCTTCCTGGAAGGATCTGGTTGCAGAACTCGAGGCGGCGGCTAGGGTTTTCTAGAGAGGTGAAAAATTAGGGTTAAGAAACAGAGAGGGTCGGGGGTTTATTTATAGGGGGAGTGTTCGGGTTATTTGCAAAAAAAACCCTCTCAGAAAGAGGAAATTGTTTGCAAATATTTTTTTTAAAATTTTTTTTATTATACCCCCCAAACTTGAGTTAAATAATGTTAAGCTTTTAAAGAGGGGGTTCAAAGTTATTGGTCAATACCAAGCTTTGCAAAGACCAAAAGTCAACACCAACCATTTGAAGAATTTATCAATGTAAAGTATAGGTCGGTGGAAGAACATGTGATATAGAGCCAAGAAGAAGTGGGGAAGAGATAAGTGGTGTGGACAGGGTTTGCTTGAACGTGAATATGAGGAGATAAGAGGTGATGAACGAGAATGTGAATGATCAGAAATGAGTGGAATATTGGCATTCTCGTATTTTATGAGAAGAAAAGGTGGTGGTTCAACTTCTATAGGTGGAGGTTGATTAACCATAAAATCCTCGAGGTGTCTCCATGGATCCCTTACTGGCTTGGCATCATCCATCATACGTATATGATGTTAAACTATGAGGGGACTAATCCTCTTGATGTCCGCCATAGTCCGCCAAAAGCTTGCCGATTATTTTGTAAGACCATTAAAAGGGCTTTCTCTTGCTCGAGGGCTAGAGAGGCCGAGATGATAACAGGAAGGGTCTCATTCTCACTTAAGTAAGCGTATGTAAGGTGAGACGGCAATAGCTTAAGTTCGAGTTTTGGAGACGAAACAATTGAAGCTAAAATTGGTGAAACTTTCTCGAACTTGAAGGATTCCAACAATGGTTCGAAGTGAGTGTAAGCAACTGAGTTGGATGGTTCAACTAACTCATCCAAAAATTCAAAGGACTCAAACTCGGATGGTGAGTCTTCAAAATCGTCCGAAAAAGTGAAACACTCATGATCGTTATCGGTTGTGAAAACTGTGTCAGATTCAAGGAGGAACGCACTAGTGGCGTCAAAACTGCTGTGATCGAACAGAAATTTTTTAAGCTCACAGTCCTCCTGTATGATATCTTGGATCGAGCAAACATCAAGTATACTAGCATTAGGCTCGGAGGGCAGACTTCCTATCTTGTAAATGTTGAACTCACTTAACATCTTCCCGAAGGATAGAGTCATAGAGCCGTTACGACAATTGATTACAGCATTGGAAGTATCCAAAAATGGTCGACCGAGGATCACCAGAATTTGGTTCCGTAGGTTAGCCACAGGCTGTATTTCCATAACAATGAAATCAACGGGGAATATGAAGTCCCCTACCTTAATCAACACATCCTCTAACTCACCCCTAGGATGGGTGATGGATCGATCGGCCATTTGGAGAGTACAATGAGTGGGTTTCAACTCTCCAACGCCTAATTGCTCATAAACGGAATAGGGAAACAAGTTAACACTGGAACCAAGATCTAAAAGTACGTGATTTATGTTCTTATCCCCAATTGTTATTGAAATTGTAGGACAGCCAGGGTCCTTTCGTTTTTGGGGCAAAGGTAAAGGTTGGGTAATAGCATTGCTCACGGCAGTAGCTACGAATACTTTCTTGGGTACCTGAGACTTCCTCTTCTTGGTGCATAAGTCCTTCAAGATTTTAGCGTAAGAAGGGACTTGTTGGATTGCATCCAAGAGAGGAATATTAAATTTAACTTGCTTAAATAACTCCACAATCTTCTCCATTTGTGGAGTTGGTTTATTGGATCTCAACCTGTTTGGAAATGGAACATTCTGAAAATTCGTTGAGTCCAATGTTTGTGGAGTAAATTACGGAGTTGGAACGGATCCCAGTGTTGGTGTTATTGTGGAGTGAGATGTGGGTTCGTTCGAATTAGAAGAAGTAAAGCATTGTGAAAAATGAAGAACAGGCTCTAACGAAGAGGAAGAAGAAGAAGAAGAAGCGGCGGCCGGGGTTTCATTACTAATGCCCACATTATTGTGCAACACTCTTCCAGATCTCAACATGGTCACAGCATTTACATTATGATTTTGTTGTTCATAAGCAACATGTGCGTTGTGTGTGTGACCGGGATTTGGCAATGGTTGAGACGGAATGTTTCCCTTTTCTCGCTCGCTTAATGCAGCATTCAGTTTTGCAATTTGGGCCTCAATTGATTTGATGCTCTGATCATGTGAAGCACTGTTTTGCACCAAAGACTGAATGGAAGACTCTAACCTTGCTGAGGATTGTGTAGATTGTTTTAAAAACGCATCCAAACTTTGTTCTAGCGAGGAAACCTTATCGTTATTCGGCTGAGCAAAATTGTTTTGAGGATAAGAGTTGTTGGGTACAAAATTGTTCATTTGGTTTGGGTAAGGTTGGGGTTGGAAAGGTTGCTGATATTGAGTTTGTTGAGGGGCTTATTGTTGTGGAGGAGGCCTTTGAAAGTTGTTGCCTTGGAATTGTTGTTGACTTTGATTCCAAGCAAAATTCGGGTGGCTCCTCCAACCAGGATTGTAAGTTGAAGAGTATGGATCATTTCTTTGTCTTTGCTGAAAGGCAGTATTAACTTGATCTTGTCCTTGAACAGGTGGGTTGTAAGGACACTCTTCAGTAAGATGGGACGGATCCGAACAACAAGCACAAATAGTGCATGGGGGTAAAGCAGAGGCAGGAGAAGGCGATGAGAATTTGCTCTCAATGGCTTCTAGTTTTTTCGTGAGTGCATCCATTTCGGCCTTCATTGCAATCGACATATCAAGTTGATGTATGCCTGCCCTAGACTGACCTGATGAAGTAGATGAGGTGGTCTTAGTGCTTTCCCACTGAAGTGTTTGTTCAGCAAGATCGTCGAGAAATTACCAAGCTTTCTCGCTTGATTTTGTAAGAAAGTGACTGATCAGTCGAAAATATTGCATTTTTAACACGTCAATTTCCTTACCATTTGCACTCATCTAGAGGTGTTCGGTATTAATATAGCACATATTAGCAAAACAACCGCAAAATACCAAATAACTTGTGTTATACTTTAAAACTAACATTTTGAGGGAAATTGAGTGTTTATCATTGCATCGCATTATCTTTGTATAGCGCAACACTTGTCTCGAGAATCTGTGCAGGAAATTCTAGGAACAGAGCCGAAACTGTCAAAAGTGCTGATAAAAATGCGCCAGGTCCAAGACTTGAGATCTGGCAGAAATAGAGAAATCAAAATGATATTCAACACATCAATAAAGTGCCACAAAGTCAGCACCATTTAAACCTGAGAAATTCATGCAAAGAGGGCTCTAAAGCGCCGTGGATCCGCGGCCAAAGGCCCATTCCCACCGCGGATCCACGGCACAATGATGACATCATCACTCCATATTTCTTTCACGTGGCTCCTGTAACGGCCTCAGCTTCCAGAAGATTCCAGAATGACCACATGGCTTCATCCAGAAGGCTCGGCCTAACAACCTTACCCAAGAATATTCCTCATTCTAGAATATTCCCTCCAACAAACCTTTTTCTAGAAGCCTCCTTGTAACAAGCTCATTCTAGAATATTCCCTCCAACAAACTTTTTCTAGAAGATTCTTTCTAACAATCTCATTTTGGAGGGAAAATTCAAATGTGGTAGTTCATTTTGGAGGGAAAAGTTGTTCATTTTGGAGGGAAAAGTGGTTCATTTTGGAGGGAAATTTGAAATTTGAATTCTAGATCTAGGGTTAAGATGGCTATAAAAGGAAACCTAGATCTAGGGTTTTGGGTTGTTCATTAGTTGTTCATTACACATCAATTCCCAACACAAGTTGAGTGACAACTTGTAAACCCTAATCCCCAATTCAAAATCCAAGCCAAAAATCAAGAACACCGAGTACAATTCAAGCAAGAAGCCTTCAACCTTTTAGGAGTGAAGCCGATCTTCATCCGAGCAAGTGATCCAAGACGATCCGCAACTCACGAAGACGAGCGAAGCCAAATCGACGATCGAGTTCTTTCCTCATTGTAGTTCTTGAGAGAATTGTAACAAAATTGTTGATAAATAAAAGGTGAAATTCTTTATCTTGCTTTCTTTACATTCTTGCATCATGATTAGATCTCGATTCTTGATTGTGTTTCTTGTTATGATGTTTGAATAAAACTCCGCTCGTGAAGGAGTCGAGAGAATCAATAGATGATGATGTTACAAATCTTGAAACGATTCTTAAGTCCTATGAGTTTTGTAAACTTTAGTAAATTGAAGAATCGACAATCTAGTTTCGAGCGATACTTTCTTGATTGTGTTCGCTCTTAATTAGTGATCCACGATCGATTCTTGAATTTACTAGAGGCTAGAATGTGAATGAAATCAACGAAATGACAAGGGATAGATGATGAAACCCTAGTTTCCGCAAGAAATCCTTAATTCTCGTTGATCATCATCGATCTAGTATCAAATCATCGATGGATAAGAATACGTAATCAATAGATTTCATCACGTCTATAGATTCGATCGATTCCTACGAGCCTCACTTCGATTCTTGATTATTGGATTGGATATCATCAATTCTTAATTCTTGATTTTAAATGTTTTCTTGATTTTAGATTTAGATCTAATAATTCTTGAACTTCAATTTTATAAATCTTGAATTGAAATTGTCTTTTCTCTTTTCTTTAATTTTCAATTCATCTAATTCAAATTCGAACGGATCTCACTTTCCCTGTGGACGATCCGCACTCGCTAACGCGCTACAATCGACACCGTTATTGATTGCGGTCAAAAAATTTATTTGGTTGTGATTTCTATACATTTTCTACTGACACACCGAGATTTCATTCAATTAGTGACCTTGACAAATGGTTTCCAACAACTGCTTAGTTGTTGGGTTCAGTCCTTCGTATAAAGTTTGGCAAAGTTGCCAATTCTCGATACCGTGGTGAGGGCACTGAACAAGGAGGTCCTTAAATCTTTCAAAACACTTCCAAAAAGGTTCGGAAGGAAGCTGGGAAAATTGAATAATTTCGTTGTGAATTCTCGCGGTTTTGTGGTGTGGGTAAAACTTTTTTAGAAAAGCTTTAACAAACTCTTCCCAATTTTTTATGGAGTGTGATGCTGTGCTATATAACCATTTTTCAGCTAGGTCACATAAAGTGAATGGAATGACACGTGGCCTTATAGCATTATCAGAAAGTTGTGTGGTCTTCATCATTGCGCAAACCTTCTGGAATTTGTTAATGAAGATGTAGACATCTTTGGATTCCAGCCCGTGAAATTTGGGCAACATATTGATGAAGTGGGGTTTAATCTCAAAGTTATCCCCATTAGCCGGTGGAAGTGAAAAGACAAGTGGGAAGTGCGGTGTGGATAGGATAGAAAAGATCCTGGAGTGTTATTCGTTGGGGCGCTTCGACAGGAGGGTGTGGTAGGTTATTCGCACCTAGTGAAGGTGGAATCAGTCCCGTAGGTAAGGGGTTGTTAGAATTGAATCCCGACATCTCCTTGAAAAATGATGAATATGAAGATGAAGGTAAAGAAGTGGATGGAATTTCGACTTCAGAATCGAAAGCGTCGCCAGTCGGTACAAAAGAGACACGGACTAAACGGGCGCTAGTGTCTCTAGTCCAACTGGACATACACTAAAGAGGGGTAGTGTAGTCAAAAAGTAAAAAAACAGAAGGTGGGGATAAGAAAACGTCAATGGAAGAAAGTTGGTGCGATGGATTTCTATCGACAAATTGGCAAGTTTTTTTTAAAAATTTTCTGTTTTGTGTTTTTTTAAGGAGTTTTTGCAAAAGATTTTTATAAGAAGCTTAGACACACGTTCAAGCAATCACAATATGCACAATCAAGCCTAGATCTAGGGTCTTCTAGATCAACTAGACTGCTCCTAACTGTTCCAAAGGGCAAGTTGTGAGATCCTCAAATCGCCTCTTCACCGCCAATTGTGGCCAGGTAAGCACAAGTAAAGAAAGGAGGGATCCGCTCACGAATCACCGTGAGACGGGCCTTTTAAAATTAACTTTCCCACTTGTCTAGCCTAGGCACCACAAAATCTGGTTTAGATAAACGATCGATACCTACAACTATTCCTTTGTCCTAATGAGCACGACAGTCCTTATAGGCTGAGTCTAATCTTTTTTAATTAACTCGATGGTTGATGCGAATGCTTTTTATGATTTTTGGGGTCCTAGAAAGGGTAATGAAATCCCCATCCAATCTGAATTGGTGTTAAAGCCCCTTAAAAGTCGGTTTTAAAAATGCAAAGAAGTAAACACACAAAACACTTGCCAAAAAAAAATTTCTTTTATTGCGGCGCAAAGAATCCTGCACAAGATCAAGTTATTGGAGAAGGGAGAGAAGTTTTTTTGCGCAAAGATCCCTGCAGGAAAATTTTTCAGAGGAGATCAGGGGGTTACAGAGAAGAAAAGATGCTTACAGAGAAGTTTTGGCTTGCTGACGTCAGCAAGCCGCGGCGGTTCCGCGGTCAGAAGCATGAATTAGCGGCGGTTCCGCGGTTCTTTAGGTGTTTCAAGCCTCCGAGATTTTTCTGTTTGCTGTTTATATCTTTCTCTGCCTGTTCAGATCTGCCGTTTTCTGTTTTGCTCACTGGAATTTTCTAGATCTGAATCTGTTCGTCTCATTGATCCTGCACAATTCACATGAAAACCATTCAAAAAATAACAAGATGATAAAAAAATTTATATTTTTTATATTTTTCAGTTTTTATGATTTTTTAATTTTTTAATTAATCCGAAATTACAAAAACAAAATAACTACGCCATCCCCGGCAACGGCGCCATTTGATTGTTACGGAAATTAATGCTTATGTGCTTTTAAAATCAAAGAATTAACCACAATCAAGAACGGTGTCGCTTGGTAGCTAGCCGGTTGAACACGGGTCGGTCCACAGGGATTTTGTGTATTTTCTAGTTGTTCTAACGAGTTAATTCCAATTGTGGTATGTTTGATTTTCAATAAAAACTAAAGTTGAATTTGATTAGGATTAAATCCTTGCTAGGGTTAGGATTATGTTAGTTTGGAAAGTCAATTATTTCTCACCGCTTTCTTTGCCCTAATTAAGAACTTTTAGGTGTTAAGGTAATAGTTATCAAAGGGGATTGGCACGATAGGGAAGAAACTAGGTTTCTTCCCTTTTGTCCTTGTCCGTCCTTTCTTAACTCTTAGCCCTAACCTCCATGGAAATCATACACAACCGGTCTTTAACTATGGTATCACCGCTACCTTGTGGGATAGGGTGCCGTAGTGAGCGGTGTGTGTATGTATGCATAGAGTCCTAATTTAAAATGTATAACGGGCAAGAAAGGGGTGAGAGATTTTCATCTCTCAAATCTTCCCCAAACCTAACCCTAACAAGTGAGGAACTACTCACTCATTAGGGAATTGATAAAAGAGTTCATTTTTTTAATGGTTTTAATTTAACAACTACGGCAGATAAAAAAATTTATAACTACGGCAGAGAAATAAAATTGCTAGAGAAATAACTAGGGCAGAAAAGAAACTTACTTTTTTATTTGATGTACTCTTAGAACATTTACAGGGAATGAAAATTCTAAACTAGGATAAATAAAAAGAGGCATGCTCCAAAAAGAGCTGTAGGGTTCCTATTTATAGAGAATAGAAACCCTAGGGTTTACATCTGATCCATATCTAAATTTAGAAAACTACCCTGAGAAGCCTGGTCAACGCACCGCCACCCACCGTCAAAATGCACCGACACGTGCTCAGCACGGCCGTGGAACCGCGGCCATAAGCCATGTTTGGCCGCGGATCCGCGGCCATGTGGTGGGGTCTTTGGTTGAAATCTTCTGTTCAGCTTCAAGTTGCATTTTCCTTCAACTTTCTTCACTTGGTTCTTCAGAATATCTTCTAGTTTCTTCCATATTTCTACAGTGCAGAATGTTGTGGACTTTTACCGTTCGCTTCGTGTTGAAGTCTTGAATCTTGTGCTGCCTTCGTGCCTTGTCCAATTGAACTATTCATTGATCTTCACTTGTTCCTTAAACTGTAGGCGGCATCATAAAAATTCTTCTATTTGTTGGTCGTAGTCTCACTTTTGTAGCGTCTTTTCACCATTTACACTGTATTGCTCCGAGAACCTGTAACCTGCAACTATTCGACAGACATGGATCAAAAGCACCTATTTATTTGTAAAATGATTAAGAATGGGGAATTTAATAATGCAAAATTATGAAATGAACATATGTCCAAGTGATACAACCTTGAGTTCAATAACCTAATCTTAAACTTGCAAGCTCAATCAAGAGGTTGCAACATCAAGAGAAGGCAAGGAGCTCAAGGGAAACTAAGCTATGTAAAAAATAAAACAAAAGAGTATACAAAATATTGGATAATGTTAAGAAATCTTGGACAAAGAATGACCCCCTCTCCCTTGCTCACTGGTCTTCTTTTATAGACACAAAAGAAGAATAAATAAGCAATAAAAATAGGTTGATGTGACTGCAAAGGATCGACAGTAGAAAACTGGGGCTCATTGGGTCAAGGGGGGCCGGTGAGCTCGGCCATATTGGGCATGTGGCCGGTCTTGGTCCGAGCGTTTTGGCTCGTGTTGATGTGGTGGTCTGGTGTTCTCTCGACAAGTCCACTGGTGCTGCTTGATTTCTCTAAAGAGGCCTGGGTTGTACTCAGTAGCTTGGAGGTAACTTGATGCTTTTTAAATCACATCATATCTTTTTGCATTAAACACACATCATTTCTCACATGCCCACTTATGCCTTGCATCATGGCAGCCCCCCTCCTCTCTAGGTCCATGAACCAACAAGCTAGTGTACACACTTGTATTGTGTTGGTCCATTTTGATAAAAAATGTGTACACATGCATGTTGCATAAAGAAACTCTTGGAATATCGATCGTTTTGCAATTCTGGTTGTAGTGTCGGCTCACAAACGTTATATCCGTGATTTTGAATGTTTTTCCAGTATTTTGTCACGGATACCTGTAATCTATAATTACTGAGCAAACACTATTAATAGTACCAATATATACAAAAAATAGATAATGAATGAGTGGTATTAAAATACAGTTTTCTGAGATGAAAAATACCCCAAAACTTAACTTTTGCTCGTCCTGAGCAAAACAAAATCCTAACCTCAATTTCGCAGGGAGCGCAATTGCACTGAGCTCGTGCAACAAGCAGTTAAATCTCTAGGTGTCCCTGGTAGGAGGAGTGTTGTCTCCTGAGGGTTTTCAGCGGATTACACCCACAAAATCCCGTCAAGCTAGTTTCATAACTTAACGTCGATTCTATTCTTACAGCTTAGTATCAAGGTTTAAAAATTCTATCATCCTAAATTAGAAATATTCAACCCTTATGTTTCACACCTCCTATTTATTCAACCCCAGATCCTATACGTTTTGCAGTTTTAGAAAGATCTCAGTATCTCTTGAGTTTTCCTTCTAAAGTGTGGTCTTCTAATCAGGGATTTTTACAGAAAACAAAAGTCTTATTCTTTATTCCTATTTTTCCTCCAAATTTCGATTGTATACCCCTACATGTGTGTAAATTTTCACCCTTACACTCAAGAATTCAAGCAAGCTATAGTACTCTTGCCCTAATACCTAATACTACTTCTTTTCATTTAATGATGGACGGTGTTGCTCACACACCTTTCATGCGACTATTAATGCTTCTTGAGGCACTAACAGCCGATTACTGAATGAGTGGGCTTAAAGCGTAAATAGCAGTTTTCAGCTCTTGACTTTATTTATTTATTTTTCTTTTTCAAGACCGGATATATTTTTTTCAATGATGCTCTTTTGGTGGTTAGCTTTAAATACCGTTTTTTCTTTCATACTAGGTTTTCAGGCAAGAGCATTTCTAGGTATCCTCTACTATCCCAAGTTTCAAGGTGCGTGTATGTGCAGTTTGTAGGGTATATACTTTCTAAATTTGGACTTAAGAATAGAAACTATTTTTCAGACTTATCCTTCAGTAAAGAATTCAATACTTTCCCTTCATCTCGACTTAACTCAAGAATTGAACTCAAGATTACCTACTTCTATAAAAAAACTATAAGGACGTATAGTTACCAAGGTTAAACAGAATGAGGGTTATTTTTAGGGTTTTCAATTTCTATGCCTAGGATTTAGTTATTTCTAACGTATCAACTAAAATTTCAGAATAAAAATCTAAGTTACCCTATTAGCTAACTTGACGACAAAGTTTTTATATTTTTGTAAAATTTTACGATTTTTATGGGTTTTAAAATAAGTATGCAAATGCAAAATATACAACTGAATGCGAAGGTAGAAAGCTTACCGAACACACCCCCAAACTTAAACTTGACAGTGCCCTCACTGTCAGGCAACACCAAGAGGATCAAAATTTTCGGCGCTCACTTATTTTTTTTAATTTTATTTTATACAAAACAAAAAGCAAACAAAAAATATATACACAAAAAGATCCCCCCAAAATTAAGTGAAACGGTATTTCCACTATTTAAGCAGTGAAGTTCAGGATTAGGGGGGAAAAGAACAGGATCAATCTATACAAAAGCCTTACACCGGCCAAAAGTAAGTACCAACCATTCAAAAAATTTATCGCTATAATGTGCAGGTTGGTGAAAGAATGCGGAGAGGAAAGAAATGGAGAATACGTGAGACCGTATGGGGATAGAAGTAGTATACGGTCCCGGTATATGAGGAGAAGAATGGCGGAAGGGAAAAAGAAATGGAGTACGAACTTGAGGGTGAAAATGGAGTGAATAAATTAGCACAATTTGTGATGACCGATGTGTGAAAAGCAATTGTACTAATTTATTAACCCGTCGAGAGATGGGGTCAAACCTCTTAAAATTCGTAAGAAAACATTGGTAGACCGAACTTGGTAAACCAGACATAGTAAATGAAAGTGATACGGTGTCTTGTAAGGTCGGAACGATGGAAATGATGGAGGAATGGGATCGAGGAATGGGATCGGTTAAATGTTCAATAGGGTGTACACAGTCAATGAAAGGGACAGGATGAATTGGAAAATCCGACTCATCAAGCAAAACTGGTTCATCCTAAAAAATATCCTCAAAATTAAGCTCATCCATGCATTTATCATCAATATCAAGACGTATATGAAGTTCGGGAAAAACAGTTAATGACTCGGGATGATGAATTGGAGGGAAAAACTCATCCAAATCTGCGGGTTCATCATCCAAAATATCCCCAGCGTCGATATCCTCAATCAAGTGAAAATCAATATTCTCAGACACATCATCAAAGCATGGATTTCAATCAATTCAGGTTCTAAGATGGAGGTGTAGAGGTCAAAATGTTTGGGATTGATTTCACTTGGAATGGACCCTTCACAATCGGGTAAATCAAACACTACAAAGTCGCACAACTCATTAAACATTCTATCTTCAATTGGTAAATCATTTGGGACACTTGATAGACATTCAAAACCGGAGTTGTGGGATTCAATTTGCAATGGGTAGGTTTGATTTGGAAGGGCGTATAGCTCACTCTCTCCACTTAAATTCTTAACATGTCTTACCGCCTCATCATACATTGGAAAATTTGGAGCTAGTTGAAAACTAGCTACCAGGTCTCTAGGTTGTATGAGGACGGCCATGGACGCATTCAAATCCATTATCTGTTGGCACGACGCTATCCAAAAGTCTTCCAATGACTGTTATAGACTAGATATCGGTTGTGAAAGGGTTTCAGTATAAAATTCAAAGTTGTTTGGATACTGGAAACTCCCAAATGGCTGTTCAGAAGCAATGTATAGGGAAGGTGCAACAGTTGGGTAGGATTGATAGGAATTGAATGGTTGGACAGGATGATGATCAACGTCATGATAAGAAGGTGAATGAAATTGTTGATTAAAAGAAGTTGCAGTGGTGAAAGGAGTGAAAGATCGGCTACGAGATTGTTCAATACGTTCAGCAATAGACATGGGTTTTGGAGTTACAACAGGACTCTCAAATAAGGCGAGTGTCATCCTCCGAAATCATGTTGTAAAGGTTGAAATGGTTGATACAAGCTAGATTGCGGAGTCCAATTGTTTATCCTAGACGCGTCCATCCGATCTTTCAAAGAAATTTTGGGCATGGAGGGATTGTTCGACGTTCGACCAAAGCAAGAACCGTAAGAAGTAATGTCTGGTTGTGGGTACCGAAGTTCGGCAAGAGTTTTTCTAGGTGGAGTACCCATGATATGAAGAGAGGAAGAAGAAGAAGAGAAAAGGAGGGGGAAAATAATGTGTTTTTTAAATTTATTTTGAAGTTAGTTATTAACAAAAGAATGAAATAAACACAAACAAAAGAATGAAATAGACACAAACAAAGAATCTGGACAAAAGACAATCATGACACAATACCACACACCTAATCGGTCTAGGATTCACCTAGGTCAACTAGATCTGCTCAAGAACTTGATTGTCGATGTAAAACTGTGTCGAGAAATGGGCTCAAAATATACAGATCATGAGGCCAGGCAAGTGCAGAGATAAGGGGAGGTTTTCCAACGCTTTCGTGAAGGTCCTGTTCAGACCATAATATTGCATTTATCATTCCCCTATTCTTATCCTTTTTATAAATAAACAGGTACTCTTGACGCACGTTTGTTGCATATTACAGGATACAGGTTTCTGGAGCAAATACAGTGAAAAAGACACAAAACAACAGAAAATGGACTTTTGACCAACAATTAGACGAATCCTAGTCGAGCCCAGTTCACATAGGTGCAAGGCAACGAATGTCAATGTGAAACGGTTAAAAAGCCCAATACAAGTCTTCACTGAAGATCTGGAGAAGAGTGAGAAGCCAACAGAGAAAATACATATAAAAATACAGAGCCCCAGAACTCCTGAAGAAAGCCCAAAAGACTGGCGGCCCAAGACCACCAAAGGGCCGCGGATCCGCGGCCCAAGCCAGCATTTGCCGCGGATCCGCGGCCGTCTAATGCCCGGGTCGGTGGAGATTTCTTCTATTGCCGCGACGTTGTGGGTGTTGGGATTTTCAGTGGGCAAATCAGTAATTGCGCATGTGCGAGACTCTGAAACCCTAATTCTCCTGTTTACTTATAAATTGTAATCTAGATCTGTAAAAATGTATGCCTCTTTTCAATAAATAAAATTCAGAATTTCTGGAAGTGACATTCAGATCTATTCTGTCTTCTACTTGGAGGGAGCCATCAAATCTGTAGGTAATTTATTTTCTTGCTTTTATTTTCTAGTATAATTTATCATCCCCTAATGAGCGAGTAGTCTCCTCGCTTGTTAGGGTTAGCCTTAGCGAAAGGGTTGAGAGATGAGATCTCTCACCCCTTTCAATGCCATCTTCACTTTAGAGTTAGAACTCTATGCATACGCACACATCCGCTCCCTACGGCACCCTACCCCTCGAGGTAACGGTGAACCGTAGTATAAAGGGCCGGTTGCGCGCGTTTTCCATGGAGGTTAGGGTAATTATCAACAAAGGAAGGATACAAATCTAGAGGAAGAAACATCTTCCCAAAAGATTCGTATCCACTTTATTGATAATTAACGTAACATCTAATAGATCTAAAAAAGAAGGCATTGAAAGCGGTGAAGGAAACATTAATCTCCAAAACTTCCCCTAAGCCTAACCCTAGCAAGACTTTCAATTAGATTAATTAGATCTAGTTTTTATAGATTTTTATAAACCAATCAAAACGACAAATAGAATCAACTCGTTAAGACAACACATAAAAGGAATTTACCCGTCTCTGTGGATCGACCCGTACTCACCGGCTAGCTGCGAAGCGACGCCGTTTCTGATTGCGGTAAACTCATATTTTTGACATTAATCAAATGGCGCTGTTGCCGGGGACGGCGTAATATTTCTTTTTGTGAATTTTCGGGTTGATATAAATTTAAAAAAAATTATAAAAATCTGAAAATATAAAAAAAAAAATAAAAAAATTATCAATTTTGATCTGTTTGAAGGGTGTATCTTTTGAATCTTGCAGGAACAGCGAAGAATTGAGGATCTGGAAATTTACAGAGGGCAAAACAAAAATTGGTACATAAGAACAGAGAGGAACTATCAGTACAGAGCAGCACAAATTTTTCCATAGCGCGATCCCACCAGACGACCGCGTTTCCGCCGCATTAGGGGCCTCCCGCCGCGGATCCGCGCTCTTTCTGACACGTCAGCGCATCAATTTTGCTGGTTTGATTTCTCTTTTCTTCCCCTCTGCAACCTACAATATATCTCTCTGTAAAAAGTTTTCTGCAGGAATTCTTTGCGTAAAGAGTTTTTCTCCCCCTTCTAAATAACAGATTTTCTGCAGGTTTCTTTGCGCCGCGCTAAAATTGATTGCAAGTGAAATTTTATTTGTTTTGCATAATTTAATCGGACTCTAAGGGGTTATTTGACCAAACTCAGATTGGGTGGGGATTTCATCACCCTTCCCAGGACCCCAGAAAACTCCTAAAGCATTTTGCATCGACTACAATTAATTAAAAAAGATTGGACTCAGACCTAAGGACTTCGAGCTCAATAGAAAAAGGACTAGGGTAGGCATCGGCCGTTTATCCTAACCGACATTGCGGTGTCTAGGCTAGTGGTTATTAATTAGGCCCACTGTAGTGGTGGTTCCTTCCCACTTACCTGGCCGTATTTGTCCGTGAAGAGGCGGTTTGAGGTCTATTTCTAGCCCTAGTTAGGAGCTGTCTAGCAGACCTAGGCGACCCTAAATCTAGGCCTGATTATGCATGTGTGGTTGACACATTGGTGTCACGAGTCCCTTTCCTAAAACCTCTTTGCAAAACCTTCACATAAATAAAAGAAAAAGAAAAAGAAAAATCTTTTAAAAACTTGCAACTTGCCGCTAAAGAAAACTTGCAAACTCACTTCCACCACTTCTTCTCACTGACGTTATCTTACCCCCACATTCTGTTTTTCTCTTTTTTCTGACTGCACTACCCTTTAGTGTATGTCATTTTGGACTAGGGATACTAACGCCCGATTAGTCCGTGTTTCGTTGGTACCGACCAACGAACCCTTCGGCGAACCCTTCGTCGAAATTTCCTCCATTTCCTTACCTCCACCTTTAAATTCTTCTTTCGAAGGTATGTCGGGATTCAACCCCAACGATACCTTACCGACGGGAATGATTCCACCTCCACCAGGTGCGAATAACCCGAATCTTCCGCCTGTTGTAGCGCCCGCACGAGTCGCGCTCCAGGATCTCTTCTACCCCGTCCGCACTTCTCTACCTACATGTCTTTCACCCCCACCAGCAAATGGGGATAATTTTGAAATAAAACCACACTTCATCAATATGCTGCCTAAGTTTCATGGTTTGGAATCCGAAGATGCATATATTTTCATTAATAAATTCCAAAACGTTTGCGCCATGATGAAGACAACCCAATTAAGTGATGACGCAATAAGGCTAAGGGTCATTCCTTTTACCTTATGTGACCTAGCCGAGAAGTGGCTATACAGCACCGCATCACATTCCATTAGAAATTGGGACGAGTTTGTGAGAGCTTTTCTGAAAAAGTTCTATCCTCATCACAAAACTGCTAGAATCCGAAACGAGATTATACAATTTTCACAGCTTCCTTCCGAACCATTTTGGAAGTGCTTCGAGAGATTTAAAGACCTACTTGTTCAATGCCCTCATCATGGGATAGAAAATTGGCAACTTTGCCAAACATTATACGAGGGATTGAACGCAGCAACGAAGCAGTTGCTAGAAACAATATGTCAAGGTCATTTTCTTTCCAAGTCTAGTGACGAAGCTTGGCAGTTTCTTGAGGACCTTAGTGAGCAAACAATTCAGTGGGAGAGTACCAAGACCACATCATCTTCTTCAGTTGGTCAATCTAGGGCAGGCATACATCAAATAGATATGTCGATTGCTATGAAGGCCGAGATGGCCTCACTTATGAAAAAGCTAGAAGCCATTGAGACAAAAATCTCATCGTCTTCTCCTGCCCCTACTCTACCCACACGAACTGTTTGTGCTTGTTGTTCGAACCCGTCGCACCTAACCGAAGAGTGTCCTTATAATGCACCCATTCAAGGACAGGATCAAGTCAATGCTGCATTTCAGCAACGACAAAGAAATGATCCGTACTCTTCGACATATAATCAGGGGTGGAGGAGTCACCCAAATCAACAGTTCCAAGGGAATAATAATTTTCAAAGACCTCCTCCACAACAACAACAAGCACCCTTACAAACTCAAAAACAGCAACCTTTCCAACAACAACCTTATACAAATCAAACGAACAATTTGGTTCAACCAAATGATGATAAGGTTAGCTCGCTCGAGAAAAGTCTAGAAGCATTTCTCAAGCAAACTACAGAATCCGCAGCAAGATTTGAAAGTTATGTTCAATCTTTAATGAATAACAATGCCTCACACGATCAAAGTATCAAATCTATTGAGGCACAAATTGCACAATTAACTGCTGCGTTGAGCGAGAGAGAAAAGGGAAAGCTTCCATCTCAACCATTGCCCAATCCCGGTCACGCACAAAACGCATATCACAATCACAATGTAAATGCGGTGACCACGTTGAGATCCGGAAGAGAGTTGCAAAATAATGTGGAAACTAGTGATGACATCCCCGCCGGTGGTTCTTCTTCTTCTTCCCCTTCTTCATTTTCTTCACTTCCTTCTTCACCTTTTTCTTTAGAGCCTATTCTCCACCCTTCACATGGCTCTACTTCTTCTAGCTCTAACGGACCCATTTCTTACAACACGAACACATCTACACCGGGATCCGTTCCTAATCCACAGTCTGCTCCACAAACATTTGACTCAACTAATTTTCAAAATGCACCATTTCCAAACAGGTTGAGTCCTAATAAACCAAATACACAAGTGGAGAAGATTGTGGAGATATTTAAGCAGGTTAGCATAAATATACCTCTCTTGGATGCTATCCAACAAGTCCCTTCATACGCAAAAATCTTAAAGGGATTATGCACTTCAAAGAGAAAAGCATCTCAAGTACCCAAGAAAGTGCTAGTGGCTAGTGCAGTGAGCAATGCTATTAACCACCATCAAACCTTACCCCAAAAACGAAAGGACCCCGGCTGTCCTACGATTTCCATTACAATTGGGGATAAGAAAATTAATCGAGCACTTTTAGATCTTGGGTCTAGTGTTAACCTGATTCCCTACTCCGTGTACGAACAATTAGGGGTTGGAGAGTTGAAACCCACTCGTTGCACTCTCCAAATGGCTGATCGATCAATCACCTATCCAAGGGGTCAACTAGAGGATGTGTTGATCAAAGTCGGGGAATTCATATTCCCCGTTGATTTTATCATTATGGATACACAACCTGTTGCTAACCCAAGAAACCAAATTCCGGTGATTCTTGGTCGACCATTTTTGGCCACTTCCAATGCCGTAATAAATTGTCGCAATGGCTCCATGACTCTATCCTTCGGAAAGAGGTCTTGCGAGTTCAATATTTATAAGATGGGAAGTCTGCCCCCCGTACCTAAAACCAGTACACGAGAAGTTTGCTCTATTCACGAAATCACACAGGAGGACTGCGAGCTTGAAAGATTTCTATTTGATGAAAACAGTTTTGACGCCACTAGTGCGTCCCTCCTTGAGCCTACTACCGTTGACACAACCGATGTTGATTATGAATGTTTCACTTTTTTGGATGATGACGACTCACAGCCCGAATATGAGTCGTTTGAATTTTTGGATGAGTCAGTCGAACCATCCGAATCGGTTGTTTGCAGTGATTTCAAACCTGTGTTAGAGTCCTTTGAGTTCGAGGTAGATTCCGCAATGATTCTTTCGCTTCAGAAATTCGAACTCACGCCCTTGCCGTCTCACCTTAGATATGCCTACATAGGTGAGAATGAGACCTTTCCCATTATCATATCGGCCTCTCTAGCCCTCGAGCAAGAGAACGCCCTCTTAACGGTCTTACAAGATAGGCGGCAAGTTTTCGGTTGGACTATGGCGGACATCGAGGAGATAAGTTCCCTCATAAGTGAATATCATACACAATTGATGGATGATGCCATGTCAATAGAGGACCCACAGGAATATCTTGGGGGTATTGTGGTGAGTCAACCTCCTCCCTTAGAAGTTGAAATACCCCCATTTCTTTTAATAAGGTACGAGAATGCCAACACTCCACTGATTGCTGATCATTTACATTCTCGTTTCGATGCATCACCATCACCTGTATATTTACCTCCACACCTCCCATACCACTACTTCTATCTTCCCCAATTCTTTGCGGACCACCACAACTTATTTTTCCACCACCCAATATTCTTTACTGATAAAATTTTCAACTGGTTGGTGTTAACTTTTGGCCGATGCAAGGTTTGGCAGTATTGTCTAACATAGTTTAAATGAAGTTTGGGGGAGGGCCTTTTTGTATATATTTTTTTGTTTTTCTTAACAATAAAAAAAAATTATAAATAAATAAACAGGGAAGTGCCGGTATTTTGACCCTCTTGGTTTAGCATGACAGTGAGGACACTGTCAAGTTCAAGTTTGGGGGTATGCTTGGTACGTCTTCTTCCTTCGCATTTATTTGTACATATTTTGCATTTGCATACTTATTTGAAAACTCATAAAAATTTGAAAAATTTCAAAAATTATAAAAATTAATGTATTCAATTTTGGCTTATTTGACTAGAGTTTGACAGATAGGTTAACTGGCTAGGAACAACTAGATCTTAGACTTAGTGAATTAAAAACCCTAAAAATAACATTTCTTAAAGTTTAACGGTAGAAAGTATATGCCTTGTAGTTTATTTAGAAATAGGCAAATTTTGGGTTCACTTCTTGGGCTAAGTCGAAACAAGGGAAGAGTATTGATGTTCTAATTAAAGTATAAGTTTGAAAGATAGTTCCTAGCTTAAGTCTAGATTCTGAAAATATATACCCTACAAAATTGCACAATCACGCACCTTGAAACTTGGAATAGTAGAAGAGACCTTGAAATACTCTTGTCTAAAGTCCTTAGTACGAAGAAAATAAAAGAAAAAGTGTGAATAAAGAATAAAAAAAAAATGGACACTGGTTTTTGTGATTACTTAAGGCTGCTAAAATAGAAAAATATTTAGCGAGGGTGCTTCATCACCTAGTGCCTTAGACCAACTGGTTTGGGAGTCACTGCTAAAGCCTTGGGTGTTGCAAGGACTAGGAAGTACGCTTTAAAGTGCAAACGCATTTTGTAATCGGTCGTTGGTACCTCAAGAAGTATTAACGGTCGCATGAAGGATGTGTAAGCAAATTTCATTTAACTTCACCAATTAATAAGTACTTTGGACAATGGACAAGGGCATGATTGCTTGAATTGAATTTCCAAGTGTAGGGGTGATCTTTACACACACGTAGGGGCATGTGATTGGAATTTAGATAAAAGAGAGGAATGAAAGATAGAATTTGTATCTTTAATGGAGTTGATAGAAAATTCCTAAGTAGAGATGAAACCCTAGAAGGAAGACTTAAGAGATGCCGAAAGCTAAGTAGGCTACATAACATATATAATCTTAAGTTAAATAATGAGGAAGCGTGAAGAATATGGGTGAATAATTTGCAAGTAAAAGATAATAGAATTCCTTATTAGAAGACCTAATTGGAGAACAAAAGTTAATGGGCTGAATTGATAGGATTTTGTGGGTAGTATCCGCTGAAAACCCTCAGGAGACAACACTCCTCCTACTAGGGACACCTAGAGGTTTAACGGCTTGTTGCACATGCTCAGTGCAATCGCGTTTCCCTGCGAAAGTGCGGTTAGGATTTTAGTGAATAAAAATAAGTTTGCTCGAGGACGAGCAAAAGGTAAGTTTGGGGGTATTTGTTCAGACCATAATATTGCATTTATCATTCCCCTATTCTTATCCTTTTTATAAATAAACAGGTACTCTTGACGCACGTTTGTTGCATATTACAGGATACAGGTTTCTGGAGCAAATACAGTGAAAAAGACACAAAACAACAGAAAATGGACTTTTGACCAACAATTAGACGAATCCTAGTCGAGCCCAGTTCACATAGGTGCAAGGCAACGAATGTCAATATGAAACGGTTAAAAAGCCCAATACAAGTCTTCACTGAAGATCTGGAGAAGAGTGAGAAGCCAACAGAGAAAATACATATAAAAATACAGAGCCCCAGAACTCCTGAAGAAAGCCCAAAAGACTGGCGGCCCAAGACCACCAAAGGGCCGCGGATCCGCGGCCCAAGCCAGCATTTGCCGCGGATCCGCGGCCGTCTAATGCCCGGGTCGGTAGAGATTTCTTCTGTTGCCGCGACGTTGTGGGTGTTGAGATTTTCAGTGGGCAAATCAGTAATTGCGCATGTGCGAGACTCTGAAACCCTAATTCTCCTGTTTACTTATAAATTGTAATCTAGATCTGTAAAAATGTATGCCTCTTTTCAATAAATAAAATTCAGAATTTCTGGAAGTGACATTCAGATCTATTCTGTCTTCTACTTGGAGGGAGCCATCAAATCTGTAGGTAATTTATTTTCTTGCTTTTATTTTCTAGTATAATTTATCATCCCCTAATGAGCGAGTAGTCTCCTCGCTTGTTAGGGTTAGCCTTAGCGAAAGGGTTGAGAGATGAGATCTCTCACCCCTTTCATTGCCATCTTCACTTTAGAGTTAGAACTCCATGCATACGCATACATCCGCTCCCTACGGCACCCTACCCCTCGAGGTAACGGTGAACCGTAGTATAAAGGGCCGGTTGCGCGCGTTTTCCATGGGGGTTAGGGTAATTATCAACAAAGGAAGGATACAAATCTAGAGGAAGAAACATCTTCCCAAAAGATTCGTATCCACTTTATTGATAATTAACGTAACATCTAATAGATCTAAAAAAGAAGGCATTGAAAGCGGTGAAGGAAACATTAATCTCCAAAACTTCCCCTAAGCCTAACCCTAGCAAGACTTTCAATTAGATTAATTAGATCTAGTTTTTATAGATTTTTATAAACCAATCAAAACGACAAATAGAATCAACTCGTTAAGACAACACATAAAAGGAATTTACCCGTCTCTGTGGATCGACCCGTACTCACCGGCTAGCTGCGAAGCGACGCCGTTTCTGATTGCGGTAAACTCATATTTTTGACATTAATCAGGTCCTTAATTAGATAACCCTTTCTCTTTTAGTAGTTTCACCGTGAACACTTTCCTAGACACCCCGTGAACGATATACCGTTAAGCGGTGTTCTAAACAAAGTTAACTTCTCCTAATGAGCGCGAAGTCCTTAAAAGCTTAAAGTCTAGTTTCTTTTAGAATTTGTGCGGGTAATCGTTATGCTCAATTCGTGATTTGTGGGCCACGGAAAAGGTGATGAAATCCTTTACCGTATGTTGTGGGGTTCGCTTGCCCTTAAGTCTGTATTAATGGATGCAATGCACAAATCAATGAAAAAGTTATTCAAAAAATCAAACAACCGTTTTTTATGTTAAGCATGGCACTGCAACAAATACGGGTTAGTCAATTTTTGGCGTTTGGAAACGAACTTGCAAAGAATCCTGCAAAGATATTATAGTGGATGTGTCGGATTTGAGAAGAAGGTGTTAGTAAAGTACGTACCGATAAATTTTCAGGTTAAGAAACCCCCGTTAAAGTTAACTCCGAATAGCTTAGAAATTTCGCTTGCGCGGGTCAAAATATCTGGATCTTTGGCACTGTACTTCGCAATCACCTTAATTTTGAATGTACACTTTGCTCCACACGATAGCAGTTCGCAAATCCGAAAAAATCTACAAATTTTGGAAAAAAACGGATATTAGTGCGGAAAAGCGATATGAATGCCCAAATACCCGCACACTAAAAATTATTAAAAAAAAGCAATAAAAATGGGACAAAAACAGAATACTAGAGCACAGAGAAGAAATCGGAGGCAACAGGGGATGATAAGGCCGGCGAGCTCGGATTTTTGGTGCGTGTCGCCGGTTTTCTTGTAGAATGTGGCCTCCAAATTTCTACAGAGATCTAAGTCTTGTACTATTGTCTTAATGTCATTGTTTAATTTTTCTGTTTAGATCCAGAGTGCTTGCAGGTCTTAAATTCAGAGAGCAAAAATGTTAGCAAAGTTAGTTTTTTGTTTTGGTTTTGAAATTTTGAAAATTTTAGTTTGTTTTTTAAAATGGCGTTAGATGATATTAACAAGATTAATCCGAAATAACAAGAATAAAAATGTTATCGTATCCCCGGCAACGGCGCCATTTGATTGCACGCTTTTGGCGTGTCGAGTTTTAAAGTTCTAAAGTTTAACCGCAATCAGGACGATATCACTTTGCAGCTAGCCGCGATGAGTACGGGTCGTCCACAGGGAGACGGAGCGTTTTATGTTCTTGTTTTCACGAGTTAATGAGCGGGGCGGAATGGTTTGATTCTACCCTATGTGTGTATATGCAAAGTAAACGTTTGTTAGGATTAAATAGGTTAATATAAGTTAAGGAAATCCGTATTCAAGTCCTTTGTGCCGAACTCAACCATTGAAGCTAGAGCAATCGACAACAATGTGGATTAGGGTGCTTAAGCACGGTATTAGTGAAATCCGGCTTATTAACCCTTATCCTTCCGTTCTTGTCACTTGCTTTCGCCTACGGCCAAACCAAACGCAACCGGTCACGGTTAGGAATCACCGATACCTTGGTAGGGTAGGGTGCCTAACGGAGCACTTGCATAAGGTTTGGGCGGAGTTCAATTGGAAAATAACGGGCAGAGGAAATGAGAAACGAAACCTTAACTTACAATATCGTTTTCTTTCCTAACAACACATATTCACAACCAACAAAACAACAAACAAAAAAAGAGCAAAGAAAAGATAAACAAAGAAAAGAAAAGTGAATTGCAAGAAAGTAAATGACAAGGTAATAAATTTGCAAGGAAGTAAAGAGCAAGTAATGAAAGAGTAAGAAAGTAAAAGAGCAAGAAAATACTAAGAACCCAAATGCAAAAAGAGATCTTTAATATGTCCAAGTGATACAACCTTGAGTTCAATAACCTAATCTTAAACTTTCAAGCTCAATGAAGAGATTACAAGATCAAGAGAAGACAAGAAGCTCAAGGGAAACTAAGCTATGTACAAAAGAAAACAAAAGAGTATACAAAATATTGGATAATGTTAAGAAATCTTGGACAAAGAATGACCCCCTCTCCCTTGCTCACTGGTCTGCTTTTATAGGCATAAAAGAAGAATAAACAGGCACTAAAAATAGGTTGATATGACTGCAAGGGATCGACAGTAGAAAACTGGGGCTCATTGGGTCAAGCGGGGCCGGCGAGCTCGGCCATATTGGGCATGTGGCCGGTCTTGGTCCGAGCGTTTTGGCTCGTGTTGATGTGGTGGTCTGGTGTTCTCTCGACAAGTCCACTGGTGCTACTTAATTTCTATAAAGAGGCCTGGGTTGTACTCAGTAGCTTGGAGGAAACTTGATGCTTTTTAAATCACATCATATCTTTTTGCATTAAACACACATCACTTCTCACATGCCCACTTATGCCTTGCATCATGGCAGCCCCCCTCTAGGTCCATGAACCAACAAGTTAGTGTACACACTTGTATTGTGTTGGTACATTTAGATAAAAAGTGTGTACACATGCATGTTGCACAAAGATACTCTTGGAATATCGATCGGTTTGCAGTTTTGGTTGCAGTGTCGGCTCACAAACGTTATATCCGTGATTTTGAATATATTTCCAGTATTTTGTCATGGATACCTATAATATGTAATTACTGAGTAAACACTGTTAATAGTACCGATATATACAAAAAATAGATAATGAATGAATGGTATTAAAATACAGTTTTCTGAGATGAACACTAGCCCATTATCCAAGATAATTCATCGCGGAGTGCCAAACCGATAGAAGACATGCGTCCTGAAGAAATGGATGATATTCTTCGTCTTCACTTCCCTTAGTGGTACTGCTTCTGCCCACTTGGAGAAGTAGTTGGTCATTGCCAGTATGAACCGTTGTCCTTTGGATGATACTGGTTCAATGGGTCCGATTATATCGGTTCCCCACATTTCGAATGGCCAACTAGCTACCGTTGGGTGTAGCGGGTTTGGATACTGGTGGATGAAGTCCCCATGAATTTGGCATGAGTGACACTGCTTCGCATATTCGAGGCAGTCATGAATCATTGTGGGCCAATAATAACCCATTCTTTTGATCTTCAGCTTCATTTTTGGCCCAGCTTGGTGAGAACCGCAGAGTCCGTCGTGAGTTTCTTAGACGACTCTCTTCGCTTCTTCTGGTCCCAGGCATCTTAGCCACAAACATTCGAACGATCTCTTATATAGAGTATCATTGAAGAAGGTGAAGAACATAGCTCGTTTCATGAGCTGATGTCGAGACGACACATTTTCAATCGTTCGTCGAGATTTGAAGTAGTCTATGAAGACTTCTCTCCAATCCTTGACCTTTTCTTCATCCTTTATTTGGAGGGCTACTTGTTCGGTCGTTTCTTTTCCTCTGGATGGCTCTATTAAGTCTCCCGAAGATATCTCTATTGGCGCGAGGATCCTGCGACTTTGCACGATGATCTTTACGTCATCGAGGTCTTCATCAGCTAATTCCTTAGCCAGTTTGGCTAACGCATCCGCCTTGCTATTTTCTGCACACGATATGCTCTCCAGGATGTAGGAGGGGATTTGCATCAGTTGCTGCACTCTTTCGCCGTACTTTATCAGCTCTGGCTTGCACGTCTGATAGTCGCCATTTACTTGGCTAACGAACAGCTGGGAGTCTCCATATATGAGGAGGACTTTAATTCCCATGTTGACAGTGATCTCGAGATCTTCTATCAAAGCTTCATATTCAAATTTGTTATTAGTCCTCAACTCTGTTAAAGAGAGGGCATAACGCAATATCCCTCCTTGTGGAGTCACGAAGATAAGGCCTACCCTGGCTTTGATTATGAGGGTGTTTTGCTTTCGCGTCTTCATGGAAGATACTCCATCGAAATAGAGTTCCCATCGGGAATCATTTTCTTCCTTCTCTCCTTCGATTGTGTCGAATGTATGTTCATCCGGAAACTCACAATTTAAGGGAGAGTCGGCTGGTATTGGATGTTCGGCGAGAAAGTCGGCGATGGCCTGGCCTTTCACTACTTTAAGAGGTTGATACGCTATCGAGAACTCCATCAGGAGGAGGGCCCATTTGGCAAGCCTTCCTGTTAATATGGCCCTTGACATCAGATATTTGAGAGGATCCACCTTTGATATGAGATGAACCTTATGTGCCAAGGCGTAATGTCTGAGCTTCATTATCACGAAGATCAGTGCCAAGCAATGCTTTTCGATGGGGGAGTAGTTGTTTTCTACCCCTAGGAGAACTCGGCTCAAATAGTACAAAGCTCTCTCCTTTCCCTGATCGTTCTCTTGTGCCCATAGCATGCCTAGAGAACCCTCAAGGGCTGTTATATACAGGATAAGGGGTTTTCCCTTAACCGGAGTGGTCAATACTGGCGGATTTTGCAGGTATTGCTTGATTTCATCCAGTGCATTTTGGTACTTTTGATCCCAGACGAACGGGGTCCCCTTCTTCATTAGATGACTATAGGGACGGCATTTTCTGGAGAGATTAGCTATGAACCGCCGGATATATGCGAGCTTTCCTTGAAGGGATCGCAACTGTTTAAGGGTTGGCGTGGGCATTTCCGTAATATCCTTGATCTTTGAGCGATCTATTTCGATACCCCGGTGCCGTATGATGAATCCTAGGAATTTTCCTGAGGAGACTCCAAACACGCATTTCAGAGGGTTCATCTTCAGATTGTACTTCCGAAAACGTTGGAACACTACGTTTAGATGTTTCCAATGTTCCCCGTAAGACTTGCTCTTCACCACCAGATCGTTGATGTAGCATTCGACAATCTTATGGATAAGTTCGTCGAAGATCTTCGTCATGGCCTTCTGGTAGGTAGCGCCAGCGCTCTTTAAACCGAAAGGCATCACCTTGTAGCAGAATATGCCCAGCAGTGTCCGGAAGGCGGTATGCTTTTGATCTTCAGGATGCATTTTTATTTGATTGTATCCCGAAGATCCATCCATGAAGGAGAAGACCTTATGGTTAGACATGTTATCGATCATCAGCTCGGTAACAGGTACCGAGAATTCATCCTTTGGGCAAGCTTTGTTAAGGTCCCGAAAGTCCACGCAGATGCGCACTGTCCCATTTTTCTTCATCACTGGAACGATATTAGCGATCCAGTCGGGATATTGAACTTCTTGGATGAAGCCATAGTCGATTAGTTTCTTGACCTCAGCATTTATACTCATTTCAAGTATGAGCCGCATTTTTCTTGGCACCTGTTTGATTGGCTTTATGTCCGGCGATATGGCCAGTTTATGTACTTCCACCTTTGGATCTAGACCTGTCATTTCGGAATAGTTCCATGTGAAGCAGTCTTTATATTGCATGAGCACATCTTCTTACATGGCTACCTGTTTTTTAGATAGCAGCTCACTGATGAACGTTGGCCTCGACTCATTTTCTATCCCTAAGTCAATTTTTCTTAGGTTTTCCGCCGTAGTGTGTATCCCGTCTTCAAGCTCTTTTGGTGCTGGGGGAAATTCTGAGATCATCTCGTTCTCGTCTTCATTTGTGAAGCACTTGAAGGGGTTATCTATAGTCTCGTGCCCTCCCTCCTTTGAGTTTGTTATCACATGGCAGGTACGGGTTCGCTTCCATCCTTGATATTGAGCTGGTCCTATCCTAGCGGTATAGGTCCTCTTTGGCTCATGCTTTTACAGTAGGGTTACCCTCCAACTTTCGGATAAAGCGAACCTGCCTTGTTGATATTGGTTTTCGACCCAGTCTTTGAAGGTGAAGCATTCTTCAAAGGGGTGACCTATGGCTTGGTGATAGGAGCAATAATCCGGGTGATGGAACTCGTTCATTTGTTCGGGTGCCGAGACTCCGGAAGCGTCATCATTTGATGCTTCATGACAAGGTTGAATATTTTTCTTTTCTTTTCTTGAGGGAAAGAGTATTCCCGACCCATCATACTTATAAAAGACGGGTTCCAGCTGACTTTTCCTCGACTATACGACTTCTTGGATCCGCTTCGCTGTTTTTGCACGTTATTCATGTTCTTCACTTTGTTTTTGCCTCTGTTTTGGGATTTTCTTTTGTCACGAGAACGTATAGCGGGCTGGGGATGACGGACATTACAGTCTTCTTTCTCCGCAGATTGTTGCTTGAGACGTTGCGTTCTAGCCTTTTCATAGATAGCCATTTCGCGGCTGTGGTCGTCCCGAATCTTTTGACAAGCTTCTTGTATTAGCTTGTAAACTTGTTCTTCGAACGATGTATTTGACATTTTTAGAGCGGGATTTTGCTCTGTTTCAACGTCACAGCAATTTAGAAGAGCATTCCCTTCTTCACCGGAGTTGTTTATAACGCGGAAGCTGCGGAATCGTTCCCGTTTCTTGAATCGAACGTATCCAAGCCCAGTTGTCTCCATCTTCCCGTTGGGCATCTTTCGCTGGGTCCCAGGGATATCCCAAATCTTTTGTAGAATTGGGCTTGTCAAATAGTTTGTTCGAAGGGTACACCTTGACATCATAACAGCATTTTCAATCCCTCCGCATAGTATCTTGGCAGACGGATTGGTTGAAGCCTTTAGAGTGCAAAATCGGCACCGTGCCAGACTTCTTTCTTTACTCTAGTCTCCGTAGATTGGTAGAAGAGGAGTGCCTTTTCACCTCTTCGCCTAGGAGGCACGTAGAAAGTCCGTATTTCCTGTACGTTGTATGTATCAAACACATTAAGTTCATTTTAATGCCGAGACGGAACCATTGTAATTTGCAGGCTCTGATCTGCTTCATCAAGAGTTTGCACTGACGGGCGGATGGAGAACACTGCGTTGGCTTCGTTCTCAGAGTCGCTGCCAAAGACCAGAATAGGGGTCGATGGTCCAGGCCTATTGTTTTAGGGTTGCCCCGAGTAGACTATTTCTTCATCTTCCTCGGTGTCGCTCCCAAAGATCGGGATGGTGGCAACGGACTTCTGTTTATCCTCCGGCTAATGACAACTCTCCGTATCTTCGAAGTCTGGTAAGAAGTACTTTGCGTCTTCATATTTTCGAACCTCGTTTACGGAGAACGAGTTTAGCTCTCCCGTGACGATGTATTCCGAGCCATCTTTGAAATATTTCATACACTGATGTTGTGTAGAAGGGATGACATTGTACTCATGCAACCAGGGCCTGCAGAACAAAGCGTTGTAGAAAGTCTTGGCGTTAATGACGTGAAATTTAATGTCAGTAACGAGCAACCCGAAGCATATCCTCAGAATTACGGACCCAAGCGTTCGTGCCAACTGTGAGTCGAACCCGGAGATGGTAATTTTGTCCCGAGCCAAGTGCTGAACGTTTATGCAAATCTCCTTCAGCACTTTCATGTTGAGAAGGTTGACGAAGGATCCATTGTCGACAAGGATTTTCCCTAGCTTGATGTCGTGACAGTACCCGGTAACGTATAACAGGCGGTTGTGCTCGCACATACCAAGGAGGAGGTCTTCATCACTGAATGTGATGTCAGCTGTGTGAACCTCCTCCAGCTCATCCTTCATCTTCTCTTCTGCGAGGAAATCTTGGAACTGATCGGGCTCTTATAATACCTTGATCAGAGACTCTCGTGCTTCTTTGGACAAGAGGAGAGCATCCAATATGTTCAGTTGTGAGGGTATTTTCCTCAAGTGTGCTAGAACGTTGTAATCCACTTTATTTTTCTTAGGCGGGTCCCTCACTGCGAGCTTTTTGACAACTCCCTCATCGAGGGCAATTTCCTCAGGAATTTTTTCTTTCCCTTTGTCCTTTTTGCTCGAACCTTTGTTTGTAGGTCCGAGATTCTTCTCGAGCAGCGTGCGGTTATGCAGCTGAATATTCTAGTAGTTCTTCTCCTCCTCCTCCTCATTTTCGGAGGTGGAGTTTTTGAAGAGAGGGCTGAGGGGTATTTCGCCCTCAGAATCGCTCCGGAAAGTAAGAACTTGGGGCTTATCCCTATCCGGACTGGTATCAACCATATAACAGTTGCCAGGCGTTTTTTCACGCGCATCTGTCTTACCCTTTTGCTGTCAACGAGCTTCGCGCTTCATCTTCTTGAAGTGTTTTTTATAGGCAACGTATCCTTACCACCACTTCTTGAAGGCACTGCATTCATCAGTGGGGTAGGTAACCCTCCGATGATATAAACAGTGGTTTGGATGTGAATCTTCTTCGTTGAGGCATATGACCCCGGGAGTGTTTCTTACGAGAGGTGGCAGCTTCATTCCCATTGACAGGGCTTTGGCGAACCGCTTCTCTGCCTTGATCCTGCTCTTATTTGTGGCAGGTATGCCTTGGTTTGGTTGGAGTACTTTACGGCTAATCCTCGCCGCAGCTTCTTTATCCTGACGTTAACGCTTAGCCTTTTCATATATGGTTGTTTCACGTTCTCAGTCGGCTTTTCTTTTCTGAAAAGCTTCGTTTAACAGCTTATTGATCGGGTCTTCTTTTGACAGTTCCGGGAATTTTAGCACCGCATCTGCCCCCAGTTCCTCTGCGTTATTTTCTGACGCTGAGGGAGATTCTTCTCCATTTAACAACGAATGGGAGATCATGTGGTAACTTACTACATTGTCCCCGATATCTCCTGATGAGGCATTTCCCTCATCGTTGTCACTATCTTCGTTCTCAAGAATATGCTTGAGGAACTCTTCGAGTGTGACCGGTGTCTGCGCCTTCTGGTTGTACTCTTCCAACGCATCAATGTACTTTTGTATGTTTGTGCACTTGTCGTCATACTCGGCAGGCTGCACAGACTTTTTGGTCTTCTTCTTTTCCTTCGAAGACTTTGAAGGCTTGACTTTGAGATTTTTCCCTTCGTCAACAACTTTCGGTATGGAACGCGGTTTCAGCATCCCTTCGATAATTTCAGGTTCAAGTGGGCTCTTCCACCTGACCACCGGACATGCCTGTAGATCCTTCAGCATTCTTTTGGTCTTTGCTGAAAGAACGATTTCTCATGGAGTTTCTTCCACGAGCGAGCATGATGCCCCCGGTGCATCTACCTTTTTAAGAGTGTGCTTCTGAAGCGGGTTCACCCTCCAGTTCTCAGACAGCGCGAATTTCCTCTGTTGATACTGATCCAAAACCCAGTTCTTGAAGATGTAGCAATCCTCAATTGGGTGGCTCACCATTCTGTGATAGGAGCAGTAGTTGGGGTTGTTGACATCGCCAGGTTGCGGTGGACGCCGTGGGTCTGGCAATGTGATGAGTTTGTCATACACTGCCAACTCAAATAGTCTCCTCATCTTATCATGGGGAAATGAGTAGCCTTTCTTCGAGGGATAGGCATGGACGTGCATTGTTTTGGCGAGCCACCGGGTTTGGGTTGCTCGGTTGTGGTTGAGTGTTGGCGACCAAGGCCGCTTTCCCTTTACCCTTGGCATTTCGAGGGTCCTTATTTGAGGAGGAAGGTCCGTGGCCCATCTGGTCCATTTTGGGCCAGCTTATCAATCAGAGCCTGGAAGGTCATCAGCTTGAAGAACGTCATGAATTCGGACACGGTCGTTTTTGGATCTAGGGTCCCGATGAACATGCCCACGGCGGCGGATTCTTCGATGCGTTGTTCGCACTTTGACTATAGGTTCCTCTACCGAATCGCGTATTGGACCTAGGTCTCTCCCGGCTTTACCCTGGCATTGATTAATGCTGTGATCGAGGTGTGCTCACTTGCGCTGGCGAACCACTGTGTGAACAACAGCTCCATTTCTGTGAATGTTTTCACGGAGTCATTTGGGATCTCCGAATACCATTCAAAGGCCGTCTCTGACAGGCTGCCAACGAACTGGCAAAGCAACAGTTTGTCGTCACCTCCAGTGCTACCGTACAGAGCTCTGAACTGCACGACGTGCTGGTGTGGGTTGCCTATCCCCTTATACACATGGAACTTGAGGATCGTATATCCCGGCGGGTACTTGATTTGGTCATACCAGCCTGGATACGGTCGTCCAGTTCTGACAGTTTGGCCGGTCGCTTCATTAGCTTGATGAGCACATATTTGTTGAGCTATATAGTCATCAAGAGCAGCCTTGGAGATCGTTTCCTCCTTAGCTGTTGATAGAGCTGGAAGAGGGTTTGATGTTTCTCCTTTTTCATCCTCGACGATTATCGGCGGATCCTCGGCTGGAGGTTCTGGTTGGATCATCATTCCAATCTTGTCCTAAAACAGAAGCGCCGTCTGCTTTATGTTAGCAGCTTGTTCCACGGCCTCCTCGTCCTTTCTTTCAAGCACCCTTCGCAGGAACTCTATATCGGTCTCCTACTCTTGGCGATGTTTGCTTGCTGGTTCTGGACTTTCTTTCTTTCCGGTGAGTATTGTCATTTTTGTCAGCATCTCTTGGAGATTTTGTTGTTGCTCCTGATCTTTTGTTAACGACCGAGTTTGCGGTCAATGATCCACAGAAGCACGGCTTTCCTCTTTTCCGGAAGCCATATAAACCGTGTGTACGATCATGCCCCCAGATTTAAGGTGTTTGGGTTCGTCGCCTTTGGAATTTGCCATCGGTGGTCGAATTTTCTCAGGCCTCGTCCTTTTGTGGTAGGTCAAAGTTGAAAGAGCTGTTATGACAGGCACCTCTGTAGAAGAAGTCCCTTGCTGTATGACGGAGGGAAGATCTTTCTTTTGCCGAGCCTTCGATTTCTTCGGTCGGTGGGAGTAGTTTTCGTCGATCACAGAGTCCTGGGATTTTCGCCAGACTCTGTTAATTTGGAAGGAGAGTCGCTGATGGGGCCGATCCAGCTTTTCCTGCATAGGGACCTCAACAGGGGGAGGTGATTTCTTTAGTACCGCTGTGGGCGAGTTTTTGCGCACCCACTTCAGCGGCTCAAAGCTGTTTCTGGTTGGAACAGCAGTATCGAATTCCACCATTGGAGCTGGTAGGATAAGTCCAGAAGGGGAGTTGCCCCCGGCTTTTCTTACTCGGCGCCAGTAGCGACGTCGAGCGTGCCTTGATGAAGGGACCTCCTCGGTTTCAAAAGCGGTTGCAGCTTGCCTCTGGTTTTGTTGAGGTGCTCCAGCAGTTGCCAGCCTGTTAAAGACCGACGTCCTTGGCAAGATTTGATTGGAGACGGTTAGCCTCTCGAAGACCGATCGCCTGACTGGTGAAGCACTTTTGACGGCTTCATTTGCAGTAGGAATTGGGAGGGCTATCCTTTTTGGGGTAGCCCCTTTAGGAATCACGGGCTTCTTTGTGGGCCCGCTTGAGTTTTGGCTCAGCCTATTAAAGACTGAGACTCCTTTTTGGATAGCTCGTTGAGAGGAGCCATTGCATTTGTCAGTCGGTGGAAGACCGACTTCTTGGGAATATCGGGTTGCGGCGTTGTGGCACCGACGCTCATTGGTGGGAGCATGGTCCTGAAGAACAATCCAGTAGTGGTTTCTGTTACTTGCTCCACCGGCATTGAAAAAAATGGAGGCCGTGTTGGGCCCATAAGTCACTCCTCCAGTTAGGGAGGAGCGGCAGTTGCTGTTGCAAGTTGTGCAGCTGGAAACCATTGATTTTTCTTCTTCTTCTCTACAGGAGAAAGACACCAAATCTTAGTATCTCGAATCCAAGGGCAACCATAGCAAACCGCGATTTTGTTCGCGAACACGACACACGAAGTGTGGAGTGGAAAGAGAAAAAGGTCCCACCGGGCGTGCCAGAATCTGTTTACCGCCGAAAAGATGGACCGGGATGTCGGGACGTCCGGCCTGAATCTTGGTGGCATATGCTATTTGGATTGATCCGTCCACCTCTCCGAAGATACCAAGTTGATTTATAGCACCGTATATCGGAGGTTTGGATGGATGCGACCGTTGTAGCAGATTTTATCCGATTCCCCCATGTTTGCGAGGAATTTTTTATTGTGGGGATGCTCTTCCCTGCAGGCGCAAACCCCTGCAGTTAATTACGTTACCGCATCACGATAACCACTTTCTCTTGCTCCGGAAGTTCATTTTGTGTCGTGTGTGTTTTTGTTTGATTAGGTTGCCCGTGGATTGTATACGAAAACTAGTTTATGTCGTCGCCCGTAGGGCGTGGATTAGTCCAAATCCGTATATTTTTAGATTTGAGTTTGGGTTGATTTAAGGATCATTAATCTGGTTTGAGATTAAGATCAGCTTAAACATATAAGCATATGGGCTCGATTATTTTAGTTTAAGGACGTCGCGATCCATTATTGTCATGTTTGAGGCGGAATTTTAGTTTAAGAACATTTCGGTCCCTTATCACCGTATTTGAGGGAGAATATTAGTTTAAGGACATTTCGGTCCATTATCGTCATTGTGGAGGCGAATATTAGTTTAGGGACTTCTCGGTTCTTTATCTATCTTGCGCACACGTGTATTCGTTATGTAACGAAGCGAACAATGGTGATATGGAATGCACCCAATTTGGGGTACGATCCGATTTGAGGCGTGCACGTCAATTTGGAAGTGCCCCAAAGAGTTGTTGGTTGTCATGACCCGCCACCTCTCTGAAGACGTTGAAGAATTACAACGATATATATCAGAGGTGTGGAGAGATGTACACTTAAATCAAATCCCATATTTGAGGGAAAAAGAGGGGCTGTTAAAGACCTAAGAAATGTTAGTCATGTTTGAGATTAAAATTATCTTAGGAGATGTAAGATGAATATCATTTAGAATATCATCAATGGGAGACCACTAGTAATTTTTGAGACCAAGATCGGTTTGGGAAAACATGAGCAATATGGGATCGGTTGTTTTAGAATCGAAGAGATTTAATCTCAGGAAACTTAGCCAATTTAGGCTGAGATTGAATTTCCATAATTACCCAACAGTGCTAAGCACTGAGTCATACAGTGCCCACATGGGTTTCATGTGGGCACTGGATTAGTGTTAAACACTAGAGTTTTGTGGTGCTCACGTGAGACATGTGAGGCACCCAAATATGGGAACTGCCCATTGGGTTTTATCTCCTGCCCTTTTTTACAGAAGTGCTAAGTACTTGGCTAACGTTCTCATGCAAAACACGTGACTACCCCTTTTTTTTGATACTAGGGTGCTTTAACACTCACGTGGGGCAGTTTTAGTTGTTCTCTTTGCTCGTTTGAAGCACTCACGTGGGAAACATGTGAGGCTTCAAAATAGTGCTAAGCACTAACGATTCTAGTTTTGAAGATTTTGGATCATCATCACTGTTTTTATGGAAGAACTAAGTTCTTTATATATAGGATTAAACCCTAATTTTTTGAGGAATTAAATTCCTATATGTTCACGTTCTTCTTCTTTCCTCTTCTTTTTTAATCCTTAATTCTTTTCCCCTAGATTTTGAATTTGCAGAGAAAAATCTTCCCGATAAGAATTAAATTCTCAACTTGTGGGGAGATTTGCTTCTGCAAATCTCAACCAGGGAATGAACCGAGTTCTTAAATGAAGGTTTAAACCCTTAGATAGGTAAAAGAGAGACAATATGATCTATGTTTTTTTTTACCTCTGGTTTTAATGAGGAAAGTCTTTTTCTTTGAGAATTAAATTCTCTTGTTCTTTCAAGATCTCACTGTACCCTTTTTTGGCAGAAGCTTGTGTGAAGTTCTCTTCTCTTTTTTCTTCTTCTTTTTTTCCCCTTCTATTTATAGGATAAGAGAAAATATCAATTTGTTAGAAAAATCTCTGATTGAGAGATCATGATCAATCCAAAATAATCTTTGGATCACTTGGTGAATTTTATTCACCATTGGATTTTTAATCAAAAGGCTCTCTATTCAATAGAGAAGTTTTCTTGTTTATTTAACAAGATTAGGAAATATCTTTTCCTAAGATAGAATTTTTATTCTATCGGATGATCGGTGGGTGATTTTATAATCACCGTTGAATCTTTGATCAAAGATTTTTCTCGTTTAAGAAAGATCAAGGAAAATATTTCCCAAATAGAATTTAATTCTATCTTGCCAAAGAGTGCAGCAGAAGAACTCACGTGTTTAACACATGACTCCTCGCACGGGTTTCAGTATGCTTTATTTTCAACGCATATAAACCTTCACGTGTTTAACACGTGAGGCCTGTTTGGCTTGCCAATTATTCGATTGCAGCGCCTATATGCTTTGTATATAGGCGCTCACGTGTTTAACACGTGTGGCTCTTTTAGCCCATTTATTTTTAACTGCAGCACCTATATGCTTTTGCATATAGGTGCTCACGTGTTTAATACGTAAGATTTGAATAATGGAGGATTTTCCCCTTTCCCCCTTTATTATAATGGAACGGATACCATAATATATTTTTCTTCTTTCACACACTCAGCAATTCGTTATCTTCGGATCGCTTCCGTTTTTTTGTTTATTGAAGAAACCATTGAGTTAAAATGATTAGAACCTTACTGGAATTAACACGATAAAATCTACTCAAAAATTTCTATCCCTGACAACTATTTTGGTGCTTCACCCTTTTCTGATATTCCATCAAACTTATTTTCCATCTTTCTATACGGATAATTCGCCGATAGCTACCTATGATGAAACCAGTAGCAAAACTTACCTCGTGACTTAAACTGTAGGACACTGTAATCAAGACCACATGATGGACATACATGCTTCGCATAGGTAGACCATCCAGATAACATGCCGTATGCCGGAAAATCGTTGATTGTCCAAATAATAGCCGCTCACATTCTGAACTTTTTCTCGGTGTACGCATCATATGTATGTACTCCATGTTCCCAGAGTTTTATCAGCTCTTCTATTAAAGCTTCCATATAAACGTCGATGTGCTGGCCGGGTGAATATTTTCCAGGAATTAATAAGGAAAGAATCATATACAATTGTTTCATACACATTCAGGGAGGCAGATTGTAAGGCATAAGTAATACCGGCCATGTGGACCAATTAGAGCCCACGAGTCCATAAGGCATGAAACCGTCGGTTGCCAAATCTTAACATACATTTCTCGGCCCATCCCCAAAATGGTCAACACTGTCTAATTGCTTCTATACTTCTGCATCAGCCGGATGCTTCAGCTTCCCGTCTTTGATCTGACGATCGGAATGCAGTCGCATGTTCTTCACCATGTCCTTTGAAATATATAAATTTTGCAAGCTTTTAACCAGGGGAAAATAATGAAGGATTTTAGCTGAAGTTTTCTCACTCTTATTGCTGACATCGAACATATCTGCGATTGAATTTCGCTTAACATTTTTCACGTCGATAAGTCGTAAGTGGGACATTCATCGAGAGACGCATAATCCTTGCGATACGGCACACAGTCGTTAGAACATATATTGATCTTCTCGTACGAGAAACCAAGTGTCTTAACAATCTTTTTTGCCTGATAATGATTCTCTGGAATGCTTTCTTTTCCTTCAGGAATTATCTTGTGTATGAGATCAAGAAGAACATCAAAGTGCTCGTTAGCCATCCCGCTGATCATCTTCAGATGGAGGGGCCTTATTATAAATGACAGCCTACTGAATTCTGTACAGCCTTCGTACAGATCTTGTTCGTTTTTCTCTAGAAGTTTCTGCAATTCCTCTACTTCACTGGTGCCTTCAGACGGTTTAACATCATTCATTTTCTCTCTAGCAAATAAATCATCCAACATCTCATGCGTGTCATCTATCCTATCACCCATCAACAATTCAACTTGCGAAACTGCGATCTCATTATCCATTCTCATTTTCTCATCACGTATTCTATTGCCATGATAATTCCAATGTATATAGTTCCGTTCAAAACCCTCTACAAACACATGTTTTTGTATCACTTCACGTCAAAAACGAGTTCTATTCTTACATTTCTTATAAGGACAGAACAAGAGTCTCTCTCGGCTACACTTTGAATTCATCTCTGCGTAATCTAAAAAGGATTTAAGTCCATCTTTAAATCGGGTGTCTCTCAAACTATACCTATCTTTTTTCCCATGTGCATAACCGATTTATCCAGAAGAATTCTCATCTGTTATCACGCAGATAATAATATGAGTTTAACATATCTTATGAGTTTATTACAAGCTCATCATTAAATAAATTTTCAAGTCTTCATTTAGATTTTATGATGTAGACGTATCAAAACATCTAAAGTCATTTTAAGGTTGGTGTAAGTACTCAAGACAAAAGATCGGGATGGATAATCAGTTTCACGGCTGTTAGGGCTAAAGCTCCTAATTCCCATTACGAATGCAACACTCGCATCTCACTTCCTCCTGTTTTTTGTCCATTTCGAGAAAATTTCAGCAGCACTTCCCCCTGTTTTCCGTGTTCGTACATAAATCTGTATATGGAGAACAAGTGGAAAGCGCTATCGAAACTTCTCGAAATGGACGAAAATATATGAGGATATGGGATGCGAGTCATGGTGCATTCGTAACATGTCCAAACTGGACAAATTCGACAATTAATGTATGTCAAATCCTCTCGTTGAATACTGCACATATATTTGAAAAAAATTAAACATGACACTCAACTCTCACAAACATATAATGTGATCCTATTAATTCGAAGGGAAAAAGATTTGACATACACTAATTGTCAGACGAGAAACTATAGGTCAATTCTAAACAAGTTTAAGACCTTTCAATTTTAAACTTACTAATTAAATGAAAAAATAAAACCCTAGTTAAATTTCTAATGAAAATTTTAAGGCATCTCTTAACTTTCTATTTAATCGTTTTTTAATTAGGGTCTCGGTTCATTATTATCTGGTCTTAATTAATATTTGTTAATTAGTGTGATTAATTAATGTAATATATTAATTAGTGTTAATGTTAAAAAAATTTATAATTAGTTCCGATTTTAATTTTTTATACTAATTACGATCCTCTTAGTTTATTGATTAGGGTTTAAAAGTTGTCACTAGGTTTTTAGGATTTGTTAATTAGGGTTAATAAGTTTACATTAGGGTTCAAATTTTTTTTAAATTTTATTAATTATATTTTATAGTTTTCATTAGGGTTTTTTTATAGTTAGTAAATTATTGTTCATAAGGTTTTTAGGGTTTCTAATTCAAAACCAACAAAAATAAAAAATTATAATCACCTACCTCGCAAACACACATGCACATACACACAAATACACACATGCGCGCACTCACGCACACATACACACTCACACTCACACATATAAGCTAGGATGTCACCGGCAAATAGCCCTTAATTTCATCCCGAAATTACAAATTCCCATCAAATACCAAACCATTTTTCATATATAAGCATAACTCTAACCCAAACCCTCAACCACTCTTCAATTGCACCGTATATAATTAACTTTCAACCACTTTTCAATAATCCTAACCTTAATCACTAATTAATCAACAATCCGTCTACACACTCACACAATACACACACAATCACAAATTCACACTCACACATGCACACATTTAAAATTGAGTTGCATACCAATTTAACCCTAACTAGCTAGTTGTTTTTGGTGATTAGGGTCATATTAAAACCCATCTCAATTTTGACATTCCTACACCCATCATCCTACAACCCATTCATTCTGCAACCCATATCAATTCCATATTTGTATCTCAATTCCCATAATCATATTACAACCGATTCATCCTACAACCCATCTCAAAACCGACACAAAATTAAAAAAACATCATCATCTACCTTCACAATTGCATACTGATTGAAAAAAAATTTAATAATAGGAGGAGAAAAACCGTTACCTTGGACTGGATTTCAGCAACAACACCTACAACAAAAATTTGTTAAAGAATTGATAATTTTTAGATGAAATTGGGGAAGAAAGAGGGGAGGGGGGGGGGGGGGGGGGTTTGTTACCTGAGGCTGAAAATCGCAATTTGGGAGAGGAGGGAGGGGGTCTCGCGGGTGATATCTATAGAGGTTATTGACGACCGTTCCTAACGGTCTCTGATGTTTTATGAACGATCGCTAATACATTGGCTACCGTTCATAAGCGCCGTATTATCTATACGGTCGCTAATAAAGAATTAGCGACCGTAAATATTTATACGGTCTCTAATAACCCGTCTCTAATGTGTACAGTTTCTATTAGTGTCTTATATGGGCTTAACCTTGTACCCCCTTGATAAATCTTGGACTACGCACTTAGATAGACCCCTCAGCCCGACTTTTTATAGTTTCGGGTCATATATTGGCATAACTCGCCAGGCTCTTTGCCTTATAAAAGTAATAGACATTTTAATGAGCTTTTAAAGTCTCAGGTCATGCTGTGGCATCATATCCACTTCAAATATTGGCTCGTACACACGGACACTCGGTCTTTTTCATCACAACCCCTTAGTAGGGAGAAAATAATAAATGCAATATAAAGATATGATTAAAAAGCATCTTAATAATAATATGATCTCAATGCATCATATATGATTTCAATATTTCATGTCATATAATAAGATGTAATCGCATGAATGAGGCAATGAATGATAGCATGCTATAACGAAAACTTATAAATTGGGCTAGATACGACCGACCAATCAAAGTTTGCCAAACTCCTTTACCTGTCAATATGCGTATTCCGAGATTCAATTCCACATTTTCATATTTTAAAAATACAACTTTCAGGAGTTTGACAATGAAATCTGTACTTCAGATGCCCAATATAATAGATAAAATAAAATGAAGGAATTTGTTATATACTAATTGAGAGGGGAAACTTTGATATAAAATATATTCTCCACTGACTTTTGTAATTGGTTTAGGCATTATATATAAGCATAAGATTTCAACAAATGCTATGCCCGGTTAATGGATAATAATGGGCCAATAACTCCAATCAATTTTTTTAGGCTTTATGATGAGAAATATAGTAATATAAAATACTAATATTGAGTAAAAAATTAGAAACGGTCAAAGATTAAAGCCAATAAATATTTGGTCAAAGAAAATTTATTAGTATAGAACAAACTTGGTGTTTTTCCTTTTTATTACGAGGCTAATGGTGAAAAGGTGCCGTAGGAGGGAAGTTCCTTCTATGGTGTCGAAAAAATGCATTCTCCATAATTTTTTTCGACGATCGGTATATATCATTTCCATCTTTATCATTTAAGATGTAGATACACCAAATTTCATATCATTATACCATTTTTTTTACCGTTGATTTAGTTGGTGCAAAATTAATGGTTTACCGACAATAGAACTTTTTACATTGCTAATTCAACGGTGAAAAAGTGGTGGAATCACATGAAATTTGGTGTATGCACATCTTAAATGATAACGATGATGATGATGATGGATGCCGATCGTCGGAAAAAATGGCGGAGGTTGTATTTTTTCGACGCCATAGAAAGAAATCCCCTCCTATGGCCTCTTTTCTCCATTATTCTCTTTTAGAGGCTGATGGAGAAAATGTGCCATAGGAGGGAATTTTCTCCTATGGCGTCGAAAAAATGCATTCTCCATGATTTTTTTCGACGATCGGCATATATCACCTCCATCTTTATTATCTAAGATGTGGATACACTAAATTTCATGTGATTATACCGTTTTTTTACCGTTGATTTAGTTGGTGCAAAATTAATGGTTTACTGACAATAGAACTTTTTACATTGCTAATTCAACGGTGAAAAAATGGTGGAATCACATGAAATTTGGTGTATGCACATCTGAGATGATAACGATGATGATGGATGCCAATCGTCGGAAAAAATGGTGGATGTTGTATTTTTTTGACGCCATAGAAGGAAATCCCTTCTTATGGCCTCTTTTCTCCATTATTCTCTTTTAGAAGCTAATGGAGAAAATGTGCCATAGGAGGGAATTTCCTCCTATGGCGTCGAAAAATACATGCTCCACGATTTTTTTCGACGATCGGCGTATATCGTTCCGTCTTTATCATCTAAGATGTGGATACACCAAATTTCATGTGATTATACCATTTTTTTACCGTTGATTTAGTTGGTGCAAAATTAATGGTTTACCGACAATAGAACTTTTTAAATTGCTAATTCAATGGTGAAAAAGTGGTGGAATCACATGAAATTTGGTGTATGCACATCTTAAGATGATAACGATGATGATGATGGATGCCGATCGTCGGAAAAAATGGCGGAGGTTGTATTTTTTCGACGCCATGGAAGCAAAATATCCAACAGAATCAATACCAAGTACTAATTAATTAACTCGCTTGATCTCAATTACATAGATAAACTAGGTTCTTTTTCTTATGCCCCCTCACCTTAGCTAGCTAGCCAACGAAAATTAAACATTTGTTCTGGCATGTACAACATATTAATGGGCGAGTTGTTGGATTTAATGAAAAATGAAGCATGGATTGCATGTGTATTAATTTGTATCATGCAACATCTTGAATTTTGATATAGCGACCTAATAGCAATTTGTACAAGTTTGTTATGATCCATAAGCGAAATTCAAGGATTACAAAATATAACCCTTCAATTTTAAAAAGTCGCTATTCACTCGATTGAAAGCTTTATTTGCTAGCGTATGGTTTTTCTAACGTGTCAAGTCATGATTGGTTCGGAAGCATATACAGCTAAATACAAAAGGAGTCCTTGTAATAAGAATTCTATTTACATCTAGTAAGAATTTAAAGAAGTTTATGGATTTGACACATCAGAAGCTAATTTGTTTTAAGATTATGGACATTTATGATTATAGTTGAGTATGTCTAATCAATTGCCGTCTGCATTGCAATGACGCTTGCAATTTAACTATATGACAAGAGTTGAACTCAAATATAGGACACTATTTATCATAGTACGTAGTATTCACTGGTTTTTTGCACGTTGGTTGCACATAAAGAAAGCAATATTTTCAATATTTTTTGTGGATACTATGTGCTATGTATGAGTAGTGTCCTTTACTTGAGCCGAGCTATTACATCTTTAAAAAGGTAGTGTCAATTATTTCTTTTGTTATATAGTTAAATTGCATGTGTAATTGCAAGGTAATTAATGGCAATTAAATTTAAAACACTCAACCATAATCATAAACGTTCATAAAATAATACCTCATGCCATTCTCTGAAAATAAATTGCATTACTTGATCATTATTCACCGTTCATTGCATGTCACGTGCAAATTGATGGCTTATGAATTTTCATAATCCTACTATTTAGTTTTGATGATATTATACAATATTATAGATCTATACATGTGTTTCATATTGCATATTTTATAACACTGTATATGAGTTTGGTCGTGTTTAAGAAATATTCAGGATATCAACCGACACAAATCTACGATGGAGGATGGAGGAAATTGAGCTAAAACGGAAAATCTATTGGAGATTGGATATTGATGGACTAAAGCTTCTCAATAGTCACATTCAAGCTTTCATGAAGCTAAGGAGTCAAAGTTCAAATTTAAAGAATTCAAGAATCGAAGAAATCGAAAAAAATCAAGAGTTCGAACTACAAATGTATTGTTTAGGAAATCCATGTAAATACTTCATGCTTTATGAGATTAACATGAAAAACCTCAAACACATACACTATTACATGCATGAAAATTTTGGGCAAAACTTGGCAAAGGTTTTCATTTAAAACGATTTTCAATTTCAAGTTCAAAATTTTCTGTGCATTCCTTCTTCAGACGTCTGTCCAAGTCTTATTCAGACGTCTGCGCATTATTGTAAAACATGCACAAGTTTTTGAAATATCAGTTTCTTCTTCAGAAAAAACGTCTGAAGTATGCTAGAACAAACATTTGGTTGTTCTCTAGATTTTCATTGTTTAAAACATTTTACAGAACAAACGTCTGTTGATACTTCATCATATGTCTATTTGTTATCTGGATTTTCATTGGCTTAAAACTTTTTAAAAACAAACGTTTGACAAATCTTCTTCAGACGTCTGGTTGTTCTATGTGTTTTCATGGCATTCAAACTTTTTGTGGGAACAGACGTCTGAACCTTTTTGGCATAAACGTCTGAAGGTTAAAAACTTTGAAAATCTTTTCATCTTCGGATGTGTGTCATTTGTTCTTCAAACGTCTGGTTGTTTTCTATACTTTCATTGGCCATATTTTGAAAACCACGGCAAACGTTTGAAGCTCATGACGACAGACGTCTGAAATTATTTTTTTTTTGAAAAATATTACTGTTACGTACATTTAATGCTATAACGGCTAGTTTTATTTTGCCTTCAGACGTCTGTCCCCTTAGCATTCAGACGTCTGTTCCTCTGCCTGAAGCATAATAAATGCATGTACTTATTTGATTTTTGTGTGGGGTTTAAAAGGGTTTTTTGTGTAGTTATTGCACAACAACTATTCTAAAAATTGCATTCATTCTTTGAGTTCATCATCACCCACCAAAAGAAAAAAAACACTTGAGCTTTAATTGTAAATCTAATACTCCATCGAAATATTCTAAAAGTTGAATTATAAACTCTTGAGAGAGTATCTTGGATTGTAATTTTCTTCTTCTTCTCTTTTCGTGTGGAATTTCTTGAGTGCAGGAGAGATTTTGTAAGTGGGGAGAAGTGTTGAGAAGAGAGTTACGCGTGCGTGTGTCGAATGACGTGTTGTTGCAGAAGTGCAACGTGTTTGTCTCGGTGGAAACGTGATTAAGTGGAACGGGCTCATCGCCTAAAGAAAGAGTACTAGGGGATCTCCCGAACCTTTCTAAATCATTTGTGTTTGTGTTTGTGTTTCTCTCTTGCCATCTCTTATTTACATATTATCTTGTGCTATATTTGTGTTTCCTTTTATCTTACAAGTAGAATTTTTCATTTGTGGGTTTTGTTAGTATAATCCTATTCATCTCCTCTAGGATTATTTCAGTTGGTTTCAGAGCCAGGTGATCTTATTTGTTAGGATGAAAACCCAAGATAGATTCTATGGCATCATCTTCTTCTCATAGTTTCTCATAGTATGGGACACTCCCAATCCATCACCAAACCACCATATTTTGATGGCATTAACTTTATCATTTGGAAAGTTAAGATGGAATCCTTTTTATAATCACAAGGTAGAGATGTGTGAAGATACGCCTTTTTGAAGGAGTGTGAATTACCTACCACCGATGAGGATAGTTGGAATATAGTAGATAAAAAGGTTTATGAAGCTAATCATAAATCCAAGTTTGCTTTCTTTTTTTGTCTCAATGAAAAACATATGGATCGTGTTGTAAAATGTAAAAATTATTTTTCCATGTGGAAAATCTTATTAGTTGCTCATGAAGGAAGTTTCAAGCTTAAGAGGGCAAAAATTGATCTTCTGAAAACAGAATATGAAATTTTTTGAATGTTGCTCGATGAAAACATTGATGATATGTTTAGTTGCTTTATTTGCATCACTAATCCTCTTGATTCTTTATTAGATGATCTCATGAAGAATGAGGAAAATATGAGGAAGATACTTTGATCACTCATCAAGAAATGGGAAATAAAGACGGCTACTCTCAAGGAGATAGCCGACATTGAAGTCATGTATTTTGAAGAGCTTCAAGGAAATCTTAAGACTTATAAAATTGAACTTAAAATCTACTACTTGGAAGATGAGAAAGTAGAGAAGAAAGAAAATCTAAAAAAAATCGCTTTCAAGGTTACCTCCAATGCTCCATCAAGATCAAAAGCACCATCCAAACCTAGCGACGATAATGAGTTGAGTGGAGATGACGGAGATATCGCTCTTGTGATGAGGCAACTCCACAAATGCCTCAAGCTCCGAAGAAATTTCAAGAAAGGCAACTTCCCTAGAAATCATTCCTACAACAAAAACAACAACTAAGTTATTGGGCCTTTCTTCAAGTATAGGAAGCCTGGTCATCTCGTTACGGATTGTCCCCTCAATAACGAAAAGGAAGCTCCACAAAGCCCTTATCGGAAAGCCTTCAATGCTAGAACATGGGACGACTTGGAGGGAAGCGAGAATGAAGAGGGACCGTCGGATCAAGAGATAGCATGCATGTGCTTCATGGGACATGAGGATGAGGTAATTGATGATCTTGACTCATATAAGTTTGAAGAACTTCTTGAAACCTTCGGAACTTTACATGATGTTTATTCCAAACTCCAATCTAAGTATTCAATTTCCAAAAGAAAATTGTTTATCTCGAAAATAAAAGTTCTTCTATTAAATCGTATAGATGTGAGAGTTTAAAACTTGAGAACAATTTTTTTGTATAAAATTACTTCTTTAAATAGTTCTTTCGAAAATTCTAATTTCAAAAATGAGAGACTCACTTCCACTTTTGTTTCTCTCAAGTGCAAATTTGATTCTTTGACTATTACTCATAATGCTATGCTGCTTGATATTGATAAAATAAAATTTAAGATTAATGATCTTGATGCCATTCTTCACAAGTTTGCCACTAGCAAAATTTCTCTTGATAATATGATAAACAATTTAAATGTTTCCAATAAGAAGAATAGAATTGGTTTTCAACATGCATCGCTTTCTCATGCTAGTATCCCTAAACCAACATATGATAAGGCTTCATTTAAAACTACTTTGTTTAAGGCTACCACATCGCATGCATCTACTTCTTATGATCAACATGCTCATCATATACATACTCCTATATCATATGATCATGATACTAGATTTGCTCATACTCCAAGTTTTAGAAAAACCTTTGTTAGAACCACTTAAGTTAAGACTCATACTTCACATCATCACCATCATCATGCCAATCACACACACATGCACATTCTAGAACAAGTAATGTTGTTGTTGGGGTCAAAAATTACACCTCGGTTGACCAAGTCAAAATCAAACTCAACCCCAAGCCAAGTGGGCTCAAGCCCAGGTCAAGACCAAGCATGGAAGGGACCGGCCCCATGACAAAAAGAATTAAGCCATAAATTAGTTTAATATAATTCAATTTTTTTATAGAAATAAATGTATGTAAAATGGGTAAAAGCCAAATTTTTTTAAACCCCATGGCTCATGCGCAAAAAAGAGATAAGCACATAAGGCATGGGGTAGCACACATGCCATTTGGCAAAACTTAAGGGGCTATATGTAAAGTGTGTAGCCTATAAAGAAAAATATGATGAAAAAATCAACAACTTTTCATTTTCTCAAATATTAAGGTTCTGTGCCTTCTTCTCATTCCTCAAGGTTCTAAACCTTCTTCCTTTTTTGATATTAAATCAAGAGTTTAACGCTTCTTTTTCAAAAAAGAAACAGTTTTCACTATAAAACCCTTGAAGGGGAGCTAGGATCTTCCACCAAATCCCCAAAAAGGGGAGATTTTTAAGTCTCACCCCCTTTTCACCAAGATCCAACCAACAGAGAGGAGGAGGAAGGAGACTCATATCCAAAAACCCCATTTCAGGAAGATTCAAGGATCAAAAGAAGATCCAGGGCTAAAGAGAGAAAAAAGGGTCCCCTTTGATCATCTCCAAAGATTTCTGGGAGTTCAACTCCATTTGTCAAAATCCTTTGGAGCTTAACTTCATAAATAAAATCCTTTTTAGAAGTTTAACTCCATTCAACATCTTTTGGAGTTTAACTCCATAAATAAAGATCCTTTTTTGGGAGTTTAACTCCACTCAAAATCTTTGGGAGTTTAACTACATAAACATAAATCCCTTTCGGGAGTTAAGTCCTCATTCCGGGGCTAAGCCCTTTCTTTCTGCGGGCGCCCAGCCCCCACGTGCTGGACGCGTGAGGCGCTGCCACCCAGCGCCCGGCGTCCACGTGTCGAGCGCGTGAGGCGGTGACACCCAATGCCCAACGCTCATGTGCCGGGCACGTGAGGCACTGGCGCCCAGCGCCAACACGTCCTTAGGACGTTACCCACCATGTTTTCTTTCTTCTCTCTTCTTTTCATACACTCCACACTCGAAACACGTCCCCTGCTAGAAAAAATTTCTAACGGGGCGCTGTCCCGCACCCCGCAAGGGGGCTACTACCCCCTTGACCCTAGCTCGCTATCCAGATAGCGGGACCCCCGTAAAATATGCAAGGCCCCCGATATACCTAAAACCCCTCAAGACCACATATATGCATACTGCACATTGAGTTCGCATAACTAGTTTGACCCGCCAATCGGAGATTCCTTCGCTTCAAATGCGAGGGGTAATTAATGACAGTTTAGTCTGCGGCTGCCGGAGATTTGAATCCGCACAATCAATAAACCCCAGCCTACCATAGGCAGGGGGAATCTGTATACGCTTTACAAGCGACGCGTATTTCCTATCTCAACGGGGTGACGAAAAACACCCTACAGATTCTGGCACACCCGGTGGGACATTTTCTTTCCTCCCATATTTCGGGTTAAATGTTCATACAAACTCAATCAACATATATATCGATTGCCTGTACTGAAGTCATTTTTTTGTGTACAGATTAACAGCTTTCAGTCATAATCACGAACTCAGCAATCATGTCTCCCAGGAAGAGCTTCGTTTTTTACGCCACTCCGATTCCCTACGTGGTCAAGTCAATGCCCGCGTGGTTCTCCCTGCAAGTCTCAGCCGGCAATGGGATGAACCGCCCCTTCAATTTGGTTCCGTCATTATCTACCCTGCCGGAAGCGCTCATCTGGTGGAGGCCCCGGCAAACCAAGCGGCCAAACTGACCTCAAAGGGAAGGAGGCCGAACGTTGTGATCGCCAAAGTATCCCACCCCAAATGTAAATCCGTATTCGAATGGCTCTCCCCTGTTCGGACTGGGGGCTAGGCCGTCAACACCAATGGAGCTACAAAGCATCTCCAGCAAGCTTAGACGGTGCCCTTGACATTCACGCGAGCAGGCGTATTTTCTGGACTCTCTGTCAATTGGTCTACGGCGTCTTCCCGAAGGGTCGAAACTTGCCAAGTGCTCAAAATAGAAAAATTGAGGCAGAAGCGGCTCAGATATAGAGCCAACAAAAGGGCCAGGGCTCCAGCCAAGTTGAACCTTATAAGGTTCCAAGAGCAGGGTTACCCCGCATCGATAGATGAGTCGGCCGTAAAAATCAGCAACTCCTTCGAACCTCTGAAGTGGGTTCAGAAAAACGCCATGACCTCCAGAATTAAGAAGACATCAGTCCGAACGATGCTACAAAGAGACGTGTCCCAGCCCCAACAGAGAAAGCATGACACCATCTTTTCAAGAGTCTATCAGGCGCTCTGTGCCGGGCGAAAACAGCGGGGCAATGCCAAAAAAGAAGCGCTGGCACCATTCAAAAACCCGGTCAAGCCAGCCGCCTTCAGTCAATTGCCCGTTTCCGAAACAGGAGGGCCACGACAGCGATCCGTGAAATCAGCTACCAATGATGAAAAGACAGCTGGATATGTTATCCATACGGTCTATATGGCGAGCACGCGTCCTAACGATAACTTGCGCAGCAAAAGCAAATATAGGACCATCACATCCTAAGCCCAATCTGGTTTGCATGTGGTTACCGCTTCCCAAGATCAGCCGCCTCCGCTGGATGATGAAAATCCTCTCGATGAGGTCAATAGGCAGAAAGACCCCTCGGTCCATGTGGAGTCAATCTCAGACAGCGAGGAAAAGCCGACTTTCCGCTTCAGGACTGCAGAGCAAGAGCTGCTTCAAGAGCTTCGAAAACAGCTCAGGAGTAAAGATAAAGAGATGGCCAAGTTCTATTTAAAAATTAATGACTTAATGAACGTTGTGATGCAGCCCATGGCTCAAATTGATTGGGCGCCTCCTAATCAAGCAGAAGTCTCTACTTATGAGCCGGGTGATGACAACCCGAAGCAATCGATGCCTGTCCCCTCGGGTCCAAGATTGGGTAAGCCGCATGAGAGCCGGCCACATTCCGCTTTTAGAGACGCCCTGGCCCTAAATAGCACCATCTTGTTAACATAAGATCAGATAATGGATTTGGTCACTAGCAAGGTTAAAACATTGATGGCCGAAGCTCAGAAAGAAATTGGCAATAGCGGGCGGCCATATCCTGCACAGTACGATCTGATTGGGTTCCCCAGTGGCTACGTCATTCCTAAGTTCGGAAGATTTTACGGGACGGGAAACGCAAATCAGCACGTCGCCTACTTTAAAGCGTCGTGAGGAAATACAGAGGGCAATGATGCACTCCTTCTTTGTCAGTTTGTCAACAGCCTGAACGATGTCTCTTTTCGACTGGTATACGAGCATACCGGACGGGTCAGTCACCACTTTTGCCCAAATGGAGTCTCTATTTCGACAAAGGTTCATGAGTGTCAGTGAAAAGATCTCTATTGCTGACCTTATGAGGACCAAGCCGGGGAAGAACGAAAGCAACAAGAACTTTATTTCCCGTGGCGTAATCTCACGGTCAAGTGCGAACCACCACCGGAGCAGGACCAGTCTGTTAGCCTTCTCATTGGGAACCTTAGCAATTGGATGGTCCCGTTCTTATGTAGAGCAGACCTCAAGACATTTCAAGAGCTGACCAAGAGAGTTCAAATGTTGGAACGCTCGAAGAAAGAGTCTACCCCGGACTCTCAGGGTGACAAGTCTTGAAAGAGAAGAAAAGAAGACAACCGTAAAAGTGGAAGCTCCAACAACACCAACGCTTTCAATGCGTCTGACAGTGAAGATAAGAGAAAGGCGGGCGGGTCAAAAACAGACCGGGCCCGAAAGCCAGTGCTAAGAGGAGAAAGGTCTTCCCCAGAGGACAAAAAGAACAAAGTCTACTCTTTCAGGAGGGACAAGATCCTTAAGATATTCAAGGATGCCCTAAACAACGGTCTACAATTGCCGGAGTCGAAAAGATCTCACGAAGCAAAAATGACCGGCAATCCCCTGTATTGCCCGTACCACAGTGTAGCGAGCCATGCAATCGAGGATTGCTACATTTTCAAAAACTGGGTCGAAAAGAAATACTAGACCGGAGAGATCGAGCTATCCAAGAGTGTGTTGGTGAACAACCAAGCTGCAACCACCAACTTTATACAGACAGAAGCTGAACCTTTTTGGGAGCAGACAGCTGAATCCACTGCCCCGAGAAATGAATCCGATCCGCCGCAACCTCCATGGATCATGCACATGTCCAAAAGGATGAAGAAGATGCTAAAGCTACTTCAGAAAGAGCCCAGAACAGAATGGGAGGGGAAGAAATAGCCCACCGTTCCAGCTACCACTTCGGCTTAATCAAGCTCAAAATCTAAAAAGCTCAAGAAGAAGAAAAGTGCAGCTCGACACGAAAAAGAGTCTGCAGGAGATCGACCATTCAAAAATATATTGATTCCCTTGAAGACTATGTACAAAAGGAAAGAACTCTAATTCAATTGAAGGAGTTCTTCCCCGTAGAAGCGGCTGAGATTCTGGAGGAGCTAGAAGAAGACTCCAATGACGAGATTGCTATAGTGACCTGCTATGTCGTCCACCTTGGTAGAGAATCTGAGGAAAAATTTTGTTTTCCTGAAGAGGGCGAGGAGCTCGCTACGAAGGCCAACCAAATCCAACTCAGAAGCGGCAAAGCTCTACCTCCAAATCAAGGTAGCGCCCCTAAAGGGAAGGAAAATAAAGTCGCTAATGAATAAGATGGCAGAGTGCTTGCTTATGAAGACTCGAGTCCTTCCCTAGTGGACTATAATGTCTTGGCTCATTTTCGGAAGCTTCCATCTCTCTTAAGAATTTATGATTCTCTGGTCCTGTCCAAGGATCTTAGAGATATTCTCATTCATGCTCTACAAAACCCCGAGCGGTACCAGGCTCGCTTTGCGGAAATTAATACGAAAGAGACCCAGTACACTGTGCATACAGCCGTGGTCACATTTAAGGATGAAGACCTGTTTCTGGGAATAGCTGAGCACAACCGACCACTTTACGTGACAAGGTACAACGACGGAGATCGGATTAATCGCATATTGATTGATTCGGAGTCCTTGGTGAACATCATGAACTTGCGGACTCTAAAGAGTTTATCAATGGACGTCCGACACCTGTCAAGGGAGAGGATTGTCATCCAGGGCTTCAATCAAAACTGCCAGCAAGTTCTGGGATCCATAGCTTTGCTGATCAGGTTTGGGGACTTGCAAACCGAAACTAAGATATACGTGATCGACGCCGACACGTGATATAAGATCCTCCGGGGATGACCGTGGCTTCACGATTATGGCATCGTTCCGTCAACTCTCCATCAGTGCATGAAGTATACAGAAATGGCGAAGAAAGACGCATTGATGGGGACATCCAGCCGTTCGGTGTGCATGAAGTCCGATACGAAAATTCTCCCTACTTTGTGAACCTCCAAAGTGCTGAGCCATAGCTGACCAAAGACAGAACGACCCCAAAAATCAAAAGCAAATCCGAACTGGCTGTCACTTTCAAAAGCAAAACCCCCCATGTGCATCCGCGTTTCGGCAGTGACAATGATGAGTCCGATGCTGGAAGTCCGTCCTTCCGTAAAACTCGCCCTCATTTCGGTAGCGATACGGACGAGTCTGATATTAAAGCCTCATTCGGCAGCAAAATTCGCCCTCGTTTAGGCAGTGACATTGAAGAATCAGAAGAAGATGATCCGTCTTGCAACAGCTGTGCAAATAGGGTTCTCTTGCAAAAAGCGAAGCTAAGAAAGACCTTCGAAGTTACGGAAGGGTACCTAGACGTCACAAGGGTGCCGGAGCAGATGTGCAAAGAGCTTGATATGTTGTCAGTCTCCACCGTGGATTACCTGAAGACCTTCTATGTTCCCGGAAGAAAGAGTGGACAGAAGGGCATCCTGTTTTATGGGTCAAATCCTGTCGTGCACCCGGACAATTTTTCTGTCATGTGCCTTACCTGTGAAAGAGACATAAGAGCCATCCTAAACCTCAGATATTATGCGCCCGAGATGCGGGAATATTTTAAAAAGTGTGGATGTCGGTTATATCAAACGGACTCCGAAACGAAATTTTATAAGGGGCTATGGCATCCGCCTCAGGTCCGAGCACTCATCGATGGACGAATTCCAGATAGACGGGGCATAAGTTTCATTCAACCTGATTCCAAAGCATGCTACATGATCCATGTTGGTGAAGCCAGCGAAAGGTCAAATGATGACGGCGAGATAGCCGAGCCAGAAGAAGCTTCTTGAGAGCTTGAAGATGGCGGACAAGCAACCTTCGACAAGCTAACCCAGGTTGATTTGGGAACGCCTGATAATTCAAGGCCGACCAACATCAGTTCACTCTTGTCAGAGGAAATGAAAGAGCAGATAGTCACCTTGCTGCATGAGTTCGACGACTGCATCGCGTGGACATACAAAGAAATGCCTAGTCTCTCCCCTGAAATGGTCGTGCATAAGTTGGCTATATCTCCTGATGCTAAGCCAGTCAAACAAGCTCCTCGAAGAATGAGAAGAGAGCTGGAAGAAAAGGTCATCGAGGAAACCAAGAAACTCATCGATGACGGCTTCATCAGAGAAGAGAAATATGCGGATTGGATCGCATACCTCGTCCCAGTGAAAAAGAAGAATGGGCAGATCCGAGTCTGTGTTGATTTCAGGGACCTGAAAAAAGCATGCCCTAAAGATGACTTCCCGCTACCGGTCATGGAAATGATGGTCGACGACACCTCAAATTACGAGCTGTTCACTTTCATGGATGGCTCGTCTGGATATAATCAGATCAAGATGTCACCCGAGGATGAGAAACACACAGCATTTCGGACCCCAATCGGAATATACTGCTACAAGGTGATGCCATTCAGACTAAAGAATGCGGGTGCAACATATCAAAGGGCAATGACCAAAATCTTTGATGACCTAATCCATAAAGTCGTCGAATGTTATGTTGATGATTTGGTCATCAAGATAAAGCCAAGGCCGATCACATCCAAGATCTCAGGACCATTTTCACCAGACTGAGGGAATACGATCTGAAGATGAATCCTCTGATGTGCGCTTTTGGCGTGTCATCGGGAAATTCCTTGGCTTCATAGTCTGACATCGACGGATCGAAGTTGTCCCATCCAAGATAAAGGCCATCATGGAGATGCCCTCTCTAAAGAATCTGACACAGCTGAGATCTTTTCAAGGCAAGCTCACTTACATATGAAGATTCATCTCAAAACTATCGGGGAGATGCATGCCCTTCTCGAAGCTCATGAAGAAAGGAGCTTCTTCTGTCTTGGATGCCGAATGTCAAGAAGTGTTCGAAAATATCAAACAGTACCTGTTACACCCTCCAGTGCTTGCTGTTCCCATTCCAAATAAACCATTGATTCTCTATACCAATGCGCTAGATGAGTCACTCGGTGCACTCCTCGCCTAGAACAATGAGGAGGGAAAAGAGAATGCCCTCTACTACCTCAGTCAAACGTTAGTCGGGACGGAACATAACTATTCCCCGATTGAAAAGCAGTGTCTGGCCCTGATATTTGTCGTGAAGAAGCTAAGACACTATCTTCTCGCTTATCGGGTTATGCTGATCTCCAAGGTCGACCCTCTTAAACACTTAATGACCAAAGCAAGTCTAGTCGGCAGAATGGCAAGATGGGCTGTCATGCTGCTTGAGTTTGACATAATTCATACTACTCAGAAAGCAGTAAAAGGGCAAACCCTCGCCTACTTTCTCGCTGCTCATCCCATACCTGAAAGGTCGCCGCTAAATTATGAATTATCCGATGAATAAGTGTTGCACCTCGAGGATAGCGAGCCATGTTGGGAGCTCTACTTCGATGGAGCCTCATCAATAAGGACCTCCAGCAAATCAAGCATCCCAGAGATAAAAGCAGGGATAGGATTGGTGTTCGTCACGCCATCAGGAGAAACCCTACGACATTCCTTTGCTCTTACCGAGCCCCGCACAAACAACGAGACTGAGTACGAAGCTTGGATAGCTGGTTTGGAGCTCGCCATAGAAATGGAAATCCTTCGGCAATGGGTTTACGGTGACTCCCAGCTTGTCGTCAACCAGCTGAGCGGCGACTACAAGATATATAAGCTCGATACAGAAGGCGGGTGGTGGAACTCATGAAACAGTTCACTCACATTGAACTAATGAGAGTCCCCAAGGCGTTGAACAGAAAAGCCGACATACTCGCTCGCTTAGCAAAAGAGTTAGCTGATCCTGACATAGATAAAATTCTGATCACAGTCAGAAGCCAGAAAATTCTGCCCCTAGTCTCTTTACGAGAAGAGGAAAGCGCAGAACAAAAGAGCAATCATGCCGAAGGAGTTTTGATCATTCAAGATGAGCCCGATTGGAGAGAACCTTTCATAGAGTATCTCCGTTATGACAATTTGCCTAAAGAAAAATCTGCGAGGGTTCAGCTGAAGAAAAAAGCTCTCCGATACATGTTTGTAAATAATACACTATACCGCAGATCATATGACCAACTCTGGCTCTGGTGTCTGTCATCGACCGAAACCCAGAAGGTCATGAAAGAAGTTCACTCGGGCGTCTGCGGAGCTCACCAATCTGGCCCTAAAATACGGCTTCAAATTAAACGGCTTGGGTATTATTGGCCTACCATGATAAGGGATTGCGAAGAGGTGTCATCTCTGCCAAATTCACTGTGACTTCATTCATAAGCATCCCAATCCGCTGCATCCTACGGTGGCATCATGGACCTTCGAAGTTTGGGGCACCGACATAGTTGGTCCAATTGATCCTCCGTCATCCAAAGGCCACCGGTTCATATTGGCCGCAACTGACTACTTCTCTAGATGGACTGAAACTGTCCAGCTAAAAGAAATCAAGACAGAAGATATTCTGACGTTCTTCAAGCATAATATTCTATACTGTTTCGGGACACCTAGAAGAATTATTTCCGACAATAGGCCTTCTTTCAAGAGCTTCAAAATCTCAAGGTTCGCTACTCAGCACAAGATAGACTGGAGATATTCCTCCATCTATAATCCAAGAGCCAATGAGCTAGCCAAAACCTTCAATAAGACTCTATGCAAGCTCCTGAGGAAAAAATCTTCAGCCAACAAGAGAGACTGGAATCTCAAGCTTTACGAGGCGTTGTGGGCATATCGTACCATGCATCGCACTCTAACTAAGTCCACTCCATACTCACTACTCTTCGGAGTGGAAGCAATCCTCCCACTCAAAGTCGAAGTTCCAAGCCTCAGAATGGTTGTCTAGCAGGGTTTGACAGAGGAGGAAAATGTCCTCCTTCGCCTCGAGGAGCTCGATGCACTTGAGGAAAAGAGGTTCGCAGTACAGCAAAATCTAGAGCTGCATCGAGCCCAAATGTCACGAGCCTATGATAATGTCACGGCCCGAAAGTGGCACATGACCGGCACTTAAATCACGTGACATCTAAAGACGTCGACGCGGTCCAAGTAAGCCGAAAACCCGGAAACTAAACCCTTTTTACGAAAATATTAAAGGTGAGGTTTAAAATAGACATTAGATGGAGTCAGTATAAAATAAACATTTAAGTCTAAATAACTATGTTTGAAAAGCCTCTATGACGTTTTAAAAATCGGCAACACCTCCTTTGTAAATTTTGAATAAAACCCGATACAAGCATAATAATATAAAAGCATCTCAATGGGAGCTAGCTTCCACGCCCAAACGGCGGAGCAACCATGCAGAAAATATACGACGCCCTATGGCGAAGAAAAGAAAAGCGAAACAATAACAACAAGATTAAAAATGTCGACTCCAATGAGTGCGACGCCCACAAACACACAAACTCTAAGTCTCTCTTCTAAGTCTACAATATACAGTTCTAAGTCGATGGAGTTTTATCTAGATACACAAGAATATATATATATATATATACACACACACACACACACACACAAGTGTGGATACGATACGACAGTAGCCCACCTACCAAAGTAATCACCGAAAAGAAGTATGTGTCGCACGCCGCTGATGATCCGAGCGGTATATCCTGCAAGAAACTGGAGCACAACAGGTATGAGTTGCCAACTTAGTGAATAAAATTATATCACAAGGTATAAATCGAAATGCACAACGACATCCTAAGTCATAAGTATAGTACTATCATATCATGTGTGTGTGTGTAATGCATAAATACAATAACTGCATCACTATCGATGACTTAACTGTAACATCTCATATGTATGTGACCTATATGCAGCTATAACCTATAAGGTAGCCGAAAATAAGTATGTAAAACATTTTCTTAAAATAGTGGTAGAATACGTATGTCACGACATAAAAGCAGACGTAATAGTATGAGGTATAATAGGTATCTTATTTAAGATATATGTCTTGCTGTTTAGTAAAGAATTTTAAGAGGTTTACAGTTTTAAAGATCCCTGTGTCATTCTAGACATGTCAAATAATAAGACTATAGCTCTTTTAGAAACCCTTTATATATGTATCCACCGGTAAAATAGTATTCAGGTACTGTCCTCCGGATCAATCCTGGTCAGCTATAATAACGCATAAATTATAACGGCATATCTCGAATGATTGCAACAAATCAATATATTGGTGTCCAGCATCGACACCCTAATCATCAAATCTCTCGTGTCCATCACCGACACGCAAAATCCTCAAATCTTTCGTGTCCATCACCGACATGCAAATCCAGATATCATCGACACCGTCTCAACAGATCGGTCACCCCTCGATATCCCTAGCCTCGGTCAGTATCCCCTGGATATCCGCCATGCTCATGTCTATCTCTGGTATCGAGTGTCTTCGCTAGGCTCTCCACCTCTATCGTAGCTTTTCTTTCCCTCGGTCTTGAACCGGGTCCACCATGTATCCGACTGTATATCCCCCTTCCCACTCAGTCCGGATATGTAGCATGTCTGTAACATATAGCCTCCCCACTCGGTTCGGAATAAAATCAACCAGAAAATATAAAACTCATGGTGGACGTCAACTCATCGTATCCAGAAATATCAAGTAAGGAAGAAGAATAATTGCACATATCACTTTGATGATATTATATATATATATATATATATATATATATATATATATATATATATATATATATATATATATATATATATGGAAGCGTCATATACCACTGATATATATCATCGAAAGTAAAAACATCATAAAGCTCGTAAGAATCGAATACGAATACCAGAGTACTGGTATTCGTCATAACTCAGCAGGTAATAAGGAACAGTACGTAAGTATAATCAGGTATTTAAACAAACGTAACAGTTCTATTTTATTATGGCAATACTAATGATGTGTAGTGCAGTGTTCAGTTGATAAAACTGCACATTTGTTATTACATTTTTCTTACCATTTTCATAGTAAAAAAGGTCTTTATTATAATGTATCATACATATGAGGGTTTATGTGTAAAAATACTATTTTCCATATGTTGATATATTATAATTAGAATTTGGTACGAAAATGTATGCAAATAATATTATTGACCAAATTCGAGTAGAACAAAGTCTACTAAATATTATTTGAGTCATGCAGAATTTTTCCAAGTTGTGCAGGATTTTTCAAGACTAAAATCAAGGAAATCAAGTTATTAAAGAAAACTTGCCTAATTAAGGAATCAAAATTTGGAGATCAAGTCTGGCAGCAACTACGAGAAGATTTCAAAGATCCAAACATACCAGAGATAGCCACATGTCACAAGGAGAGAGCCCCAAAATTTTGATGAGGAGATCCCTACCATTGGCCGCGGATCCGCGGCCAAACCCCCCTTTTGGCCGTGGATCCGCGGCATGATAGGGGAGTTAGAAGATGCTATTTTGGGGGGTGAATCTCTACAGTTTGCTTCCAATTTTGGAAGCTAAATTTCTGGCTTTTTGGACTATAAATAAAGACCGAGACCCTCTTGGAAAATTCATCAAGTCGACACGATCACGAAGTCCCAGACGGCTCACACATCCAGACTGGTCATCAACTGTTCGTCTACCTCCTTGGAAGAGATCGAGAAGCAAACTAGTCTTTGTAATCATTTTCTAAGGAATCAAAGTGTAATGAATATTGTTGATTAATAAAGGTAGCTTTCTTTTTCTTATGCTATTTCTTCGTAGTTAATTATGCAATTTCTTTCCATCTCTTTTTTTCCAAACATGCGCGAATAATTCTCCGCTTGTTAGGGTTCATAGGATTAGGGTAGGCTAATGGACGATGAACATCCCTAAACCCTTTTTAAGTCCTATAAAGTTTAAGAACTTTATCAAAAGAATCATTAACATCCTAATCGGGCGCGCTAACAATTCCTTGTTAGTTCCGACCGCGATTAGAGATTAGATTAATGATTGTTTTGGTAGAGGCTAGATATGAACGGAGTTCCGTGTCGAGATAAGGGTTAAGAGTGGGATTCCTTTTCCCTCCAGAAACCCTAATCTACACGCATCACCGTCGTTCTAGTTTTAAATCTATTAAAGGATAAAAATGGTAACTTTTAATTAATCGTCCATAACTACTAAATCCTAACAAACCCTACAAGCCCCCTTATTATATTAACTACATTCTTAAAATAATCTAGATCTATATTTTTGCATTCTTGCTTAACGTAGATCTAGAAACCATTTCACAAAATTCTTATTTCTTCCTCTCTTTTTCAACACATCTAAAGTAAGAGTAAAAGATTCAACGTTTCTCAGAGGACAACCCGTACTCATCTCGGTCTAGCTACACGCGACACCGTTATTGATTGCGGTTTACTACAAACATACTTTTTCGTACCAATCAAATGGCGCCGTTGCCGGGGATACGTGCGTAATTTTTTATTCTTACTATTTGTGTTGAATTCTTATACGATCAATATCATAAATAAAACAAAACTGCAAATTGTATATTTAACGATTATTATGTGAATTTTGCGAGGAAATCTGGAGTCACATACTTAAGGATACAGAGAGACAGAGACATCCATAAAGATCCAGAAGAGTACAGGAGGCCACATAGCAAAACTCATCACCTGATCCAGAAGAGTACAAGAGGCCACATAGCAAAACTCATCACCTGATCCCTCAAGTCGGTGGCGGAACCACGGCAGAAGGTGCACATCCGCGGCGGAAACGCGGCACAACTAAGGATCTAGGGCTTCAGTCTTCTCTGGTAAGATTCTAACCTCCTTCTCTCTCATCTCAAATCCAATAAAATCTCTTTTCTGCAGGATTCTTTGCAAAATATCGCCGCTCAAAAATCTTTTTGCAAAGTTTTGTTATTGGTTTGTTATTTCATATTTTAATACGGATTTTTAAGGGGCAAGACCAAAATTCAGATTAGGTGGGGATTTCATCACCCTTCCTAAGCCCCACAAATCACAAACCGAGCATCTAGATCAACCCTTCATTAATTTAAAAAATATCTAGACCAGACTCTAAGGACTGTCGCGCTCAATAAGGACAGAGGAAGGTCGTGGGTAATCTATCATTTATCCGCATTACTTTTGTAGTGCCTAGGCTGTAGGGTTCCTAGGCACACTAGTGAGGTCTCACAAGGCATCGATCATGCCAAATTAAAATTTTAACGGTGCCGAGAAACCCGACTACGGATCGTCGGCTAGAAGTCTAGGCGAATAAAGTAACTAGTTAACACTTAACTATAAGAATCGGAAATACAACCTTTGTAGATCCGGTGCTCCACCTCCATAGCTCCGCAATGAAGTCTCCTCGCTGTCCATAACAAGTCCCGGGCTCTAGCGTCGGCTTCATCGGAGAATGGACGGGCTAGGTCATCGATGTCCATGCCGAAGATGATCTACGTCGAGGCATCGCTAAATCAAGCTCCGACTTCACCAAGTCAAGAAACTTGTGAAGAAAACACACTCTACTACTTGGCAAGAGGTAGAGGATGAAGAAATAGGAAGTGAGTAGACTTTAGAATTGGATTTCTCACTTGTTTCATCAATCCACCATTGATGAGGCTTGCTTTCTTCAAGTGAAGAAAGGAAGAAGAAGATAGAAATTGTTATGATAAGTTAATTTAGAAAATAGAAAATAATAGAATACTTATCATAATCAACCATGGTAAAGTGTAGAGACTAAACCCAAGTTAAGTGAATGGTTAGGTTAGGTATGAAGACAAAAATGGTGACTAAGTCAAAGTATTCATGAAGCTTCATGAATGAACAAAAGAATTCCACCATTTTTCTCTTTGCATTTTATTTTCCAAAAAGAATAATGAAATAAATAAATGAATAAGTAAAAACCCTAATCATCCACTTAACCATAGTTTAATACTTTACACTTAACCAAAAAGCATGTATCATCAAACATGATACAATCAAGTGCACAAAATCATATCGCATATGCAATGCGCACACCCGAGTGAGAAAATCCATTTAAAGTGAACCGATACTAGTTAATGCAAAGTAATATATCAAATATATAATTATGCATTAAATCATTAAATCAACACTTGATTCAATGATCCGGTCATGTCGCACACAACCGACTGGTATTCAATGTATCGGCTTATCGAATCAATACTTGATTCGATAACTAGGTTATATCGCATACAACCAATCGATACATTTATCGCGAGAATGGAATGCGGTATCACATACACGTATTATTCTCGGTCCCGCACATATCTCATATGCGCTCCTATTTCGTTTCGCTTGAGCCAGGAAACCTCTGTGTAGGACTCTAAAGACTCGTCAATACGCCGGCAGCAGGCGATGATCATATCAAACACCCACAAGCCGCAAGCGGTCTGCTAAACGTAACGGCCACCCGGGTATTGAGCGATCTGAAGATCGACGAGCAAGCCCGCTCACACTCCAGTGAATCCAACCAGTAACACTACCGTACAGTCCGGTCTGATCGTCTGATATGTCGCATATCTCGCCTAGGGGTGGTAAACGTCAGACCCCAATAGCTCGATAAGTCGTGTCGATATGAGGTCTATAACAATTCGAGAAACTACTGGTAACACTTACCAGTAAATCTCAGCAACCCTGGCCAGGGATTTCCTGTTATAGCCAATCGAACACAGCGCAACATCAACTCCCTATACCGGGAGAGACGAATCCCCTCCTATCGCTCATTGCCTCCATGTGACTCGGGACTGTACCCAAAAACCACCGTTTTGCACGCCCTCTTAGACGTGGTAAGATGGAAATCAAAGCACAGTGGGAACCATACAAGACTCTATGACGATCTCGGGTCAACAGACTACTCTGTACCAGTGTCACCAGAGAACTGCCATCTGACGTGAGGTATAATACCATCTGGGAGTTCTCGGCGAGTCCGTCCAGTGTACCCAGTCTCTACTGAGCACCCGTATATCATCTCTGATGTCAAACACCAATGGATATGGGATCATCCATCGCCCATCTATATGGGTCGAGAAGGTATACGCTAGTCTACTCTGGTATATCGATGCCCCGTCTCGATACACCCACGACTAGGGACTTTGAAGGATGTACTTATGGACTACCATGTCCCCACTAGTATGATCCGCATCATAGTCCATGTAGTTAAGTACACATCCTAAGGGCTTTACCAACATGTAACAGAGAGACAAACAGTATACACGTTAAGGTAAAGATCAACCAGATAGCATACTATCATGTCGAGCAAGAAAGTCCTCCCTATATATGTCCCAGCATCCACTACAATATACATCCTATGTATAGTAATGGCCTCTAGGGCATACATATAACTAACAATCTCCCACTTGCACTAGGGCCATCTGTAGCAGTGGTTGCAGTATATCATACTCAACCATCCCATAAAAAAATCTCTCTTTGGGAACAGGCCTTTGTGAGTGGATCCGCTGTGTTGTCATCAGAATCTACTCTCCTTACCTCGATCACCCTGGAGATCAACTATCTCCATGATCAGGTGATGCGGCCTCAGAATACGCCTGGGTCACTGATGGGACGGGTGTTCCTTGGCATAAGCCACAACTCCATTGTCTCACAATGGTAGGAACGAAGTTCATCTCATGAACTATTATACACCCAGACTGCCTCTATGGTAGCATCTTAAGTAGCGATGTATTCAGCCTTTATCGTCTAGTATGCCACGGTATCTAGCTTGGAACTCTTCCAACATACCGTCCCTTTACTGAGGGTAAAGACAATGCCTGTGACTGACACTCAGTCGTCATTATCACCCTGGAACCCTTCCACTGATTCTCCCCAGGATCGGTTGATACCGTCTCACTACAACTAGTGAGAGTCCTAACATCCAATTAGATCTATCTCATAGATCCAAAATCCAGGATTTAGTAGGTATCACTTTGATCCTATGCGGAGAATCTTTGTGATAAACGGAGATTGATCGAGCGTAGTATAAGAAACTCCTTTCTTATCAAGAGTATGTCATCCACGTACTCTACGAGGATCACCACCATACTCCCTACTTTCTTTTTGTTTATACAAGGTTCATCTACCATTTTGATGATGTCAAACTCTTTGACTAATTCATCAAAACAGATGTTCCAACTCCGCGATGCCTGCTTTATCCTATAAAACATCTTGCACACGTTTCCGCTGCTCCCACTGTTTACGAAGCCCTCTGGCTGTGTACTTATAGACGTTCTCTTCTAAAACATCATTTAGAAAAGCAGTCATGACACCTAACCACCAGATATCGTAGTCATGGTATGTAGCCGTGACAAGTAGGATCTGGATGGACTTAAGCATAGCTACTTGAAAAGGTTTCATCATTATCCGTACCTGGTCAATGATGCAAACTTTTAACAAGTCTAGCTTTGAAAGTCTCAACTTTTCCATCTACACCAAGTAATCTTCTCAAGATATACTTGCTCCTGATGGGGATTTAACCCTTCAGATATAGCAACCAAAGTCCATACTTTGTTGGTGTATAAGGATTCCATCTCAGATCGCTAAACATCCAGCCATTCTTACAGAGTCACACTCCTGATGGCCAGCTCGAAACTAGTTGGGTCATCATCTCATGATGCAATCCTCGCTCCCACTGACATAGAGAAACCGAAGTATCTCTCAGGTGGGTGAGGAACCCTACTAGATCGGCGGAGAGGGTGAGGTTCGTTGGAAACTATTGAATCATTTGGTTTTACCAAATCATCTGCTGTAGTTTGTATAGCTGGAACCTTTCCAGTTCTACATAACAGACCTTGCCTCGAGCTTGTCCGGATTTTGCTTTTAGACATAGGCCGGACAACCCCAAATCTTAACTAACTTAAGATATGGGCGCTTCCCTTTCCATATCACATATGAAATGGTAGGCAACTGATTTGACTGGAACCCTATTCAATAGGTATGCAGCTTCTCAAGTGCATAACCCCCTTAAAAGGAAATAGGTAACTCAGTAACACTCATCATAGAGCGCACCTTATCATATAGGGTGTGATTGCTCCGCCCCGATATACCATCGTGCTATGGTGTATACAGAGGAGTAATGCTGAGAGAGAATCTCATTCTCCTTTAGAATAGTCCAGTATTTCCGTGCTCAAGTATTCTCCTCCTTGATCACATCAAGGACATAATACTTATACCCGTATTTTGGTTTTCTACTTCTAACTTATATTCTGTGAATATCTCAAAAGGTTCGGACTTGTGTTTCAACAGGAACATATGACTGAATCTTGAGAGATTATCAGAGAATATAACGAAGTATAAAGAACCAGTCTTGGCATGTGTAGACAGGGGACCTACATACATCAACATGTATCATCCCAAGAGTTCACTAACTCTTTCTCCGTTTCCAATAAACGGAGCTATGGTCATCTTATCTCTGTGACATGACTGGCAAGTTTCACAAGATGTAAATTCAAACTGATTTAAATATGCATCTAAATATAACTTAGCTAGTCGGGTCGCATTGATATGACCTAGTCTACAATACCTCAAGAAGAATTCGTTCATTTCTGAACTCTTCCTCTTATGTGTGTTCTATATACTAAGAACTGTAGTTTGATTTAGAACAGCAATGCTTTTAGATAACGTGCCTGAACCGATTAACTTTTGATATAGGAAATGTTCAAAACATTATCCAACAATACAAAATTTTATCATTTCTTTACTAATAAAGAGATAGATACGATTTTGTATATCAGGTTCGGTATCTAATAACATTCGTTCAGAATCAATGTATTTGTAATACAGGGTGACAGTGACCAACATACTTGGCTGCAACATTTACCCCGTTTTCTGCCTCATGAAACTTATCACCCGTTCTCAGTTCTCTACCTATCTGTAGCCCTATGTAACAGATTACATATCTGGGATCCTGATCTGGTATCACATACCCAGGACGTAAAGGATACTGAGAAACAGTTCTGTATAATGAACACACCCGAAGATGATGCATCAGCATGCACTCTCTTCGTTTGGGCGGCACGGGAATTCTGGCAATCCCCAATTTCCTGCTCTGTCTTATAACAATTATAAGTTGGAGCGGGACCAACGTTCCCCAGCTCAGTATAACAAGCGGGTTCGGTCAATATTCCGTATTATTATCTTGATTAAGGCGTGATATGGTCGCTACCAGGAGAGAGAGAGAAGAAAACACTCAGCGTGCGCTCTTGCAAGAATAGATTGGTTATTATTTTATCTAATCAAGATGGCTCCCACTGCTTTTTATCAAATCTTTCTTCAAACCCTAAAAGGAAAGACTAGCCGGGATTAATTACACACTACAAGTTCGCCAATCTTTCAGCCAGGCCAGTGTCGGTACTTTGAGGGAGGTCCCCCGTGCTTTCGCACGAACCTAATTAATGTAAACCTCATTTTCCCAGAGGCGTAACCCCGTTAACACCTTTCTAGACACCTACTTGATCGGCTAATTGTAATGTATAAAACTCTCCCAGGAGTAACTCTTACTCGCAGCGGGTATCGGGATCCAACTATCTCATAGAAGGTATGCAATCTCATTGCAAATTTCAACATTTGAAATTCCCGATAATATTTTGCCCCTAACGTGCTATGACCTTGACGAAAGCCAACAAACCATAGCCCGCTAGTCAAGTTCAACCCGTACATTTCTTGATCGAATTAAACCCACCGGCACGACCCTTGACGAAAGCCAACAAAGCCGCACGACTACCCTAATCCAATCGCATCATATGCTAGCAGATAAGCAGCATATAGCTACCGCACACTGCACCTTGACGAAAGCCAACAAATGCAGCACGAATACTATATACTACTTATCTGAAATGACGGAGGGCTACGACAGGTTTTTCTGAAAACCTATTGCGTAATGAACTTGATATCGTTGTAGAATCAAATGAATTTTGAAATGGAGTGTTTTTGAGGCTTTTCTAGTTTTGCTAAAGGAGTCACTCCCGGTGAAGGGATCGTCGGTCCTTTCCTCGTCGAATGAGGTGCGGGATATATCATATATATCACTGTGCAAAGCAAAAACTCTTAAAAGCAATCAAAAGACAAACCGAGTGTGTAGCATCTGCCAGTTATTGCTAAAGGAGTCACTCCCGGTGAAGGGATCTCGGTCCTTTCCTTATCGAATAAGGTGCAGGATATATCATATATACCGCTATGCAAAGCAAGAACTGTAGCTACCTGTTTTAATTTGAAATTCGATTCTACAACATCTTAGGTTTCTTTTATTTCATTAATCACATTAATGAAGTCCCATCATTTAAGTACCTAAACATCACAGATAAATTGTTGGAGATAGTGCCCTCAGAGTCAATTATTGGATCACAGGCACGTGATTGCAATGATTGAGAGAGGACCTATCCCAGGAGGACAGTCTTACTCGAGATGATAGTATGCTATCTGGTTTACCTTTATCATCGTGTACTGCTTTAGGTGACCTGACATGTCACTATTACACGTTGATAGAGCCCTTAGGATTCTTGCTTGACGACCAGCAGTATGATGGCGATCATATACGTGGGAGCTGGGGTCTATAAGCACATCCTTAAAAGGTCCCTAGTCGTGGGAGTTTCGAGACTGGGCATCGATACTCCATTAGTAGACTAGTGTATACAGTCGAGACCCCGACGAGGGGCGGTGGCCGGTCTCACAAGCCACTGGTGTCAGTTGGTTCACCTAAGATGTATACAGGTGCTCATTGGGTTATGAGTACACCGGACAGGACTCGCCGGGAACCTGCTAGTTGGGCTTATACCTGACGTCAGATAGCAGTTCCCAGGTGACATGTGTACAGGTTAGTTCATCGACCTGAGGATCGTCATTTGTCTCGTGTGAGTTCCCACTGTGCTTTGATTACTACCCTACCACGGCTCAAAGGAGTCGTGCAAACAGGTTTTAGTTGGGTACAGTCCCGAGCCACATGGAGGCAGTGAGCGGATCTGCAGGGGTTCGTCTCTCCCGGTATTGGGGGTGAGGTCGCGCTGTGTCTAGGAGAGCCATTACGCAAAGCCCTCGGCCGAGGCAGGAGATTTACTGGTAGGTATTCCAGTAGTATCTCAGGGCGTTCTGGGCTACGCTCCGACACGACTTGTACCGTTTTTGGGGGTCTGACTTTTACCAACCCCCTAGGCCCGCCATGCGATACTCATAGACGAACGGACCGGACTGTACGGATATTGTCACTGACAGGCTCAGTTGGGTGTCGGGGTGAGCTTCCTCATCGACGTCCCTTTTGGTCAATAGCTGGTGGCCCGTCACGTATTGGCTTATACCTCTGACGTGCCAGTGGTTAAATCCACAGCCATAGTATTGACGAGTCTTTAGAGTCCACCACACTTTCAGTTACTCAAGCTTTCGGCGAAACGCTGTAGAGGCCGTATGGAGATATGGCAGGATCCGATCAGATACGTGCGGTATTGCACGGATCAGGATCGGACAGTTTTGTACTTGTGGCCGTATGGTTATATGGCAGGGTTCGATCAGATACGTGCGGTATTGCACGAATCAGGATCGAACGGATTTTACTAGCCGGCTTTGGTTTAAGCCGGTCCTAGTTTAGTACAGTGTAGATTTTGTCTCATTGCATCTGTATCCGGTCGGAATACAGATGGGGGTGTGTATGCACAGTGTCGGGGTTTTTCCTGTAATTTATTACGGGACCAGTTTTCTGGAGTTGCCAGTTTGCATTCCGTTCTGGCCGGTTTTCCTTTGTTCTTTCCCGACCGGACTTTTCCGATGGAGGGGGTTATTTGCAAGTTTGCAAATAACACTTTGTGGAGGTTTTCTTTGCATATTGTTTGATTATGATATCTTTCATCCATGCTTGCTTTATGTTGATTAGAAAGGGTATGGGTTTAAAGTGGAAAGCATGGTTGAATGTTTATTTGTCTCTTGATGTGGTTACCTCCTCTTTTCACCCTACACTCACCTTCCTTCTTACTTCTTATTACCTCCTCCACCCTTCTCATTTTGGAGATGATAAGTTTCTCATTTAGAAAAGAAGAAGAAGAAAAAGAAAGAGAGAAAGAAAAAGAATGAGAGAGTTCATCTTAGTTTTGTGAGGAATTCTTCATCTCCTTCTTCTTCTTGTTTCGGAAAAATGAAAGCACCATTTTTCCTAACCCCAATCCTCCATCATGGCAACTACAAACCCCAAGTGAGACAACCATCTTCTACACTACATTCTACAGCATATCTTGAGCATGTCGAGTTGCCGGCTTCATGCTCGAGTTGCCTCGGTATTGAGGCGGGAGCCCGTAAAAGACGAAGGCGATGTGGTGCCCCTTCCGGCGAGGAGGCGACGATGTGGAGCCAAGACTTTCCACGGGAGATCGGGATGATGAAGAGAAGACCGGAGGACTCGGATCACTCGGTATACTTCTCACCCTATCTCTTGTTTGCTAGCGTAGGTTAATGGTTATCGATCCGGGTTTTCTTTGTCCGCGGTAGCGCCGGTTTCCGAGCAAGGAAAATTTTTTATTCCGCAATTTGGCCTCGAGTAAGACGGCCGGGGCGCTGCCGTGGCGCAACATGGTATCAGAGCCACGCCATTAACCTTACCTAGCTTCGTTTGATGTGTTTGCATTTCCGATCGACCAAAATTTCCAAAAACCGTATTTTTTGTTCACATCAGTTTCTGTTGAAATATTTTGGTCTCGAAAAATTTTTCAGGTTGTAAAATATTGATGTACTGGAAAATCTAAGAGCTCTGTAAAAATTCGATGAAGTGACTCCACAGTTGGAGCGCGGAACCGCCGCGAAAACCCCCTTTGTGCGGCCCTTCCGCCGCGCACTATTCACATCACTTCACCATTTTTTTACAGAGGCCTTCTGGGCTTAAAATATGGGCTTTGGAATATTAAAGTTGGGCCAATTGTTTCTGTGAGTGCTACAGTTTTCTTTGGGGCCCACTTGTTAATTGTTTGATTGATCGGAAAATTTTAAACACATTATTTCACAGTATTTACATTATATCTGCGACCGTGAATGTCACTCGATCGGTAAATCCGGTCTGACTGCTATAGCCCGGTTAGACGGATTTGCGAACGTGACTTTCACGTTGATGTTCTATGTTTATGCTGTGTTGTTGCGGATCGGTCGTGGGGGATAGTCTGGATGCAATGCTAGTGCAGTTTTGTTGTATTATGTACATTTGATATTGCGGGGCGAGCGTCCGACATGTGGACTGCCGTCACTGCCTGTTTGTATTATTCTTTTGGGGCACGACCTGGTTGCGGTCGATGTACCCGGTGTATGTATATTTTACATTCTGTACTAGGTTTGCCCCGCGGTGGGGTGCACGGATAGCCGGGTTCTGGAGGGCAACGAGCCCGCATCTCAGGGCATTGAGACGGAGGGGGCTTCAGTCCAGGATTGGCGGGCTATTCGCCGCACTCGTAGGGGGTACAGGTTGACCCAGGAGGGGTGCCCAAGTTACCGGATTCCGTGAAGTGCTGGGTGGTCCGTTCACGGTGCTGAAGGGGGCTGCCTCGCTTCAGGTTTTGGCGGGTGACTTGCCGCGCCCGTAGGGGTCTAGGATTTCATTGCACAGGCTATCCACACGACCAGGGGAACGTCGGGTTTCAGCAGCGGCTCTGTGAAACCCGGGGCTTCCAGATATCTGTATTGTTCTGTGATACTGTACATTTCTGTGATGTTGCATTTTATTCACGCCTTGAGCGAAATACTATATATTGGTATATATATTAGTAGATGTTGTATATGTTTTACACCCGCGCTAGTCCAGTCCCCGCTCTGCCGTTAGTTAGCTAACCTAACGGGTGATGACGGGACCCAGTGGCGAATGCGGATGGCATATACGTACGTCAGTATATTTTCGTTCTTTGTGGTGTGATCAATTGATGGGACTGCATTGATTCGGATCAATGCAAGATAAACAAACCTAATCTGATGTTGTTGGAACATTTTTTTAAAAAAAAAAAAGCTGTTATTGCAAGGACGTTCACTTTTGTTTTGCATCGTGGTATTCATTTGGAATATCCTGCTCCTCAGTCGACGAGGCAAGGGCCGAGATCCCTTCACCGGGAGTGACCCCTTGGACAGAAGTTTGCGTCAGGGCATTAACTTCACTATAGCCGATTACTTTTGCTTTGCATCGTGGTATTCAGTTGGAATATCCTGCACCTCATTCTACGGGGAAAGAGCCGAGATCCCTTCACCGGGAGTGACCTCTTTAGTAAAGGTTTTCGTCACTATATTTTCTAAAAGGTTATCCAGTTCCTTCAACGATATCAAGTTCATTACGTTAAAGGTTTTTCGCCAAAAACCATTCGTAGCCCTCCGTCATTTCAGATTAGTATTACTTAGTATTCGTGCTGCGTTTGTCGTGCATTGCCGTGGCGTAGTGTTCGGTAGCTATGTAATGTTTTCTGTCACAAGGATAAGTGGATTGGTTAGGACAGTCGTGCGGTCTTGTTGGCATTGTCAAGGACTCGTACGGGTGGGTTTAATGCAATCAAGATAATGACGGGTAGAACTTGACTAGGACTCTTTGATTTGTTGGCATTGTCAAGGTCACTTGGGTCCTAGGGGTAAAAACAAACATCGGGAGTTTCAAAAGAACTGAAACTTGCCAGGCATGCGCATACCTTCTGGAGTGTGGTGACTTGAGTGGATTCCGTCAAGTTATCATGCGATGATAGTTGGATCCCGATTTCCACTGATGAGTTAGTTTACTCCTCGGGTGATCCCGACTAATTCTTCTTTCAGGTTTGGAGGAGAATTTGAGGTACAGTGGGAGGTTTCCAGATTAGACAAAGTGATAACCATTCTGATCTAGGTTAGAGTGCACGCTGAGTGTTTCTTTTCTCTCTCTCTGGCAGCGACCATTGACCCGACCCTGGACTATGACTCAGTGACCAAGTTGACCGAACCTTCTTAACACTGGCTTTTGGATTGTCAGAGTTGCAGACCTCGTTGCCACTCCTACTTTTACCCTTTTCTCCAGGACACCCCGTATTACTACGAACGTCCACTTCCATTGGACAAAACCATCGTATGGTTATATACGAACTCGAAGGACTTCGAGGATGGTTTCTGGTTCTGGAGAAAACGGAAAGGATTATTCAGTTGTCTTTTCTTTTCACCTTCTCTCAGGTTGCGAGTACTCCTTGGTTTAGGAGTAGTACACCTATTACGCAAATTGGATAGTCTTCTTCCAAACCATAGGCTGGTGCCGACCGGTAGGGAATGAAGAAAACCAGTTAGCCTAAAACGGTGTACAGAAGGTATTAAGTTCAGACAAAGCAAGGGATTAGTAAGAGGGCAAAGTAAATTGCGACTGATATTCACGACCAAACCAAGTATTTCTTCGCCAATCCTAAATCACCTTTGTATTTCTCCACGACACTCCGTATCACTACGAAGATCCCATTTTATTGGATACTCCATCGTATGGTTATATACGAACTCGAAAGGAACTAGTTCCAGTTCGGGGATGGATTCTGGTTCAGGAGAAATAGGAATAAAGTACATTCAGTTGTCTTTTATCTTCACCTTCTCTCGCTTTGCGAGTGTTCCTAGGATTAGGACAGTACACCCTTTATGCCTTTTGGATAGTCTTCTTCCAAACCATAGGCTGGTGCCGAACGGTAGGGAAGGAAGAAAACCATTTGGCCTAAAGGGGTGTACAGAAGGTAATGACTAAAGACATAGAAAGGGATTTAGAAAGATGGCAAAGAATTATACGGTTACAGTTGTGAATCTGGATAATGGAAAAGGCATTACTAGGAATACCAGCATACCCCATCGAAACATTTCAATGTTTCAGTTTCACTGTGTACTGCTAAAAGAAAACTGATTTCCCGATTAGACACTTACTCCAGGGTATGTATTTACCAGGTTGGATTCTCACATTTGTATGGTTTTACAGATGATGAGTGGGAGTAAGTTATTGGGAATTGGGTGATCATCCTTATTATATCAGGATTCGTGGTAATCGGTGATATTTAAGGAAGTCACCTGGGTTGTTTGCCGGACGGCAATTATTTGGTTTTGAATATCCGCGGTTATGCACCAATTTCAAATTGATATATCTGTACGTCTATTTTCATAGAGTGAGATATACCTTTTGATATTATGTCGATGACATTTACCTATATCAGTGGATGGTTAGGTAAGGAGCATTAAACAGCGGTGTAATTCTTCTTAACCATAAGTATAGTTTTCAACCTACGACACACAGTGAAAGAGTTGTTAGACTCAGCGGACTTATACAGAGTATTGTATGTTGTCCAGTGTCCATTAGGACAGAGGGGTTGGTGCTCGTACTATATTCGGTTTACTTATGGCTTCTCTAGATATTAGACAGCTGTTTCGTGGAAACACAGGGTCTATGTTTTGAGGAGTTATAGGTATTTGAATAGAGTAGAGAACCAGGTGTAACAAGTATCGGGATTCTTCAAAGAGATCGAAGATGTAGATACTTGTGTATGTTATTCAGTTGATAGTAATAATGAAGACAGATTGCTTCTCTTTCAGGTTACTCATAATTGGAAGCATTCCTAAGTTGAGTAACGCTGATCGGCCTCCTTCCATTTAGTTGACATGCACTGGAGACAGCTGCATGATTTGAATCTGGTTCAATTAAATCAGTGCCTCTGGTTCTATATTGAATATAGAACAGTTCGTATCTTAACGATGTTAAGGTACGGGGAGTTGTCCGGCTTATGCTTAAAACCAGACTCCGGATAACTCAAGGCACGTTTCTGTAATGGCTGTTTGTGGGTTGACCCAGGCTATGACGAGGGTTGACTTTCTACCATCTGGCAGATCAATAGAAATATTGTTCTAGACTCGCCACAGTTTTATTAAAAATGGATTTTTTTTTCAAAACAGCAGTGGGAGTATGGTAGAACTGGAAGTGATTCCAGAACCGCAAACGATTACTGAAGATTTAATAAGGAACCTAAAGATTCAATCTGATTTGACATTCCATTGGCCACTCCGCAGATAAGGTGGGTAACTTCAGGCACCCGAGAGGTACTCCGGTAGCCTCAAGGACGGTGACAGGGAAGTTCTTGTTTACCCACACTTGCCATTGTTGTTGTTCCAGGCTGCGAAACCCGGCAGGAGGATGAGTATAGCGTCGTTCTAAACTAGCTTTAGAAGTGCACGTCTATATGACTCTGCCAGAGGGTTGTCGTAGTCAGTGGGAGCAGCGGAAGCATTGGTGGACATCAGGCTTATGTCTATTTATAGACTAAAGCAGATATAGCGGAGTTAGACCATCTGTTTCTGATGTGACAGTCATGGGTTTGACGTCATCAGAATAGGGGATGGATCTGTTGAGAAGGTAGTAGGAAGTGATATTTCTATACTACGATCGGTTATACTTTGGTCGTCACACAGTGGTTTCTCCACAAGGGACTTGGATATTATATCAGACATACTGGTTACTAGATCTATGGTTTTAGATCTAGATTTGGGTGGTTTCCCAATCTGGGTATCTTGACAGCATTCTATGAGTATTTAGAATGGACGACTCCTGACACGGTAGTACACCTGCAGTTGATGGAGTCACCCTCTCTAAAGGTGTCTTATAGACTAAAGGGGAGAGGGATACTCATGATTGGCAGATCACTTGCTTAGGCAATTGAGTCAATCATGAGATGTCAAGTACCACACCAGATGTTGTTCTTGCACTAGATGCAATAAGTTGATATTGATCCAATCCTGGAGAAACAGTCGGAAGCAGTTTTAGAACATAAGTGAATGTTCTAGGGATATGATAACGGCTGCCTCTTTTAGGAGACGGTTATCACTCCAGGCTTCCAAGGTGACATGGACGACAAGGAGGTTGTCAGAGTTATAGTTCTCCCTCTGACGAGGGGCAGTATTTTGGACAGGTGGTCCAAGGCAATACTGAGGGCGGCATGGCGCAGGATACTGATTGAGTTCAGTTGATGATACAATCTAAGAAGTTTGGATTTGGAGTTCATTTATGAGCTAGGTCCCATCAGACATCCAGACATTCTAAGACAGGTATTGCTCATTTCGGGAGATGGCTTTCTCCGCGAACTTGAGATATAGAGAGACATAGAAAGAAACATCACAGCGGATCCACTCACTGAGGCTATTCCTCGAACGCAATAGTTTCGCAAACGAGCTTTGTGAGACTGACTAGTAGAGGAGTTGGGTGTTCGGTATCACACGGGCTGTGAGTATGCGACATCGCAATAATTAGCCTTGAGTGCAAGTGGGAGATTGTTGGAGATAGTGCCCTCAGAGTCAATTATTGGATCACAGGCACGTGATTGCAATGATTGAGGGAGGACCTATCCCAGGAGGACAGTCTTACTCGAGATGATAGTATGCTATCTGGTTTACCTTTATCATCGTGTACTGCTTTAGGTGACCTGACATGTCACTATTACACGTTGATAGAGCCCTTAGGATTCTTGCTTGACGACCAGCAGTATGATGGCGATCATATACGTGGGAGCTGGGGTCTATAAGCACATCCTTAAAAGGTCCCTAGTCGTGGGAGTTTCGAGACTGGGCATCGATACTCCATTAGTAGACTAGTGTATACAGTCGAGACCCCGACGAGGGGCGGTGGCCGGTCTCACAAGCCACTGGTGTCAGTTGGTTCACCTAAGATGTATACAGGTGCTCATTGGGTTATGAGTACACCGGACAGGACTCGCCGGGAACCTGCTAGTTGGGCTTATACCTGACGTCAGATAGCAGTTCCCAGGTGACATGTGTACAGGTTAGTTCATCGACCTGAGGATCGTCATTTGTCTCGTGTGAGTTCCCACTGTGCTTTGATTACTACCCTACCACGGCTCAAAGGAGTCGTGCAAACAGGTTTTAGTTGGGTACAGTCCCGAGCCACATGGAGGCAGTGAGCGGATCTGCAGGGGTTCGTCTCTCCCGGTATTGGGGGTGAGGTCGCGCTGTGTCTAGGAGAGCCATTACGCAAAGCCCTCGGCCGAGGCAGGAGATTTACTGGTAGGTATTCCAGTAGTATCTCAGGGCGTTCTGGGCTACGCTCCGACACGACTTGTACCGCTTTTGGGGGTCTGACTTTTACCAACCCCCTAGGCCCGCCATGCGATACTCATAGACGAACGGACCGGACTGTACGGATATTGTCACTGACAGGCTCAGTTGGGTGTCGGGGTGAGCTTCCTCATCGACGTCCCTTTTGGTCAATAGCTGGTGGCCCGTCACGTATTGGCTTATACCTCTGACGTGCCAGTGGTTAAATCCACAGCCATAGTATTGACGAGTCTTTAGAGTCCACCACACTTTCAGTTACTCAAGCTTTCGGGCGAAACGCTGTAGAGGCCGTATGGAGATATGGCAGGATCCGATCAGATACGTGCGGTATTGCACGGATCAGGATCGGACAGTTTTTTACTTGTGGCCGTATGGTTATATGGCAGGGTTCGATCAGATACGTGCGGTATTGCACGAATCAGGATCGAACGGATTTTACTAGCCGGCTTTGGTTTAAGCCGGTCCTAGTTTAGTACAGTGTAGATTTTGTCTCATTGCATCTGTATCCGGTCGGAATACAGATGGGGGTGTGTATGCACAGTGTCGGGGTTTTTCCTGTAATTTATTACGGGACCAGTTTTCTGGAGTTGCCAGTTTGCATTCCGTTCCGGCCGGTTTTCCTTTGTTCTTTCCCGACCGGACTTTTCCGATGGAGGGGGTTATTTGCAAGTTTGCAAATAACACTTTGTGGAGGTTTTCTTTGCATATTGTTTGATTATGATATCTTTCATCCATGCTTGCTTTATGTTGATTAGAAAGGGTATGGGTTTAAAGTGGAAAGCATGGTTGAATGTTTATTTGTCTCTTGATGTGGTTACCTCCTCTTTTCACCCTACACCCACCTTCCTTCTTACTTCTTATTACCTCCTCCACCCTTCTCATTTTGGAGATGATAAGTTTCTCATTTAGAAAAGAAGAAGAAGAAAAAGAAAGAGAGAAAGAAAAAGAATGAGAGAGTTCATCTTAGTTTTGTGAGGAATTCTTCATCTCCTTCTTCTTCTTGTTTCGGAAAAATGAAAGCACCATTTTTCCTAACCCCAATCCTCCATCATGGCAACTACAAACCCCAAGTGAGACAACCATCTTCTACACTACATTCTACAACATATCTTGAGCATGTCGAGTTGCCGGGTTCATGCTCGAGTTGCCTCGGTATTGAGGCGGGAGCCCGTAAAAGACGAAGGCGATGTGGTGCCCCTTCCGGCGAGGAGGCGACGATGTGGAGCCAAGACTTTCCGCGGGAGATCGGGATGATGAAGAGAAGACCGGAGGACTCGGATCACTCGGTATACTTCTCACCCTATCTCTTGTTTGCTAGCGTAGGTTAATGGTTATCGATCCGGGTTTTCTTTGTCCGCGGTAGCGCCGGTTTCCGAGCAAGGAAAATTTTTTATTCCGCAATTTGGCCTCGAGTAAGACGGCCGGGGCGCTGCCGTGGCGCAACATAAATACGACGTACACTTATGCCATCCGCATTCGCCTCAATGTCCCCTCGTGCACCGTTAGGTTAGGTAACTAACGGCAGAGCGGGGCAGGGCTAGCGCGGGTGTAAAACATAAGTAACGTCTATATAATATATCATATATACTATATAAAGTATCTATCACAGAACATCACATGATCACATCACAGATATCGCAGCAGAAGAAACATATGAAATATTGGATATACTAGGACGTCCGTGTTTTCAATACGAGCCAGTATAAAACACGGATTCCACGGTCGTGATGAATAGCCAAACCCACACCCCTAGCCCCCTACGAGAGCGGCAAGCAACCCTACCAATTCTAGAGTTAGGAGACCCGGACTCGACTCCTCGAGTTGGTCTCCCACTGGACTCCAGAACCCGGTTACTTGTGCCCTCCTCCTTGGGTCTATCCTAGTGCGGAAAAGTAAATAATATACAAAAGGTGACAACTTCCGCAACCTGGAAGCGCCCCAAATAAAAGAATATTACATACAAGTTTTTACATGAATGAAAATGAAAAACACTCATCTCACATAAAAAACCCTGGCTATTCAAACACGACGATCCAATATAACATATCCAGCAACACATAACATCACATGTCATCAACGTAAGTAAATATGTCCATCCCAATTGTCGTTGACATATAGCAATGAAACCGGCGATATCACATATCACACTTACGGTCACAGAAAAGAAAGTGTAAAACTACAACAGTTGGAATCCGCAACCACCTCAGACATCGCATGCCTGACCAAATGAATTACTTAGACATCGCATGCCTAACAATTATAAACCCCGCATTTTAGTCTCAAAATCGAAAACTCTTTTCAATATCAAGTCGGGCAATTCAACAAGATTCCCGACATCCTGATCGAATACTCGTCGCAAACTTCAGTAGGCGGCCGCACCCCCGATACCGTCGACGAAGTGCACCAAGGCGGAACACCGCTGCCGCGAGCACTCGAACGGATGCTTTCGGCGACGGGGTTCTCCTACAGTCACTTGGTCGGGGCTATGGAGTGAGGCTGTCTATTAAGTTTACCCGGCGAGTATCCGCGTACGCTACGTGATTGCAACGGACTTTTGATCACATCAAAATTCCGTGGCAACCGATCAAGTGAGACTAAACTGCTACGTTTATAACATTCATTTAGTTATCTCATAACTACTTGTGAATTCCAATTATTGTATCCCATTCTGGATAAATAGAAAATGTCAAACTTTCCGATCGAACAATCGAACACCTAAGTTTTCCCGATACAGATCAACACATGAAATAAGTCTAACAACATTCAGTTCGTGTCTCAGTACCAACGGTCCAGCCGTAGAAGGGTCAAGCCAACGCCTCACATGTAGCACGCCGTACTGCCCCAAACCCGAAGGTTCAAAGGGCAGTTCTAGACGGTCACATAATCGAGTTAAGGTTTGTTGTCTTCTAGAGGGACCATCGCGTTACTTGCACTACTTAGAACGTCGTTAAACTACGGAAAAATCCAACACTTAGAAATTTCCCGACAGGGGAAAAATTGGGTATTTATATCCGGTCGAACTTTTTAACATATTCTAGAATTTATCCGGAAAGCCTCATAGACAAAATTTGATACCCCGATCGAAACACCGAATCCCCAAAGCAACCCCAGAAAATTCAACTCTTGAATAAATATTAAAAATTCCCAGAAAATCCAACTCCAGAAAATAGGAATTACTGTGCAAACAAAAGTCAAAGAGTCAACAGTATCGTCGCGGAACCGCCGCGCCACGTGGGCTTAGGCCGCGGTTCCGCGCCGTCATGACGGAGTTACGGCTCCGTTTTGCACAGTATTTCATAATAAACCCTGCTTTATTTTCTGCATATTTTTAATATTGAAAAATCCCAGATTTTAGAAAATTTCCAGAGAGCAATTTTGATTTGGGGTTTCGGGTTCGTTCGGACTTCAAACGTCGTCTAGACTTCGCCTAAGGCTCTAGCTAGGCTCTGATACCACTGTAGGGTTCCTAGGCACACTAGTGAGGTCTCACAAGGCATCGATCATGCCAAATTAAAATTTTAACGGTGCCGAGAAACCCGACTACGGATCGTCGGCTAGAAGTCTAGGCGAATAAAGTAACTAGTTAACACTTAACTATAAGAATCGGAAATACAACCTTTGTAGATCCGGTGCTCCACCTCCATAGCTCCGCAATGAAGTCTCCTCGCTGTCCATAACAAGTCCCGGGCTCTAGCGTCGGCTTCATCGGAGAATGGACGGGCTAGGTCATCGATGTCCATGCCGAAGATGATCTACGTCGAGGCATCGCTAAATCAAGCTCCGACTTCACCAAGTCAAGAAACTTGTGAAGAAAACACACTCTACTACTTGGCAAGAGGTAGAGGATGAAAAAATAGGAAGTGGGTAGACTTTAGAATTGGATTTCTCACTTGTTTCATCAATCCACCATTGATGAGGCTTGCTTTCTTCAAGTGAAGAAAGGAAGAAGAAGATAGAAATTGTTATGATAAGTTAATTTAGAAAATAGAAAATAATAGAATACTTATCATAATCAACCATGGTAAAGTGTAGAGACTAAACCCAAGTTAAGTGAATGGTTAGGTTAGGTATGAAGACAAAAATGGTGACTAAGTCAAAGTATTCATGAAGCTTCATGAATGAACAAAAGAATTCCACCATTTTTCTCTTTGCATTTTATTTTCCAAAAAGAATAATGAAATAAATAAATGAATAAGTAAAAACCCTAATCATCCACTTAACCATAGTTTAATACTTTACACTTAACCAAAAAGCATGTATCATCAAACATGATACAATCAAGTGCACAAAATCATATCGCATATGCAATGCGCACACCCGAGTGAGAAAATCCATTTAAAGTGAACCGATACTAGTTAATGCAAAGTAATATATCAAATATATAATTATTCATTAAATCATTAAATCAACACTTGATTCAATGATCCGGTCATGTCGCACACAACCGACTGGTATTCAATGTATCGGCTTATCGAATCAATACTTGATTCGATAACTAGGTTATATCGCATACAACCAATCGATACATTTATCGCGAGAATGGAATGCGGTATCACATACACGTATTATTCTCGGTCCCGCACATATCTCATATGCGCTCCTATTTCGTTTCGCTTGAGCCAGGAAACCTCTGTGTAGGACTCTAAAGACTCGTCAATACGCCGGCAGCAGGCGATGATCATATCAAACACCCACAAGCCGCAAGCGGTCTGCTAAACGTAACGGCCACCCGGGTATTGAGCGATCTGAAGATCGACGAGCAAGCCCGCTCACACTCCAGTGAATCCAACCAGTAACACTACCGTACAGTCCGGTATGATCGTCTGATATGTCGCATATCTCGCCTAGGGGTGGTAAACGTCAGACCCCAATAGCTCGATAAGTCGTGTCGATATGAGGTCTATAACAATTCGAGAAACTACTGGTAACACTTACCAGTAAATCTCAGCAACCCTGGCCAGGGATTTCCTGTTATAGCCAATCGAACACAGCGCAACATCAACTCCCTATACCGGGAGAGACGAATCCCCTCCTATCGCTCATTGCCTCCATGTGACTCGGGACTGTACCCAAAAACCACCGTTTTGCACGCCCTCTTGGACGTGGTAAGATGGAAATCAAAGCACAGTGGGAACCACACAAGACTCTATGACGATCTCGGGTCAACAGACTACTCTGTACCAGTGTCACCAGAGAACTGCCATCTGACGTGAGGTATAATACCATCTGGGAGTTCTCGGCGAGTCCGTCCAGTGTACCCAGTCTCTACTGAGCACCCGTATATCATCTCTGATGTCAAACACCAATGGATATGGGATCATCCATCGCCCATCTATATGGGTCGAGAAGGTATACGCTAGTCTACTTTGGTATATCGATGCCCCGTCTCGATACACCCACGACTAGGGACTTTGAAGGATGTACTTATGGACTACCATGTCCCCACTAGTATGATCCGCATCATAGTCCAGGTAGTTAAGTACACATCCTAAGGGCTTTACCAACATGTAACAGAGAGACAAACAGTATACACGTTAAGGTAAAGATCAACCAGATAGCATACTATCATGTCGAGCAAGAAAGTCCTCCCTATATATGTCCCAGCATCCACTACAATATACATCCTATGTATAGTAATGGCCTCTAGGGCATACATATAACTAACATAGGCAAGTGTGTCAAAGGCTAGTGGTTTTTAATTAGGCCCACTACTGTGGTTTCTTCCCACTTACCTGGCACTTACCTGGCTACAAGGGTAGTACGGAGGCGGTAGAGGATTGATCCTGCGGCTTGTCCTTTGGAAGTCTAGGAGCGGTCTAGAAACTGGACCTAGGTGACCTTAGTTCTAGGGTTGTTTGTGCATTTTTGTGTGATTTGTCTAAATCCGTCATTTTTCAAAATAACCAATTATTTTCTTCCCTTTTTACCTCTTCCCCCTTCTTCTCTTCTTATAATGGGTGACCTAAACAGAAGAACACTTGCCGAGCTTTGCTGTCCACAACCAGATATCTCTTGTTTTCGAAATCCTTTCGGTATACCGTCCGGCTCTTCCATGTCCTTAAGAGATCATATAGAACAAGCAGGAAGAAACAGTTGGCCACCTCAGTATAGGTCTTATCAACCGTATCCTAATCCTACACCTGTTTCAGTTGATACCCAGAGTGAGGAAGCTCCTAGACAAATGTCCATTGCTAAGCACATAGCTAGGTCTAGAGGCCAAAGTTACAACCCGGACCAATATCAACCATCACCACCACTGTCCAGAGAAGAGTTTGATATGCGGTTTGTGCCATATAAGATGTCTGTTGAAAATAGCCAACCAACCAACCCATATCAATATTCTTCTTATCATCCTACTCCTACCCAAGTTCCGCAACCATTCTATTCCTATCAATCCAATCCGACTTTTCCACCTTCTCTAGACAGTTCTTCTAATCAGTCATTTGGGAGTTTTAATTATCCACAGGAATTTCAATCTTATACTAAAACCCCTTATCAACCCAAGACTAGTCTGGAGCAGACATTAGAAAAATTTCTGGAACTGTCGAACCAAATTATGAAGGATTTGGGTAGTAAGATAGAATTGTACACATTTCCTAATCAAACCTCCCCATTCTAAACTGAAATCCACAACTCCAGTTTCATAGATTCATCAAGTACACCAAATAGAATGACTGATAAGTTGTGTGACTTTGTAGTGTTTGATTTACCCGACTGTGAAGGGTCCATTTCAAGTGAAACCATACCTAACCCTTATGATCTCTACACCTCCACTCTTGAACCAAAACTGATCGAAAACCATACTTTTGATGAGGAGTATGAGAATTTTAACCTTCACTTGAATGAGGTGATTAACGTTGGGGATATTTTGATTGATGAAACCGAAATTTTGGATGATTTTGTCCCATCAATTCATCAAATCCTTTCACTTCCTTGTGGTCATCATCTTGAGCCTTTAATTCTTCCCGAACCCCAAATATGTCTTGAAGTTGATAATAAGGGTATACACAAAGATCAGTCCAAAATACAGCCTCCATCTTCCATATCTGGTTCAGCAACACTCGACACACCAATTTGTTTACCCATTTCACCTTCTACTTTCTCCGGTTCTTCTTCTGTTCCTATAGTTTCAGTGAGTTTTGATGAACCACAATCCGTTAATTCAAGTTCAATAATACCAGAAATTCAACTTGATTTGGATATTTTTGAAAATAAGGTAGATGAGTTTTTCAAATCCTCTACCTCAATAATTTTTGATGAATCAAGTTGGATAAATTCTGGCACAAAACTCTTTGACAGCAAAATGTTCGATCACACCATTGATAAAAGTTTTGAAGAACTTTTTGCTGACGAACTTGAATTTTTAAACAATACGGATTTTGTGATTGATCAATCTCCACCTATAGAGGTTGAACCGCCACCATTCCTTCTTCCTAATCATTCACATTCATCCTCATTCTTTCTTTTCTCTAATTTCAAACCCTTTCCAGACCACCTCTTATCCCTTCCCTACTTTTTCTTGACTCGATACAACACATTCTTCCACCAACCTATACGATATACCGATAAAATCTTTGAATGGATGGTATTAACTTTTGGTCTTTATAAAGTCTTACTTTGACCAAATGACCCACCCCCTCTTAAAATGCTTCGTATTGTCTAACTCATGTTTGAGAGGGGGTATATTTTTGGCTCTTGAACATAACTTTTGTCCTCAAATTTGTGAGCCAAAAATAAGTTTGGGGGAGGATTTTCACTTTCATATATTTTTTCCCCCATTAATAATTTCCTCCCAAGTTTACAGGTTTTTGAGCTTAATGGATGACAACAGCGAGGACACTGTTGAAAACAGGTTTGGGGGAGGTTTGTACTTATTTACATGATACTTTGCATTATACTATATATAAGCACAAATTTTTTTTTTTTTTTATAACAAAAGAGTAAAAAGTGAAAAATTACATCCAAAAGATAGGAATAGTTTAAGAAAACCAAGAAAATTAGAAGTTTTCTTAAACGAACTAGTAATAAGTAGTTATGAGCTGTTGTCCCAAGGGTTAGTAAGATGAAGGAAGTCACTAATCTGAGGATAAAAATAAGTCTGAAAAATAGTTTCTATTCTGGAAACCAAACATTTGAATATTGATACCCTACTTTATACACTTACACACGTCTTGAAACTCGGGATAGTAGAGGATACCTTAAAATGCTCTTGTCTAAAAGCCAAAGTATGAAGCAAATGAAAAAATTAAAAAAAATGAAGAAAATATAAAAATGGTGAAAGAAAAAAATGAACACTGGTTTTGTATCGCCAAGGCAGCAATAAAAAAATATAGCGAGGGTGCCTCTTCACCTAGTGCCCTAAGGCCAACTGGTCTGGGAGTCACTGCTAAGCCTTAGGTGGTGCAAGACGAAGAAAATATTATCACCTAATCAGCAAGCACATGAGTAATCGGTCGGTTAGTACCTCAAGAAGTATTAACGGTCGCATGAAAAGGTGTGAGCAAACCTAAGTATTCATCAAATTAAAAAGTACTAAGGTAGATGGACAAGAGTATGATAGCTTGAATTGAATTCTCCGAGTGTAGGGATGTTCTATACACACACGTAGGGGTATATGATCAATGTTTGGAAGAAAGATAGGAATGAAGAATAAAGACGATATTTTATTGAGGGATGATGTGATTTCTAACATTTTTTCATGACTATTAAGATAGGGCTCATGACAACTGAAAAGCTAGTATAGTTGGAAACTCTTATTTTCAACGTCTTTCTTTTATGGATCTTATCTTTATATGTAAATTTCACCATCTCTCTTTTGTTATAGGATTTTGTGGGTGTAATCCGCTGAAAACCCTTAGGAGACAACACTCCTCCTACTAGGGACACCTAGAGGTTTAACGGCTTGTTGCACGTGCTCAGTGCAATCGTGTTTGCCTACGAAAGTGTGCTTAGTTTTCTCCTCTTTTTTTCTTCTGCTCTTGAATAAACTAGTTTGCTCGGGACGATCAAAGATAAGTTTGGGGGTATTTGTTCAGTTGATAAAACTGCACATTTGTTATTATATTTTTCCTACCATTTTCATAGTAAAAAAGGTCTTTATTATAATGTATCATACATATGAGGGTTTATGTGTAAAAATACTATTTTCCATATGTTGATATATTATAATTAGAATTTGGTAGGAAAATGTATGCAAATAATATCATTGACCAAATCCTAGTAGAACAAAGTCTACTAAATATTATTTGAGTTGTTGTGCAGAATTTTTCCAAGTTGTGCAGGATTTTTCAAGACTAAAATCAAGGAAATCAAGTTGTTAAAGAAAACTTGCCTAATTAAGGAATCAAAACTTGGAGATCAAATCTGGCAGCAACTACGAGAAGATTTCAAAGATCCAAACATACCAGAGATAGCCATATGTCACAAGGAGAGAGCCCCAAAATTTTGATGAGGAGATCCCTACCATTGGCCACGGATCTGCGGCCAAACCCCCATGTTGGCCGCGGATCCGCGGCATGATAGGGGAATTAGAAGATGCTATTTTTGGGGGTGAATCTCTACAGTTTGCTTCCAATTTTGGAAGTTAAATTTCTGGCTTTTTGGACTATAAATAAAGACCGAGACCCTCTTGGAAAATTCATCAAGTCGACGCGATCACGAAGTCCCAGACGGCTCACGTATCCAGACTGGTCATCAACTGTTCGTCTACCTCCTTGGAAGAGATCGAGAAGCAAACTAGTCTTTGTAATCATTTTCTAAGGAATCAAAGTGTAATGAATATTGTTGATTAATAAAGGTAGCTTTCTTTTTCTTATTCTATTTCTTTGTAGTTAATTATGCAATTTCTTTCCATATCTTTTTCTCCCAACATGCGTGAATAATTCTCCGCTTGTTAGGGTTTGTAGGATTAGGGTAGGCTAATGGACGATGAACATCTCTAAACCCTTTTTAAGTCCTATAAAGTTTAAGAACTTTATCAAAAGAATCATTAACATCCTAATCGGGCGCGCTAACAATTCCTTGTTAGTTCCGACCGCGATTAGAGATTAGATTAATGATTGTTTTGGTAGAGGCTAGATATGAATGGAGTTCCGTGTCGAGATAAGGGTTAAGAGTGGGATTCCTTTTCCCTCCAGAAACCCTAATCTACACGCATCACCGTCGTTCTAGTTTTAAATCTATTAAAGGATAAAAATGGTAACTTTTAATTAATCGTCCATAACTACTAAATCCTAACGAACCCTACAAGCCCCCTTATTATATTAACTACATCCTTAAAATAATCTAGATCTATATTTTTGCATTCTTGCTTAACGTAGATCTAGAAACCATTCCACAAAATTCTTATTTCTTCCTCTTTTTTTCAACACATCTAAAGTAAGAGTAAAAGATTCAACGTTTCCCAGAGGACGACCCGTACTCATCTCGGTCTAGCTACACGCGGCACCGTTATTGATTGCGGTTTACTACAAACATACTTTTTCGTACCAATCATGCAGCATACGCATCTGTGCTCGTGCAGCATGGCAATCATTAGTATTTGTGTAAGTGTTCTATAACTGTTTAAAGCAAAAAGTAATTCTACCTATATCCGTATCATATAATTACAACCAAATTTCCGGATATAGGGAATTCGTAATGCCTCGCATCGGAATTTACATACACATCGCGTTGTATAGCGGTCCTACAATGTCATGGCAGTACCAATGAAGTGTAGTGTAACATATGCGTCTGTGCTCGTACAATATAGTACTCATTGGTAATTGTGCAATGTTCTATCAGTGTGTTTGTATAACAGATAACGTATACAATCGGTAAGCGTATCGCGTAATTATTAAAGTAACTAATTAATATGAGTTATATCATTATGTTTGAAAATAGAACGAAACGTTATTTTGAAATAAGGAAGCTACATTAAGTTACAATAGATATTCGTTTTGGAAAATAGCATCGCATCCTTATCATTTATCATTTAAATTGGAAAAAGAATTGTTGGTTTTTAAAATAGTATAGCTCACTCACACATAACGTCCCAAGTTAGGATAATTCATGACTCCACGAGTCCAAAAGAAATTTGGCTGTATTCGGCACACTATCCATATTATCACAAGTACGGTATGATCCCTCGTACTATACCCATCCAATACCATATCCATATTGTACGGATTTATCGTCACGTACGTATGTCGCTATAACCATATATTAAAATATATGCACATGAATAACCTACTAGATACGAAATAACATCAATACCATTATCTAAGTTATCTAACATATCATTAACAACTAACTAGATAGTATAACTATCCTAGTTAAATGATTGCGGGGGTGCTATGCTCCATCCACCTGATTTCCCCCGTAGATATAAATCTACTCACCAACTTGTCGAGCTCGTTGAAATCCATGCTTTCTTTGTCTGTCCATGCCGTCTCGAAAACCTCCGTGATCGTACCTACAATCGTATTTGTAATATATTGGCGTAAATATCATATCAAAACTAAAACAATGAGCTAAGTACCCATTGGTTAAAACCTATAGCTTACTTACTCCAAAAATGACCAAATATCCCTGATATTAACGTACGAACGTCAACATTTCATTCGCGGTACAGAAATACGAAAAACCGTATCAAAATGTCGGAAACATAGATAAACAATACCAGAACACTCCCAGATTTCTCTATATGAAATCTGGGACAAATCAAACAATATAGTAGCTTATAATATTTCCAAATACTTCTACTGACCAAAACCCAAAACCCAACTCATAGGGAAAACCGGTGGCGCCGGCCAAAATGAGGAAACCACCGGGTGAAAGTGGGAGTTAGGGGCTCGGACTTTAGGGTCCATCTTCTATTAGTCTATGTATATTCTCATATTATTAGTTTTTCTATTGGATTATCCTAACAGTTCCAAATTCAAATTTAGCATTACAAATATCACAAAATTTCCATTTTCCTGATATTTGCACACTAAACAGATATTAAACAGAATAGAACTTGCAAAGAAGATGAGATATACCTATAGGGATGGTACAAAAGGGAAAACCAGCTTACGAAGTGCATGGTGGAAGCTCCTAAGTGTTATAGTGGCTCAAGCTTGAAGGTATATACAAGTTTGATGAAGGAGTTCATGGCTTTTGAGTGAAGGATTAACTTAGAGATGAGCTTTAAAGGAGAATGATTATTTGTTCAGTTTGAGAATGATAATATGAGGGGAGAAGGATGTGGCAAGACTTAGTGTAGAGGAAGGAGGAGGTGGAGGGAGGAGAGTGTAGGTGAGGGTGTATTGAGTGTGAGGGTTTACTCTAGGCTAAAATACAACCAACCCTTTTAACAAAAACAAAATAAAAACCCTTTTTCCTTTAAATAAACCCCTTCATGTTACTAAATCTAAATTCATGTTTTTAAAAGAAATGAAATACTTATTATAACACTTAAATACCATTATCTTATTATAAAATCTTGTGTCATGTTAAAACAATTAAAATATCATTTTTATGATATCACACCTTTTTCTCCTTTTATACCAAAATAATTACATTTTTGCGGATATAAATCCGATACTAAATTCATATACGATATCATTTTTGTAAACTCATTATATTCATATATTAAATTATAAATTAATATTTATAATTTTCCAAAATGTTAATGATAAGATGACCCGTCTCCGTGCTTTTAAGAAAGGCGAATTGGTGTTGGTCCTCAAAAGACCGATCATTCCTAATCGACATGCTAAGCGAAAATGCGAGCTAAATTGGTAAAGACCATATGTCATCGAGAAAGTGTTTGATGGAGGATCCTACCAGCTGATAAATGCCGAGGGGGAAAGGCCCATGCAACCCATCAATGACCGATATCTCAAGAAATATTACGCGTGAATGCTCCAAGTCATAGGCGAATTGAGCATACCGGCCCTACGTTCTGGATCATACATCCTGTAAAACCGTATACAATCCACGGGCGCAAATGAGCTCTATCTCTCCCAAGTCCTACCGGCGAGACTACATTTAAAAGTCCCACCGGCGATGAAGCTCCACCAATGTAAAAAAAAACGGTATGTTCACAAGCAAAACAGGCATGGATGAAAACCCGAAAGGGCTCCGTGAGTAAAAAAAGTAGGACTGCCGGCGAGTTTGTAAAAACCCGAAAGAGCACAAACTCATGAAAAGAGATTAAATACACCCGCAAAATCCTCTCGACCTTATGAGGAGAAAATCCCCGCGTGAGATCCTTATGACTCACAAAGGAGCAACACACTTAGGAATCCCTACGATTCCTAGGGAGAGAATACACCTGCAAGATCCTCTCGACTTGTGGGAGAAAATGCTTTTATGAGACCCTTACGACTTATAAAATTGAAAAGCCTTAGGTGATAGGGATCTAAACCTGTCTCCTAAGCCATCATTCCCCAACGGTCAACGGCAATGATGAGTTGCTCCTGGCACCACGCTTCAGTATTAGCGGTGCTGTTGCCAACCCAAAACCTAAATCCCAAGTTTTACCAACGGAAAATGATGAGTCGTTCCTGGCATTATGCTTCAGTGTTAGCGACACTGATGCCGACCCAAAAACCCAAATCCCAAGTTTTCCCAACGGCAAATGATGAGTCACTCCTGGCATTACGCTTCAGTGTTAGCGGTGCTGATGCCGACCCAAAACCTAAATCCCAAGTTCTCCCAACGGCAAATGATGAGTCGCTCCTGGAATTATGCTTCAATATTAGCGGTGCTGATGCCGACCCAAAAACCCAAATCCTAAGTTTTCCCAACGGCAAATGATGAGTCGTTCCTGGCACTACACTTCAGTGTTAGCAGTGCTGACGCTGACCCAAAAATCAAATCCTAAGTCCTCCCGGGGAAAATGATGAGTTGCTCCTGGTATTATTCCAGTGCAGCAATACTGATGCTAAACAAAATCCAAATTCCATGTTCCTCTCAAATTCAAAAATCCCGCAAAATAAGGCAGAAGTCAAACAGATCAAATCAAAATCCCACCCGGCAGCACTTCTAAGCTCGAAAGCCCAGCTGGACAGGTAGGGACTTCCAAAACAAATCAAATCAAACAAATCAACCCCGACACCGCAGAAAGCGGAGCAAGTCAACTTCAACCCCGACACTGCAGAAAGCGGAGCAAGTCAACTTCAACCCCGACACCACAGAAAGAGGAGCAAGTTAAATCAAATCCCGACACCGAAGAAAGCGGAGCAAGTCAAATCAAATCCCGACACCGCAAGAAGCGGAGCAAGCATCGACCGTCCAAGTCGGAAAAATGGCAGCACCAACCATCCAAGTCGCAAAAATGGCAGCACCGACTGTCTAAGTCACAAAAATGGCAGCACCGACAGTCCAAGTTGCAAAAATGGCAGCATCGACTGTCCACGTCGCTAAAATGGCAGCATACCCTCCACGTCCTCAAAAGGGAACCCAACCAAATCAAGATCCACATAGAGCAAGATCCATCAATTTCATCCACACAATCCACACATGCGGTGTGCATTTATTGATGGGGGGCACTTTGTTGGGGTCAAAAATTACACCCCGGTTGACCAAGTCAAAATCAAAGTCAGGCCCAAACCAAGTGGGCCCAAGCCCAGGTCAAGATCGAGCATGGAAGGGACCGGCCCCATGACAAAAAGAATTAAGACATAAATTAGTTTAATGTAATTCTTTTTTTAGAAATGAATGTATGTAAAATGGGCAAAAAGCCAAAATTTTGTAAACCCCATGGCTCATGTGGAAAAACGAGATAAGCATATAAGGTATGGTGTGGCACAAGTGCCATTTGGTAAAACTCAAGGGGTTATATGTAAAGTGTGTAGCCTATAAAGGCAAACATGATTAAAAAATCAACAACAACTTTGCATTCTCTCAAAAATTAGGGTTTTGTGCCTCCTTCTCCTTCCTCAAGGTTCTAAACCTTCTTCCTTTTTTTGAATTAAATCAAGAGTTTAACTCTTTTTTTTCCAAAAAGAAACAATTTTCATCGTGAAACCCTTGAAGGAGAGCTCGGAACTTCCACTAAATCCCCAAAATAGGAGATTTTTAAGTCTCACCCTCTTTTCTCCAAGATCCAGCCAACAGAAAGGAGGAGGAAGGATACCCGTCTCTAAAAACCCCACTTCGGAAAGATTCAAGGCTCAAAAGAAGATCCGGGCAAAAGGGGAGAAAAAAGGGGTCCCCTTTGATCATCTCCAAAGATTTCTTGGAGTTCAACTCCATTTGTCAAAATCTTTTGGAGCTTAACTCCATAAATAAAACCCGTTTTAGGAGTTTAACTCCATTCAATATCTTTTAGAGTTTAACTCCATAAATAAAGATCCTTTTTTGGGAGTTTTACTCCACTCAAAATCTTTGGGAGTTTAACTCCATAGACAAGAATCCCTTTCGGGAGTTTAACTCCTCATTCCGGGGCTAAGCCCCTTCTTTCTGCGGGCGTCCAGCGCCCACATGCCGGGCGCATAAGGCTCTGACCCCCAGCACCCATCGTCCAGCGTTTACGTGCCGGGCGTTGACACCCAGTGCCCATATGCCGGGCACGTGAGGCGCCGGCGCCCTGCGCCAACACATCCTTGTAACAACTCCAATTCTTGTGTACATAAATTTGATTAAAAGCTAATTTATATTTGGGGTATTTACATTTCCTGTGAGTACTATAACTATTTGATTCAATTTTGAACAGCAAGAAGGAGCTTGTAGCTCACTGGTAAAGCCTTGCACTACTGAACCAAAGCACCAGAGTTCAAATCTCATCAGCCACACATTATTTTTATTTAAAATTCTTTTAATCTTTTTAGAAGCCCAAGAGTCTATACATGCATAACACGTAAACTAAAGAATCACACATAAAACAAACGAGTCTACTGCAGTAGTCAAAGCGTCGGGGACACGTGGCGTCGAGGGGAGCCCTGATTCGGCCGACTCGGGCCGGCGGGAAGCGTGAATCGGCTGGCGCCGTCGGCCGACTCTGCTCGAAACCTGTTCATACCAGATTATTGCATTTTATACCGCCCATTCTTATGCTCGTGTGTTTATAGGTAGGTGCTTGTAATCTGTGTTTGTTATATATTTGCAGGATACAGGTTTTCGGTTCTAAAACGGTGAAATTCATGGAAAACGCAACAATATCCGGGTTCCTGCCAACCACTGATAAAACACGGTCTCCGCTCTTCATCCGTATGTTACCAGATATCAGTTAAGAGACAAAATGTCAAATCAATGTCTCTTTCATGCACAAGGCTCAATGGTAGCACAAGATCCAAGAGATCTACGCGGAGCTCGAGGCAATCATGACAAAAGATATCCACAAAAAGTCCACCTTTCCTCAACAGAAATTCTGGAAGAATTGTGAAAGTAATTTCAGAAACTACATGTACCATACAACAGGGGACACCAAACCAGGAACCCACAAGAAATACCCATGCCCAACTCCACCAAACGGCCGCGGAAGCGCGGCCAAATGGGGGTTTTGGCCGCCCTTCCGCGGCCATGTGGGGCCCACTGGCCGACGGTTTTTGGGGGTATTCTTGGGATTTCATTTCTGGGCTGTTGATTGCCCTAGAACTCAAACTCCCTGCCTATAAATACAGCAGAACTGAGCTTAGCCAAGTGTGATTCTGGGTATTCTTTTGTTCCTCTTTCTTTTGTAGTTTTTAGTTCTTTTTCTTCTTCTTCTTCATTCCTCTTCCATGAATTGTAGTGAGAGCTTTTTATGGATGTGAATAAAGATGAGGGTTTTGTATCATTCTCTTGTGCTTCTTCTTCCCCTTTGAGATTTTTGCTTTCTCTTGCTCATTCAACCTCTTCATTGAGCTTGAATGGTTAAGGGTTAGTTATTGATCTCAAAGGTCGTATTTTCTCCCGGGACTAGTTCTTCACTTCACATGCGTTCTCTACCCTTCCCTTGATCTTGCAACCTCTTCATTGAGCTTGCAAGTTTAAGGGTTGGCTATTGAGCACATGCTTGGCTTGGGTTCTACTTCCGTGTTCTTTTCTTGTTCTTTTTATTACTCGCTTTTTATTACTTGTCTTTCTATTTCATGCAATTTTATTCATGCTCTTTATTACTTGTATCTTTTCTTTTCTTTGTTCTTTTCTTTTTGTTCTCTTTTGTTTATTTTGTGAATGTTGTAATTATTGTTGTTGTTAAGAATTAATACAGTTTTATAAGTTAACATTTCCTTCTCATCTCCTTTTCCCGTTATTTTCCTTTTGAACTCCGCCCAAACCATACGCAAGCGCTCCGTTAGGCACCGTACCCTGACAAGGTAACGGTGATTCCTAACCACGACCGGTTGCGTTCGGTTTGGCCGGAGGCGAAGGCAAGAGACAAGAACGGAAGGACAAGGGTAAATAAGCCGGATTCCTCGAATACCGCGCTTAAATCCCCTAATCCACGTTGTTGCCGATTGCTTAGCTTCAATTGGTCAAGACTCGGCTCAAAGGTTTTGAGTACGGATTTCTTAGCTTATAATTTCGTATTTTCTTAACAACTTTATACTTGCAGATAAACACATAGGTTAGAACAAACAAACATACAAGATTCTTTATTGACTCGTCTAAAGCAAGAAGGTAAGATAACACCATCTCCCTGTGGACCGACCCGTGCTCACCGGCTAGCTGCAAAGCGACACCGTCCTGATCGCGGTTACACTTAAATTCTTTCATCCGACACGCCATCGGCGTGCGATCAAATGGCGCCGTTGCCGGGGAGACGGTAGCGTATTTTCTTTCTTGTTATTCGGGTTAATATTCTTTTTGTATAAAAAAAAAAAATATATATATTCTTTTTTGTTTTTTTTTGGACAATATTTTTGTGGGCAAGTGTGCAGAATTTTGCGTATTTGCAAACTGCGATAGTGGGGAAGCAAAGTGTACATTCAACGTTAAGGTGTTTACAAAGTACAGTGCCAAAGATCCGGGTAGTTTGACCCGCGCAAGCGAACCTTTCAAGCTTACCGGATTTGATTCAACGGGGGTTTCTTAACCCAAAAACTTAACGGTACGTACTTTACTAACACCTTCTTCTCAAATCCGACGCTTCCAATATACTATTCTTTGCAGGATTCTTTGCAAGTTCGCTAGCAAACGCCAAAATTGACTAACCCGTATTTGTTGCAGCGCCGCGCTTAAAATAAAAAAAAAACGATTGTTTGATTCTTTATAGAATTTTTGAATTGCGCATTGCATACATTAATACGGACTTAAGGGCAAGCGAACCCCACAACATACGGTAAAGGATTTCATCACCTTTTTCCGTGGCCCACAAATCACGAACTTGAGCATAACGTTTACCCGCACAAATTTAAAAGAAACTAGACTTTAAGCCTTAAGGACTTCGCGCTCACTAGGAGAAGTTAACTGTATTTAGAAGCTTGCTTAACGGTATATTGTTTACGGGGTGTCTAGGAAAGTGTTAACGGCGAAACCGCCAAAAGAGAAAGGGTTATTTAATTAAGGAACTTCGCGAAAGCGTTGGACAACCTCCCCTTATCTCTGCACTTACCTGGCCTCGTGATCAGTGTATTTTTAAGCCTGTTTCTCGACACAGTTTTACTTCGACAATCAAGTTCTCGAGCAGGTCTAGTTGACCTAGGTGAACCCTAGAACGATTAGGTGTGTGGTATTTTTTGTGTCGTGATTTTTGTCCATATTTTTTGTGTATATTTCATTCTTTTGCTAACAACTAACTAAAATAAAAAATAAAAAATAAAAAAAAAATCACATTCTTTTTCCCCCTCCTTTTTCTCCACTTTTCTTTCATTCTCTCTTTAAATCATGGGTACTCCACCTCGCAAAACTCTTGCCGAACTTTGGTACCCACAACCAGACATTACATCATACGGTTCTTGTTTTGGTCGAACTTCAAACGACCCCTCCATGCCGAAAATTTCTTTGAAAGATCGGATAGACGCGTCTAGGACAAACAATCTGACTCCGCAATCCACTTCATATCAACCATTTCAAACAGTCACCCCTTCTTACGTTGATACCCCTTCTTCGAGTCATGTTGCAATTCCAAGACCTATGTCTATTGCAGAACGTATTGAACAATCTCGTAGCCGATCTTTCACTCCTTTCACCACTTCAAATTCTTGGGATCAACAATTCCATTCACCTTCTTATCCCAATGTTGATCCCACTCCTGTCCAGCCATGCAATTCCTACCAATCCTACCCTACTTATGCACCTTCCCTAGACATTGCATCAGAACCGCAATTTGGGAGTTTTCAGTATCCAAACAACTTTGAATCTTTTACTGAAACACCTTCACAACCAATGTCTAGTCTAGAACAATCCTTGGAAGACTTTAGGGTAGCGTCAAGCCAACAGATGATGGATTTGAATGCATCCATGGCCGCCCTCATACAACCTAGTGACCCGGTAGCTAGTTTTCAACTAGCTCCAAATTTTTCAATGTATGAAGAGGCGGTAGGACAGGCTGTGAATTTGAGTGGAGAGAGTGAGATGTACCCCCTTCCAGATCAAACCTACCCGTCTCAAATTGAATCCCACAACTCCTGTTTTGAAAGTCTATCAAGCATCCTACATGATTTATCAATTGAAGATAGAATGATGAATGAGTTGTGCGACTCCGTAGTGTTTGATTTACCCGAATGTGAAGGGTCCCTTCCAAGTGAAACCATACCAAATCCTTTTGACCTCTACACCTCCACTCTAGAACCTGAATTGATTACTATCCATGCTTTGGTTGAGGTGTCAGAGAATTTTGATTTTCACTTGATTGAGGATATCGACGCTGGGAATATTTTGGATGATGAAACCGTGGATTTGGCTGAGTTTATCTCTTCAAGTCATCATCCCGATTCTTTAAATGTTTTTCCCGAACCCCATATGCGTCTTGATTTTGATGAAATGTGCATGGATAAGCTTAACTTTGAGGAAAATTTTGAGGATATTTTTGAGGAAGAAACAGTTCTAGATGATGAGTCGGATTTTCCAATTCATCCTGTTCCTTTCACTGACTGTACACACCCTCCTGAACCTTTAACCGATACCCTTCCTCAACCACTTCCCTCCACCCTTTCGATCATTCCGACCTTGCAAGAACCCGTATCATTTTCATTTCATATGTCTGGTTTACCAAGTTCGGCGTACCCATGGTTTCTCACGAACCTTGAGGGATTTGACCCAATCTCTCGACGGGTAAATATATTAGCACAATCGCTTTCCACACATCGGTCATCACAAATTGTGCTAATCTATTTACTCCATTTGCACCCTCAAGTTCGTATTCCACTTCTTTTTCCCTTCCGCCATTCTTCTTCCCCTCATCTACCAAGACCGCATTCCACTTCTCTCCACAAGCGGTCTCGCGTAATCTCCATTTCTTACCTCTTCACCTTCTTTCACCAACCACTGCTGTACCATGATAAAATCTTTGAATGGTTGGTGTTAACTTTTGGCCTGTGTAAGGCCTTGTATAGTTAGATACTGTTCTTTCCCCCCTAATCCTGAATTTCAACGCTTAACAGTGGAAACACTGTTTTACTTAAGTTTGGGGGGGACACTTTTTTTTTGTATATATTTTTTGTTTTCCTTTTTTGTATATAATTTGTTTTTAGGAAGCACCGGCAATTTTGACCCTCTTGGTATAGCCTGACAGTGAGGGCACTGTCAAGTTTAAGTTTGGGGGTGTGCTCGGTAAGCTTTCTTCCTTCGCATTCATATGTATATTTTGCATCTGCATATTAAATCCATAAAATCCATAAAAATCTGAAAATTTTCTAAAAACATAAAAACTTTTTGTCAAGTTAGCTTGTGGAAGAACTTTGATTCAACATTTCAACGGTTTTTGTTTGAAAAGATAGGAATAACTAAATCCTATGTTTGGATTTTGAAAACCTGAAAGATAACTCTCCTTTGAAGTTAACTATAGCTGATATACGTCTTTACATTACACTACACGTGTTGTGAGTCTTGGAAATTAGATGACAAGTCTTTTATGTTTAAAAAAAACTTTTAAATAAGATAAATGATTTTCTGAGGATCAAATAGGTTTGTTCTGAAATAAGTAATGTCAAGAATAGTTTATGAAGTAAAGCAAATATGAAGGAATGTTATGGATGCCGTAATTGGAGCTAAGTCTGAAAAATAACCCATCTAAAACTTGATTGGAATGATTACACACCAAACCCACTAAACACGTCTTTTATCCAAAAAAATATTTGAACTACCGGTTATACCTCCGTTCGTATTAAATCATCTGATTTTCACGACAAAACTGTCTTTTGTTTTCTGGACCTAGGTAACTTGAGTAATTAAGTCCGCTGGGGTGTTTCTACACCTAATGCCCTAAAACCAACTGGTTTGGGTGCATTGGCCCAAAGCTCGCTAAGAAGCCTAGAAAGTCCAGTTTTAAAACAAAGTCAAGCAAGTGTTCTCTCCGAGTTAAAATTCCTAACGGTTCTTTGTGTGAGAATAATCTTGATAAAAGACAGGCTTTTATAAAAATTTTAAACGGAGATATGAAGGTTTTATTCTATGATAAAGACTATTGCACAGTCACAGAGGTGTGTATGAAATGAAAACAAGAATAAGGTGGAGTGAAAAATACGACTTAGTTTCCTGTTAAGGAAGATAGAAATTCTGAAGTTGAAACCTTACTGGAAAACGAAACTTGAAAAATACTTAACTCTCTATAAAACTTATGTGATCCTTTTAAAATAGTTATCTGGGCTTTATTGTGTGACATAATGACTTTATTCGACATTTCGGGAACTTAACAACACTATTTGCACTGCACGTAAAGACATATAAAATCTGTAGTTAAATAAGAAGTGAGGTGTGAAAAATAAAGGTTCGATAGTCTAGACTTAGGATCATAGAATTGTTATTTTCTAAAACAAAACTTTAGGGGCTTGAATCTTAGTATTTTACAAAACTAGCTTGACCGGATTTTGTGGGTAGTATCCGCTGAAAACCCTCAGGAGACAACACTCCTCCTACTAGGGACACCTAGAGGTTTAACGGCTTGTTGCACATGCTCAGTGCAATCGCGTTCCCTGCGAAAGTGCGGTTATCATTTTATTTTTGTGAATAATTGGTTTTGCTCGGGACGAGCAAAAGTTAAGTTTGGGGGTATTTGTTCATACCAGATTATTGCATTTTATACCGCCCATTCTTATGCTCGTGTGTTTATAGGTAGGTGCTTGTAATCCGTGTTTGTTATATATTTGCAGGATACAGGTTTTCGGTTCTAAAACGGTGAAATTCATGGAAAACGCAACAATATCCGGGTTCCTGCCAACCACTGATAAAACACGGTCTCCGCTCTTCATCCGTATGTTACCAGATATCAGTTAAGAGACAAAATGTCAAATCAATGTCTCTTTCATGCACAAGGCTCAATGGTAGCACAAGATCCAAGAGATCTACGCGGAGCTCGAGGCAATCATGACAAAAGATATCCACAAAAAGTCCACCTTTCCTCAACAGAAATTCTGGAAGAATTGTGAAAGTAATTTCAGAAACTACATGTACCATACAACAGGGGACACCAAACCAGGAACCCACAAGAAATACCCATGCCCAACTCCACCAAACGGCCGCGGAAGCGCGGCCAAATGGGGGTTTTGGCCGCCCTTCCGCGGCCATGTGGGGCCCACTGGCCGACGGTTTTTGGGGGTATTCTTGGGATTTCATTTCTGGGCTGTTGATTGCCCTAGAACTCAAACTCCCTGCCTATAAATACAGCAGAACTGAGCTTAGCCAAGTGTGATTCTGGGTATTCTTTTGTTCCTCTTTCTTTTGTAGTTTTTAGTTCTTTTTCTTCTTCTTCTTCATTCCTCTTCCATGAATTGTAGTGAGAGCTTTTTATGGATGTGAATAAAGATGAGGGTTTTGTATCATTCTCTTGTGCTTCTTCTTCCCCTTTGAGATTTTTGCTTTCTCTTGCTCATTCAACCTCTTCATTGAGCTTGAATGGTTAAGGGTTAGTTATTGATCTCAAAGGTCGTATTTTCTCCCGGGACTAGTTCTTCACTTCACATGCGTTCTCTACCCTTCCCTTGATCTTGCAACCTCTTCATTGAGCTTGCAAGTTTAAGGGTTGGCTATTGAGCACATGCTTGGCTTGGGTTCTACTTCCGTGTTCTTTTCTTGTTCTTTTTATTACTCGCTTTTTATTACTTGTCTTTCTATTTCATGCAATTTTATTCATGCTCTTTATTACTTGTATCTTTTCTTTTCTTTGTTCTTTTCTTTTTGTTCTCTTTTGTTTATTTTGTGAATGTTGTAATTATTGTTGTTGTTAAGAATTAATACAGTTTTATAAGTTAACATTTCCTTCTCATCTCCTTTTCCCGTTATTTTCCTTTTGAACTCCGCCCAAACCATACGCAAGCGCTCCGTTAGGCACCGTACCCTGACAAGGTAACGGTGATTCCTAACCACGACCGGTTGCGTTCGGTTTGGCCGGAGGCGAAGGCAAGAGACAAGAACGGAAGGACAAGGGTAAATAAGCCGGATTCCTCGAATACCGCGCTTAAATCCCCTAATCCACGTTGTTGCCGATTGCTTAGCTTCAATTGGTCAAGACTCGGCTCAAAGGTTTTGAGTACGGATTTCTTAGCTTATAATTTCGTATTTTCTTAACAACTTTATACTTGCAGATAAACACATAGGTTAGAACAAACAAACATACAAGATTCTTTATTGACTCGTCTAAAGCAAGAAGGTAAGATAACACCATCTCCCTGTGGACCGACCCGTGCTCACCGGCTAGCTGCAAAGCGACACCGTCCTGATCGCGGTTACACTTAAATTCTTTCATCCGACACGCCATCGGCGTGCGATCAAAACCTTATTTTTTTTTTCATTTTTCTGCTAACTCTTGAACTCCCCATAACCCCTGCACTATTTAAATTCCCTGCACATTTACAGAGCAAATTAAAACCCCATTTAATCTATTTTTTTAATACAAATTTTAATACACCCTTTAATTCCTAAACCCTAATTTTTCCTATAAATACCACACCTCAAATCACCCCCCCCCCCACTCTCAAATCTCTGCCCAAACTCTCAAGAAAATTCTCAAGACTTTTTGTGTGCAAGTAGAGTTAGCAAAGGGCGAAGCTCCGACGAACTTTCGACGACGATCCGAGGAGTTTCCGGCGACGAAACGATGCAGCGGTGCTTCCCCAATCTTCCTCTTCCTCTTCTCTTGACCCTAAACCTGTAAGTCCCACTTCTCTCTCTCTTTCACTATTCTCAAATTCTTAACTCTTAAAACGTGTCGGAAGCGGAGTTATTCGGCTTCCGATCCTCTTTTCTTTCAAAAAAATATACAACATTTTCTTAATAACAAATTTACAACTTTTGATATATTGTGTAATACTCATTAACTAAGACAATATAACAAGTTTGAAATTAAAATGATAACCATACCAAATTTTATTCTATTTTTTATATTACAATACCAAATACTAAAACATTTCAATAATCAGCTCAAATCAACGGGGCTCCGAATTCACGAAAGATATAGAAATACTACAGCGCATCGCGCGCGCCCGAAAACGAGTATGAAACTCAAAATCGAACTCCGTCAAGCGTCATGCAAATTATCGGATTTGCACGCATATCATCGGAGTTACCATTGAGATACTGATCTCGAAATCCACCACTGAAATCCAGTATGCACTAATCAAATACTATAATACGTGTATACTACGCATCTTTGGAAAATCTCCTAAAACAGAATAAAACACATGCAAAATCTTTTCTGAATAACCGTGTGATGCGTAACTCACGGCACAAGTAACGGACGCTCATTTGTAAAGTAATAAATATATGTTCATATAGGTTTTGCTAAAATATACGTTTTGCCCTTTTGAAATATCCCAAAAGGTTTTCCTTTTAAAATTTCGTGTCACTCACGGACACATAGGAAATAGCGAGACTCTAGCTCCTTTTTGAAAACCTCTTGTTAAACTTTTAATGCATGCAAAATACTCAGGTACTGCCCTCAGGTCAGTCCTGTTCGGTTACTACATAATATAGTGCTCATCATGAAAACGAGATGCTCAAGAGCAAAATCAGCCTCAAAAGGCGTATCCAACAATCACGTGTGTCTGGTGCGCATGAAAATCAAATCCAAATACAAGTGCCACAATATGCACAAAAGTAAAACTAAGCGCAACGGGTGTGCACGACAACAATATCTAGTGCATTTATAGTGCACGAAAATCTCAATCCAGTGCATCCTGTGTGCACAAAAGCCACATCTCATATCATGCGTCCAACATGCGTGAAAATCCAAATCAAGTGCATCCGTCATGCACAAACGAAATCCAAATCAAGTGCATCCGACGTGCACAAATAAAATCCAAATCAAGTGCATCCAATATGCATGAATGAAAATCCCATCCAATATGCATGGATAAAATCCAAATCAAGGGCATCCAACATGCAAGAGTAAAATCTTACTCAAGTGCATCCAATGCGCACAAAATCCAATATCAAGCGCCTAATATGCGCAAAAATCCAACCCGCACGCGTCAAGTCCAAATAAATGCCCAGTGCGGTAAAGCGCACGAAAAACGAACGTCAAGTGCAACGTGCACAAAAACATGAGTCTGGCGAAACAAATGCTCAAATACATAAATCGGGTGCAACCAAGGTACGGAGTATAAATATAGTGCAACTAATGCACGATATACCCATCCGGTGCAACAAACGCATGAAATGCAAATCTAGTGCAACAAAGGCACGAAATACGAATCTGGTGCTACAGATGCATAGAACACAAATCCGGTGCATCCAGTGTACGAAATACAAATCCGGTGCATCTAGTGCACGAAACATAAATCCGGTGCATTCAGTGCACGAAATACAATTCAATAACTCCAATGCGTAAAAAGCAACACCGAGCGTACCAGGGTGTATAAAATCATAAACGTGTGCAACTGCGTGCAAAAACCATATATCAATGCACTGCAAGCATATGTAAGCTATGCTGAGCGCACAAATCAAATCGAGTGCGTACCACATGCACAAAATCAAATCAACCGTATGAAATCCACGAAATCATAAACACGTGTAGCCAAGGCACAAAACCGATATCAAGTGCAATAGATATGCACAAATTGCAAACCAATGTAGCGGTGTATAAAACATATGTCAAGTGCAATAACGATACATAAAATGTAAATACCCAGTAGGTGCAGCCATGGTGCACGAAATCAATATCATGAAACTCAATTATCAAAACTCAAATCCAAGCGATATAAGCGTGATACTCGGATCACAAACGCAAATTGCAACAAATGACATTAAGGTACACTTCCTGCAATGTCGAAAAATATCAGTGCGTCCAAAACTGGCAGAGCAAGAACATCTGCTTACCTCCTGCTTACGGTCTGGCACTCCTATTGTCATCTCTCGGCCAATTTGTATGATCACTCATAAATCAGCACGTCACTGGCGTCGGCCTCTGGCCCTCTGAATATATGTGACACGACTGGTCCTCGGTGCAAATTTTATCGCAGCAGTGTCCTGGAAGGAACCTGCTCAGGGTCTCTTCCGATCTCGCCTATGCCGAACTATATGGAGGCTGGTACTCTTGCATAATCTTTTTTCGTTTTCTGGACATCTGTGTTTTCAGCACAGCATTTTCTCGGGAACTGGACGTATCCCAATACCTCTGTATACATATCAGGTCTCTAATCTCGACGGGGAGTAACAACAGCTCGTCAGCATCTCGCACGAACCCCTGGTTCCACTCACCTTTATTATCGTCCACTTCGACATCACGTCACGCTATTTGTGTACTGCAATGGTTCTCGGCTATAGTCAATCCGGAGTCTTTCACACGGACTGGAAATCATGAACTCGGTATTTTTATCACTCTGTAGAAGATCTCTAGCCGAACACGTCCTCGGGAACTCGTCCCAACCATCTGAGGAATACTCAATACTCGTCCATTCTCGATCAACTCACAACGCATCTGGGTGAGGTCCTCTATCCGAAACTGGTCAGCTTGCTGATATCTTATCACATGATATCCGGACGACGTTAAACGTTTTGATCGATTCATCAAACTCCCATAATTCCCCGAAAGTTCAACACCAGTGCACAGATTAATAATATCCAGTACACGCCACAGTACCTATGGACCAACCGTAGAAGGGCAAACCCAAGCCTCACTGATGGCACCGCTAAACTGCAGCAAACCCTAAAGTTCAAAAGCGGTTCCATGGTCATCATGTTGAGTTAGAGTTTCATTCTTCTAGAGGGTCTACAGAATTACTTGCATGTTCCTTCGAATACCTTAAACTTGGAAAAATGGGTTTCTGATATTCGTTTGAAATTTTTAACTTCGCCTAGACGACATGCGAATACCTTTCGTCCGCATGCTAAGCAATGCCTCAATCCTCCAGGAAAGACGATACATAAACGGTCGTCTCTGGATTGGTCTACTCTAGATCTGAGTAAGGCTCTCCACATTGGAAATCTTCAACTCAACTGGGCCTACATCGGCGCATCAATCTGACAAATCACCTTCGTCTCTCAACTCAGGATAGACTAGCTATCATCTGGCGCATCTCTGCCTGGAAGCTCCAGCGATCTCAGCTCATAAAGTCTGGAGGCGACATCCTATCAATCTCAGCAACAGCTGGGTCATCTGTCTGCACGGTAGACAACATCACAATCTCTGAGATATGCGATACATCAACAGTCCTCTCACAATTGGCAGCCTCTATCAATGGCCCAATCATACGGTGGAAAACCAAACACTCGGCTCAATAAGGGGTCATAACACAACACTACATCGAGACGTTCCCATGTCTCCAGAAAACACAATGGTCAGTCCTCGTCGATGACGAGCTCGCCCTGACCGCAACACTAGCAGCAGCTCAATCTGCGCTCAAACCATAGTGACAGGAACCTCAAGCGTGTATCGATGAAAACAGATCAAGGGCATGAAAGGAAGCGACAGATCCAGAATGGATACATGATCATAAGAAGAAACAACATCAATGAAAGTATGATCATGGAACGAACAGAATCAAGGATCTCAAATGGATGTATAATCATGGGTACGAAGAGAATCACAGATCTCAAAATATGTACATTCTAAGGGTTCTTAAGTGGAGTATCGTATCGTAAATATGTCGCGGAACATACGTACGGTACGTCACTCTACTCAAGCTACCTACTCCATCAATCACGGTCAACCTATGAAATGAAAGTTCGGGTCTAATACCCCTCCCCCCGTTCAAATCTAAGTTCTGTAAGGTCAAGTCTAGGTTCCGAAATAATTTACGCCCCAGACACCACATAGTCAAACCTAAACTCGAACAATGGTTAAACCTAGCGCTCTGATACCAAATTTGTCACAACCCGAAATATTAGCTCGTGACCGGCACTTAAATCACGCCACGTCTAAAGGCGTAACGTAATTCAAGTAAGCCGAAACCCATAAATCTAAACCTTTTTAAGAAAATAAAAGAGGTGAAGTTTTGAAAATAAGTTATGATGAAATCAAAAGTTTTCCTAAATACATAAACAATGGAACATAAAAATGTAAGTGGGTGTTACTAGTTGAAAACATGTTTCGACTTTTATAAATTTGGGCAGCACCTCCTTTGTATTTTTTTTATCCAAAACCACAATACATGATAATATAAAGGCATCCCCAAGCGGGAGCTAGCTCTTCGCCAATAGGCGGATCCACAACCATGCAAAGCATAAATATAAGTATACGACGCCCAACGGCGAAATTCACCACAAAAGATAAAGAAATAAGCAAGACATCAAAACCACAAGTAGCGGAATACCCCTCGTTCTAAGTCTCGCAACCATAAGTCTCACTAAGTCTCATTACTTATACAAATACTAGTTTGATTGATGAAGTTGACTAGATACAATATGAATAATTAATACAAGAGGGGTACGATCCAATATGTACCACCTACCAAAGCAATCACCCGAATGCAACTGTGTGCCAGCGATACCGCTACTGATCCATGCAGTCAACCTGCAAGAACTGTGGCACAACGGGGGTGAGTTGCTAACTCGTGAGTAGAAACATATCAACAGGTAGAAATCGAATAAACGACGACTCTTAGGTCAACTGTATCATAAAGGTAATACTATGATATCTAGGGTGACCGTATCTGCATATGTGCTAATAACATAAATAAACACCTATCAGCATGTGGATATCATCCAACCAAAATAATCAATGGCTTTAAGCATATGGATCTCGTCCACGTGTCAACCGATGACACAACAATATCATGCATGTAAATATCATAAAAGTGTATGCATGAAAGTATGAGGATATAAATCAACGTGTGTCCCTCGCGACACATCAAAATCATGGAACCTGAGTCTCCAGCATCGACACTCGAAATATTATGAAACCCGTGTCCAGCATCAACACGTAAATCCTCATATCTCGGGCTCCATCAGTCCGGATCGGCCCTCGGGCTCTGTCTGCGGGATCGGCCCTTGGGCTTCGGCAGAACGGGTAGGCCCATATCCATCTCTCAACTCTGGTCGGTATCCTCTGGATAATCGCCAGGTCCAACCAATCACCGGTAGGTAGTGCCCATCCTGCCAGGCTCATCGTCTACACTACGAAAATCATTTCTCGCCTCGGGGAACCATACCGGGTCTACCATGATCCCGCAAACGGATCGTTCACTCCTCGAATCGGGTTTCACATATTACACGTCTCAGAACCGAGAAAACGCATGGTGGACGCACTGAAATATCATATCAAGAGAAACCGGGTTTTTAAAATAATACATACTTTCTTTCGAAATAACCACAGTTCTCAAATCCAGAAATCTCATGAAAACAACATATCTCAATGCGTAAAATCAATAAGCATGATGTATGCGACATATAACAAAAATGTAAGCATATCCATATATCATGCAATATGGAACAGTAATATGCACACAACAAGGGAAAACCGCTCTTTTAAATGAATCCAGTTTTAAAATATATCCCGCGGTTCCCAATTTCTCCAAAATCAAATGCAATATCGTATAAAGGTGTATATGTAACCATAGCATGTAAATTATGCAAGGAGTTATCTGATGATGCAGCAGTTCTACTGTGTAGTGACATAGCAATTATTGATGATGAATTGTGTGAGCCGACCAATCTGTGTAAGTGCATCATACGCATCATCGATAATGGTATAGGTGTACTAGCACAGGTATATATGATGCAATGAGAATAACATAAATGTAGCATAAGGTAAATCGCCAGCTAAATGCTATAAGGTATACGTATCTAACATGACCGAGCCGATGAACCTATCAATCGGCATCCAGCCTCAAAACATCACGTACGACATAATCCATCGTACGACATTCTCTAGTCAAGGGTATGGATCAATCATCAAGTCAAGTCATCACGTACGGAAAATTATCGTACGGCGGCATTAAACCATTAGGGATCCTATCAACCTATACAACAATGAGGGTACAGACCTAACGTCATGTACGACATATCACTCATGTTCCACAACATTTATATATATCTATATACCTATATCCCCGGGTCACATCCATAGAAATCTCATATCAGGGGACCGGCAAGGATATCAATCATCTCAAATCGACTCGCATCCGTATACCGACATATCAATCAAGTCATCATATCACATCGTATATTCCTTTCATCGCATTTATATCCCACGTCAAGTCAATTTTTATATATACATTCTACCTTATTAATTTAGTTTCAGGCTACTCTAAAACTCATACTTATTCTAGTGGAACTACATGTCTATAAGTCGTGATTCACCTTCACTTTTCATATCCCTAAAGCTTTCATCCCTTATCTCAATATAAAAATATTCAATCACTCATATCATCTCTAACTATCTTTTTAACCATATCTCTAGTTTTCTAATCTAGGTTTCTATGACTGTATCCTATAGATCGGTTTCCATTTATAATTTGTGGGGGTGCTATACGCCATCCACCCAACTTCCCCCCGTAGATATAGATCTACTCACCTTGATCCTTGCTTTCCAAAGTTGATGATGCCATGTTCCGTTGCCTCGGAATCCACGCGAAGGTACCTACAATTCAACACATATCGCAAAATACCATTAAAATCGAATCTGGAAAACCAATACGGCACGCGGTGCGCTCATAGGTTAGAACCTATAGCCTACGCATGCAAAACAATCAAACCACCCTTATTGTTGACGTACAAACGCCCCACAACTAAATACAATACCAATTACCAAAACCAAGCATTCAAAATACGGAAAACATAACCAAAAATCACACCAATGTGCTCCCAGATTTCACCCTAGGCCAAACTAGGGAAATTTGCATATAGGGTTGCTCTAGATATCACCTAAGGGACTCACCAACCAAAATTCATCGAATTCCACTAAAATGTAGCCGCAATTTGCGGCCACAATGAATAAATCTGCGGCTGGATTACTGCATTAGAGGCTAGGGTTTCAGGTGGGGCTTCTAGGTTGCCTGCTCGTATTACTGTCAAGGGAACTTTATTTACAATAGTCTCGGGTCCTCCCAGATCTCTAAATACCATCACTAAATCCACAAAAACCCGATATCGACAAATCTAAAGTTCGTATCTTGGTTTCTATACTCAATTCCAGGTCTTATAACAGCCACTAGAGTTCACCAAATCCACACTTTCACCCAAAACCTCTCTAGGGATTTCTAACTTCAAAATAACCAAACCAAAACCACTTCTAAACTAACTAGAATGCAAGAAACTAAAAACTAACTAAATGGAAAGAAATATACCTCACTTGGGCAACTCAAGAAAACCCTAGATTGCCCAAAGTCTCCAAAATCCGACTTTTCTTGGTCCAATGTGTAGAGGATGAAGTATGGATCATCTTTTGTGAAGGGAGTATAGGATTTTGGTGAGGGAATTGAGATGGATCTTGGGGTTGAAGGTGGAAGAAGAAGATGAAGGGAATAATGGGGAGGGGAAAATGAATGTGGCTGCCCCTCTCTCTCTCTCTTCTTATTCTCTCCCTCTCTCTCTCTCTCTTTTCTCATTCTCATGCCTCTCTCTCTCTCTTTCCAATCATCTCTTTTTAACCCTTTTCTTTTCTTTTTCTCCTACTCATTAAGACCAAACACATAACACAAATGAAATGAAACAACAAGCAACATGTCATGGTGTACTAGTCATGAAAAAATTATAGAAACACGGATTTGGCTTAGTCGCGATTAGCGGTGCTCTAATCGGGTAAAATTTTAAACCTGCATATAATTAATTATAAAAATCCCAAATCCAATAAATATATTTTTAAATGAATAAATCATTTTAATTTCCAATTATTTCACAAATATTGGTATATATTTATACCGTTTTACGAAAATCCCAATTTCGTAAATCGGGTAGTTTTCGCGAAATATATTATTTTAATATTAAATCCCAAAAATAATATTTTATATTTTTTTGAAATGTTACACTACCTCCGACTTATAAAAACATTTTTCTACAAGATATGTATTTTAACAAATCTTTATAATGCGCCACTACAACCTATTTCGGGGAACCCGTTCGGGATGGTGTAGATTATGGCACATCCTCGGGCTTAATAGTGTGAGATGCAGACTTCTGTAAGGAGCATACGGTCTCGAAAGATTTAAAATACAATTTTCTTTAGAAAATATGATTTCTATTATAAATAAAATTTATATTTTTAATAAATAAATATATATGTAATTAATATCAAAATATCTATTTTTAATATTTATAATATTCCACATTTCTAAAATTCAAGAAAAACATCTCATTTACAAGAAAATACCAAACAATTCCAATATTACAAATAAATACCATATATTATGAAAAATATGTTTTATTCACTAGAAATTTCATATTGATAAAATATACATCAATGAAAACTTTAAAGACGATAATAAATTACTTGAGGTGTATTTTGAAAATTGTACAAAATTATTTTTACATAAAACCCCCTCAGGTTATACTAAATTACAATAAGGACCCTAGTAAACATAGGTTTAAGCGGGACCAGTCTCTTGAGCCTCACGGAGCCGGAGATATGGGTCCTTGCCTATTTAAGGTAGACAACTTAACAAACGGTGTTATCAACACGGTAATCGTCTTCTAAAAAAACAAAATCCTAGCGTCCATGTGCAGCGGTTACCGATAGCACTAAAACATAATTCAGGATTCAATTTCTTTTCAAATTGTCTGACTCAGATCGAGTCTCAATATAATCAATCTTACTTGAATATGATTCAAGTACAAATTACAAATTCAACATGAATCCATGAATCTATATATTCAATCTAATCAATCTATATTGACTGAACCAAACCATGGATATATTCCATCTACATGTTCATCCATTATATCCGTTCCATTACTGATATCATGGTTTCGGCAAGTCATCCATCTATATACAATATACAAATCAAACAATGCATCAATACAATCAAGACATCGCGGGGTTTATAAGGGGTAGATTGCTACGGAAGGTGTTAGAAGTGGCACGAGACAGCAACCATAAAAACACCTAACCTGAATTCAATTGCCGTTGTACCGTGGCTGAATGGTTCCTTGTACTCCATATATTGTAGTCTCTGTTCTAGTGAGACTCCTCTCGTATACACTGGCCTCTTCTGTACCAAGCTACAAACAACAGCGTTAACATTAAATACAACATTATAATGATATACTCTCTATTCTGTCTATTCCATTCTCGTCTATTTACGGGACTTACTGAGCAATTTGTTCGCTGACGACATTCTCTTTCTTCTTCTTTGGAATGTCGTCAGGTGTTTCGGACTCACTGTTGATCGAGCCCACCGGCGAGGATTTGGACCAGCTAGCTTTCGACCCGGAGCTCTAGTTACTTGTACATTTTATTTCAGTACTTTCCATTTCTGTTATGCCACTGTTTAGGCATTTCTTTGCATTCCATGTATTTACTTTTCAGATGTATTGTAAAAAGAAGAATGTTAATAAATAAAGTTGCTGTTCAATTATATCTATAGTCTTTGTCTCTTGTGCATTTTACTTATATTGCTTAGATACGCTCAGCTTGTTTACTTCAGAGTAAATACGTAGCGGAATCGTCGCATCCTCTGCCCGTACACCGGGAAGCGGTGCGTGACAGGTTTTGTTGGTGGCCCATACAGGTCAGACCTGTATGGAACCCTACCATGCAGTTCAGTTCTGCGTGAACAACGTAAGCAATATAACACAAGAACCAGCAACTGAAACATTCTTTACAATTCATACTTCTTCATTTCATATACTTTGAATCTGTCCCAATCCAAATATTTCTTTCAAGGTTATGGATTCCCCAAACAATACCAGCACCAACTTCAACAACACTCCACTTCCCCTACCGATTACACCTGCCGTAGCTGCTCCGATCAACGAGCAGACGGTTCTGCTTGAGGCAATCCGCGGCCTCCTGGAAGGATAGCAGTATCAGACTGCTATCCTGATGAACCGACCAGAGGCAGAAGCACTTGGGGTGAAGCAATTCAGAGCTTTGCACCCCAAACAGTTTGCAGGAAGAGAGTTCCCTCTAGAAGCCGAGGAATTGTCACGACCCGACAGAGCACGTGACTGGCCCTTGAATTATATGAAGTCTATAGGACCTCATCTAATCCAAGTAAGCCAAAACCCCAGAAATCTAAAACCATTTTAAGGAGTAAATGAAGAAACCTAATTTTTTTTAGAAGCAAGAAAACATGTTTAAAAGCAAGGTTTTTAAATAAGTAAGCCGAATATGCATTTTTAAAATCTCTAGTCTTTTCTGAAAATTTCGGCAGAGTTTCCTTTGTAAATACTGGCCCTAAACGGGGTACAACATGAATAATATATATACAATGATAAAAGGCATCCCCAATCGGGAGTTTGCTCTTCGTCAATCGACGGTCACAACCACGCAAGCAATAAATATACAACGCCGAAAGGCGAGGATCAAAACTTAAAAGGAAACTCAAAATCAGCATGAAAATCATAATACTACAACGCGCGACTCTAAGGTCGAAATAATACATAACTGGTTTTCTAAGTCTGAAACAATATACAAGTTTGGTTGATGGAAGTACTAGATACAACTGAATAAAATAAATATAAGGGTGGTTACGATGCGAGTGAACCCACCTACCAATGCAATCACCCAGAGAGGAAGCAGTGTGCCAGAAAAGCCGCAAAGAACCTGTACGGCAAAACCTGCAAGAAACTGTGGCACAACGGGGGTGAGTTGCCAACTCGTGAATAGAAAACATCACAGAGTAGAAATCGTATGTATGACACAATCCTAGGTCAATACGATCAATATATATATATATATATATATATATATATATATATATATATATATATATATATATATATATATATAAACCTCAAATGAATAAGTCTGAAGCATGATAAAGTGGCAATGTAACATCTATACATGAGTGTAGTGCCAAGTGCTCGTGCCAGTGCCTCAGGTAGCAACATATCATAAATATGAGGTATGATCAATGTCGACTATATCATGAAGTCTATAAGTATATGGATATCATCTAACTATGTAATCAATGTCATCAATGTCAACTATATGTATGTGGATCTCGTCCACGTGTCACCCAATGACAATAAGCATCATGCATGTAAATATCATAAAGCATATGCATGGAAATATGAGGATATAAATCAACATGTGTCGTTCGCGACATATCAAATCATGGAACCTGGGTGTCTAGCATCGACACTCGAAAATATCATGAAACCTGTGCCCAGCATCGGCACATAAATCCTCATATATCGGGCTCCGTCAGTCCGGATCGGCCCACGGGCTCCGTCAGTCCGGATCGGCCCGTATCATCTCTCGTCTCCGGTCGGTATCCTCCAGATATCCGCCGAGCTCCAATAATATCACCGGTTGGGAGTACTCCCCTGCCAGGCTCACCGTCCAACATATACGAGTCTTCTTGCCCCGGGGCACCTCACCGGGTCCACCATGTACCTGCAAACGGTGCCTACCTCTCCTCGAATTGGGTTTCACATGTCGCTCTCAGAACCGAGAAAACACATGGTGGACGCACTGAAATATCATATCAAGGGTAACCGGGTTTTTAAAACAATACATACTCTCTTTTGAAATACCCACGGTTCCCAAATCCAGAAATATCATGGAAACAACATATCTCAATCCGTATAATCATAAAGCATGATGTATGCGACATGTAAAAGAAATGTAAGCATATCAGTATATCATGCAACATGGAATAGTAATATGCACATATTTAGGGAAACCGCTCTTTTAAAATGCATCAGTTTTAAAGAGTATCTTGCGGTTCCCAAATCTCCAAATCAAGCCAAAATCATCTATGTATGTGCAATTACGTATGTATACACGTATGAGTGTACAATAGGTATGTGCACAAGTACGAGTGTACAATAGGTATGTGCACAAATATGAGTGTACAATAAGTATGTACACAAGTATGCCATGCAAGGGGTCATATCCTGAATGCAACAGCCCTACAGTGTAGTAACATGGCAATTATCGATGATGGAGTGTGTGAGCCGACAAGCAGGTGTACGTAGAACATATGAATCATCGATAATGGTGCTGGTGTCCTAACATCATGGTTTTGATATAATAATAATCATGTTTAAACATGCAATGCGATGCAAAAAGCAAGAATATGCGGCAAATGAATAATAAACACGACAGTGTAGTATCTACATCAATGTATCTATGTCATACTGTTTTGCCATTTGAAAGAAGACAAATATGTTTTTTTTTGGAAAATAAGGGCTACGGTGTTTTTAAGAAAAGATGCATCTTTTGAAATATCCGTAGAATCCCCTTGCCTGTCTTTAAGATACTCCCGATTCGTTAGTTTTGAAATAGGTATGACATCGGTCTAGCCTAACATCTACTAAGCAAACTACAGATCTAACTAACAAGCTAATCGGGAGGGGTATGGAAACCACCTAAATCTGAGTCGATATATATATATATATATATATATATGTATGTATGTATATATAAATATAAAAGTCGGTGATCCCGCCTCAAAGGTACCGCGTACAATACAATATCATATGACATCCTCGAGTCATGAGTGCGGATCTATCATCAATATAAAGCTCGTATGGTAAATCATCGTACGGCATCCCAAAAGCTGGGTATGGGTCAATATCACATTCATCTCATCAATTATCTGGTATCCTTGTCATCATATCTCATGAACTGGGGTACTGATCTAAGTCTAGTACGACTAATACCATCTATATAAATGCGGGTGGAAGACACACGTCCAAAGGCCCGCTAAAATCTCATGGCACTATGCCCAATCTCATCGACTCATCTCCAAATATCATACACTATCCTCATAATCCAGGTATAAGTACAACAAATAAGCATGTGTATGCGTGTGGGTGTAAACCTATTCTAGGGTTCGCAACTAGGAAACTATACTAGTTTACTTCTAAACCCGATTCTATCCATAGTACATCTAATCACACTTTGAATATCTATGACACACATAACACTATCATATATATAACTATAGTATGTATCTAGTATACTAAATATCGAACAGCGGGGGTGTTATACGCCATCCACCTGACTTCCCCCGTAGATATAATTACTCACCTGCATCCTGCGTGTCGGTGTCGATGTCGCCTTCATCTTTTTCATCATATGGAACCCTTGTGAAGGTACCTATAAGATAGCATAATCGCAAATACATATTAAACTCACATCGGAAAACCGAAACGACACGCTAAGGCCTATAGGTTAGAACCTATGGACTACGCTTTCAAAACCATCAAACAACCCTCGATATCGTCGTACGAACGTCAAGTGATCGAGGTAAAACACAAATACGAGAATCCAGAATTCAAAATACGCAAAACGAAACTCCGAATCAAAACAGCAAGTCAGGAAAAAGGCTCCAGATTCTACCCTAGATCAAATTGGTCGATTTTGCATATGCCAGGGGTCTAATTTACTGGAGATGGGGCCATGGAAGAAACACGAACCCAAATGGGCCAAGTCTGGCCGCAATTTGCGGCCAGAGGGATTAAATCTGCGGCTGTAGTGTAGAGTCGGGGGCTAGGGTCTTAGGGTTAGCTTCCTAGGTGCCTGCATATCTCTCTGTGTTTGCAAAAAAAAAATTCAGAGTCTCCGAGTGATAGCAGATTTCATTTAACCCTCACAGAATCCATAAATTTCCGATATCGGCTTTTCTAAATCCGTATTCCGGGATTCTAGTCTCTGGTTTAGGTCTGAATTCTAGCACTAGGGGGTTTGTGTGTCCTCTACTGAGATCAATTTCCCATTACAACTCAAGAATTCCAAAACCCTTAACTAGAATTTTCCTAAGTCCACTAAACCACTCAATATCGACATGAAACATGTATGGATGCGTAAGGAATTAAAACACTACACTAATGGTGCAGAAATTACCTCCTTTGGCAACTCAAGAAAATTCTTGAGTTGCCCCAAGTGTCCAAAACTTGATTTTTCTTGGTCCAATGTGTTTCCCTTGAGCTCATGCATTTTTTTAATGAAAAGGAGATGGGGTTTTGAGATGTTTATTGAGGTGATTTGAAGAGGTAGAGAGGGGGAGAGAATGAGGCAGCAGCAACAGAAGCAAAGAAAGAGAAGAGAGAGAGGAAAATGAGTGAACAAAAGAAGAGGGGATGGCTTAAGACATGGGTTGACCCCTCACCCACTCTTTCTCTCTCTTGCCCATTCTTCACTATTCTAATCATATCCTTTTCTTTTCTTTTCTTTTCCTTTTCCTTTCCTAATAAATCAACAACCATGCTATAAAACATGTAGGAAAGCCATGAAAAAAAGTAACAAGTGTAAAAATGATACGGTGCATGTTTTGCACAAAATAAGCTTAAAACGCGATTAGTGATTTTTAATCACGATTAGCACTAAATTAGCATATAATTAATCATAAAAACTTAAAATTTGCATAATTCACATAAAACACCTTCTTTTAGTAATTTCCATAATTTTAAAAAAAATTCCCAATTTTATCGGTATTTAATTATACCGCCTTATTAAAATATTCAATATTTTATTATTAAATTATAAAAATTCCCAAAAATAATATTTTATTTTTTTTTTGAAATTTTACAGGAATGGGCTCAGAGCATTGAATATGATCTGCCAGTGGCACAAGTGCCAGAGATAGCTTGGGTTCGTGTGGCGAAACTGCAGCTCACAGACAATGCACGGGTTTGGTGGAAGGCGGAAAAAATCCGTCTTGATCAACCCATCGAATGGAAGACTTTCCGTGACATGTTCGATGCAAAATACTTCCTTGAGACTGCTAGGTTCGACATGGAACAGCAGTTCATCCATCTGCAACAAGGTTCAATGTGGACCAAGTCAGTAGATGAATATGACGCTGAGTTCACCATACTCAGTCGGTAAGATATATCTCAATAATTCAATTTTTCAATATATCACATACTACACAGCTAACACAATACTTTAACAGATTTGCGGCACACCTGATACCGACGGATGAGATCAGAGCTCGTCGATTTTAACAAGGGTTAGACCCGGAAAACCAGGATGCATTAGCCACAGGAGATTTTCCGACTCATGAATCGGCTCTAAAAGCTGCCCGCCGTTATAAGGCAGTGGTATAGATGAGGAGCATATCTCAATCTGGTGGAGTTAAGCGTCCTACCAATCAGATGGCAGAAGGAGCTTCATCAAGGCTATCTTTTGTGCCTAGGAGGCCGGGAATACCAATCAACCGGCCCAGCCCAGCCTTTTGCACATACTGCAGGAGAGATGAACATCTGATGAAAGACTGCCAGCGAGCCAACCGTCTTTGCTCAGTCTGTGGCTCAACTACTTATGATATTGGGTCTTGTCCCAGAAGACACAACCCGATTACTGCACCCAGGCCAGCAATCACTTACCAGCAGAGACCTGAAGGAGTTTCTACTGCACCACTACAAGGGTTTAGTAGCATCACACATGCCATTCCTTAAGTTTTTAGGGTGCTAGAGAAACTAACCTAAGGATCATACTAGAAAAGCTAGGGTAACAAAACTTTAGACACTTTCACAAGAAGTAAAAGCTAGGTTTAGGGAATACAACCTTTGTAGCTCCCTACGCTAGACTCCTTGGCAACTTAGGGTTTGAAAGAAGCTTGCTTGAGGTCCTCTAAGTCTACGACGATCCACCCGGAGTCCTCTTTGTCCAAGCTAGAAGCTATACTAGATCAAGAGAAATAGTTGAAACCAACACTCTAAACTAGTTGGCTAGAGTAGTGTAGAATGTTGATGTGGTTTCTTTTCTCACTTAAAGACCTTAACTTGAACACTCTTTCACTCACTAATGGAAGCTAGAGAGCAAGAGAGAGGAAGAAGAAGATGAAGGCAATATGGGAGCTCAAGATAATGATAAGCTTAGGTTAAAAGATGAGAAAAGAAAATATATATATTTTCTTCTTCTCACCTTTAACCCTAGTTAAAAAATATCTAGATATTTTCTTTAGGATGAAAAATGGCCAAGGAAATATAACTCATGGTTAAGTCAAGGGTGAGTGGAAGAATAAAATAATTAACCATGAATTAATTTCACTTTCATTTTCTTTTCCAAAAGGAAATATCATTATATTAAATAACAAGGTGTGAGTTTTATATTGCCACCATCTCATATATCAACAACCATGATAGAATAAGTGTATGCATGTATGTGTGCATGCACATCTATATGTGCAACAAAAAGAGCATGTGCATACATGCATGCATACTACAAAAGACAAAAGGGTCTAAAGTGAAAAGCTAATGGTCAAAGATAAATCAACACTTGGTTTAGCAAACCAGTCATATCACATACGACCCGACCAATAGCAAACCACTCGATTAATATACGGTATCACATACGCGCATTTAATCGGGTCCCCGTTCATATCTTATATGCACACCACATCGTTTCGCCTGGACTAGGTAACTCCATTGTGGGACTTTAAGACTCGTCAATACGCCGACAGTGGGTGATGATCATATCAAGCACCCCCAAGCCGCAAGAGGTCAGCTAAACGTAACGGCCACCCGGGTATTGAGCGATCAGAAGAAAACAAGCGAACCTGTCACAACTCCCGTCGAGCCAACCGGCAACATTACCGAACGGTCCGGTCTCTTCGTCAGATATGCTGTATATCGAGTTTAGGGATGGTAACGTCGACCCCAATAACTCAATAAGTCGTGCCGATGAATAGTCTATAACAGATCGAGAAACTACTGATAACATTTATCAGTAAATCTCAACAGCCCTGGCCAGGGACTTACTGATATAGCCAATCGAGCACAGCACAACATCAACCCCTAATACCGGGAGAGACGAAACCCCTCCTATCGCTCATCGTCTTCGTGTGTCTCGGGACTGTACCCAACAGCCACCTGTTTGCACGACTCAGTAGAGCCGTGGTAGGGTGGTAATCAAAGTACAGTAGGAGAACACACAAGACTCTATGACGATCTCGGGTCTACAGACTAACCTGTACCAGTGTCACCTGAGAACTGCTATCCGATAATAGATATAATTCCTTATAGGAGTTCTCGGCGAGTCCGTCCAGTGTACCCAGTCACCACTGAGCACTCGTATACGATATCGATGTCAAACATCGATGAATGTGGGAACATCCATCGCCCATCATATGGGCCTAGTATCATATACGCTAGTCTACTCTGGTATATCGATGCCCCGTCTCGATACACCTACGACTAGGGACTTTTCAGGATATGCTTATAAACTACAGATGTCCCACTATTATGATCTCCATCATAATCACAGTCGTCAAGCAAATATCCTCAGGGCTTTATCAACATGTGTGAATGAATAAAAGTATGATCCAATCAACATGTCAGATAAAGAAGAACCAGATAGCATTCTATCATGTCGAGCAAGAATGTACACTGAATATATATATATATACATGTATAAATACATCCACTATCATATAATGGCCTCTAGGGTATACATATATCCAACAATCTCCCACTTGCACTAAGGTCAGTTATTGGCGTATCTCATACCCAACAGCTCAAAATATCACTCATGTTGCGGCTGAGGGAGGGCCTTGGTGAGTGGATCCGTAGTGTTATTCTTTGTGTCTACTCTCCTAATCTCGATCTCGCGGCGATCTACAATCTTCCGGATCAATTGAAAATGCCTCTGGATGTGTCTGGATCGCTGATGGGACCTGGGCTCCTTAGCTAACGCCATAGCCCCATTATTATCACAATACAATGGTATTGGATCAACAATGGTTGGAACTACTCCTAGCTCCGAGACGAACTTCCTCATCCAGAGGGCTTCCTTGGCGGCATCATTCGCAGCAATGTACTCAGCCTCCATCGTACAGTCTGAAACGGTATCTTGTTTGGAACTCTTCCAACTTACCACCCCTCCATTGAGGGTAAATACAAACCCAGAGATAGATTTGTCGTCGTCCTTATCACTCTGGAAGCTCGAATCGGTAAAGGCCTCCATTTGGAGATCTCCATTACCATACACTAAGAACAATTCTTTAATCCTTCTCAAGTACTTTAGAATGTTCTTCACAGCTATCCAGTGATTCTCGCCTGGGTTGGATTGATACCTGCTTACTACACTAAGTGCATAAGCTACATCTGGGCGCGTACATAACATCGCATACATTATAGATCCTACTGCCGAAGCATAGGGTATAATGCTCATGCGAGCTCTCTCTCTTCATCGGTCTTTGGGCAAGAGTCCTTAGAGAGAGTGATCCCATGGCAGGCGGGTAAGGCACCCCGCTTGGAGTCTTCCATACTAAACCTTTTTAGGATGGTGTTGATGTACTTGGTTTGGGACAATCCCAATAACCTTTTGGATCTATCCCTATAGATCCGTATGCCCAGAATGTATGTGGCATCACCCAGGTCCTTCATGGAGAACCTTAGTGATAAGAAAGATTTGACTGACTGTAGCATAGGAATATCATTTTCTATCAGAAGAATGTCATCCATGTATAATACGAAGAATGTGATAGCTCTCCCTACAGCCTTCTTATAAACATAAGGTTCATTTGGATTTTTGATGAAATCAAACTCTTTGATAACATCATCAAAACAGATGTTCCAACTTCGTGATGCCTGCTTTAATCCATAAATAGATTTAAGAAATCTACATGCTTTCCCGCTGCTCCCACTGTCAATGAAGCCCTCTGGCTGATCCATATAAACGCATTCTTCTAAATCTCCATTTAGAAATGCCGTTTTAACGTCCATCTGCCAGATTTAATAGTCGTAGTGAGCAGCAATAGCAAGTAGGATCCGAATGGATTTAAGCATGGCTACGGGAGAAAAAGTTTCGTCATAGTCCAAACCTGGTCTTTGACGAAAACCCTTTGCCACAAGTCTTGCTTTATAGGTCTCTACCTGCCCATCTACACCAATCTTTCTTTTAAAGATCCATTTGCACCCCACAGGTTTTACCCTAGGGGGTACAACGTCCAAAGTCCAAACTTTGTTGGTGTACATAGACTCCATTTCGGATCTCATGGCATCCAGCCACTTCACAGAGTCTCTACTCGTGATAGCTTGCTGAAAGCTGGTAGGATCATCATCCTCCATGATGCAGTCTTCTCTGTCACCATCAATGAGGAAACCGTAGTACCTCTCCGGTGGGCGAGTAGTCCTACCAGACCTACGGAGTGGCCGAGGTTCTTCAGTTTCTGTTGCAACAGCCGGCTCAACCAAGTCGTCATTCGTAATCTGTGTTTCTAGAACTTCTTCTAGGTCTACCATTCTGCCATCTGTATCATTTGTGAAAAACTCTTTTTCCAAGAATGTGGCATACTGAGAAATAAACACCTTTTGTTCCTCCTTGTGGTAAAAAAGATATCCATAAGAATTCTTTGGATATCCCACAAAGTTACACATGACCGACCGTGTTTCAAGTTTGTCTGGATTCTGCTTTTTAACATACTTCATTTGATTGATCTCAAAAACTATCTATTACCGCAATCAAGAACGGCGTCGCATGTAGCTAGCCGGTGAGTACGGGTCGGTCCACAGGGATGTTGTGAATTTCCTAATCGCTCTTACGAGTTAATTCCAAACGGTGTGAATGGATTAATTAAATCTAAAAACTAAATTAATCCAGGGCAATTGAATTAAAGATCTAACTATCTAACTAGGGCAAAGAATTAAATTTAATCTAGGACAGAGAATGAAAAATTAACTAGGACAAGAATTGAAATCTAAACTAGGGTAATTAAATAAATCTACTTACTTTATAGATGGCTCTCTCCAAATATTTACACAGGGTTGTCAGATCTGAATAGATGATATGAAAAGAGGCATCGATGCTCTCCAAAAGATTTCTAAATTTTATTTATAAAAAGAGGCATGAGGGAGGCATGAAAAGAATACAATCTTTAGAGTTCCTATTTATAGAGAATAGGAAACCCTAGGGTTACAATGACTCGCATGTCTACATTTACAAAAATAGCCCTATAAAGAACAGTCAAAGCCGCCCTTTTATTTTTCTAAAAAAATTATTTTTTTAATCCTTTAAACTGCCGCGGAACCGCGGCCCGAGGCATGGTTTGGCCGCGGTTCCGCGGCCAAAAAATGGTGTTGGCTCTTTGGATTTTTAGGGCTGGCTCTGGTGCTTTTTATCTTCTTATTTCTTTATGTCTTTTCTCAATTTAGCTTCTGGTTCTCTTCCAGATTTTCCAGTGAACATTGTAGTGGACTTCTACCCGTTCGCTTAGAGTCGATATTTTGAATCTTGCTTTGTGAATTGTTCCTTATGTAGGCTTGATCAAGAGTCTTCTGTCTATTGGTTAAAATCCACTTTTTCATTGTCTTTACCTCGTTTTCACTGTTTTCTGTCCAAGAACCTGTAACCTGTAACATGTAGCAGACATGCGTCAAAAGTACCTGTTTATTTATAAAAAGAATAAGAATGGCGAATATAATAATACAATATTATGATGTGAACAAATACCCCCAAACTTATCTTTTGGTCGTCCTCGAGCAAACTTATTTTTATTCACTAAAATCCTAACCACACTTTCGCAGGGAAACGCGATTGCACTGAGCACGTGCAACAAGCCGTTAAACCTCTAGGTGTCCCTAGTAGGAGGAGTGTTGTCTTCTGAGGGTTTTCAGCGGATACTACCCACAAAATCCTATCAATTCGGCCCGTTGACTTTTGTTCTCCAATTAGGTTTTCTAACAAGGAATTCTATTATCTTTGACTCATAAATTATCCACCCATATTCTTCACACTTCACATTATTTAACTTAAGATTATATATGTTCTGTAGACTTACTTAGCTTTCGGTATCTCTTAAGTTTTCCTTCTAGGGTTCCATCTCCACTTAGGAATTTTTATCAATTCTACTAAAGATACAAGTTATATTCTTCACTCCTTTCTCTCATCTAAATTCCAAGCACATACCCCTACGTGTGTGTATAGATCACCCCTACACTTGGAAATTCAAATCAAGCAATCGTACTCTTGTCCGTTGTCCAAAGCACTTACTAATTGGTGAATTTTTAAATGAATTTTGCTTACACATCCTTCATGCGATAGTTAATACTTCTTGAGGTACCAACGACCGATTACAAAATACGTTTGCACTTTTAAAGCGTAATTCCTAGTCTTGCAACACCCAAGGCTTTTTAGCAGTGACTCCCAAACCAGTTGGTCTAAGACACTAGGTGATGAAGCACCCTCGCTAAATATTTTTCTATTTTTACAGCCTTAAGTAATCACAAAAACCAGTGTTCATTTTTTTTAATTCTTTATTCACACTTTTATATATTTTTTTTCATTTTCATTGTACTAAGGACTTTAGACAAGAGCATTTCAAGGTCTCTTCTACTATTCCAAGTTTCAAGGTACGTGATTGTGCAAATTGTAAGGTATATATTTTCAGAATCTAGACTTAAGCTAGGAACTATTTTTCAAACTTATATTCTAATAAAATATCAATACTTTTTCTTTGTTTCGACTTAGCCCAAGAAGTGAATTCAAAATTTGCCTATTTCTAAATAAACTACAAAGGCATATACTTTCTACCGTTAAACTTTTAAGGAATGTTATTTTTAGGGTTTTTAATTTACTAACTCTAAGATCTAGTTGTTCCTAGGCAGTTAACCTATTTGTCAAACTCAAGTCAATTAGCCAAAATTGAATACAATAATTTTTATAATTTTCGAAAATTTTCAATTTTTATGGGTTTTCAAATAAGTATGCAAATGCAAAAATATGTACAAATGAATGCGAAGGAAGAAGACGTACCGAGCATACCCCCAAACTTGAACTTGACAGTGTCCTCACTGTCATGCTAAACCAAGAGGGTCAAAAATGCCGGTACTCCCCTGTTTATTTATTTATAAATTTTTTTTTTATGTTTTGAATTTTTTTTATTTTTTAATAGAAAAAGAAAACAATATATATATATATATATACACACACATACATATATACAAAAAGGTCCCCCCCAAACTTAAGCTTGGCCGTACACAAGCCAAAGGTTAACACCAACCATTCAAAAATCTTATCGTGGTAATAGCCGAGTTGGTGAAATAATGGGGTGTAAAGGAAAGAAATGAGAAACACGCGAGACCGTGTGGAAAGAAGAATGGTAGAATATGGTCTTGGTGGGGGAGAAGAATGGCGGAAAGGAGAAAGAAGGGTCGCGCGATCTTGAGGGTGTAAATCGAGTGAATAAATTAGCGCAATTTGTAATGACCGATGTGTTAAAAGCGATTGCGCTAACCTATCAACCCGTAGTGAAATGGGGTCAAATCCCTCAAGATTCGCAAGAAAACATGGGTACGCCGAACTTGGTATTGGAGATGAAAGCGTAACGGTCTCTTGTACGGTCGGAACAATAAGAATGACGACAGGGAGTGAATTAGGGATAGTTTCTTTCTCACCGTAGTAAACTGTTTCGAACTTGAAAGTTTCCATCAATGGTTCGAAACTACTGTAAGCCACCGAGTCTGATGGTTCAACTAACTCATCTGAAAATGTAAAGGACTCAAACTCGGGCGGGGAGACATCAACATCGTCCGAAAAAGTGAAACACTCGTCTGTGAGAACTGTGTCAGATTCAAAGGAAAATTTTTCAAGCTCACAGTCTTCAAGCGTGATATTAGGCGAGGTCGGAACGATGGAAAGGAGGGAGGGTGATTTAGTTAAACGTTCAAGAGGATGAATTGGAAAATCCGACACATCAAACAAAAATGGTTCAACCTCAATATTATCCTCAAGACTCTCCTCAATACTATCCTCATAAGTCTCCTCAATATTTAACTCATCCATGCCATTATCATCAAAATCAAGACGCATATGAAATTCGGGAGAAACATTTAATGACTCGGGATGATGAATTGGACATAAAATTTCAAGCAAATCGACAGGTTCATCATCCGAAATATTCCCGGCGTCTATATCCTCAATCAAGCGAAAATCAATTTCTTTAGACACCTCATCAAAAGCATGGATGTTTATCAATTTAGGTTCTAGGGTGGAGGTGTAAAGGTCAAACGGATTAAGTGTGGTTTCACTCGAAAGGGGTTCTTCATAATTTGGCAAACCAAACACTACAAAGTCGCACAACTCATTTTTATTTTCAACTTGTGAGTCAGTTAGGACAATTGATGGAAAACCGGAGTTGTGGGCTTCAATTGGGTATGGGGAGGTTTGATTTATAAATCCTCTCACATTCTCACTCTGTCCAACCGCCTCCTTATATATTGAAAAATTTGAAGCTAGCGGGAAACTAGCTACTGTTTCACTAGGTTGCATAAGGGCGGCCACGGACGCTTCCACATTCCAAGTCATTTTGTTTGTTGCTGCGATATATGCCTCCAACGACTCTTCCAAACTAGACTTGGGTGGTAAGGGGGTTTCGGTAAAAGATTCGAAATGGTGTGGATATACAAAACTCCCAACAGGCTGTGTAGAAGCAGTGTCTAGTGAATGTGGGAAGGTCGGGTAGGACTGGTAGGAAGTGGGTAGTTGGGCAGGGGTAGGGTCAACATGTGGATAACAAGGTGAATAATCGTGCGGATCCCTAGAACTAGATGAGTGGAGAGGGGTGAAAGATCGGCTGCGAGATTGAGCAATATGCTCAGCAATGGACATCGGCTTAGGAGTGACAGAAGGACTTGAAAAAGTGGTATCAACATATGGAAGTGGTAAATGTTGACTTGGTTGACACAAAGTGGGTTGAAAAGTCAAACTGTTTTTCCTAGACGCCTCTATTTGATCTTTCAAAGATATTTTAGGCAAGGAAGGATCGTCTTTAAATTGACCGAACAAATTGACGTACGACGCAAAATTAGGTTCGGGATACCAAAGTTCGGCGAGTGATTTATTATGTGGGGTACCAATGTTAGAAGAAAGGGGGAAAGAAAGAAAGAAGGTTTGTGGTGCAAAGATTTATTTGCGGCAAAAGTTTGCAAGTTTCTATAAAAGATTTGTCCCTTTTTTTTCTTTTTCTCTTTATTTGAAAATTGTTGCAACAAGATTGTTGATAAAAGATATGCAACAGAAAAATATTACTTGAATCAATTTTTAATTTAAACTTAGGCGCAAAAGTCCTGCACAAGATTTGTTATATGGAAGGGAATATATTTTATTGCTCACGGAATCCAGCAGGAATTTCCAGAAAAGATATTTCAAAAATTACAGAGGAGGAACAGATAAGCTTACAGAAAAATTTTCACGAGATAATGCCACGAGATGGCCGCGTTTCCGCCGCCCAAGCGCCTTATTGCCGCGGTTTAGCGGTTCTCTGGACGACACGGTTCCCCAAAATTTTTTGTATGCGCTGAATCGGCAACAAGGCCTCGATTCCGCGGTCTAAGTCAGGTTTCGGCCGCGGAAAAGCGGCGCGGTGGGGGGTTCAATGCTCCAGATTTTTTCTGCTGTTCTGTTTTTGAAATCCTTCTCTGTTCTGATCTCCTGATTTCTGTTTCGCCTTTTGGAAATTTCCAGATCCGTCTCGATTGTTCCTGCAAGATTCACACAACAAAGTACCCTTTCCAAAAAAATAACAATTGATATATTTTTATAATTTTTGGATTTTTTAGATTTTTATGATTTTATAATTTTATTAAGATTAATCCGAAATTGCCAAAAGGAAATTTCTACGCATTCCCCAGCAACGGCGCCATTTGATTGATCTCAAAAACTATCTATTACCGCAATCAAGAACGGCGTCGCATGTAGCTAGCCGGTGAGTACGGGTCGGTCCACAGGGATGTTGTGAATTTCCTAATCGCTCTTACGAGTTAATTCCAAACGGTGTGAATGGATTAATTAAATCTAAAAACTAAATTAATCTAGGGCAATTGAATTAAAGATCTAACTATCTAACTAGGGCGAGGAATTAAATTTAATCTAGGGCAGAGAATGAAAAATTAACTAGGGTAAGAATTGAAATCTAAACTAGGGCAATTAAATAAATCTACTTACTTTACAGATGGCTCTCTCCAAACATTTACACAGGGTTGTCAGATCTGAATAGATGATATGAAAAGAGGCATCGATGCTCTCCAAAAGATTTCTAAATTTTATTCATAAAAAGAGGCATGAGGGAGGCATGAAAAGAATACAATCTTTAGAGTTCCTATTTATAGAGAATAGGAAACCCTAGGGTTACAATGACTCGCATGTCTACATTTACAAAAATAGCCCTATAAAGAACAGTCAAAGCAGCCCCTTTATTTTTCTAATTTTTTTAATCCTTTAAACTGCCGTGGAACCGCGGCCCGAGGCATGGTTTGGCCGCGGTTCCGCGGCCAAAAAATGGTGTTGGCTCTCTGGATTTTTAGGGCTGGCTCTGGTGCTTTTTATTTTCTTATTTCTTTATGTCTTTTCTCAATTTAGCTTCTGGTTCTCTTCCAGATTTTCCAGTGAACATTGTAGTGGACTTCTACCCGTTCGCTTAGAGTCGATGTCTTGAATCTTGCTTTGTGAATTGTTTCTTATGTAGGCTTGATCAAGAGTCTTCTGTTTATTGGTTAAAGTCCACTTTTTCATCGTCTTTACCTCGTTTTCACTGTTTTTTATCCAAGAACCTGTAACCTGTAATATATAGCAGACATGCGTCAAAAGTACCTGTTTATTTATAAAAAGAATAAGAATGGGGAATATAATAATACAATATTATGATGTGAACAGCCGGGCAACCCCAAATCTTAATTCTCTTAAGAGATGGTCTCTTCCCATGCCATATCTCATATGGCGTGGTAGACACGGTTTTGGTTGGGACCCTGTTCAATAGAAACGCTGCAGTCTCCAATGCATGCCCCCAAAATGAGACGGGTAACTCAGCATCACTCATCATGGAATGGACCATATCTAATAGGGTATGATTCCGTCATTCTGACACACCGTTATGCTGTGGTGTGTAAGGAGGAGTGAGCTGAGAGAGAATCCCATTCTCTTTTAGGAAGTTTGCAAACTCTGTACTGAGATACTTTCTACCTCGATCTGATCGAAGCATTTTGATGCTCAAGCCGGTTTGTTTTTCTACTTCGAGTTTATATTCAGTGAATTTCTCGAAGGCTTCGGACTTGTGCTTTAATAAAAATACATGACCGAATCTTGAGAAATCATTAGTGAAGGTAATGAAGAATGAAAAACTGCCTCTAGCTTGTGTAGACATTGGCCCGCATACATCACTATGTATGAGGCCTAAGAGTTCAGTAGCTCTTTCTTCGTGTCCTGTAAACGGAGTTTTTGTCATTTTACCCTTGATATAAGACTGGCAAGTCGCATAAGATTTATATTCAAAAGGGTTTAAATATCCATCTTTGTGTAACTTGTTTAGTCTTGTTTCATTAATATGACTAAGTCTACAGTGCCGAAGAAAAGCTTCATTTATTTCTGAAAGTTTTCTTTTATTAGTGTGTTGTATGCTGAAAACTGTGTGTTGATTTAGGACGTATATCCCGTTATTAAGCGTACCATACCCAACCAACATTTGATTCATGTGAATGTTCATAACATTGTTCTACAATACAAAATTATATCCTTCATTGTCTAACAAAGAAACGGATATTATATTACAAAACATACTAGGTACATAATAACATGGGTTCAAAACCAATATACACCCAGACGGCAACCCCAAGTGATACTCTCCCACTACAACTGTATGTACATTGGAACCATTTCCAACGCGGAGAGTATGGTCACCTGTTTTCAAAACCTTGCTATTTCTCAGCCCCTGCATAGAATTGCAAATGTGAGAACCTGAACCGGTATCTAATACCCAGGAAGCAGAGTTTATTGAAAAATAGTTTTCTGTCACAAACACACCTGAAGCGGAAGCATCCCCATGCTTCTTCTTGAGATCCAAGTACTCTGTGCAGTTGCGCTTCCAGTATCCTGTTTTGTGGCAGTGATAACATTCCCCTTTCCCCGATTCCCCAGCTTTGGACTTGTCTTTCCCCTTAACCTTTTTAACTCCACCCCTAGGTTTGGTGGGTTTCTTTTTTATCTTTCCCTTGGCTTTAGCCTTCGGGCGAGAAGAGGAAGATTGCCCAACACTCAAAATGGGAGTTTTTACTGATTTCAGTGTGCTCTCTGCACTCCTTAACATATTAAGGAGTTCAGGTAGTTCCTTCTCCATATTATGCATGTTGAAATTAACTATAAATTGAGCAAAAGTGGAGGGGAGAGGCTGCAGAATAATATCCGTATATTGTTCATTGTCCATCCAAGGTCCTCAAGCTCTTCTATGAGAGCTATCATCTTTAGAACATGGTCTCCTACTGGTGTGCCAGGGGCCATTCGCATCTGAAACAGTTTTCTTGATGCTTCGTATCGTAATACGCGAGATTGCTCTCCATACAACTCCTTTGTATGGAGGAATATGGCGTGAAGGTCCATATTCTCATGCTGCTTTTGATGTGTGTTATCCATCGATACAAGCGCGATGCACTTAGCCGTGGCACAGTCAGCGTCCCATGTCTTGCGGACTTCAATTTCCGCAACTGAGGATTTAGGGCCTGGGACGGGCGGGGCTGGAGCCGTGAGGACATATGATACCTTATCATAAGTCAAGGCAATATTAAGATTCCTCAGCCAGTATTTATAATTGGTCACATTCAGTTTATTTTTATCTAGTAGAAGCTTGAGTCCTGTCATTGGTATCTGCCATTAAGAGAGAGAAAAGAATACGCTCAGCGAAAGCTCTTGCAAAGATCAGATTGGTTATTATCTTATCTAATCGATGTCTCCTACTGCTTTTATCAAGTTTTTCTTTCAAACCTTAAAAAGAAAACTAGCCAGGATTAATTACAGTCTACAGCTTCGCTAACCGTTCAGCCAGGCCAGTATCGGTACTTGAGGGAGGTTCTCCGTGCTTTCGCACGGACCTAATTAATATAAACCTCGTCTTCCTAGAGGCGTAGCCCCGTTTAACACCTTTCTAGACACCTAATGAGTTAGCTAATTGTAAACTGCAAAACTCTCCTGAGAGCAACTATTGCCCACAATGGGATCGGGATCTAACCATCATATGGAAGGCATGCAATCTCATTGCAAATTTCAACTTTTGAAACTCCCGATGTGGTTTTTACCCCTAGTACCCATGACCTTAACTATGGTCAACAAGTCATAAGCACTAGTCAAGTTCTACCCGTCATTTCTTGATTAATTAGACCCACTCACATGACCCTTAACTATGGTCAACAAAGTCACATGAATGTCCTAACTAATCTGCATCATATGCATCGTAGGAAGACATCACTTAGCTACCGTACACTATGCCTTAACTATAGTCAACAAACATAGCACGAATACTAAGTACTCTACTTCCTAAAATGACGGAGGGTTGCGGATGATTTTTAAGAAAATCTTTAACGCTTTGAACTTGATATCGTTGTAGAATCAAATGGTTTTCAAAAGGAGTGGCTTAAGCTCTGCAGTTTTGAAATGTAGCTTTTTCGTAAAAAGCCAAGTGGTTTTTCAAATCCAATTCTACAATATCTTTTTAGGTTTATTTTCTTTACATTAATCATATTAATGTAGTCCCATCATTTAAGTCCTTAAGCCAATCACAGAAAAGAAACGAAAATACAACGTACGCTTATGCCATCCGCATTCGCCGCAATGTTCCGTTATGCACCGTTAGGTTACTTAACTAACGGCATACCGGGACGGGACTAGCGCGGGTGTAAAACATAAGCAACGTCTATTATATATCTCATATATAATTTAGCATTCGTCTCAAATATATTAAGCGATCACATCAAAGAATATAGGCAGCAAAAACACAGATATGATAATATAGGATACACTAGGACGTCCGTATTTAGTATTTAGCCAACAATAAAAAATACAGATTCCACGGTCGTGATGAATAGTCAATCCCACACCCTAGACCCTTACGAGAGCAGCAAGTGACCCTGCCAATTCTGGAGTTAGGAAACCCGGTCTCGACGCCTTGAGATGGTCTCCCACTGGACTCCAGAACCCGGTCACTTGTGCTCTCCTCCTTGGGCCTATCCTAATGCAGAAAAGTAAATAATATACAACAATGGTGACATCATCCTCAACCCGGAAGTGCCCCGAATGAAAGAATATTACATTACATATGAATTTTACATGAATGAAAAATAAAAGTCTCATCTCACATAAAACCCCGGCTATTCGATCACGACAATCTAATACATCACAACACAGCAACACATAACATCACATGTCATCAACATAAGCAAGTATGCATACCCCAATTGCCGTTGACATATAGCAACGAAACCGGCGATACGCATACTACGCTTATGTTCGCAGAAATAAGTATCACATACTACTAGGCGATGTTAAACCCTTCGATCGAATTAACGAACACCCACATTCCCTAGAAAGCTCAACGCTTGAGCGCCGCTAAACAATACCCAAAGTCTATGCCGCAGTATTTAATGGACCAACCGTAGAAGGGCAGACCCAAGCCTCATTTATGGCGCCACTAACCACGACAAACCCTAAGGTTCAGTCGTAGTTTGGTGGTCACATCTCGAGTTAGGGTTACCTTCTTCTAGAGGGTCCATAGGAATACCTGGATTAGTTATCGAGTATGTTCAACCTAGAAAACAAGAGTGTTTGATAATTCGTTCGACCTGCTTAACGTCGCCAAAGTTACCAATACGATGCTATAAAATATGAATACGAACTATTCCGCAAAGAGCCCAATACCAACCTTACATCACATGCAATTCTGGACTACTTAAACAAAACCAGAAACCCCAGAACAAAATATACAGAACACTGGAGCAAAACGAGAAGGAGAGGAGCACAGTGGGTCGGCGACGCCGGAAAAATTGGCTCTGTCGCCGGCCCAATCCGAGCCCCCCTTTCGTACTTCACCAGTGTTCTTGTATCATTCTAAATACCACTCTGCAGATGTTTAAATAATTTTCAGGTCACTTTTAAAAAAATTTACAGAGAGCATTTTTCAAGGGTCTATAATTTCGTATTTTCCGGAAGTTTTCATTTTCGTATTCTTGTAACATCGCCTAGGCTTCTAGTTAGGCTCTGATACCATGAAGGAGTTTCTACAGCACCACTACAAGGGTTTAGTAGCATCACACATGCCATTCTTTAAATTTTTAGGGTGCTAGAGAAACTAACCTAAGGATCATACTAGAAAAGCTAGGGTAACAAAACTTTAAACACTTTCATAAGAAGTAAAAGCTAGGGTTAGGGAATACAACCTTTGTAGCTCCCTACGCTAGACTCCTTGGCCACTTGGGGTTTGAAAGAAGCTTGCTTGAGGTCCTCTAAGTCCACGACGATCCACCCGGAGTCCTCTTTGTCCAAGCTAGAAGCTATACTAGATTAAGAGAAATAGTTGAAGCCAACACTCTAAACTAGTTGGCTAGAGTAGTGTAGAATGTTGATGTGGTTTCTTTTCTCACTTAAAGACCCTAACTTGAACACTCTTTCACTCACTAATGGAAGCTAGAGAGCAAGAAAGAGGAAGAAGAAGATGAAGGCAATATGGGAGCTCAAGATAATGATAAGCTTAGGTTAAAAGGTGAGAAAAGAATATATATATATATATTTTCTTCTTCTCACCTTTAACCCTAGTTAAAAAATATCTAGATATTTTCTTTTGGATGAAAAATGGCCAAGGAAATATAACTCATGGTTAAGGCAAGGGTGAGTATAATTAACCATGAATTAATTTCACTTTCATTTTCTTTTCCAAAAGGAAATATTATTATATTAAATAACAAGGTGTGAGTCTTATATTGCCACCATCTCATATATCAACAACCATGATAGAATAAGTGTATGCATGTATGTGTACATGCACATCTATATGTGCAACAAAAAGAACATGTGCATACATGCATGCATACTACAAAAGAGAAAAGGGTCTAAAGTGAAAAGCTAATGGTCAAAGATAAATTAACACTTGATTTAGCAAACCGGTCATATCACATACGACCCGACCAATAGCAAACCGCCCGATTAATATACGGTATCACATACACGCATTTAATCGGGTCCCCGCGCATATCTCATATGCACACCACATCGTTTCGCCTGGACTAGGTAACTCCATTGTGGGATTCTAAGACTCGTCATTACGCCGGCAGTGGGTGATGATCATATCAAGCACCCCCAAGCCGCAAGAGGTCAGCTAAACGTAACGGCCACCCGGGTAATGAGCGATCAGAAGAAAACAAGCGAACCTGTCACAACTCTAGTCGAGCCAACCGGCAACACTACCGAACAGTCCGGTCTTTTCATCAGATATGCTGCATATCGAGTCTAGGGATGATAACGTCGACCCCAATAACTCAATAAGTCATGCCGATGAATGGTCTATAACAGATCGAGAAACTACTGATAACATTTATCAGTAAATCTCAACAGCCCTGGCCAGGGACTTACTGATATAGCCAATCGAGCACAGCACAGCATCAACCCCCAATACCGGGAGAGACGAAACCCCTCCTATCGCTCATCACCTTCGTGTGTCTCGGGACTGTACCCAACAGCCACCTGTTTGCACGACTCAGTAGAGCCGTGGTAAGGTGGTAATCAAAGTACAGTGGGAGAACACACAAGACTCTATGACGATCTCGGGTCTAAAGACTAACCTGTACCAGTGTCACCTGAGAACTGCTATCCGACGATAGATATAATTCCATATAGGAGTTCTCGGCGAGTCCGTCCAGTGTACCTAGTTACCACTGAGCACCCGTATACGATCTCGATGTCAAACATCGATGAATGTGGGAATATCTATCGCCCATCATATAGGTCTAGTATCATATACGCTAGTCTACTCTGGTATATCGATGCCCCGTCTCGATATACCTACGACTAGGGACTTTTCAGGATATGCTTATAAACTACAGATGTCCCACTAGTATGATCTCCATCATAATCATAGTAGTCAAGCAAATATCCTCAGGGCTTTATCAACATGTGTGAATGAATAAAAGCATGATCAAATCAACATGTCAGATAAAGAAGAACCAGATAGCATACTATCATGTCGAGCAAGAATGTACACTGAATATATATATATATATATATATATATATATACATGTATAAATACATCCACTATCATATAATGGCCTCTAGGGCATACATATATCCAACAATACCAGCCCTTCAGGCACCTACTCCAAGACTCGCTCTCCCTGCTCCACCAACTAGAGGACCACCGACTGCACCTCCTCCTCGTCAGTTCCATCAAGCTCAACGGAACATTCTGAGGAATGCTCCTCCGGCCAGGAGGAATGTACCACAGAGACAGGCTTTCACGATGACAGTGGAAGAAGCTGAGTCCACTGGCCAAGTTATCACTGGTAACCCTTTCTTCTCAAGCTTTTCTTTCAGTCTTAACACCCACCTATATATTTTCTCTATACCTAAAACATATTCCACATACATTAGGTACAATCTTAGTAGCCTCACTTCCTGCTCTAGCACTCTTCGATACTAGAGCATCTCATTACTTTATGTCGCAACGGTTCATCCGAACTCATGCGATTCCAGTCACACCGCTTGTATCCAGTTGGAATGTCAGTTCAGGAAATGGCGTTATGAAGGCAACAATAGGATGCAACTTGTGTCCAGTAGTCGTCTGCAGCAGAGAATTCTATGCTGACTTCAAGGTGCTGGACATACCGAACTTCGATGTGGTTCTAGGTATGGATTGGCTCGAAACCTTCTATGCTACCATCGACTGTCATCAAAGGAGGGTAGTATTCGAGATTCCAGAGCATCCGCTCTTCTATTTCAAAAGTAGAGATCGTACCTTAGAGCCAAGTACTTACAAGGCGAAACCAAAGAAGGCAGTGATTGCAGTAATTCAAGCGGAGGAAGGATCAAAACCAGAAGTGGTTCGAGAGTTCGACGATGTATTTCCTGACGATATATCAGGTTTGCCTCCCGATCGAGCTCTTGAATTCAACATTGATTTAGTACCAGGAGCACAACCAGTGATCAAAGCACCTTATCGATTAAGTCCGGAAGGTTTGAAGGAAGTCCGAATTTAGTTGGACGAATTATTGGCGAAAGGATGGATTCGTCCTAGCACTTCAAGTTGGGGACCGGCATTACTTGTGAAGAAGAAGGAAGGTTCATACAGAATGTGCATCGATTATAGAGCCATAAACGAAGTAACGATAATGAACAAGTATCCACTCCCGCGCATCGACGATTTATTCGATCAGCTAAGTGGATCTTATGTTTTCTCCAAATTAGATCTTCGTTCAGGTTATCATCAGGTGAAGGTCAAGGAAGCTGATATTCATAAAACGGCTTTCAGAACTCGTTATGGACATTACGAATTTCTTGTGATGCCATTTGGAGTGACCAACGCACCAGCAATATTCATGAACATAATGAATCAAGTTTTCCGGGAATACTTAGACAGATTTGTTGTCATCTTCATCAACGACATCCTGGTGTATTCTAAGAGTCAGAAAGAACATACCGAACACCTACGAATTGTCTTGGAAACTTTACGACAACATCAATTATATGCCAAGTACAGCAAGTGTGAGTTTTGGCTAGATCAAGTTGGTTTTCTTGGATATATTGTATCAGGCGAAGGAATCTCTGTAGATCCAGTTAAAGTTTGAGCAGTAAGCGAATGGCCGACACCAAAGTCAGTGAAGGACATTCGAAGTTTCTTGGGTCTAGCTGGATATTACCGAAGGTTCATTGAAGGTTTTTCAAAGATAGCAACACCCCTGACCAAGCTCACACGTAAAGATGAAGACTTTGTGTGGTCAGAAACATGCAAGCAAGCTTTTGTAGAACTCAAGTTGACACCAGCGTCTATTCTCATTATACCGGACCAATCTGGAGGTTTCGAAGTGTATTTTGATGCATCCGGTAAAGGATTAGGATGTGTTCAACATCACCACGGTAAGGTTGTGGCTTATGCTTTAAGACAGCCGAAGATTCATGAGCGCAATTATCCGACACATGATTTAGAATTGGCAGCCGTTATCTTTGCTCTTAAGATTTGGTGCCATTATCTTCTTGGTGAATGAGTGAACATATACACAGATCACAAGAGTCTGAAATATGTGTTTACTCAGAAGGAGCTTAATATGCGGCAGAAACGATGGTTAGAACTTATGGCGGACTTCGACATCAACCTGCAATATCACCCAGGAAAGGTGAATGTGGTACCTGATGCCTTTAGTCGCTAACCATTAGCAATGAATATAACCGCACAGTGGAAGCTTCAACAAGACTTGCATTAGATGGAGATTGAAGTGATCATGCCAGGTAATGCTTCAAGTTGGATGAATTTACAAGTTTAATCTACCATTGTCAATCAGATCAAAGCAGATCAAGCAAGTGATGATAAGTTGCAAAAGATCAGAGAACAAGTATAGAATGGACTCAGAACAGACTTCATCATCCATGAAGACAGATCTTTGAGATACGGAAGCAGATTATGTGTACCCAAAGGTTCTGTTCGGGAAGACTTAATGAAAGAAACTCATAGCTCTCCCTACTCAGTACACCCTAGAGGTACAAAGATATACAAAGATCTATGTCAACATTACTGGTGGCATGGAATGAAGCGTGAAGTGGCCAGAAGCGTCGCTAAATGCTTGGTGTATCAGCAAGTAAAGGCTGAACATCACAGGACTGCTGGATTACTTCAACTGTTACCAATCCCAGAATGGAAGTGGCAAATATCATAATGGATTTTGTGACTACACTTCCTCGCAGCACAAAGGGTAACGATGCGGTATGGGTTATTGTGGATCGACTCACGAAGTCGGCTCACTTCATCCCATTTCGAGTTGGCCAATCAACTGAGACATTAGCAAAGAATTACATGAAGGTAAAAATCTAAGTAAGATTTTAAATCATCAAATATGAACTATCTTTGATACCCATGAACTCATACAGGAAATTGTGAAACTTCATGGAGTACCGGTCTGCATTATCTCCGATCGTGATACTAGATACCGATTGCAATTTTGGCAAAGTCTGCAAGAGAGTTTGGGAACAGGTTTGAACTTCAGCATAGCTTATCATCCACAAAAAGATGGTCAATCTGAGCGAACTATTCAGATCTTGGAAGATATGCTCAGAGCGTGTATGTTAGACTTCAGAGCATCATGGGAAGATCACCTACATCTTGTGGAGTTTTCATACAACAACAGCTACCAAGCAAGCATCGGAATGGCAACTTTTGCAGCACTTTATGTAAGGAAGTGTCGATCGCCATTAAGTTGGGACGACATCGGTGATAGAGAACTTCTTGGACCTGAGATGATAGTAGCAACTGTTGATATGGTTCATACTATCAGGGAAAGAATGCGCATAGCCCAAGATCGACAGAAACACTGGGATGATGCAAAGTGCCGTCACTTGGAGTTCCAGCCGGGAGATCATGTATTTTTGAAGATATCTCCAAACCGCGGAGTGATTCGATTTGGAAGACGGGGTAAGCTAAGTCCAAGGTACATTGGACCGTTCGACATACTCGAATGAGTCGGTGAGGTGGAATAGCGCTTGGCACTTCCACCTTCATTGGAAGGAGTGTATAATGTGTTCCATATATCCCAACTCAGAAGGTATGTGAGTGACCCCATCCATATTCTCGATCATTCCGAGCTCACTGTACAGCCCGACTTATCTTGTGAGCAACAACCTATTGAGATCCTGGATAGAAAAGTGAAGTCACTTCGGAACAAGGAAGTCAACTTAGTTTGAGTGATGTGGAGAAAATACACTCCAAGAGAATCGACATGGGAAAGAGAAGATGAGATGCGTGCAAGATACCCCCATCTATTTGTAAACTAGTCCTTAAAATAAATTGTAAATTTCGAGAACGAAATTTTTGTAAGGAGCGTAGACTGTAATAACTCCAATTCTTGTGTACATAAATTTGATTAAAAGTTAATGTATACTTGGGGTATTTACATTTCCTGTGAGTACCATAAGTATTTGATTCAATTTTAAACAGCAAGAAGGAGTTTGTAGCTCACTGGTAAGGACTTGCACTACTGAACCAAAACACCAGAGTTCAAATCCTATCAGCAACACATTATTTTTATTTAAAATTCTTTTAATCTTTTTAGAAGCCCAAGAGTCTACACGTACATAACACGTAAACTGAAGAGTCACACATAAAACAAACGAGTCCACTGCAGTAGTCAAAGTGTTAGAGACACGTGGCGTCGAGGGGGGCCCCGACTCGGGCCAGCGGGAAGCGTGAATCGGACGGCGGCGCCGGCCGACTCAGCTCGAAACCTTATTTTTTTCTTTTTTCTGGCAACTCTTGAACTCCCCATAACCCCTGTACTACTTAAATTCCCTGCATATTTACAGAGCAAATTAAAATCCCATTTAATCCATTTTTTAATACAAATTTTAATACACCCTTTCATTACCCTAAACCCTAATTTTTCTTATAAATACCACACCTCAAATCACCCCCTCACTCTCAAATCTCTGCCGAAACTCTCAAGAAAATTCTCAAGACTTTTTGTGTGCAAGTGGAGTTAGCAAAGGGCGAAGCTCCGACGAACTTCCGACGACGATTCGAGGAGTTTCCGGCGACGAAACGACGCACCGGTGCTTTCCCAATCTTCCTTTTCCTATTCTCTTGACCCAAAACCTGTAAGTCCCCCTTTTCTCTCTCTTTCACTATTCTCAAATTCTTAACTCTTAAAACGTGTCGGAAGCGGAGTTATCCGGCTTCCGATCCTCTTTTCTTTCAAAAAAATATACAACATTTTCTTAATAACAAATCTACAACTTTTGATATATTGTTTAATACTCATTAACTAAGACAATAGAACAAGTTTGACATTAAAATGATAACCATAGCAAGTTTTATTCCATTTTTTTACATTAAAATACCTTTATATTTCATATCGACATGTTTATACCTTTTAACCATGCTAGCTTTAGAAAACTCACGAGGTAATGATCTACCTCCTCACAACACTTATATGTAATATAGCACGATGATATTGGGAACATAGATTTGGAAAAAATACTAGTTCACATATAACTACCTTCGATTTATAAAAACATTTTTCTACAATATGTGTATTTTAACAAATCTTTGCAATACGCCGTTACAACCCATTTCGGAGAACCCGTTCGGGATGGTGCGGATTATCGCAAATCCTCGGGCTTAGTAGTGCGAGATGCAGATCTCCGCAAGGAGCATACGGTCTAGAAACATTTAAAATACAATTTTCTTTAGAAAATGTGATTTCTATTATAAATAAAACTTATATTTTTAATAAATAAATATATATGTAATTAATATCAAAATATATATTTTTAATATTTACAATATTCCACATTTCCAAAATTCATGAAAAACATCTCATTTACTATAAAATACCAAACAATTCCAATATTACAAATAAATACCATATATTATGAGAAATATAATTATTCACTAGAAATGTCACATTGATAAAATATACATCAATGAAAACTTTAAAGACGATAATATATTACTTGAGGTGTATTTTGAAAATTATACAAAATTATTTTTACATAAAACCCCCTCAAGTTATACTAAATTACAATAAGGACCTTAGTAAATATAGGTTTAAGCGGGACCAGTCTCTTAAGCCTCAGGGAGCCGGAGATATGGGTGCTTGCCTATTTAAGGTAGACAACTTAACAAACGGTGTTATCAACACGGTAATCGTCTTTGAAAAAGACACAAATCCTGCCGTCCATCTGCAGCGGTTATCGATAGCACTAAGACATAATTCAGGATTCAATTTCTTTTCAAATTGTCTGACTCAGACTTAGTCTCAATATAATCAATCTGACTTGAATATGATTCAATTACAAACTACAAATTCAACATGAATCCATGAATCCATATAATCAATCTAATCAATCTATATTGACTGAACCGAACCATGAATATATTCCATCTAATGTTCTTCCATTCTATCCGTTCCATTACTGATATCATGGTTTCAACAAGTCATCCATCTATATACAATATACAATTCAAACAATATATCAATACAATCAAGACATCGCGGGGTTTATAAGGGGTAGATTGGTACGGAAGGTGTTAGAAGTGGCACGAGACAGCAACTATAAAGACACCTAACCTGAATTCAATTGCCGTTGTACTGTGGCTGAACGGTTCCTTGTACTCCGTATACCATAGTCTCTGGTCTAGTGAGACTCCTCTCGTATACACTGGCCTCTTCTGTACCAAGCTACAAACAATAGCGTTAACATTAAATACAACATTATAACAATATACTCTCTATTCTATCTATTCCATTCTCGTCTATTTACGGGACTTACCGAGCGATTTGTTCGCTGACGACATTCTCTTTCTTCTTCTTTGGAATGTCGTCAGGTGTTTCGGACTCACTGGAGATTGAGCCCACCAGCGAGGATTTGGAACAGCTAGCTTTCGACTCGGAGCTCTAGTTACTAGTACATTTCATTTCAGTACTTTCCATTTCTATTATGCCACTGTTTAGGCATTGATTTCCATTCCATGTATTTACTTTTCAGATATATTGTAAAAAGAAGAATGTTAATAAATAAAGTTGCTGTTCAATTATATCTATAGTCTTTGTCTCTTGTGCATTTTACTTATATTGCTTAGATACGCTCAGCGTGTTTACTTCAGAGTAAATACGTAGCGGCTTCGTCACGTTCTCTATCCGTATATCGGGAAGCGGGGCGTGACAATCCTTAGGACGTTACCCATCCTTTTTTTTCTTTCTTCTTTCTTCTTTTTATACACTCTACACTTGAAACACGTCCCCCGCTAGAAAAAAAATTGAGTTCGCATACGGATACTGCAAATTGAGTTCGCATGACTAGTTTGACCTGCCAATCGGAGGTTCCTTCGCATCAAAGGCGAGGGGTAATTAACGGCAGTTTAGTCCGCGGCTGCCGGAGATTCGGATCCCCACAATCAATAAACCCCAGTCTACCCTAGGCAGGGGGAATCTGTATATGCCTGAGAAGCGACGCGTATTTCCCATCTCGATGAGGTGACGAAAAACACCCTACAGTTGTGTGTAACTATTGTGGCCATATTGGGCACATCTCTTACCATTGCAAAGATAGATCTTCAAAGAATTTGATTTGGGTTCCAAAAACTAACCCCTTTGGAGCCACTAAGACTTTGGTACCAAAAGTTATATTTATTGCATCTTCTATAGGTACCTCGCAAGTCACGACGTGAAAATCAATTGTACCTTGATAGTGGTTGATCGAGGCATATGATAGGCAAATTTAAGTGCTTCGCAACCCAATCAAGAGTGAAAGGTGGCATGGACACCTTTGGAGATAATGGTAAAGGTAAAATTATCGGTAAAGGTAATATCAAGTTTAACGCTACTATCTTAGAAGATGTTCTACTTTTTTATGGTTTAAAACATAATTTTCTAAGTATTAGTCAATTTTGTGATAAAAGTTTTAATGTTGTTTTTGATGAAAAGTTTGGAAAAGTCCTTGATTCAAAAGATGAGATGATATGTAATAACTGGTTTCATTGTGTACGTATCATTCGTATTTTAATAATATTTTCCCCTAATTTAATTTCTATTGATTTTCCTATTCTATTTTACTATTTCCTATACCTTAATATTTTAATATCCTAACTAGAAAGCCCATACCCCTCCTCTCTTTTCTCTCATCTAAATATATAATAGCCTAGGCCCAAACTCAAACCCAAACCCACTCAGCCCTTCATCTTTTCACTTTCCTTCAACTGTTACTTTCTTTTGAAATCCCCACAAAAATCCAAACTGAAATCCTCCTTTGATTTTCCATTAAGCCAAATCAATAATCATCGTAATTCCCCTTAATTACCCATAACTCCTATTAATTTATTCAAATCACACACACACACACACACACACACACTCTCTCTCTCTCTCTCTCTCTCTCTCTCTCTTTCTCTCTCTCAACTCTCATCTCCTTCATATCACAAACCCCCAAGCCGACCACCTTCCAGCTCCCTTTGCGATCGGCCACCTCCTCCGGCAACCCTCTACACCCATACAGATCTATAGCCCCCACCATTACCAATAGCCATAGCTCGTCACCACCTCCTCTCCCTCGACCTAACAGCCGCCGGCCTCTTCTTCAACTACATCTCCTACCCTTGAGCCCCCTCGCACCACTGAGTGCCACCACAAACTCCCGTTGCCCTCCTCTCTTTCAACCGGCGACCCCTTCATTTTTCCTCTCATTGCCCTTAGCTCCGACCCTCCAACTCCTTTAGCCGACCCCTTCTACGCCTCCACCGCCTGCAACCTCGCCGACATCCCTTCCAACTCCAGCAAACCGAACCTCCAAGCCCCGCACCCGAGCTCCCTTTGCTCCTTCCATCATCAAGTACCGGTCACTGCCCCGCCACCTACTCCGGCCATGATACCCAGCACCGTCGACGACCACTGTTGATGCCTTGCCGAAGTTCGCAGCAGTCCCATCACCATCGCTAAGCCCCATCCAACACTAAATCCAAACCAAAACCAAGCTCCCAAGCCTTCAAACTCAAGCTACTGCATTTCATCGAGAACCTAAGCCGTTTTTGCCGTTCGAGCTGTGGCCTCGGTCTCTATAGCCGTAATTGTCATCAACGCAGTTTCCGTTGCTTTACCGCACACGTCCGTCGCAGCCAATATCGTGCTCGAGCCACGCGTCGTGCCATTCTCGATTCTGCAACGTTTGTAACTGTCTTTTGTGTCGAGGTGAACTTTGCGTCCATGTCACTTGTAATTCAGCGACGAAGGCAAGTGTTCACTTGTTTTCAAGCTATAATTAAGTTATTTCGTGTATAAATATAACAACTTTTAACATTAATTGAACCGAAAACGAAACCCTAGTATAAATCACCCATTAATAATTGCGGAACATGTAACCAATGAATTTTATACATGATAATGAACAACATATTGAAAATTGACACCAATCGGATAATGTTTGACTACGGATTGATACCTTAAATTGGGTATCGAAACAGACTATAACGGCTCTCCTTAGGCCAATCATCGTCTTTATGCCTTTGATAGTGATACCACTGACACTTATGTTTATTTGGTGATAAATAGTGGCATGTTAACGTTTCATGACAAAAGGATGCGATTTCACACATTAAGTGATGCCCCTAGCGTCTATACGGAAACTCGCATTTTACCAAACACTTAACACCGTTAAATTCATAATTAATTCCAGAAAAATCCAATCGCAGCATTTTTGGGTTCGTTCTGAAGTGTACTGTATAATATTTAACATGATGTATATGTTTACTTTTAAATATATCATTTGAACATTGAAAACAGAGAACTTACCTGACTTTGGACTGCAGTCTAGAGCAGGAACTCACCCCTTAACATATTTTTATACATTTGAAACCTTACTGTTTAATTTTGATAGTGTGTGGAGACATTTATCTCTACATAGAAGATTGCTTTAGCTTTCTAATGATACTAGTTTCACTAAATTCCAGCATCATTCGGTTTTTTAAAACATATTTTAAACAGATGACATGTACGGAAGATTTTTGCAATTTCAGTTTACACCCTTCATCAGTAAACTGATCATAACTCCAAAACTAAGACGACTATTTTTAATCTGTCTTCTGCGCTGTAGAACTAACTCATAACCCTACAGATAGTTGAACTGTAGTATCACCTAACTGTGATCCCAACAGGGAGTAAAACGTGTTACGAAACGGACTTTCAGTTCAGAAACTAGACTTCCAGCAGTGAACACTTAAAATGGAATGATTGTAACCCGCAAACCTGAAACCCAATTGACCTGAAACAAATTTTTTTGGATGGCTGTTTAAGTTTACTTTCCACCCCTATTGTATCATTTTGCCTAATTATGACCATATGATTTAATATAATTTTATGAACTCATAAGGCACATAGTAATTCATATTGTACATGACTTGATTAGTGACATAATTCACATACTTACCCGACTGTGATACCTTTAGTGATAGCGAGCGCTCTTATTGATTCTTAACAATTATTGCATTGTCGAACGTGAGTGGTATAAGATTAGTTGTTTCAAGTATGCCGGTGAAAAGTGAATGATTTGTGAAGGTGAACAGTGTAGTGAAAAGTGAATTAAACAGTGTTATTGATGCGTATTTGTACACAATTAGCCCCATACATATAGTTATTGAAATCTGGAGAAAAAAAGGAAATCGAAGTGGAATGGAACTTGTATTTAGCAAGGTTTAGAGATTTAGAGGATGATCATTCGAATAACGACTCTTATATATATTATAGGTTATGGACTTAGCGGTCCGACTGACAGAGTTATTTCCCGGGCAACAGCGGGCCGTAGTCTCGGGTATGGACGAGACCCTCGTTAAAAACGATCAATCATTTCTACAGTTCGATTTGAAATTGACCTAGAGATCAATAGGAACATAGACCATATACTGCATTGATTATTGATACACTGATTACCTGCATTCACTGTCCCCACTGTTATTACCCTTCATTTCATACTTTATTATATTACTATTATATTATTGCCATTGTGTCTCCCTGACGACCTGTGTATGCATTCTCAGAATTTGGAGAGGATGCAGCTTAGGAGTCAAATCCATCGTTCGAGCTTGCAGAGATCTAGACGGTTTACTTTCAACACTTTTACTGCTTTCCCTAAATAACATTTTCTTCGCACTTGGTTAGTAGTTTCTTTTCCAGTTGAACTATTGTAAATTGTGAACAATGAAAGTTAATGTAATAAACCAATGATGTGTTTTCTTTACTGTGCTGTGCTGATATTGATTACTATGAATTGTTAGAAGCCGCAGTATGACTATGACATGATTCTTCCTTAGTCGTAAGAGCATGGCTGGCCTAGTCACCCTCATATTCCGTATTTTGGGAAGTGGGGCGTGACATGATTTTATAGGATGTCGGGCCTCGGTCCATACTCACGGAATAAAATGCCACACGGTATAAAGTGCCACGCCAAAGGGCAGGGTCCACCTCTTGAGTCCGTAGGACCCACTGTAGAACAATAGTGAATTTTTGGAATACATTCCGAAAAATAACAGATCTGTACTATAAATGGAATGATACCACTCTTCAATCCAGAGGCGCTTTTTATGTGAACCGGCACTATATGAGCCTGAGAACTCCGTAGTTAAGCATGGTCGAGCCAGGAAAATTCTGGGATGGGTGACCTCCTGGGAAGTGGTCCCTAGTCGGGTCCGGTTCGCTCCGAAGGACAAAATAGTGCGGTTTCGACCAGAGCGGACAATACCGTCTGTGTTGGGGGTGGGTCGTGACAGAATAGTATCAGAGCTGGTCGCTCAATAGTAGGTCTGTGGCCCCTGGTCGGGTCCGGTTCGCTCCGAAGGAAAAAATCATGCGGTTTTGGCCAGAGCGGACACTACCGTATGCGTTGGGGGTTGGTCGTGACATGATACTTTATGGAAAAAGAAGCGGTAATATTTATTCTATTGACGCTTGTGATATTTCAAATGAAAATTTTGAGTGTTAAAGTGTTGTAGAAGATGATGGTTGGCCATGGCACCGAAGGCTTCAACATGCTTTTAAGGACCAACTCTCGAACATCACAAATAAGGACTTGGTCATTGGCATACCAAAGCTCAAATTTTCAAGAGACAAGCTATGTGATGCATCCAAATGGGTAAGCAAGTCAAGGAGTCTTTCAACCCGAAGGTTGTGGTCTTAAGTTCTAACCCTCTTGAGTTAATTCATATGAATTCATTTGGTCCTTCAAGGACTTTGAGTTTTTGTGGTAAATCTTTTGCATTTATTATTTTTGATGATTTTTCAAGATTTACTTGGGTTCTTTTTCTTGTTAATAAAAGTGATGCCTTTGTTGCTTTCAAAACTTTCTTTAACAAAGTGCAAAACGAAAAACAATTTTCTATTGTTAAAATCCATAGCGATCACGGAGGTGAATTTCAAAATGTTTTCTTTGAAGATTTTTGTAATGATCACGGGGTTAAACATGAATTTTCTTGTCCTATAACTCCGCAACAAAATGGAGTCATTGAACGGAAGAATCGATCTCTTCAAAAAATGGTTAGGACAATACTAAATGAACATACTTTACCTCATTAGTTTTGGGCCGAAGTGGTTAATACCGCATCATATATTATAAATAGGGTTGTTATTCGTAAAGGACTTGAGAAAACTCCCTATGAATTGTTTTATGGTAGAAAACCCAACAATGGTTATTTTAAATTTTTCAGGAGTAAGTGATATATTTTAAATACTAAAAATCCTTTTTGAAAATTTGATGCAAAAAGTTATTTGGGTATTTTTCCTGGCTACTCTTCTACTAGTAAAACTTATCGCATTTTCAATAAAACTTCTAACACTATGGAAGAGAGTATGCATATTATTTTTGATGAAACTAATTCTTTTGCCAAGAATGTTGTAGTACTTGAGAAAGAAGATGATGAAGTGGTTCGATCTCACTTAGAGGAACTTGACATCTCAAAGGAAGATTCTAAACAAGAACCTCCTTCAAGTGTAGTAATCGATGAAGATGATGAATTGGTACCAACCCTACCAAAATATTGGAGATACAATAAGAATCATCCACCAACTCAAATCATCGGTGATGTGACAAAGAGGATAACCACTCGTTCTCATACTCCAAATTTCATTGTTAAAATAGCTTTCTTGTCTCATATTGAACCTAAGAATGCTAAAGAAGCTATCATGGATGAGAACTGGGTTTGTGCTATGCAAGAGGAGTATGCCTAATTTGAATGGAACAATGTGTGGATGTTGGTTCTTAGACCTAGTGATAGACACATTATAGGTACAAAATGGGCCTTCAAGAACAATCTTGATGAATTTAGTGTGATCACTAGGTACAAGAAAAGACTCGTAGCATAAGGTTACAATCAAGAGAAAAGTGTCTATTTCGATGAAACTTTTGCTACGGTAGCTAGATTAGAAACCATTCGCATTTTACTCTCATATGCATGTTTTAAATATTTCAAAGTCTATCAACTGGATGCTAAAATTGCTTTTTTGAATGGTATTCTTGAGAAGGATGTTTTTGTGGAACAACCGCCCAGTTTTCATGATTAAAAAAATCCTAATCGTGTTTACAAGTTGCATAAGGTTTTGTATGGTTTGAAACAAACTTCTAGAGCTTGGTATGCTAGATTGTGCACATTTCTACTTGAAAAAGGTTTTTCAAAGGGCAAGGTTGAAACCACACTTTTTATCAAAAAGAAAAATGAAGTGATTTTGTTTGTGCAAATTTACATAGATGGTATTATTTTTTGATCCACTAATGAATCTCTATGTAAGAAATTTGCCCATAGCATGCAAAAAGAGTTTGAAATGAGCATGATGGGTGAACTCAACTATTTTCTTGGACTCCAAATCAAGCAATTCAAGAATGACATCTTCATAAATCAAGCGAAGTACATAAAAGAGCTCATCAAGAAGTTTGACCTTGAAGATGTGAAGTAAAGTAACACTTCTATGGCCACCACAATAAAACTTTCAAAAGAAGAATCCAGCAAGGATGTAGACATCACTAAATATCATGGTATGATTAGTAGTTTACTTTACTTAACCGCTAGTAGACCCGATATGATATTTAGTGTTTGTTTGTGTGATCGTTTCTAATCATGTCCCAAGGAATCGCATCTAAGTGCGGTAAAAAGAATTTTTAGATATCTTAAGGGAACGATCAGTTTAGGTTTGTGGTATTTAAAGAATAAATTTTTTGATTTTAAATCTTATTTGGATGCAGACTATGCAGGGAGCCAAATAGACTGTAAGAGCACGAGTGGAACATATCAATTTCTTGGAAATTGTCTACTCCCTTGGTCATCTAAAAAACAAAAGTCGATTGCTCTTTCCACGGCCGAAGCGAAATATATTGCCGCGGGTGCTTGTTGTGCTCAAATCCTATGGATGAAGCATATCCTAGAAGACTTTGATGTGCTTGTAAATCATATTCCAATTCTTTGTGATAACACGAGAACGGTGCACATGACCAAAAATGCAAATCAATATAGCCGCACCAAACACATTGATGTCTGCTACCATTTTCTTCGTGATCATCATGAAAAAGGGAACATCATTATAGAGCACATACCTACACAACACAAATTGGCCGATATCTTTACCAAAACCCTCGATACAATACGTATTGCTTATATTAGGAGAGAGCTTACAATTGAGTGATGTTGTGCTTAAGTATCACCTTGCCAAAACAGCCTCTGCAAACTTCGTTAGGGGAACCCAATTGTGAATTTTTTGTTTATAACATATCATAGGATCTAGTGGAGTGTGTTTAGGGCCATCATGGGCTTTCCGTCACTAAAGATGAGAAAAACCCTATTTTTCTATATCTTTATCCTATATTTTCCACTATATGATATTATCACTTGAATATATCTTGTATATAGTTATTGTTGCATGTATCACTGACTTTTGCTTATCCTTTATACATGCTTATTGATATGAGCCCAATTCTTGTTTTTCAAAGTTATTCAAACGTTTAATTTTAACTCTTACTCAAATCAACTCCTATTAGTCTCCTATGCATACATTTAGGCAGAGTTATTCAAACTTTTAACTTACCTTTGGTGTACTCATGTATCTAAAGAGAGTAATTCAAATGTTTTACTTCTTAGAACACTCTTTTTGATTATGTCAAAAAGGGGGAGAGTAATAGGTTCGTATCAATATATTAAAATTATTCAAACGTTTAACTTTATTATATCGATCTTTTTATCGATAAATTATTAAAGATTATTTAAACGTTTGATTTTCAATATATCTATATCTTCTATAAAGATTTTGACATCATCAAAAAAGGGAAGATTGATGGCTTATGGATTTTCATTATCCTACTATTTAGTTTTGATGATATTATACAATATTAATAGATCTATATATGTTTTTTATATTGCATATTTTATAACACTGTATATGAGCTTGGTCCTGTTTGAGAAAGAATTTAGGATATCAACCGACACAAGTCTACGTGAAGGATGGAGGAAATTGAGCTAAAACGACAAATCTATTGGAGGTTGGGGATTAATGGACTAGAGCTCCTCAATGATCACATTCAAACTTCATGAAGCTAAGCAGCTAAAGTTTTCACTAGGAAATCGATGTAAGTATATCATGGTTTATGAGATTAGCATGAAAAAGCTCAAACACATACACTATCGCATGCATGAAAATTTTGAGCAAAACTTGGCGAAGTTTTTCATTCAAATAGATTTTCAATTTCAAGTTCAAAATTTTCTGTGTATTCTTTCTTCAGATGTCTATCCAAGTCTTTTCCGGACGTCTGCACATTATTGTAAAACATGCACAAGTTTTGAAATATCAGTTTCTTCTTCAGAAAAAATGCCTGAAACATGCCAGAACAAACATCTGGCTGTTCTATGGATTTTCATTGTTTAATATTTTTGACAGAACAAACGTCCGTCGACACTTCTTCATACGTCTATTTGTTCTCTGGATTTTCTTTGGCTTAAAACTTCTTAAGAATAAACGTCTGTCAAAACTTCTTCAGACGTATAGTTGTTCTCTGTGTTTTCATGGTATTCAAACTTTTTGTGGGAACAAACGTCTGAACCTTATTGGCACAAATGTCTGAAGGTTAAAAATTTTAAAAATCTTTTTTTTCTTCAAACGCGTATCGCTTGTTCTTCAAACGTCTGTCTGTTTTCTGTACTTTCATTGGCCATGTTTTGAAAACTACGACAAACGTCTGAAGCTCATGAAGAAAGACGTCTGAAGCTATTTTTGTTTGAAAAATATTACCGTTACGTACATTTAATGGTATAACGTCTAGTTTTATTTTGTCTACAGACGTCTGTCCCCTTGGCCTTCAAATGTCTGTTCCACTGCCTAAGACGTAATAAATGCATTTACTTATTTGATTTTTGTGTGGGCTTTAAAAGGGATTCTTGTGTAGTTATTGCATAATAACTATTTTGAAAATTGCATTAATTCTTTGAGTTCATCCTCACCCACCAAAAGAAAAAAAAACACTTGAGCTTTAATTGTAAATCTAATACTCCATTGAAGTATTTTAAAGATTGAATTGTAAACCCTTGAGAGAGTGTTTTGGATTGTAATCTTCTTCTTCTTCTTCTCTCTTTATATAGAATTTCTTGAGTGTAGAAGAGTTCTTGTAAGTGAGGAGAAGTGTTGTGAAGAGAGTCACTCGTGTGTCGAGTGACATGTTGTTGCAGGAGTGCAACGTGTTTATCTCAGTAGAGACGTGATTAAGTAGAATGGGCTTATCGCCTAAAGAAAGAGGACTAGGCGATCTCTCGAATCTCTCCAAATCGCTTGTGTCTGCGTTTTGTTTCTCTCTTACTGTCTCTTACTTGCATTTATCTTGTTCTATATTTGTGTTTCATTTTATCTTGCAAGTAGAATTTTTAATTTGTGGGTTTTGTTAGTATAATCCTACTCATCCCATTTCTAGGATTATTTCACCAAACACCAGTATCAGTAACTATGGAGATGGATATGTAATTGTTTATCGGAAAAATGCTTAACTCGCCAACCTATTTTAGTGAGTTGCTAATAAAGTTGGGTAGGTGCTCAAGTCCCTAGAACTTCCCCTTCAGTCAGCCAATCACCATCCCAGCAGCACGTTGGTTATAGTGCTCTCAAGGCAATTCTTGTAATTGTAGGCAAGCGATTATGATGAATGAAGGAGGACCTAATATGCTATCTGATTTTTCTTTATCATCATGTACATATATTATGCGGTATTACAGATCTCCATTACATATTGATAGAGCCCATATGATTCATACTTGACTACCAAGGTTATTGTGGCGTCACACTTATGAGAACTGAGTAGTCTATAAGTATATCCTTAAATGTCCCTGGTTGTGGGAATATCGAGACTGGGCATCGATATTCAAGAGTAGACTAAAGTATACATTTCTTGACCCCGACGAGGGGCGATGGCTGGTTTCACAGCCATTGGTGTTAACCTCCAAAGATTGTATACAGGTGCTCATTGGGTTATGAGTTACACTGGACGAAATTGCCGGGAATATGCTAAATGGTATTAGACTTATTTTCAGGTAGCATTTCTCTGGTGACATGAGTACTTTTAGAGTTCCTAGCGCTCTAGCCGCCACAACTGCGGCCAATGTGGAATGAAAAAAAATCTAAACGCGCTAGAAACTACAAACCATAGAATCTAAACCAAACACTTAAATTAGACAATAACAAAAAGGTTTTAGCTACTATGGAAGAGGGTTATACCAAGAGTTTGAGTCCTTCGGTTTCATCTCCTTTTCTTTAGCTCCTTAGGGTCTCCTTGATCGAGCTTGACCGCTGGTCTTCCACCTTCGAAGATGATCCACCCGAGGGATATGGTTCATGGCTCTGGCTCCATACTAAAACTCAAGTGGAGCAACTAAAGGTCCTAGCTTACTACACTAGGATATTTAGTGATGTAGTGAGTTGTTCTAGTATTTTTCTAGCGCACTTCAACCCTTGATGCTCAACTCATGAGAGTGTTGGGATGAAGAAGGAGGAGCACAAGAAAAGGAGAGAGAAAGAGAATGGTGGAATGAAAAAATCTCATACAACAAAATAATGCAAGTATGGTTTTGATCAAATGATATTTGCAATATAAAAACCCAACCATACTTGAACAGTGTAGATAAATGAATTAATAATTTATTTGTCTACCCATCATCCATACCTCCACCAATCTCAAGCCACCTCACCCCTCCACCTCATTTTTAATTTCCATAAATGGAAATACAAAACAAATGATGTGTCCTCCTTCTAAAATGTCTTTCCGTATAAATACGGAATACACTCTACCATATATACATATCCGTATTCGTATCAAAATACGAATACCCAAAGAGATAGAATAATAAAATGAACATAATACTAGAATATACATATCGAAATATATATGTAAATTATTAAATTAATACCTGATTTAAAAATCCGGTGGAATCCTAAGCCTGGTAGTATTGTCAACCGCCCGATCAAAAGCCCGGGTAGCTAGTACACTCATTTGATCGAAACCCTGCACGTATCAAAATACGACTACTACAACATTTCTCCTAAACCAGGGAAATCCTCTGTGTGGGACTCTAAAGACTCGACAGTACGCTGACAGTGGGTTTAACCACAAGCACGTCAGCGGCACTAGCTAAACCTAATGGCTACCCAGGTACCTGTTGAAAAGGAAGGCCGACGAGCAAGCTCATCCGAACCTCTACTAAGCCTATCCGTGAAAATTTCCGTATAGTCCGGTCTTTTCGTCTAAGAGTATTGTATACCGAGTCTACAGGGTGGTAAACGTCAGACCCTAATAACCAATAATTCGTGTCGATGTGGCTCAGGACCAATCTAAGAAACTACTGATCTAACTATCAGTAAATCTCAACTATCTTGGCCAAGGTCTTATGGTGCTGGTCAACCGAACACAATGCGATATCAACTCCTTATACCAGAAGAGACGAATCCCCAACAATCGCTCACTGCTTCCATATGGCTCGGGACTGTACCCAACTAAAACCTATTTGCATGACTCAGTAGAGCCGTGGTAGGGTAGTAATCTAAGTACAGTGGGAACTCACACGAGACAAATGACGATCTCAGTCTGAAAATTAACTTGTACTCATATTACCTGAGAATTGCTATCTGACAATAGGTATAGTACCATCTAGAAGTTCTCGGTGAGTTCATCCAGTGTACTCACCCTAGTGAGCACCTGTATACGATCTTAGGTGCCAAAGACCAATGGCTGTGGGACCAACCATTGCCTCTTATCGGGGTCTAGAAACGTATACACCAGTCTATTTCAGAATATCAATGCCTAGTCTCGATACTCCCATGACTAAAGACATTTAAGGATGCGCTTATTGACTACCCTGCCCCCACATGTATGATCGCCATCTAACGCTGGTAGTAAAGCAATAATCCCACGGGCTTAATCAACATGTATTAATGATATGTAATAACAAGTAAAACATATACACATGTTAAGATAAATACAAACCAAATAGTATATAATCATATTGAGCAAGATTGTCCTACACATATATATGTCCAAGCATCCACTATACACACACACAGAAAAAAAATGGCTTCTAGGGCATACATATCCAACAATCTCCCACTTGCACTAAGGCCATATATTGCCGCACCGAGTACCTAACGTCTGCTCTAGGGCCAGTTGTTGGCGTATCGCATACCCAACATCTCAAATAGTCTCTCAAACTGTGCTTGAGGGGGGGCCTTGGTGAATGGATCCGCCGTGTTCTCTTTTGTGTCCTCTTTTGTATCAACTCTCTGAACCTCGATCTCCCGGCGATCTACGATCTCCCTAATGAGGTGATACCGCCTCAAGATGCGTCTAGATATCTGATGGGACCATGGTTCCTTTGCTAAAACCATAGCCCTATTATTGTCGCAATACAAAGGTATTAGATCAACAATGGAGGGAACCAACTCAAGTTTAGTAATGAATTTCTTCATACAGACCGCTTCTTTTACGACATCGTTGGCAGCAATGTATTCAGCCTTTATCGTCGAGTCTGCAACGGAGTCCTGTTTAGAACTCTTCTAATAGACCACCCCTCCGTTGAGGGTAAATACAAAACTCGAGATAGACTTGTGGGACTCCACCCACGCACGCTTTATAGTTTTGAAAGAAAGGTTTTTAGAAATGTGGCATACACAAGCTCGGTCTCATTTTAAAATTTATAAACCGTAAGTGTATTACTCGTGGTAGCTAGCAGGTAAGTACGGGTTGATCCACAGGGAATTGGTGATTAAGAGTTGTTGTTAAAGGTTCAAAGAGAAAGAATTGAGTTCGTCACAAAAATAAGAAAATAAAATATTATAGAACAAAGGTATGAAAAGGCGATCGTGGCTCCGGTTCGGACGTTTGAATCATGACGAATTCTTCAACACACTCTTGATCATGAGTGTTCCCTCCTTGTATTGATTCTGAAATGATGCATGGCTTATCAAGGCGGTGGCGAAGCATAAACAAAAAAATGTCAAAGTTCAATGCTAGGAACGAAATGAATCCGTATTGTTCTTATTTACCGTTTGGATATCCAAGCATGAAGTATCAAAACTAAGCACAAGGGTTAGCATGCATATACCATTAACAAATACACAAATTAGCATATGAGAGCAAAGTGGTTTAGCATTAAACTTGCTAAGTGAGTGGTGATAGTATAAGGTATATGAATGAAAAAAGGGTGTCAATCATCTTGTTAACAAAATACCTTATCTAAACACTTAGCAATCTTAATACCAGTCTGATTCTAACTTTAACATTGCAAAATGGACATTGAGAGAATATGGAATGAGCTAAAAGTTACAAGTAACCATCAAAAGTAACATACCATATCACACAAATACCAGGTTAACAATTTTAAGGTTACAATCCTTTCAGCACATGAAACATTCACAAAAGAAGGAGGAAGGCAAAGATATTCATCTTATATCCTTACCCTCACCACAACCATAAAGATTACTCAAACATCACAAAAGAGAAAATGAAACACAAGAGAAGAAACAAGAAGAAACAAGTAAGTAAAATGAAAAGTGTGCAAGTTTTTTATTCACAAAAGTAGAGGGCTTGAGCTACAAGTTAGATAGCAACTTTAACATCCTTACTAGAGCACTCAATTGAGAGCTCAAAGATGGAAGAAGAAGCTATCAAGTGTTATAATATATTTTTCTCACTCAAAAACCAACCCCGAACTTAATCTGTGACCGGCTATATATAGGCAACTCAAAATAAAAAAATAACTATACAAATGGACTGATAAGACAACAAGAGACCCAACAAAGTTGAACGAGCCAAAATGGCCATGTCTTGGCCACAAATTGCGGCCAAGATGAATAAATTTGCGGCCTAAAGTTGGAGATTGAGCCCCACCTTTATTTTGTTATCTTCTACTCTCAAGAGCATTTCTCTGTTGTCTCAATTTCTTTTAATCCATAGATGGGTATAATCTAGAGCAATGAACAGGGAAGGGATCAAGTGGGCAATGAATTGTGTTCACACTTCAAATCAACACTGTTTCAAATACTTATTACCATGCACACTTGTCCAAGGCACTTGTGCACCCACTTGTTCAAACTTACTTGCAAAACACGGTGTTTGCCTTCTCGGGTCATCATGATGGTGCATCAACTTGATCTACATTTGATGTTGTTGTTGTATCATGTTGGATCAAAACAATATATTTATTTGTACATAATTTCATTTGTTGTAAACTTTTTAGAACTTGGTCGTTTTTCCGCCCCGTTTGCAGTTCCGGCTAAAAACCGTCGTTCATGTACATGTTGTGTACCGTTTCCTGTGTTTTTGCTTATGTACCTGTAATTTGTACTAATGAGAAGACACAGATTAAATAACACTGTTTATTACCAAAATGATAGGAAATGAACGATATTAAAATGTAATAAATCGTGCTGAACAAATACCTCTAAACCTATCTTTTGCTCGTCCCGAGAAAAACAAAATCCTATTCTCACTTTCATAGGGATCGCGATTGCACTGAGCATATGCAACAAGCGGTTAAATCTCTAGGTGTCCCTAATAGTAGGAGTTTTGTCTCCTGAGGGTTTCAACGGATTTCACTCGCAAAATCCTTTCCAGCTAGTTTCATGAGAAAACAGTTGATTCTAATCCTAAGGTTTAGTATCAAAACTAGAAGTTCTATTTCCCTAAGTCAGAAATGTTCAACCCTTATTTTTCACTCCTCACATCTCATTTAATATAAGTTCATATATGTCTTTACGTGATTGTGCAAATAGTGTCGTTAAGTTTTAAAAACTTCGATTAGAGTCATCATATCACAAATAAGGACCAAGAAAAAATTCAAAAGGATCAAACGAATTTGAAAAGACTTAAATTTTTTCTCAATTTCCATTAAGTTTCAAATCAGAATTTCTATCATCTTCAACAGAAAACTAAGTATTATTTTTCACTCCAACTTTCTCCTGTCTTTGCTCATACACACCTTTCGTGATCGTACAAAAAGTATTATAATCTTACAATTTAAACTTTCATATCTCCGCTAAAAAACAGTTATAATTGAAAACTCGTCCCTGTCAATATTATTCTCCTACAAAGTATCGTGAGGACTTTTAACTCGGAGAGAATACTTGCTTAACTTGTTTTATTTGGGGATTGGAGACTTAGCGAGCTTTGGGTCAATGATTCCCAAACCAGATGGTTTTAGAGTATTAGGTGCAGAGAGACCCTTAGGACTTAATTGCTCAATCCACCAAGGCAACAAAACAAAAGACTCATTTTGTTGCGTTTTAAAATATTCTGAATGCAGTGCGAACGGAGATATTGCCAGCTTTTCTTTTTCATCCCAATAACGTGTTTGTGAGGATAAGGTGTGTAATCGCTCCAAAAAAGTTCCAGATGAGTTAATTTTCAAATTTTAGCCTCTATTAAAGGTTTCAATAATATTCTTTCATATCCACTTCACTTTATGAACTACACTTGATATTACTTATTTCAGAACAAACCTATTTGAACCTAAAGAAGTTAAACAATTTTTCAAATGTTTTAGGACATTTCAAACTTGTCATCTAATTTTCAAAACTCACGACATATGTAATGTGATGCAAAAGAATGCATAATAGCTATGGTTAAATTCAAAGGAAGGTTATCTTTCGGGTTTTCAATCTCTAAAAATAGGATTTAGTTGTTTCTATCTTATCAAAATAAACTATCGAACTTCGAGTCTAAGTTTCCCCACTAGCTAACTTGACGACAAAGTTTTTATGTTTTGAAAATTTTTCAAATTTTTGTAGGTTTTTCAATATGTATGCAATGCAGAATTTACACATGATGCAACAAAGCAAAAAACGGAGTACTCACCTTCAAACCTGAGATTTACGATGTTCTCATTATTGCCCTCGTCTCCGGTTGCTAGACTTAGATATCTAGGTTGAGTTTTTATTCATAAAAAACATAAATCTAAGAGCTAATTACAGTATTTACAAGTTAAGAGATTGCGTTAGTCCAGAAATTAGCACCAGCCATTTAAAAATTTTGTTTATAAAAGACCAGGGCTGGTAAAAGAAAAAGTATATAAAAAAGAAAAAGAAAATGTTAGTGGTATGGTTAGATGTTAGTACTGGGTAAGGGTGTATGAAAGTAAAGATCCGAAAATGTTGAAGATGAAGATGAAGACGAAACTTTGAAGGAGTCAAAAAATTGTTGCTCGAATGAATTCTATTTTCAAGAAGCATGTGTTGAGTTTCGAGATCAAGTTTGTTTAAAATCTTGAGTTCATCTTCAAAAAGTTTGGAAAAAGAGAGGTCCTTAGCATGCTCCCTAAGTGATTGTGACTCGAACTCACCAAGAACAGAAAGTTCATCCGCAAATATCTCCTCAAAATTTGGCATGAAAGAATGTTTATCAAAGTTATCTTCTTCCCTATATTCCTTCACAATCATATTCTCATCAATGCAGCTCACATCTCCTAATTCAAGTTCTCCCTCAACACACTGACATATGGGTAGGTTGATGTCATCCAAAAATATAGGTTCCCACTCTAAAGTTTCTTCAAAAACTATATCAATCGGTGATATTAAAGTTGTGAGTTCCTGATTGTAAATTTTGTCGAACACTATATCAAAACCGTACCCATCGAATTCATAAGTTTATTCCTCTAAAATTTTATAGCTAAAATCAGTCAGTGCAAGAATCCCATCTTCGGGAAGTATATCAGTTAAATCATCTTCAAGATCACAAGTGATAGGAGGCCTATTAGGTACCTGAAGGCTAGTGTCGGACTGACTCGGAAGGTTTTCTTGCTTGTCCTAATAACACCCAGTCAAATCAATTGTATCATCATCATCTATGAAATCGTCAAAATTTGTTTGATCATTTATCTCACTTAGATGACTTCCTAGATGACAGATATTGCCATTATTGGTTTCAAATTGACCGTGTTCACTCTCTAAAATCTGTACAGCTAATTGTTTCACTTATTCGTTGATTCTAGCCAATGATTAAGATTCAGCGCGAAACAATTGATCAGATTGTTGTATGAACATGGCTACCTTCGAAACTGTTTGATTCTCGATTGCAATCATCAATTCTAAAACTTTCTCTAAAGCGGTCAACTTAGCATCTATCTCACTATCATACCCTATTAATGTGTCAATTGTTTCAATAAAAAAGGGTTGTGATGGTAGTGATGCTAAAACAGTCATCTTGTCCACCTCTATCTCTAAGATTTCAATTAATTGCTCAATATTTGAAATGGGATTGGGTTCAAGAGTGTTAGTTGGGTGACCGATATCAAAATTCGGGCATGGTTGGTCATCCCCTAGGAAAGGACAGTTTTCAAGAATGTGGGAAGAATCTTGGCAATTTGAATAAAAGAATTGGGTATGTGTATAAACAAAAGAATATGGATCGTGAAGAATCGAATTGAACCGTGTATCACCCATATCAACAAGCACTCACAAAATCACAAAACAAAGAATATCACACCCCTAACAGTCTATATTTTACTAAGTCAATTAGACCTGCTCAAGAACATGATTGTCGTAATAAAACTTTGTCGAGAAACAGACTCAAGATATACTGATCATGAAGCCAGATAAGTGCAGAGATAAGGGAGGTTGTTCAACGCTTTCGCGAAATTCCTTAATTAGAATAACCCTTTCTCTTTTAGCGATTGCGCCGTGAACACTTTCCTAGACACCTCGTTAATAATATAAAATTAAGCGGTGTTCTAAACACAATTAATTTGCCCTATTGAGTGTGAATCCTTAAGGTCAGAGTTTTAATTGATTTAAAAATTACTGTGGGTATGCAAAAATGCAGTTTTTATGATTTGTGGGCCACGGAAAAGGTGATGATATCCTTTACCGTATATTGTGGGGTTCTTTGCCCTTAAATCTGTATTAAGATGCAAATGCGCAATCAATAAAAGAATTTAAGCAAATCAATTAATCAAGCACATCTTTTTCATTTTAGGCTTAAGCGCTGCAACATATACGGGTTAGTTCTTTATTGGCTCTTGTACGGTGAATTTTGCAAAGAATCCTGTAGAAGATAGAATAGTGGAATGTGTCGGATTTAAGAAAGAAGGGGTTAGAAAATACGTACCTAAAGTGTTAGGTTAAGAAACCCCCGTTGTGTCGATCCATAAATACTTGAATATTCTCTTGCGTGGGTCTAACTACCCAGATTTTTGGCACCGTACTTCACTAACGTCTTGTTATTGAAAGTGAACCTTGTTTCGCACGATTGTTACTTGTAATTCCGTTGAAATCTGAAAATATTAGAAAATACGATATTTAGTGCGAAATGCGATATTTCTGGCCAATATGCCGCACACATATAATTATGAAATTTAGAGTACAAAAATGGTTCAATAACAGAACAATAGAGAAGACACCAAAAATTTGGAGCAATCAAAGATGTTTGGGCCGCAAATTGCGGCTGTATGGAATAAACTGGAGGCCAACTTTGGGGGTTGGGGCTCCAGATTTGTACTGTGTGCTACCTATTCTTTTAGTGTCCCAATTTTATATTCAAAATCTTACAATTAAAGTCTGAGTGATAGCAGATAAAAAAAAGAGAACAAATGTCCAAAAAGTTAGTTTTTTTGAAAAAATGTGTTAATTTTCTATATACACTTGAACTAGAAATAACAACCCCTAATGACTACCGCTTCTCCGGCAATGGCTCCAAAAACTTGTTGGGACTCCACCCATGCGCGCTTTGTAGTTTTGAAAGAAAGACTTTTAGAAATGCGGCGCACATGAATTCGGTCTCGTTTTAAAATTTATAAATCGCAAGTGCACGGCTCGTGGTAGCTAGCCGAAAGTACGGGTCGATCCATAGGGAATTCGTGATTAAGAGTTGTTGTTAAAGGTTCAAAGAGAAAGAATTGAGTTTGGCACGAAAATAGGAAAATACGAAATTATAGAACAAAGGTAAGAAAAGACGGACGTGGCTCCGGTTCGGATGGTTGAATCGTGGCGAATTCTTCGACACTCTCTTAATCATGAGTATTCCCTCCTTGTATTGATTCCGAAATGAAGCATGGGTTAACAAGACGGCAAAGTATAAACCATCAAAAATGTCGAAGTTCAATGGTAGGAACGAAACGAATCCGTATTGTTCCCATTTACCGTTTGTATGTCCAAGCATGAAATATCAAAACTAAGCACAAGTGTTAGCAAGCATACATCATTAACAAATACACAAATTAGCACATGAGAGCAAAATGGTTTAGCATTAAATTTGTAAAGTGAGTGGTGATAGTATAAGGTATATGAATGAAGAAGATTGTCAATCTACTTGTTAACAAAATACCCTATCTAAACACTTAGCAATCTTAACACTAGTGTGATTCTAAGTTTAACACTGCAAAATGGTGTTGGGGTCAAAAATTACACCCCGGTTGACCATGTCAAAGTTAGTCAACCCCCAGCCATGTAGGCCCGAGCTCAAGCAAGCGGGCCCAAGCCCAAGTTAAGACCAAGCGTGGAAGGGGCTGGCTCTTTGCCAAAATAAGGCGATAAATTAGTTTAAATACATTTTTTAGAATTAAATTTATGAAAAAATAGGCAAAAAGTCAAAATTTTGCAAACCCCATGGCTTATGCGCAGAAAGAAATAAACACATGAGGTATGGGGAGGCACAAGTGCCAATTAGAAAAGCACAAGGGGTTATATGTAAAGTGTGCAGCCAATAAAAAGCAAATATGATGAAAAAATCAACAACAACTTTCATTCTCTAAAAAATTAGGGTTTTGTGCCTCTTTCTCCTTCTTCAAGGTTCTAAACCTTCTTCCTTTTTCTTAAATTAAATCAAGAGATTAACTCTTCTTTTCCTAAAATGAAATAGTTTTTCACCACAAAACCCACGAAGGGGAGTTCGGATCTCCCATCAAATCTTTAAAAGGGGAGATTTTTGAGTCTCACCCTCCCTTTTTCTCCAAGATCCAGCCAACAGAGATGAGAAGGTAGGGGACCAATCTCCAAAAATCCAACTTTAGGAAGATCCATGGCTAAGAGAGGATTCAGGGCTCAAGGGAGAAGAAAGGGGTCCCTTTTCATTATACCCGAAAATTTTTTGGGAGTTTAACTCCAGAACAAGAATCTCTTCTTTAGGAGTTTAACTCCAAACCAATCTTTAAGAAGTTCAACTCCAATATCTAAATTCTCAATAGAGTTTAACCTCAGAATCCAAATTTTTTAAGAGTTTAACTCCGCAATAAGATCCCTTTTTTAGAAGTTTAACTCCAAAAGTCACTCAGGAGTTCAACTCCTAGACCAGGGGATAAGCCCCTTATTCTGCGGGCGCCCAGCTCCCTCATGCGGGGCACGTGATCTGCTGGCGCCCAGCGCCCACACGCCATGAACGAGAACTGCTGGCGCCCAGTGCCCGCACGCCATGCACGTGAACCGCTGGTGCCCAGCGCTCGCGTGCCGGCACGTGACCTGCTGGCGTCCAGCGCTCACATGCAGGGTGTGTGACCTGATGGCGCCCACACACCAAAACCGATGGCACCCAACGCCCGAGTGCAGGGCGCGTTACCCGCTGGCGCCCAGTATCCTTGCGCCACACAGGTGGCCCGCTGCGTCCGGCTCCTACATGCGATCTCACGCGTCCTTAGGATGCTCCTCACCCCTCCTTTTCCCACCCGCTCCACACTCGAAACACATCTCCTGTTAGATCCAAAACTCTGCGAAGCCCCCAATATATCCAAAAACCATTCAAAACACAATGCACGCACACGGAACATTGAGTTCACATGACCAGTTTGACCTGTCATTCGGAGGTTCCCTCGCTCCAAAAGTGAATGGTAATTTACGGCAGCTTAGTCCGTGGCTGCCGGAGATTCGGATCCACATAATCAATAAACCCTGGCCTACCCTAGGTAGGGGGAATCTGTATATGCCTGATAAGAGCACGCATTCCCATCTCAATGGGGTGACGAAAAACACCCTACAAATTCTGGAACGCCCGGTGGGACCTTTCTCTTCTCCCATATCTCGGGTCAAGCGTTCAAGCGAACTCATTTAACATTTATACCGATATTTTTATTGAAATAATGCTTTTCCGTGCAGCAATCAACTTTCAATAACGATGTCTTTTAAGATGAATTCAGCTTCCGACGCGACCTCGATCCCGTACGTAGTCAAGATCGGTGCTCGTGTGATTCTCCCCGCGAGCCTTAATCTTCAATGGGAAGAACCGCCCTTCCAATTCGGTTCCGTCATCATCTACCCTGCCGGAAGCGCTCATCTGGAAGAAATCTCAGAAAACCAGGTGGCCAAGCCGATCTCAAGGGGTAAGAGGCCGAACGTTGTGATTGCTAAGTCATCACAATCCAAACTTAAGACGGTGTCCGAACGACTCTCTGGTGCTCCAACTGGGGCAAGTCTACCGGAACAAAAGGAATCATTAAACGTCATGGACGAGCTCAGGCGACGACTCCAACAAGTGCATAATTAGGCGTATCACCAAAGCTCTCCATCGCTCGGTCTATGGTGGCTTCCCAAAGGGCCGAAGCTTGCCAAGTACTCAAAACGGAAAAGTTGAGGCATAAGAGGCTTAGATATAGAGCCAATAAGAGGGCCATGACTCCGGCCAAATGGAATTTTGTGAGATTCCAAGGACAGGGTTACCCCACGACGACAGCCGAGTCGGCCATAAAAGTCAGCAACTCCTTCAAACCCTAGAAGTAGGTTCAGAAAAATACCATGACCGCCTGAATAAAAAAGACATCAAACCAGACGATGCTCCAAAGTGATGTGCCTCAGCCCCAACATCGAAAGCATGACACCGTCTCTTCAAGAGTCTATCAGATGCTTTGTGCCGTGCGAAAGCAGCGGGGCAAAGCCAAAAAGGAAGCGCCAGCACCATTCAAGAAGTCGGTCAGGCCAGCCACCTTCAATCGATTACCCGTTACCGAAAAAGAAGGGCCATGAAATCGGTAATCAAAATCAGCTGCTAAGGATGAAAAGACGGCCGGATATGTTATCCGTACGGTCTATATGGCGGGCGGACGTCCCAGCAACAACTTACGGAGCAAAAGCAAGGACGGGGCCACCACATCCTAAGCCAAATCTGGCATGAATGTGGTTGTTGTTTCCCAAGATCAACCACCTCCGCTGGATGATGAAAACCCTCTCTATGAGGCCGATAGGCAGAAGGACCTCTTAGTCCATGTGGAATCAAGCTCAGACAGCGAAGAAGAGTCGACTTTCCGCTCCACGACCGCAGAGCAAAATCTGCTTCAAGAACTTCGAAAGAAGCTCAGGAGCAAAGATAAAGAGATAGCCAAGCTCTACTCAAAAGTTGATGACCTGACGAATGTTGTGATGCAGCTCACGGTTCAAATTGCTCGGGTGCCTTCCAAACAAGCACATGTCTCTACTCATGAGTCGGGCTATAACGACCTGAAGCAATCGATGTTTGCACTTTTGGGTTCGAGTTTAAGCGAGCCGCACAAAAGCAGGCAACATTCCACTTCTGGGATGCCTTAGCTCCAAATGGCACCATCCTGCTAACACAAAATCGGATAATGGACTTGGTCACCAGCAAGGTTAAAACATTGGTGGCCGAAGCCAAGGCTCAGAAGGACATTAGAAGTAGAAGGCAGCTGTTAGTGTATATGCCCTAGAGGCCATTACTGTATCATACTAGTTTGTATATTACTTAATAGAAGCTTGGGATATTCACCTTGTATATACAATCTTGCTCAAAATAGTAGTATGCTACTTAGTTTGTTTCTACTTCAATGTGTACATGTGTTTATTTTATTATATCACCTATACGCATTAGTGGAGCCCTTAGGATCTTTGCTTGATTACCAGCGTTGTGATGGAAGTCACACTACTGGGGGCTGGGTAATCTATAAGCACATCCTTATGCAGGTCCCTAGTCGCAGGACTATCGAGACAGGGCATCGATACTCCGGAGTAGACTAGCGCATGCGCTTCTCATCCCAGAGTGGGAGATGGTCTGTCCCACAGCCATTAGTACGTCGTACTGGAGATAGTATGCAGGTGCTCGTTAGGTTACGAGTACACTGGACAGGACTCATCGGGAACTGACCGGTTGGTATTATACCTATCGTCAGTTATCAGTTCCCAGGTGACATGAGTACAGCTTAGTCCGCTGACTTGACACTATCACTTCGCCTCGAGTGTGTTCCCACTGTACTTTGATTACTACCCTACCACGGCTCAAAGGAGTCGTGCAAACAGGTAGTAGTTGGGTGCAGTCCCGAAGCACTTGGAGGCAGTGACGGCTAGACAGGATTCGTCTTTCCCGGTATTAGGGGTTGACATCGCGCTGTGTCTAGGAGAGCCATTACACGAGTAGTCCCTGGCCAGGGCAAGCGGGATATACTGGTAGGCTTCCAGTGTTATCTCAGGGTGTATTGGGCTTCACTCCGACACGCTTGTACCGCTATTAGGGGACTGACGTTTTACCGCCCCTCTAGGCCCGCCATGCGATGTATCAGACGAACAGACCGGACTGTACAGAGATTGTCACATGCAGGCTCAGTAGGAGTTCAGATGGGTTTCACCTCGTCAGTCTTCTTGTCGGCATCTACCTGGGGACCGTTACGCACAGCTAGTGCCGCTTGCGGTCTGTGGTTAAACCCACTGCCAGCGTAGTGTCGAGTCTTTAGAGTCCCACACAGAAAGCTATTCGCCTTTAGGCAAAAGAGTAGAGGTCGCATGGTTTTGCGACAGGTCGCATGGTTTTGCGACAGGGTTCGGTCACATCCGTGCACTTGTGCACGTACAGTGTCCGGACAGTTTACACTAGCGGGCTTTGGTTTAAGCTAGATCCTAGTGTACCTTTTGGGATTGGTTTTATCCAGTATGCATCCGTGTTCCTCGGAACGCAGATGCGGGTGTGTATGCACAGTTGACGGAGAGACAGAGGCAGAGGATTCTCATTAGGGTTGTTGACCGTTGACTATTGACTTTTTGCTCAACCCTAATGAGAATATGATATATGCTTAACAATTATATTAATTAAGTATTATGGTGATATGGTTGTTGAGGGGTTGACTTTGTTGACTTGTTGACTTTGTTGACTTGTTGACTTTGTTGACCGGTTGACTAGGCTTGACTAGTTGACCATCATGATAACAATAGCTATCATTTCATGGCAAAGAATTTTGCTTGCTTGCTCTCTTGTGCAAAATGAGTGCATGAAATGATATGGCTATTGTTGCTTAAACCATCACATAATACTTGATTGCTATGATGTGTTATGATGGTTATGGATTATGAGAGCCAAATGAGAAAAGTCTTCTCTCATTCTATCATTCTTATTCTCTCTCTTGTTCTTGAGCTCTCATCTCCTTCCTCTTGCTCTCCCTCTCTTAGTCTATGGTTCACTTGTCTCATGTGTTGAGAACCAAGAACCATAGAGAAAATCCCAACACACTCTCCTCTACTCACTCTAGTTCACAAGGTTTAGCAAACCGAGTGAACTAGTTTCTTCAAAGACCGAAGAAGAAGCCAAAGGTAGAAGCTTTCAGGTGGATCGATCTTCGATGCAAGGAGACGACGGGGTGAAGCCGATCCGGACAACCATCGAGGCTTGAAGACGAAGGAGTTCAAGATAGAAAGGTATAACCCCCTAACCGAGTAGTTAACTACTCCTAGTTAGGTTGTTAGTTAGATGTTTAACCAAGATCCGGGTTTTAAGTCCATGTTACCACATCTAGAAAATTGTTTTTCACCAAATTCCGCATGCCCGAAAGTACCGGGAGAGGTAGCATGGACTTACAGCAGCCATATCCCGTACAGTACGATCTGATCGAGTTCCCCAGCAGATACATCATTCTTAAGTTCAGAAGATTTGACGGGATGGGAAATGCGAATCAACACGCCGCCCACTTTAAAGCGTCGTGCGGAAATACAGGGGGTAATGATGCACTCCTTCTTTGTCAGTTTGTTAACAGCCTGACTGGTGTCGCTTTCGACTGGTACGCAAGCTTACCAGATGGGTCCGTCACTACTTTCGCCCAAATGGAGTCTTTGTTTTGGAAAAAATTCATGAGTGTTAGTGATAGAATCTCCATTTTTGACCTCATGAGAACCAAGCCGGGTAAAAACGAAAGCAACATGGATTTTATTGCCCGATGGCGCAAACTCACTGTCATGTGCGAACTGTCGCTACAGCAGGACCAATCCGTCAGCCTCCTCATTGGGAGCCTCAGCAATTGGATGTTCCCATTCTTGTGTACAGCAGGTCTCAAGACGTTTCAGGAGATGACTAAGAAAGTCTAAATGCCGAAATGCTCGAAGAAAGAGTCTACCCCGGGCCCTCAAAGAGATAAGAGTTGGAAGAGCAAGAGGGACGACAACCGTAGAAGCGGGAATTGCAGCAATACCAATGTCTTCAATGTGTCTGACAATAAAGAAAAGCGAAAAGGCAGGCGAATCCAAAACCAACCGGTCTTGAAAGCCAGTGCTGGGAGGAGATGGGTATTCCCTAGAGGAGAAAAAGAACAAGGTTTACTCATTCAGGAGGGACAAGATCCGAAAGATATTCAAAGATACCCTGAACAATGATCTACAATTGCCTGAGTCGAAAAGACCTCACCAAGCAAGAATGACCGACAATCAAGTTTTCAAAGATGATTGCTACATTTTCAAAGACTGGGTCGAGAAGCAGTACAAGACTGGAGAGATCGAGTTGTCCAAGAGTGTGTCGGTAAACAATCAAGTTTCAACCCTAACTTTATACAGACACAAGCTAAAGCCTTTTAGGAGCAGACAGCTGAACCCGCTACCCTGAGGAATGAAACTGACTCACCGTAGCCTCCATGGAGCATGCACATGTCCAAAAGGACGAAGAAGATGTTAAAATTGTTTCAGAAAGAGCCCAGAACTAAATGGAAAAGGCAGAAGAAGCCTACCATTCTAGCTGCCAATTCAGCTCAATCAGGCCCAAAATCCAAAAAGCTGAAGAAGAAGAAAAGTGCAGATCGACGCGAAAAAGAGTCTCCAGGGAGATCGACCATTCAAAAATATATCGATTCCCTCAAAGACTGTGAACAAAAGGAATGAACTCTAATTTAATCGAAGGAGTTCTTCCCTGTAGAAGCGGCTGAGATTCTGGAGGATCTAGAAGAAGACTCCAATAATGATATCCCTATAGTAACCTGCTACGTCGTCCACCTTGGTAGCGACTCTAAGGAAGAGCTATGTTTTCCCGAAGAGGATGAGGAGCTCGCCACAAAGGCCAACCAAATCCAGCTCAGAAGAGGCAGGGCTCTACCGCCAAATTAAGGCAATGTCCCAAAAGGAAAGGAAAAAACAAGTCGCTAATGAAGAAGATGGCGGAGAGCCGGCTCATGAAAACTCGAGTCCTTCCTCAATGGACTATAATGTCTTGGCCCATCTCCGGAAGCTTCGGTCTCTCCTGAGCATCTACGATACCTTGGTCTTATCTTAGGAGCTTAAAGATGTTCTGTCACGTCCCGCTTCCCTGTGTATGGTAAGGAGGCACGACGGGGCCCGCTATGTATTTACTCAGAAGCAAATACGTTAAGCGTATCTAAGAAATATAATAAAGTATATAAGAAGAGATGTAAGAGAACAATAACTTTTATTTATTCAACATTTCTTTACAATACAATACTGGAAAGTAAATACAAGTTCGAAATGCAATGCATAAACAATGGCATAACTGAAATGAAAAATATGTATAAGTAAAGCCTAATGGTCATGCTACTCAGTAGTCGGTTCCAATTGCTCCTGGCTGGTCTTGAACTCCTCAGCGTCAGATCTTTCTGACAACATTCTAAAGAAAGAAGAGAAATAGGAATGTCGTCAGCGAACAATCGCTCGATAAGTCCCAAAGAAAGAAAGAAATAGAATAGACAGAAAAGAGAATATAACTGTATAATGTTATCTTTTGTTCTGTTAACACAGTTGTTTATAGATTGGAACAGAATATGCCAGTGTATACGAGAGGAGTCCAACTTACACCGTGGACTGTGGTAATCCGTAGTATAAGGCCCCGTCTATAAAACCACGGAACAATGGCATGGATGTATAGATACGTCTTTTAATGACCATCTTGTGCCATCTTTAACATGTTCCGTACCAGTCTACCCCTTTATAAAACCCGTAATGTCTTATGTATTAATGTAATGTAATGAATGGTTGTATACGACTTGCCGAAACCATGATATCAAGTAAACGGAATGGATATAAATGGATAGTCATGTAATCAGAGTATATCTATAGTTTGATTCAAGTCATGTTCATGTTGTTATAGATTGTATTCTGGCATTCATGGATTCATGTTGAAATGGAGTTATACTTGAATTGAATTCAAGATAGATTATAATCAGAGTTGACCGAGACTCTAACTGAGGCAGACTTTTAAACATAATTAAAGTCCTGATTGTTTTGGAGTTATCGGTAATTGCTGCATATGGACCGCAGGATTTGTTTCTTTTTCCAAAACAATTACCGTGTTGATAACACCGGTTTTAGGTTGTCTACCTTAGATAGGAAAGCACTCATATTCTCCGGCTCCCTAAGGATCAAGAGAACTGGTCCCGCTTAAACCTATGTTTACTAGAGTCCTTATTGTAAATTAATATAACTTGAGAGGGTTTTATGAAAAGTAGTTTTGATATATTTTCAAGATACACCTCAATTATTTAATTATTGTCTTTAGGGTTTTCATAATTGTAATTATTTTTATAAAGTGAAATATTTTAGTGGATATAACCTAGATTTCAATGTATATGGTATTTTAATGTAATATTGGAATTGTATTGAATTGTAATGGTAGTTTCATGAAATTGGTGATTTCTTTGATTTAGAAAACATGGAATATATATATTGTATACTTAAAGTAGGTATTTTGATATTATTTATATAAATATATATTTTTAAAAAAGAATTTATTTATTAATTAGAAATTACATTTTTCTTAAAAATTGCATTAAAAATTCCATCGAGATCAAATACTCCTTGCGGAGGTCTGCATCTCGCTCTACTAGGCCCGAGGATGTGCGATAACCCGCACTATTGCGATCGGGGTTCCCCAAAATGGGTTGTAGAAGCGTATTTGCAAAGAAAACGGTTTTTGAATGTTTATGGTATTTAAATGTAAACTCGTATTTTCCTACAAACTAATGTCCTAATAATCATCCTGCTATGTCAAGAATGTGTGTTGTGATGATGCAGATCTTTACCTCGTGAAATTTCTAAAGGTAATATGGTTAAAAATGAATAAACAATGTCGTATGTAAACATGATGGTATTTTACTGTAAAAGTGAAATAAAAATTGCACTATGAATTATTTTGAGATGAAACTTGTTCTAATATGTTTATTTATATTTGTTAAACATTATAAGATGATATGGTAATTTATTGTTTAAGAGAAATTGTGTTTTTAAAGAAAAGAAAGTCGGAAGTCGGAATAACTCCACTTCCGACGAGTTTTGAAAATAAAATGTTTAAGACAAGAAGTTGAGAAGGGTGAAAGGAACTTATAGGTTAGAGTTAGAGAGAAGAGGTAGGGGGAGCTATAGGAATCATCGGGAAGTTGTTTCGTCACCGGAATCTTCCCGAAACGTCACCGGAACTTCGACCTTTGCTAACTCCACTTGTACAACTTGGGACGCAGAAAATTTAGAGAGTTTTTGTATGGAATTTCTGAATGAGGGGGGGCATGAAATGTTGTGTGGTATTTATAGGGAAAATTAGGGTTTAGGGTAATGAATTTGAGAATTAAAACGTGCATTAAAATATGGATTAATACCCATTTTTAATTCTCTGGAAATGTGCAGAGAAATCAAACAGCAAGGGGGTAGTGGGGTAGGCCAAAGGGTTCTGGGGTTAAAAATTGAGGGCATCCCCTACGGATTAGCTCGGCGGTGCCGATCCCCCCCATTTCGCCGGTCCAAACCGGTAGGATGGGGTTGGGATTTGTGACACGGCCCTGTCGCTTAGTATACTTCATTGCACTTGTTTGATTTTGTTGTGACTTTTTATTTTACGTGTAGTGCATGTGTAAACCTTTGAGCTTCTAAAATATTAAAAGAAAAATCAACAAAAATATATGTGGCTGGGGGGATTCAATCACAGGGGCCATGTCACAGCAGTGCAGGGGCTTTTCCAATGATCTACAAGTGCTTTCTTGCTGTTCAAGAGAAAATTTAATTTATAACTTGTGCTCAGGCTTAGGTGCTCCTTTCTGTATTTTGAAACGATTCTGTAAAGAAAGTTTAGTGTTGTTACATTCTACCCACCTTATAAAAATTTCGTCCTCGAAATTGTAGAAGTAAAGTTTAATAGATTCAAGAAAAGTTTAATGATAGTGATGGTGATAGAAGTAGTGATAGTGCATGAAAAATATTTGGAAAAACGAAAGAATGCAAAGGTTGTGGAAAGATTGAAAAAAAAGATGTGAGGGAATTACCAGGGTTAACTTGGTCTATAGTCTCGGCTTTTACGGCCGCTTAAGTGAACGCCTGACGCCGGGGTACATTTCTCCTAGCTGGAAGCACATTCCTCTATCCTTGGGGTATGTTTTCCTGCCCTCGAGGTATGTTCCTCAGTGCCTGATGGAATTGGCGATTAAGCTGTGTAGGAGGTCTACATAGAGGTGGAGCTGGATGAACAAGATGAGGTGCAGGAGTCTGGATAGCTGGCCGCTGCAGATAAGGGTTTTGAGTTGGAACTATGTTGCGTCTATAAGAACATTTTCCAATTCCATGATTGGATGCACCAAAAACTAAGCACGGGCCTTTTGCGTGCCTACAGTCCTTCCACAGGTGTCCATCCCTCTTGCAGTAGAAGAAAAAATCTGGACTTGGCCGGTTATTTGTTTCTTCTGGTCTCCTAGGTTCAAAAGTTGGCCTTGAAGAGGCTGCTCCTGCCATCTGAGTGGTTGGGCGCTTCACTCCGGCAGATTAGGGTCTACCCTTCATCTTCACCACTGCCTCATATCGACGGACAACATTCAGAGCCAGTTCATGGGTTGGGAAATCTCCTGTAGCTAAGGCAGCTTAGATCTCCGGATCTAACCCTTGCTGAAATCGTCTGGACCTGATCTCAGCAGTCGGTATCAAGTGTGTCGTGAAGCTGTTGCGGTCTTGTGTTAGCTGTGTAGCATGTGATATTTAGAAAATCGAATATTGAAACATATCTTACCCACTGAGCATGGTAAATTCAGCATCATAATCATCCACAGATTTGGTACACATCGAACCCTGTTGTAAGTGGATGAATTGCTCTTCCATGTCCAATCGGGAAGTCTCCGGAAGTACTTCGTGCCGAACATGTTGCGAAAAGTTTTCCATTCGATCGGCTGGTCAAGACGGCTTTCTTCCGCCTTCCACCAAACTCGGGCGTTGTCAATTAGTTGCAGCTTCGCAACTCGTACCCAAGCGATCTCTACCACTTGTGCTACTGCCAGATCATCCTCGATGCTCTGAGCCCATTCTTATGCTTCTAAAGGGCTCCCTTTCCCCGAAAATTGCTTTGGTTGCAATGCTCGGAATTGCTTCACTCCGGGCGCTTCCGCTTCTAGACGGTTTAGTAAGATAGCAGTCTGCTGCTGCTGTCCTTCCAGGAGGCTTCGGATTGTCTCAAGCAGTACCGTCTGCTCATTAATCGGAGCAGCAACGATAGGCGTAAGCAGTAGAGGTGGTGGTGTGTTGTTGAAGTTGGTACTGGTATTGTTTGGAGAATCCATAACCTTGAAAGAAAATAGGGTTATGATAGATTCAAAGTATATGAAATTGTAAAATTCAAGGAATATAAAATGTAAAGAATGTTTTTAGTTGCTGATTCTTGTGTTATATTGCTTAGGACTTCATGCAGAACTGACCTGCATGTCCATGCAGAACTGACCTGCATGTCCATGCAGAACTGACCTGCATGGTAGGGTTCCATGCAGCACTCATCTGCAAGGGGCGCCAACAAAACCTGTCACTCCCCGCTTCCCGGTGTACAGTAAGGAGGTGCGACGGGTCACGCGGCGTATTTACTCAGATGCAAATACGCTAAGCATATCTAAGAAATATAATAAAGTACACAAGAAGAGATGTAAAAGAACAACTTTTATTTATTCAACATTTCTTTACAATACAATAATGGAAATTAAATACAAGTCTGAAATGCAATGCCTAAACAATGACATAACCGAAATGAAAAGTATGTACAAGTAAAGCCTAATGGTCGTGCTACTCAGTGGTCGGCTCCAAGTGCTCCTGGCTGGTCTCGAACTCCTCACCGTCGGGTCCTCCTGACAATATTCCAAAGAAAGAAGAGAAAAAGAATGTCTTCAGCGAACAATCGCTCGGTAAGTCCCAAAGAAAGAAAGAAATAGAATAGACAGAAAAGAGAATATAACCGTATAATGTTATCTTTTGTTCTATTAACACAATTGTTTGTAGCTTGGTACAGAATATACCAGTGTATACGAGACGAGTCCAACTTACACTATGGACTTTGGTAACCCGTAGTACAAGGCTCCGTCGATAAAACCATGGAACAACGGCATGGATGTATAGATACGTCTTTTAATGACCATCTCGTGCCACCTTTAACATGTTTCGTACCAGTCTACCTCTTTATAAACCCCGTAATGTCTTATGTATTGATGTAATGTAATGAATGGTTGTATACGGCTTGCCAAAACCATGATATCAGGTAAACGGAATGGATATAAATGGATAGTCATGTAATCAGAGTATATCCATGGTTCGGTTCAAGTCATGTTCATGTTGTTATAGATTGTATTCTGGCATTCATGGATTCATGTTGAAATATAGTTATACTTGAATTGAATTCAAGATAGATTATAATCATATTTGACCGAGACTCTAACTGAGTCAGACTTTTAAACAGAATTGAAAACCTGATTGTTTTAGAGTTATCGTAACTGCTGCACATGGACGACAGAATTTATGTCTTTTTCCAAGACAATTACCGTGTTGATAACACCGTTTTTAGGTTGTCTACCTTAGATAAGCAAGCACCCATATTCTCCGGCTCCCTGAGGCTCAAGAGAACCGGTCCCGCTTAAACTTATGGTTACTAGGGTCCTTATTGTAAATTAATATAACTTGAGGGGGTTTTATGAAAAATAGTTTTGATATAGTTTCAAGATATACCTCAAGTATTTAATTATTGTCTTTAGGGTTTTCATAATAGTAATTTTTTTATAAAGTGAAATATTCTAGTAGATATAACCTAGATTTCAATGTATATGGTATTTTAATGTAATATTGAAATTGTATTGAATTGTAATGGTAGTTTCATGAAATTGGTGATTCTTTTGATTTAGAAAATATAGAATACATATATTGTATACTTAAAGTAGGTATTTTTATAGTATTTATATAAATATATATTTGAAAAATAATAGAATTTATTTATTAAATAGAAATCACATTTTTCTTAAAAATTGCATTAAAAATTCCATCGAGATTGAATGTTCCTTGCAGAGGTCTGCATCTCGCTCTACTAGGTCCGAGGATGTATGATAACCCGCTCCATCCCAATCGGGATTCCCCGAAATCGGTTGTTGAGGCGTATTTGTAAGGAATTAAATATTACACTTTTAAAGAAAACGGTTTCTGAATGTTTATGGTATTTAAATGTAAACTCATATTTTCCCATAAACTAATGTCCCAAAAATCACCGTGCTATGTCAAGAATGTATGTTGTGATGAGGTAGGTCTTTACCTCGTGAGTTTTCTTAAGGTAATATGGTTAAAAATGAATAAACAATGTTGTATGTAAACATGATGGTATTTTACTGTAAAAGTGAAATAGAAATTGCAATATGAATTATTTTGAGATGAAACTTCTTCTAATGTGATTATTTATGTTTGTTAAACATTATAAGATGATATGATAATTTATTGTTTAAGAGAAATTGTGTTTTTAAAGAAAAGAGAGCCGGAAGTCGGAATAACTCCGCTTCCGATGAGTTTTGAAAAGAAAATGGTTAAGACTAGAAGTTGAGATTGGTGAAAGGAACTTACAGGTTAGAGTTAGAGAGAAGAGGTAGGGGAAGCTATAGGAATCGTCGGTAAGTCGTTTCGTCACCGGAACTTCGACCTTTGCTAACTCTACTTTTACAACTTGGGACTTGGAAAATTTAGAAAGTTTTTGTATGGAATTTTTGAATGGGGGGGGGGCGTGAAATGTTGTGTGGTATTTATAGGGAAAATTAGGGTTTAGGATAATGAATTTGAGAAATAAAATGTGGATTAATACCCATTTTTAATTCTCTAGAAATGTGCAGAGAAATCAAACAGTATGGGTCTAGTGGGGTAGGCCAAGGGGTTCTGGAGTTAAAAATTGAGGGCAACCCCTACGGATTAGCCCGGCGGTGCTGATCCCCCCCACACATCTCGCCGGTGCAAACTGGTGGGATGGGGTTGGGATTTGTGACACGTGTCCCTGTCGCTTGGTATACTTCATTGCACATGTTTGATTTTTTTGTGACTTTTCATTTTACATGTAGTGCATGTGTGAACCTTTGGGCTTCTAAAAAATTAAAAGAAAAATGAACAAAAATATATATGGCTAGGGGAATTTGATCACATGGGCTATGTCACAATAGTGCAGGGGCTTTACCAATAAGCTACAAGTGCTTTCTTGCTGTTCAAGAGCAAATTTAATTTATAACTTGTGCTCAGGCTTAGGTGCCCTTTCTCTATTTTGAAAAAATTCTGTATAGAAAGTTTAGGGTTGTTACATGTTTTCATTTACGCTCTACAAAATCCCTAGCGGTACCAGGCTCGTTTTTCGGAAATTACTATGAAAGAAGCCCAGTACACTCTGCATGCCGCTGCGGTCATATTTAAGGATAAAGACCTGCTACTGGGAACCGCTGAGCATAACTGGCCGCTTTACGTGGCCGGGTACAGCGACGGAGATCGAATTAATCGTATATTGATTGATCCGGGATCCTCAGTGAACTTCATGAACCTGCAGACTCTGAAGAGTTTGTCAATAGACGTCCTACACCTGTCAAGGGAAAGGATTGTCTTTCAAGACTTCAATCAAAATTTCCAGCAAGTTCTGGGATCCATAGCTCTGCCGAATTGGTTTGGGGACCTACAAATCGAAGCCAAGATATACGTGATCGATGCCGACACATCTTATTAAATTCTCCTGGGACGGCCATGGCTCCATGATTATGGTATCGTTCAATCAACTCTCCATCAGTGCAGGAAGTATACCAAAAATGGTGAAGAAAGACGTATTGACAGAGACATCCAGCCATTCGGTGTGCATGAAGTTCGATATGAAGATTCTAGGTACTTCTTGAACCCCTAAAATACCGAGCCACGACTGACCAAATAAAAGAACGGCTCCAAAACTCGAAAATAAATCTGAGCCGTCTGTCACTTTCAAAAGCAAAAACCTCCAAGTGCATCCACGTTTCGGCAGTGACACTGATGAATCCGACGCCGAAAGTTCATCTTTCTGTAAAACCCGCCCTCATTTAGGTAACGATACGAACGAGTCTGATATTCAAGGCCCATCCGGCAGAAAAATTCACCCTCATTTCGGCAGCGACATTGAAGGGTCGGAGGAAGAGGGCCCGCCTTCCAACAGCTATGTAGATTAGGCCCTCATGTAAAAAGCAAAGCTAAGAGAAACTTTCGAGATTACAGATGGGTCCCTAACTATCACAAGGGTGCCAGAACAGAAGTGCAACGAGCTATATACTTTTTCGGTCTTTACCGTGGACCAACTGTAAACTTTTTACGTTCCCGAGAGGAAAAGTGGACAGAAGGGCATTTTGTTTTATGGGTCAAATCCTGTCGTGCATTCGGACGAATTGTATGTCACGTGCCTTCCCCATTAGAAAGGTATAAGAGCCATCCTCAATCCTAGATATTATGCGTCCGAGATGCGGGAATATTTTAAAAGTGCGGATGTCGGTTAAATCAAATGGAATCCGAAGAGAAGTTTTATGAGGGGCCATGACATCCGCCTCAGGTCCGAGAACTCATCAATGGACGAATCCCAGATAGGTGGGGCATAGGTTTCATTCACCCTGACATCAAAGTATGCTACATGATTCATGTTGATGAAGCTAGCAGGAAATCAAATGATGAAGACGAGCTAGCTGATCTAGAAGAAGCCCCTCAAGAGCTTGAAGATGGCGGACAAGCAACCTTCGACGAGCTAACCGAGATTGATTTAGGAACGCCCGATAATCTAAGGCCAACCTACGTTAGCTCACTCTTGTCAGAGAAAATAAAAGTGCAAATAATCGTCCTGCTATATGAGTTCGTCGACTGATTCGCGTGGACTTACAAAGAAAAGCTTGGCCTCTCTCCTGAAGTGGTCGTACATAATCTGGCTATATCTTCCGATGCCAACCCATTCAAATATGCCCCTCGAAGAATGAGAAGGGAGATAGAAGAAAAGGTCATCAAGGAAACTAAGAAACTTATCGATGCTAGCTTCATTAGAGAAGAGAAATATGCAGACTGGATCGCATGCATCATCCCAGTGAAGAAGAAAATTGGGCAGATCAGAGTTTGCATCGATTTCAGGGACCTCAACAAGGCATGCCCTACAGACGACTTCCCGCTATCGGTCATGGAAATGATGGTCGACGAAACCTTAAATTATGATCTGTTCACCTTCATGGATGGCTCATCTGGATATAATCAGATCAAGATGATGTCGTTTGGACTGCAGAATATGGGTGCCACATATTAAAGGGCAATGACCAAAATCTTTGATGACCTAATCCATAAAGTCGTCGAATGTTATGTTGATGATTTGGTCATCAAGACTAAAACCAAGGCCGATCACATCCGAGATCTCAGGACCGTTTTCACCCGGCTGAAGGAACACGATCTGAAGATGAATTCTCTAAAATGCGTTTTTGGCGTGTCATCGGGAAAATTCTTGGGCTTCATAGTCCGACATCGGGGGATCGAAGTCGACCAATCGAAGATAAAGGCAATCATAGAGATGCATCCTCTGAAGAATCTGACACAGGTAAGATCCTTTCAAGGAAAGCTCGCTTACATACGAAGGTTCATCTTGAACCTTTCGTGAAGATGCAGGCCCTTCTTGAAGCTCATGAAGAAAGGAGCTCCTTTTTTCTGGGATGCCAAATGTCAAGAAGCATTCGAAAATATCAAACAGTACATGTTGCACCCTCCAGTACTTGCTGCTCCTATCCCATATAAACCTTTGATTCTCTATACCGCCGCGCTAGATGAGTCACTTGGTGCGCTCCTTGCCCAGAACAATGAGGAGGGAAAAGAAAATGCCCTCTACTACCTCAGTTGAACTTTAGTCGGGGCGGGACACAACTATTCCCCGATCAAAAATCAATGCCTGGCTCTGATATTCGCTATGAAGAAGCCGAGGCACTATCTGCTCGCTCATCGGGTTATGCTGATCTCCAAGGTCGACCTGCTCAAACACTTAATGACCAAAGCAAGCCTATCCAGCAGAATGGAAAGATGGGCTGTCATGCTACTTGAATTTTACATAATCTATACTCCTCAGAAAGCAGAAAAAGGGCAAGCCCTCGCCGACTTCTTTGCTGCTCATCCCATACCAGAAGGGACATCGCTCAATTGTATGTTACTCGATGAACAAGTGCCGCACCTCGATGATGATGAGCCATTTTTAGAGCTCTATTTCGATGGAACCTCATCGATAAGGACCTCCAGCAAATCAAGCGTCTTGGAGATAAAAGTAGGGATAATATTGGTGTTCATCATGCCATCGGGAGGAACCCTACGATGTTCTTTCGCTCTCATTGAACCTCATACAAATAATGAGGCTGAGTACGAAGCACTGATAGCTGGTCTGGAGCTCGCCATAGAAATGGAAATCTTTCGGCTCCGGGTTTACGGTGACTCCTAGCTTGTCGTCAACCAAGTGAACGAAGACTACAAGATATATAATCCTGAGTTAGCTTGATACAGAAGCCGGGTGTTGGAACTCATGAAACAGTTTACTGACACTGAACTAATGAGATTTCCTAGGGCGTTGAACGGGAAAGCAGACGTACTCGCTCACCTACCCAAAGAGCTGGCTGATCCTAACGTGGTTGAAATTCTGGTCACAGTAAGAAAATGGAAAATTCTACCTTCAATCTGTTTGCATGAAGAAGAAAGCGTAGAACAAGAAAACAATCCTGCCGAAGAAGCTCTGATCATTCAAAACGAGCCCGATTGGAGAGAACCCTTCATAGAGTTCCTATGATATGAAAAGTTGCTCGAAGAAAAATCTGTGAGGGTTCAGCTGAAGAAGATAGCTCTCCGATGTGTGTTTGTAAATAATACGCTATACCGCAGATCATATGACCAACTCTGGCTCAGGTGTCTGCCATCGGCCGAAGCCCAAGAATCCATGAAAGAAGTTCCCTCAGGCGTCTGCAGAGCTCACCAGTCCGGCCCTAAAATGCGGCTTTAAATCAAACGGATTGGGTGTTACTGGCCTACCATGATAAAAGATTACGAAGAGCATGCGAAGAGGTATCATCTTTGTCAAATTCATGGTGACTACATTCATAAGCATCCCAGTCCACTGCATCCTATGGTAGCGTCATGGCCCTTCAAAGATTGGGGCACCAATATAGTAGGCCCAATTGATCCTCCATCGTCCAAAGGCCACTGGTTCATATTGGCCGCAACTGACTACTTCTCTAGATAGGTTAAAGTTGTCCCATTAAAAGAAGTAAAGACAGAAGATATTCTGAAGTTATTCCGGCGTAATATTCTATACCGCTGCAGTACACCTAGAAGAATCATTTCTGATAATGGGTCTTCTTTCAAGAGCTTCAATGTCTCAAGGTTCGCCACACAGCACAAGATAGACTGGAGATATTCCTCCATCTATAATCTAAGAGCTAATGGCTAGCCAAAACCTTTAATAAAACTCTATGCAAGTTCCTGAGGAAAAATACTTCAGCCAACAAGAGAGACTGGAATCTCAAGCTCCATGAGGCGTTGTGGGTATATCGTACCACGCACCGCACTCCAACTCAGTTCACTCCATATTCATTACTCTTCAGAGTGGAGGCAATCCTCCTTCTCGAAGTCGAAGTTCTAAGCCTAAGGATGGCCGTCCAGCACAGTTTGACGGAGGAAGAAAACGTCCTCCTTCGGCTCGAAGAACTTGACGTGCTCGAAGAAAAGAGACTCGCAGTGCAGCAAAATATGGAGCTGTACCGAGACCAAATGTCACGGGCCTATGATAAGATGACCCGTCTCCGTGCTTTAAGAATGGAGAATTGGTGTTGGTCTTCAAAAGACCGATCATCCCTAATCGACATGCCAAGGGAAAATTCGAGCCAAACTGGGAAGGACTATACGTCATTGAGAAAGTGTTTGATGGAGGATCCTACCAGCTGATAAATGCCGAGGGAGAAAGACCCATGCCACCCATCAATTGACACTATCTTAAGAAATACTACGCGTGAATGCACCAAGTCGTAGGCAAATTGAGCACACTGGCCCTACAGTCTAGATCATACATCCTGTAAAACCATATACAATCCACGGGCGCAAATGACCCCTATCTCTCCCAAGTCCTACCGGCGAGACTACATCTGAAGTCCTACCGCCGATTAAGAAAAAAAAGAAGGAAGAAAAATGAGAAAAAGGAAAAGGAAAAAATGTATGTCCACAAGCAAAACGGGCACGGATGAAAACCCGAAAGAGATCCGTGAGTAAAAACAGTAGGACTGCCGGCGAGTTTTTGAAAACCCGAAAGGGTACAAACTCATGAAAAAAAGATGAAATACACTCGCAAATTCCACTCGACCTTGTGAGGAGAAAATCCACGCGTGAGATCCTTACGACTCACAAAGGAGCAACATAGTTAGGAACCCCCCGATTCCTAAGGAGAGAATACACCTGCGAGGTCATCTCGACTTGTGGGGAGAAAATGCTTTTATGAGACCCTTACAACTCAAAAATTGAAAAGCCTTAAGGTGATAAGGATCTAAACCCGTCTCCTAAGCCATCGTTCTCTAATAGGCAAAGGTAAATGATGAGTCGCTCCTGGCATTACGCTTCAGTGTTAGCAGTAGTGCTGATACCAACCCAAAACCAAAATCCCAAGTTTTCCCAACGATGAATGATGAGTTGATCCTGGCATTACGCTTCAGTGTTAGCGGTGCTGATGCCAACCCAAAACCCAAATCCCAAGTTTTCCCAATGGCAAATGATGAGTCGCTCCTGGCATTACGTTTCAGTGTTCACGGTGCTGATGCTGATCCAAAACCTAAATCTTAAGTTTTTCCAACGGCAAATGATGAGTCGTTCCTGGCACCACGGTTCAGTGTTAGCAGTGCTGTTGCCGATCCAAAACTCAAACTGTAACGTTTTGAGAATCGTTTAGGTGAAATTTCCGATAATCGTTAAATAACGGTTATTTTTCGTAAAAACCAAGATATAATTATTTTCGAACATAGAATTAATTATACCTATTCTAGTTATGTAATTGCTAGTATTTGGTATTTAATTGGTCCCTTGCAAATTTCTAGTTTTCTTAAATATTTTCCGTAATTAATTATTTAATTATTATTTTTAGCCTTCACTAATACATTTAATTAGTTATAATTACAAATTGGAATGGGTTAATAAAAATCCTATGAACCATGACAACCTAGAATCTAGTTTGTAACATATTCATTCTTCAAAAATTTTCCTCATGGTTCTAGATGTTTTTAGAATGCTAGATTAAATAAAATTAAAATAGAAATTGATGTAAGGTGTTTTAATGAGGCTTGTGGGGTTTTAATTTGACTTGGAAACTTCTTCACATACACACACACACACATTTTCATTTTGGCCGAGCCTTCATGCTTCCCCTCCCCACAATTTGGCCACTTGAAAAGTTTTAAAAAAGAAAAGAAAGAAAAGAAAGCATGGGGTTTTAATATTGAGGTATGGGTATTTGTTGACTTGTGTTTTTGTTCCAACACAACACTATCACTCTCTCTCTCTCTACCCCTCACCAAAATTGGCTGAGCCCCCCTTCCCCATTCCAGCAGCAACCCCTTCCAAGTTTTCATCTCTTTCCATGTCAAAATCCTTGCAAAATGCATAAAAAATCCATCAAAAATCCCACAAACTCCAAATCCAATCTTTACCCATTATTCCTTGGCCATTCAAGCTTGGATCTTGGAGCATAGAAGCAAGTTTGGGAGGCTAGATTTCATGTTTGATCTCTTGATTTTGTGAGCTATAAATCTTTACCCAATACTTAATTATTTAGTTAATTTCTTAAACCTAATTTAGTTAAGTGTTAATTAGGTTTTAGTTGTAAGTTTGGAATTTCAAGAATTGGGTATGGATCAAGTTAGGGTTTTATATCATTTGAACATGATTTAAGTGTGTAATTTAACATATTAAGGAATGTAAAATCTAACCTAGTAGCTAGTTTACAAATTGTTGTTTTAAATTTTTACTAATTAAGCTAAATTGCAAACTAGAATTTTGGGTGAATGAAAATAAGTGAGATTAAAAATTTGATTATGCTTTGTGTGACTAAATTAAAATATTTAGTGAGCGTTGTGGCCACTAAATTGTTAAAACATTTAGATTTATGCTAAAACGGGAATTTGTAGCTTACTAGGTTTTTGGAGGTAAAACGATTTGATTTATTTTGAGCTTTTGGTGATTTACAACCTTTTCCATATAATTTTTAGAGTATTGTGAATGTGCAATTGGTATGAGTGGGTACTGAAATTAGTGATTTTCACGTATTGCGACCCAGTGGTAAATTATGACGTTGTCGCGGTGCATTTTGTGCAGCAAGTGTGCGCGTGTTTAGCTAGTGCGTGTAGAGGACTTGTATTTGTTTGTGTCCGCAAATATATATATATATATATATATATATATATATATATATATGTATGTATGTATGTATATTTACACCCTTATTTCCTTGTGTACGTTTCTAGGATCGGGTGCAGAGGCGTTGGCTGTGGCGCGGAAAGAATAGAGCTGAAATCGGAGCAGTTTAGCCAAGGCGTCCAGGTGAGTAGATATATATCTACGGGGGAAGTCGGGTGGATGGAGTATAGCACCCCCGCAGTTTCGTAGTGTAGTCTACGTATATATATATTTATGATATTGTGTTTTGTGATACGAGGATAACTTAGCAAGAAATGCTTTAGGTGACTTTGGGTTAGTTTTAGCGTAACTGTAGGAAATGCTTTTAGCTTAGTTTCTTAGTCGCAAAACCTTAGAGTTATGATTTGCACACACGCACACACACACGCATACATTCGATGTCTTGTGCGTATATGGGGATATATATATATATATGTATGTATGTATGTATGTATGTATGTATGTATGTATATATACACGTATATAGGGATGCTGAGGATAGTATATGATACCTGGAGATGAGTCGATGTGATGGGGCATGATGCCGTGAGATCGGTGATGTGATTTGGGTCGTGTTATGAGATACGACATATTATTATAGCGGATCGTTGGGTGATGTGTTTTCATACACACGCAGATATATGTTGATGGTATCAGTATGTACTAGACTTAGATCAGTACCCTGTTCATTATATAGTGATAATGATACCATACGGATATTGATGTATATATGATAGGCGACCCGTACCCAGATTTGGGATGCCGTACGATGGATTTACCGTACAAGATATAAATATGATGGTTGATCCGGACTCATGATTCGGGGATGTCGTATTATATATATGTTATCGTATGTGACGCTATTGAGACGGGATCACCGACTACTAGATATATAGATCGACTCGGACTTAGGTGGAATTCCTTACCCTTTTGTTAGTCCCTTAGCTTGTCCTGTAGTTTACTTAGTAGATATTAGACTGCGCTCGAGTCATACTTATTTCAAAACTAACGAATCATGAGTATTTTAAAGACAGGCCAAGGGATTCTACGGATATTTCAAAGGACGTACATTTTCTTAAAAACACCGTAGCCCCTATTTTCTAAATACCACGATTCATGCGATTTCATACAACAAACTTTATGACTCGTATATAGATATGTATATTCTGTATTGTTGCGTTTATTATTCATTCTCCGTTTATTCATGTTGTTATCATCGCATTGCATGCTTAATGTGTACTTTAGTGATTATGAAACCATGTTGTCAGGACACCAGCACCATTATCGATGATGCGTATGCTCCACGTACACTTTCTTGCCGGCTCACACACATCATCATTGGTAATTGCCATGTCACGTACACTTTAGAGAATATTACTTTATTGATATCGTTTGCTGGCTGATAGTTCCGATATATCATTACTGTGCTAATTTAGATATTGCATTTATTATTGTGATATTTCATGCATATTTATATATTCATTGTCCATGCGATATTATGGGCCAGTCCGGATTGCCGGAGCCCGGTAATTCATTGTTATTATTCTTGAGATTGGAATTTTGGATTTCCATAAGATTTCTGGATTTGGAGAAACCGCAAGGATTTCATATAAACTTAATATCATTTTAAAAATGCAAGGTACGGTTTTCTCATGATATGATATGAGATATATCCACCATGAGTTTTCTCGGCTCTTGAGCGATATTATACACCCGATTCGAGGAGGAGGAGGAACCGTCTATGGGTGCATGGTGGACCTGGTGCGGTACCCCGGGGCAAGATGGTCGCAGATGATGGCGTTGAGCCTTGCAGGGGAGCACTACCGACCGTTTATTTGTGACGCGGCGGATATCCGGAGGATACTAACGTAGTCGTGAGATTTGATGAGGGGCCAGTCCGGATAGCCCGAGCCCAGGGGCCAGTCCGGATAGCCGGAGCCTGAGATATTGAGACTTTTAGGTATTGAGATTATATGATATGGGCCAGTCCGGATAGCCGAATCCCGAGATATTGGATATTTGGATATATGTTTTGTGTCGATACTTGACACGGATTTTATGTTGATTTCATTGATGATACCTCGATTTTTATATACAGAAATCTCACTAAAATATGAAAACGGTTTTCTCATTTAGATGTATTCTGTTTTCATGCATTCATACATCGCATATATGATATGTTGCTATCTGATGCACTGAAACGAGAATGTGGTATTACACTTATGTGTAGATGGTTCAGGATATTATTTTGAGGATATTATTACCGTATGACCTAGGATTGAGTCATATATGCGATTTCTGCTCGGTGATGTTTTCTAATCACGAGTTGGCAACTCACCCCCATTGTGCCACAGTTTCTTGCAGGTTTTGCCATACAGGTTTTCTTGGTAGCTTTGCTAGCACACTACTTCATTCCGGGTGATTGCTTTGGTAGATGGACTCACTTGCATCGTAACCACCATTGTATTTTATTTATTCAGTTGTATCTAGTAACTCCATCAACCAGACTTGTATTATTTGATAGACTTAGAAGACCAGTGTTTATTCTTTCGACCTTAGAGTCGCGCTTGTATTAATATGGTTTTCTGGTGGATATTGGTTTTCTTCTGACTTTTGATCCTCGCTCTTTGGCATTGTATACTATATTGCTTGCGTGGCTGTGTCCGCCATTTGGCGAAGAGCTAGCTCCCGCTTGGGGATGCTTTTATTCATATATGTGTATTATTCATGTTTGTACCCGTTTGGGGCCAGTATTTATAAAGGAGACTCTGCCGAAATTTTTGGGAAAATATGATGTTGCTTTTAAATGTTTAATACCATTTATTTTATTTAAACCACTTGCTTTAAACAAGTTTTCCTTTACTTCTTATTTAAAATGGTTTAGATTTCTGGGCTTTTGGCTTACTTGAATTAGGCGGGGTCCTATAGACTTCACATGATTCAAGTGCCAGTCACGTGCTATTTTGGGTTGTGACAAAGTTGGTATCAGAGCGTTAGGTTTAACCTTGGTTCGAGTCTATGTTTGACTATGCGGAGTCTAGGGTGTGTGTGTGTATATATATATATATATATATATATATATATATATATATATATATATATATATATATATATATTCGGAACCTACGCTTGACCTTACGCAACTTAGACTTGGTCGAGGGGGTATTAGACCCGAAGTTTCGTCGCATAGGTTGACCTTGGTTGATGGAGTAGGTGACGTAAGTAGAGTGACCTACCGTGTGTATGTTCCGCGGCATACTTACGATACGCTACTCCGCTTAAGAAGCCTTATGTACATTTCTTAGCACAGTATTATATTCATTCCTATGATCTATCCTCATCGGTATCAGGTGTTGGTTTTTGTTACTACGAATGCATAGGCAGAGAGCTGTGGCTAGAGTTGCGGTCAGCACAAGCTCGTCTTGGACGAGGACTGACCAGGATGTATTCCAGTGACACACGATTGCATAGATTTGTTGTTTTATTGTGTTTTTCGCGCCATAAGCGTTTGATGGATTGCTTTTACTAAAATTTCTCGAACGTGCAAATCAGCACCAGAGGATTGGGCCACTACTAGAGGCCGGCTAGAATGTGATGACCGTTAATGTATCGTCTATACTTGAGGATTGAGGCACTGTTCAGGGTGCGGACGAATGAGCCAGTCGTTGCTGCAATTGAAAAAATAACACCTCAGATGTTTGAAGCTATTGCAGCATGAGTTGTACTTAGAGATGTGATAGAGGATCGCTAGTCACCCAAGGATGAATGACTAGGACATATGGTTCGTTTGCATACCCCGATGCGAGGTCATCAGATTGATTGATTCTAGCTTGAGAAGACTTCACGCCGGTACGTTGAGAGTCGATAGAAGACGATCGAATGTTAGAAACCCATTTTCCAAGTTTAAGGTATTCGGAAAAACATGTAAGTAATTCTATGGACCCTCTAGAAGAATGAAACCCTAACTCGATATAATGACCATGGGAACACTTTTAAACCTTAGGGTTTGCGGCAGTTCCGCGGTGTTATTAATGAGGCTTGGGTTTGCCCTTCTACGGCTGGTCTATAGGTACTGTAGCATGTACTGAATATTATTAAACTGTACTCAAGAGTTGAGCTCTTGGGGAATTATGGAACTTTGACGGATCGATCGAAAAGTTCGACGTCGTCCAGATATCATGTGACGATATACATTAGTTGGGAGACTCCAGATATGAGTATAGCCGTTGTAGTGCAGTACATACAGTTAAGAAGAGACGAGTCCAAATCAGTCAACATTAGGGAAAAGTGGAGTAAGCAGTTCGTACGAGATTTTGATGAGGTGGCGTTCTACTCCGTTGACATCAGAGATGCGATACGCATGCAGAGGCGTGAATATGGGTATATCTTCCAGAAAGAGTCGTGATGAGTATGCAGCCATTCCGGAACAAGAAATGGATTTAGTAAAGGGCGATAACTTCCAGGAAGTTCGGTAGAAACGAGATTGGGAGAGACCCCGACAAGAATCTTCTGGAGTACTACACGAGAAGATTTGGACCCAGGATCGGTCGTATTGTGAACACCTAGTAGGCCAGAGTTCAGCATCGTCGACGAGATATGTTATGAGTGACCATAATAGTTAGCCAGAGATCTTTAGAGGATGTGCCAGAGCGGGACTATATCCGTCATTTTGGATTTCGGTATTTTGGGCGATCTATTTGCATGATTGAGATATTATGCACCACAGTTGCACATGACTTCGATTTGATGTCATTCGAGATGTTGATTTTGATTTCATGCCTATGGTATGCATGTGATTTAACTTGTGCTTTCGGTGTAGTTTTCATGCACTTCAGTATTTTGATTTGATTTTGTGCACGCTGATGCACGTGGTTGTGAGATTATATATCACGGTATACCTGATTTGGATTGATGTATATTGTATACCGTCGATTTTGACTATGATATTCGATATTTATTTCCGTGCACCTTGTGCACTTGATTTGGATTTTTGCGCATACTTGGCGCGCTTGATGCGATTTTGGTGCACACCAGATGCGCTAAATCGGAATTTTTCTTGCATATCAGATGCATCTAATATTTTTGTCAGGCACACCCGTTGCCTTTGACAAGTGTTTTTGTGTACACCCATTGCACCTAGATTTTTGTTTCTGTGCACATGTATGGCACATTCATTGATTTCGATTTCTGTGCGCACCAGACGCACGTAGCATTAGTACATATATTATTGAGTGGTTTCTTTTAAGCAGTACGTTTTTATGATATTTACTATTTGGTATAGTAGATGAGCAGGACTAGTCCGAGGACAGTAGCTGAATATGTTTTTGTATGCATCGATAGTTACCGAAGGGATTTCAAAAAAGGAGCTATAGTCTCGGTATTTACTTACGTGTCCAAGATGACACGAAACTTTTTACAAAGGGAACCCTTCTAAATTATTTACCAAAAAGGCGGGACGTGTATGTTAAACAAAAGATGTATATCTATATATAGTTATTTTCTTACAATAAACATCCGCTACTTGTGCTGTGATATGCGCATCGCACAGCGATTTGAAAAAAAAGGGTTTGGCATGCATTTCCTTCAGATGTTTTGCCAAGTTTACAAAGATGCGTATGTGCATATTATGGTTTTGATGTATATCATGTTGGTTTTCGTATTGGACTTTGACATTGGTATCTTCGCCATAACTCCGATGACTCAGTGATGCTTGACGGAGTTTTGATTTTGAGTTATATACTCGTTTTCATGCGTGTGCATTGCGCTAAGATGTGTTTTAAGTATTGATGATTTCGGAGCCCCGACGACTTAAGTGTTTTGCTGAAATGTTTTAGTATTTGGAGGAGTTTTAATTTTAAATTCGGGGACCGAATTTCTTTAAGGGGGGAAGATTGTAACGTTTTGAAAATCGTTTATGTGAAATTTCCGATAATCGGTAAATAACGGGTGTTTTCCGTAAAAACCAAGATATAATTATTTTTCAACATAGAATTAATTATACATATTCTAGATATGTAATTGCTAGTATTTGGTATTTAATTGGTCACTTTTAAATTTCTAGTTTTCTTAAATATTTTCCGTAATTAATTATTTAATTATTATTTTTAGCCTTCACTAATATATTTAATTAGTGATAATTACAAATTGGAATGGGTTAATACAAATTCTATGAACCATGACAACCTAGAATCTAGTTTGTAATATATTCATTCTTCAAAAATTTTCCTCGTGGTTCTAGATGTTTTTAGAATGCTAGATTAAATAAAATTAAAATAGAAATTGATGTAAGGTATTTTAATGCGGCTTGTGTGGTTTTAATTTGACTTGGAAACTTCTTCATACACACACACACACACACCCATTTTCATTTTGGCCGAGCCTTCATGCTTCCCCTCCCTACAATTTGGCCACTTGAAAAGTTTTAAAAAAGAAAAGAAAGAAAAGAAAGCATGGGGTTTTAATATTGAGGTATGAGTATTTGTTAACTTGTGTTTTTGTTCCAACACAACACTATCACTCTCTCTCTCTCTCCCCCTCACCTAAATTGGCCATGCCCCCTTCCTCATTCCAGCAACAGCCCCTCCCAAGTTTTCATCTCTTTCCATGTCAAAATCCTTGCAAAATGCATCAAAAATCCATCAAAAATCCCACAAACTCCAAATCCAATCCTTACACATTATTCCTTGGCCATTCAAGCTTGAATCTTGGATCATAGAAGCAAGTTTGGGAGGCTAGATTTCATGTTTGATCTCTTGATTTTGTGAGGTATAAATCTTTACCCAATACTTAATTTGTTAGTTAATTTCTTAAAGCTAATTTAGTTAAGTGTTAATTAGGTTTTAGTTGCAAGTTTGGAATTTCAAGAATTAGGTATGGATCAAGTTAGGGTTTTATATCATTTGAACATGGTTTGAGTGTGTAATTCATATTAAGGCATGTAAAATCTAACCTAGTAGCTAGTTTGCAAATTGTTATTTTAAAATTTTACTAATTAAACTAAATTGCAAACTAGAATTTTGGGTGAATGAAAATAAGTGAGATTAAAAATTTGATTATGGTTTGTGTGACTAAATTAAGATATTTAGTGAGCGTTTTAGCCACTAAAATTGTTAAAACATTTAGATTTGTGCTAAAACGGGAATTTGTGGCTTACTAGGTTTTTGGAGGTAAAACGATTTGATTTATTTTGAGCTTTTGGTGATTTACAACCTTTTCCATATAATTTTTAGAGTATTGTGAATGTGCAAATGGTATGAGTGGGTACTAAAATTAGTGATTTTCACGTATTGCGACCCTAGTGGTAAATTGTGACGTTGTCGCGGCGCGTTTCGTGCACTAAGTGTGCGCGTTTAGTTAGTGCGCGTGGTGGACTTGTATTTGTTTGTGTCCGCGAATATATATATATGTATATATATATATGTATATATATATATATATATATATATATATATTTACACCCTTATTTCCTTATGTACGTTTCTAGGATCGGGTGCAGAGGCGTCGGCTGTGGCGCGGAAAGGACAGAGCTGAAATCGGGGCAATTTAGCCGAGACGTCCAGGTGAGTAGATATATATCTACGGGGAAAGTCGGGTGGATGGCGTATAGTACCCCCGCAGTTTCGTAGTGTAGTCTACGTATATATATATATATATATATATATATATATATATATATATTTATGATATTGTGTTTTGTGATACTAGGATAACTTAGCAAGAAATGCTTTAGGTGATTTTGGATTAGTTTTAGCGTAATTGTAGAAAATGCTTTTAGCTTAGTTTCTTAGTCGCGAAACCCTAGAGTAATGATTTGCACACACGCACACACACACGCATACATTCGATGTCTTGTGCGTATATGGGGATATGTGTGTGTGTGTGTGTATGTATGTATGTGAATATGTGTGTGTATATATATATATATATATATATATATATATATATATACAGGGATGATGAGGATAGTATATGATACTTGGAGATGAGTCGATGTGATAGGGCATGATGCCGTGAGATCGGTGATGCGATTTGAATCGTGTTATGAGATACGGCATATTATTATAGAGGATCGTCGGGCTATGTGTTTTCATACACACGCAGATATATATTGATGGTATCAGTATACTGGACTTAGATCAGTACCCTGTTCATGATATATTGATAATGATACCATACGGATATTGATGTACATGTGATAGGCGACCTGTACCCAGATTTGGGATGACGTACGATGGATTTACCGTACGAGATATAAATATGATGATTGATCCGCACTCATGATTCGAGAATGTCGTATTATATATATGTTATCGTATGTGATGCTATTGAGGCGGGATCACCGACTACTAGATATATATATCGACTCGGGCTTTTTCTTACCTTTTTGTTAGTCCCTTAGCTTGTCCTGTAGTTTACTTAGTAGATGTTAGACTGGGCTCGAGTCATACTTATTTCAAAACTAACGAATCGTGAGTATTTTAAAGGCAGGCTAAGAGATTCTACGGATATTTCAATGGTCGTATCTTTTCTTAAAAACACCGTAGCCTCGATTTTCTAAACACCACGATTCGTGCGATTTCAGACAACAAACTGTATGACTCATATATAGATATGTATATTTTGTACTGTTGCGTTTATTATTCATTCTCCGTTTATTCATGTTGTTATCATCGCATTGCATGCTTAATATGTACTTTAGTGATTATGAAACCATGCTGTCAGGACACCAGCACCATTACCGATGATGCGTATGCTCCACGTACACTTGCTTGCCGGCTCACACACATCATCATCGGTAATTTCCATGTCACGTACACTTTAGAGAATATTACTTTATTGATATCGTTTGCTAGCTGATAGTTCCGATATATCATTACTGTGCTAGTTTAGATATTGCATTTATTATTGTGATATTTCATGCATATTTATATATTCATTTGCCATGCGATATTATGGGCCAGTCCGGATTGCCGGAGCCCGGTAATTCATTGTTATTACTCTTGAGATTAGAATTTTGGATTTCCATGAGATTTTTGGATTAGGAGAAACCGCAAGGATTTTATATAAACTTAATATCATTTTAAAAATGCAAGTTGCGGTTTTCTCGTGATATGATATGAGATATGTCCACCATGAGTTTTCTCGGCTCTTAAGCGATATCATATACCCGATTCGAAGAGGAGGAGGAACTGTCTGTGGGTGTATGGTGGACTCGGTGCGGTACCCCATGGCAAGATGGTCGCAGATGATGGCGTTGAGCCTGGCAGGGGAGCACTACCGACCGATTATTTATGACGCGGTGGATATCCGGAGGATACCGACATAGGCGTGTGATTTGATGAGGGGCCAATCCGGATTGCCGGAGCCCAGGGGCCAGTCCGGATAGCCGAAGCTCGAGATATTGAGACTTTAAGGTATTGAGATTATATGATATGGGCCAGTTCGGATAGCCAGAGCCCGAGATATTAGATATTTGGATATATGTTTTGTGTCGATACTTGACACGGATTTTATGTTGATTTCATTGATGATACCTCGATTTTTAGATACAGAAATCTCACTAAATTATAAAAACAGTTTTCTCATTTAGATATATTCTGTTTTCATGCATTCATACATCGCATATATGATATGTTGCTATCTGAGGCACAGACATGAGAACGTGGTATTACACTTATGAGGATATTATTTTGAGGATATTATTACCGTATGACCTAGGATTGAGTCATACATGCGATTTCTGCTCGGTGATATTTTCTACTCACGAGTAGGCAACTCATCCCCGTTGTGCCATAGTTTTTTGCAGCTTTTGCCGTACAGGTTTCCTTGGCAGCTTTACTGGCACACTACTTCATTCCGGGTGATTGCTTTGGTAGCTGGACTCACTTGCATCCCGACCACCATTGTATTTTATTTATTCAGTTGTATCTAGTAACTCCATCAACCAGACTTGTATTATTTGGTAGACTTAGAAGACCAGTGTTTATTCTTTCGACCTTAGAGTCGCGCTTGTATTATTATGGTTTTCTGGTGGATATTGGTTTTCTTCTGACTTTTGATCCTCGCCCTTCGGCGTTGTATACTATATTGCTTGCGTGGCTGTGTCCACCATTTGGCGAAGAGCTAGTTCCCGCTTGGGGATGCCTTTATTCATATATGTGTATTATTCATGTTTGTACCCGTTTGGGGCCAGTATTTACAAAGGAGACTCTGCCGAAATTTTCGGGAAAATATGATATTGCTTTTAAATGTATAATGCCATTTATTTTATTTAAACCACTTGCTTTAAACAAGTTTTCCTTTACTTCTTATTTAAAATGGTTTAGATTTCTGCGCTTTTGGCTTACTTGAATTAGGCGGGGTCCTGTAGACTTCACATGATTCAAGTGCCAGTTATGTGCTATTTTGGATCGTGACACAAACCCCATGTTTTTCCAAAGGCAAATAATGAGTCGCTCCTTGCACTACGCTTCAGTGTTAGCGGTGCTGGTGCCGACCCAAAAACCAAACCCCAAGTCTTTCCGGGGTAAATGATAAGTTGCTCCTGGTATTATTCCAGTGAAGCAATGATGATGCTAAACAAAATCCAAATTCCATGTTCCTCTCAAATTAAAAAAATCCATCCAAACAAAGCAGAAATCAAATAGATCAAATCAACGTCCCACTCGGCAGCGCTTCCAAGCTCAAAAGTCTTGCTATACGGATAGGGAACTCCCAAAAGAAATCAAATCAAACAAATCAACCCTGACACCGTAAAAAGCGGAGCAAGTCAACTTTAATCCCGACACCGCAAAAAGCGGAGAAAGTCAAATTAAATCCCGACACTGCAAGAAGCGGAGCAAGTCGCCGACCGTACATGTTGCAAAAATGGCTGCACCGACTTTCCACGTCACTAAAACGGCAGCACCGACCGTCCACGTCGCAAAAATGGCTGTACCGACCGTCCACGTCGCAAAAATGGTAGCACCGACCATCCAAATTGCAAAAATGGCAGCATCGATCAACCACGTCGCTAAAATGGCGGCATCGACCGTCCACGTCGCAAAAATGGCAGCATCAACCGTCCACGTTGCAAAAATGGTACCACCGACCGTCCAAGTCGGTAAAATGGTAGCACCGACCATCCAAGTAGATAAAATGGCAGCACCGACTATCCACGTCCCTAAAAGGGCAGCACCGACTGTCCACGTTACAAAAAGAGCAACATCGACCTCCACGTCGTCAAAACGGGAACCAAATTAAGTCAACCTCCACGCAAAAGAAGATTCATCAATTTCATCCGCACGACCCATATATGTGGTGTGCATTTATTGATGGGGGGCACTTTTTTGGAGTTAAAAATTACACCTCGGTTGACCAAGTCAAAGTCAGTCAACCCCAAGCCAAGTAGGTCCGAGCTCAAGTAAGCGGGTCCAAGCCCAAGTCAAGACCAAGCATGGAAGGGGCCAGCTCCATGCCAAAAGAAGGCGATAGATTAGTTTAAATACATTTTTTAGAATTAAATGTATGAAAAAATAGGCAAAAAACCAAAATTTTGCAAACCCCATAGCTTATGTGCAAAAAGAAATAAGCACATGAGACATGGGGAGGCACAAGTGCCATTTAGAAAAGAATAAGGGGTTATATGTAAAGTGTGTAGTTTATAAAAGGCAAACATGATGAAAAAATTAATAACAACTTTCATTCTTCAAAAAAATTAGGGTTCTGTGCCTTCTTCTCCTTCCTCAATGTTCTAAATTTTCTTCCTTTTTCTTGAATTAAATCAAGAATTTAACTTTTCTTTGCCTAAAAAGAAATAGTTTTTCACCACAAAACCCACGAAGGGGAGTTCATATCTCCCATCAAATATCTAAAATGGGGGATTTTTAACTCTCACCCCTTTTTTCTCCAAGATCCATCCAACAGAGAAGAGGAAGATGGAGACCCATATCCAAAAATCCTACTTTGGGAAGATCCAAGGCTTAAGAGAGGATCCATGGTTCAAGGGAGATGAAAGGGGTCCCCTTTCATTATCTCTGAAAATCTTTTGGGAGTTTAACTCCAGAACAAGAATCTCTTCATTAGAAGTTTAATTTCAAACTAATCTTTGAGGAGTTCAACTCCAAGATCAAAATCCTCAAAGGAGTTTAACCTCAGAATCTAGATCTTTTAGGAGTTAAACTCCATAAAAAGATCCTTTTTTTAGGAGTTTAACTCTAAAAGTCACTCAGGAGTTCAACTCCAAGACCAGGGGCTAAGCCCCTTATTCCGCGAGCACCCAGCGCTCGCGTGTAGGGCGCGTGATCCGCTAGCCCCAGCACCCATGCGCCACGTACATGGCCCGCTGGCGCCCAGTGCCCATATGCCATCTCACACGTCCTTAGGGCGCTCCTCACCCCTCATTTTCCTACACGCTCCACACTCAAAACACATACCTGTTACGGGGCGCTATCCTGCACCCCGCAAGGGGCTGCTAGCCACCATGACCCCCAACCCACTATCCGGTTAGCGGGACCCCCGTAAACTCTGCGAGGCCCCCAATATATCCAAAACTCTTTAAAACACAACACACATACATGGTAAATTGAGTTCGCATGATCAATTTGACCCCTCAATCGGAGGTTTTCTTACTCTAAAAGCGAGGAGTAATTAATGGAAGCTTAGTCTATGACTGCCGGAGATTCGGATCACCATAATCAATAAACCCTAGTCTACCCTAGGCAGGGGGAATCTGTATACGCCTGATAAGCGCGCGCATTCCCATCTCAATGTGGTGACGAAATATCACATATGTCGACGACATCGGGGGTGCGGCCGTCTACTAATGTTTCCGACAGCATTCGATCAATAGTCGGGAATCTTGTTGAATTTCCCGACTTGATATTGAAATGTGTTTTCAATTTGAGACTAAAATGCCGGGTTTATAATGTTAGATATGAAATTCGGAATATCTGATATTCCGGGTTTATGATGTCTAAGGAATTTATACGGTTAGGCATGAAATCCGAAGTATGTGATGTTTCAGGTTTATGATGTCTAAGGTGGTTGCGGATTCCAATTATTGTAGTTTCCACTTTCTTTTCTGCGATCGTAAGTGTAATATATGGTGTATCGCCGGTTTCATTGCTATACGTCAACAACAATTGGGATACGCATATTTACTTACGTTGATGACATGTGATGTTATGTGTTGCTGTGATATGTTATATTGGATCGTCGTGTTTGACTAGACGGGGTTTTTTGTGTGAGATGAAAGATTTTCATTTTCATTCATGTAACAATTTGTATGTAATATTCTTTTATTGGGACACTTTCGGGTTGAGGATGATGTCACCATTGTGTATATTATTTACTTTTCCGCATTAGGATAGACCCAAAGCGGGGAGCACAAGTAACCGGGTTCTAGAGTCAAGTAGGAGACCATCTCGAGGAGTCGAGACCGGGTCTCCTAACTCTAGAATTGGTAGGGTTGCTTGCCGCTCTCGTAAGGGTCTAGGGATGTGGGTTTGGCTATTCATCATGACCGTGGAATCCGTGTTTTTTTACTGGCTTAATTTAAAATACGGACCTCCTACTATATCCAATATTTCATATGTTGATTTCTGCTGCAATGTTCTGTGATGAGATCATATAACTGCATGAGACGAATGCTTTATATTATATATATGAAATATAATAAACGTTGCTTATATTTTGCATCCGCGCTAATCCTGCCCCGCTCTGCCGGTAGTTAAGTAACCTAATGGTGCATGACGGGACTTCGTAGCGAATGCAGATGGCATAAGCGTACGTTCATTATCTATGATGATTAGGAAGCATAAATGATGGGACTTCATTAATGAGATTAATGAAAGGAAAGAAACCTAAAGATATTGTAGAATCAAATTTTCAAAAAGGGTAGCTCTAGTTTTTGCTTTGCATAGTGATATTCCTTGATGAATATCCAGCACCTCATTCGATGAGGAAAGAGCCGAGATCCCTTCACCGGGAGTGGCCTCTTTAGCGAAACTAGCAAATGTTACAACCCACTCGGTTTTGTCTTTTGATTGCTTCTCTAGTTCTTGCTTTGCATAGTGGTATTCCTTGATATCCAGCACTTCAATCGATGAGGAAAGAACCGAGATCCCTTCACCGGAAGTGACCTCTTTAGCGAAACTAGTAAAAGCCTAAAAAACACTCCTTTTCAAACTCACACAATTCTACAACGATATCAAGTTCATTACGCAAAAGTTTTTTCTTAAAAACCTGTCGTAGCCCTCCGTCATTTCAGATAAGGATTATTTAGTATTCGTGCTGCGTTTGTTGGCCTTTATCAAGGCGTAGTGTGGGGTAGCTGATAGTGCTTATCTGCAACCATGTGATGCGATTGGATTAGGCTAGTCGTACGACCTTGTTGGCCTTTGTCAAGAGTCGTACGGGTGGGTTTAATTTAATCAGGAAATGACGGGTTGACCTTGACTAGCGGCCTATGGTTTGTTGGCCTTTGTCAAGGTCATAGGACGTTAGGGGCAAAATATTTTTGGGAATTTCAAGTGTTGAAATTTGCAATGAGATTGCATACCATCTATGAGATGTTAGATCCCGATACCACTGCAAGTAAGAGTTACTCCTGGGAGAGTTTTTGCACTTTACAATTAGCCAGTCTAGTAGGTGTCTAGAAATGTGTCATCGGGGTTATCTCTCTGGGAAAACGAAGTTTATTTTAATTAGGTCCGTGCGAAAGCACGGGGAACCTTCCTCAAAGTACCGACACTGGCCTGGCTGAAAGATTGGTAAACTTGTAGGGTGTAATTAATCCCGGCTAGTCTTACCTTTTAGGGTTTGAAGGAAGATTTGATAAAAACAGTGGTAGCCATCCTGATTAGATAAGATAATAACCAATCAAATCTTGCAGGAGCATACGCAGAGTGCATTCTTCTCTCTCTCTCCAGGTAGCGACCGTGACATGCCTTAATCAAGATAAAAATATTGATGTATTGACCGAATCCGCTTGTTATACTGAGCTGGGGAACGTTGGTTCCGCTATATCTTTTAATTGTTATAAGTCCGAGCAGGAAATAGGGGAATATCCGGATTCCCAAGCCACCCAAACGAGAAATGGGCATATTGATGCATCTTCTTCGGGTGTATTCATTACCGAGAACTGTTTCTCAGTTGTAACGTTTCAGAAATCGTTTTGCGAATTTTCCCGTTTTAGAGCAAAATTGTCGGTATTTTCCGTTTTATCCCGATTTCGATCAAACGTCTGTATAAACTTGCCGGCAGCTTTTTTAGCTAAAATAAAGCTTGTGCGCGAACTTTAGGGGTATTTGGGAGGTTTTGGTTCAGATAGAATTTTTCCCAAATAAAATATTATTTTAAGCGGTATTTGGTGCACGTAAATCGGGAAATTTCTTCTCTTGAGAATAAATTTTTTTTTTGTCACTAGAATATTTTGAAAACTTCTTTTTAAATATCTAGATATTTTTTGGAGTGCAAAAGGTTTATTTTAAAAATAAAAGAAAATGTGTAAAGGTGGCATATAGCATTTATTAGCATTTATTACTTTTTTTCCTAGCATTTTCTTCACAAAAATTCAAAAAAATACCCCCCTCACCCCCTTGGCCGGCCCTTCCCTTCCCCTTGCTGCCCCTTATCATTCCCACTCTTTTTCAACTCATTTTGCATCAAATAAATCATGAAAAATCCAAATAAAATCACAAAAACTCAAATTTATTCATTTTCCTTCATTCTTGAACTCAAAGCTAGCTTGGATTTTCATTCAAAACATCATTTTGGAGGAAAATATGATGAGTTTGGTTTCTTGGTTTTGATCTTTTGTGGAGGTATAAAACCCTAACCCTAATCCTTTTTGTTGTTTCTAAATTTCTAATTAGTATATTAATTGTTTATTTAAGCTTTTAATTTCATGTTTGAAATTCAAGACTTGATTTTTATGATAATCTAGTTAGGGTAAAACTTGATTTATGTGTTTAATGTTTATTTGAAGTGTTAATTTGTGTTTTGGAGAAGATTAACCTAGTAGAAAATGTTAATTTTTGCTAATGAACACTTTGTTTAATTATGCAGTTTTGCTTACTAGGTTTTTGCTAAAATTTATTTAGCAAGTGTTAAAAATATAGAAATGGTTTTTATAGCTTAGTTAAGCTATTTTAAGGTGTTTATAATTAAGCTATTTTAAGGTGTTTATAATCGCTAGATATGCGTTAGCTTGAAACTAGTGCGAAATATTTCGATAGGTTGCTTACTAGATTTCGGGGTTTTTCCGATGTGGGTTCGATTGGTCGTTGCGAGATTATATCTATTGTATTCCTCGTAATTTTTATGTTGTGTTGCGCGATCGGGACGATCGGGGTCTATACTTGTGTTTTGTAGTTTAGCGACCCCAATTAGGGTTTTTGGCCGATGTCTTGCGCGATAGATGCGCTAAGCGCGTAGTGTAATTTTCAGGGCGTCATTCAAGCATTTCGATATCTTTTCGTCGATGTAGGATATTTGCTTATGTGTTGTGTTTGTGAAATTTTAGGTTCGCAAGCGGGGACTTCGGACGCTACGACAAGGGAAAACAGATGGTAGGCTTCACTTAGCCAGGAGCGTTGGTGAGTAGATTTAACATCCACAGGAGAATCGCCCGCATGGCGTTATGCGTCTGGACTAGAGATGTTATTTCTGTCGCATATTCTATGTCATATTTAGAATTTCGCATTTACCTTATTATTTAGATATTGTTGTGCTTGGACTAGTATCCTTTGGACACTGCACATATTATTGACGACTCATGTTGCACGAGCACTGATTGTATGCTATACACACTGTCAATAATTGCCATGTCACGCATAACCCACTTATAGATATAATATTGATTGGTTAGGGACATTGAGAGTTTGATTCATATTTCTTTACGCATTGACTTATAGCATACCTGTATACCTACATGCTTACACATATGTTCTGACATACTTACATGCTAGTTACCTGTATACCTATAGAGTATTGTACCATTAGTGATAGGTACATGCACACTTTATGACATAGCTAAAGGTATACCTTGCACACCTATTTCGCTTATACCCAGGGGGTATACTACATCATTTACTTATAGGTAGATACATATATCTTGCTATACCTTTATGTTGCACATATATCTGGTTATAGCTACATGTTTACCTTTACTTGATGTTATTTTAGAATTGGAGAGATTAGGAACCGCATGATATTATATTAACTTGTTACAGTTAATTGATGTTTTTCCTTTATATGTTCGCATTTTAGATTTATGATGCGTATATTATATTCATGGATTTTCGCATTGAGATATGGATTTTTCATGATGTTTTCTGGATTTGGGGACCGTGGGAGTTCATGAAATTATGCATTATTTGAAAAACCCGGTTTCCCTTGATATGATATTTCAGCAGCCATCATGAGATTTATCAGTTCGGATATATATACCCCACGCGAGGAACGGAGGGGTCCGTGTGCGGGTACATGGTGGGGCCCGGAGGTACCCCGGGGCAAGAGTCGTGGAGTAGACGATGAGTTAGTGGGGGAACCATACCATCCGGTGACATTACCAATGACTCAGCGGTTATCATGGGGATACCGACGGGAGTCAAGTACGTATAGATACGTCGAGAGGCGAGGGTCAGAGCTAGGCACTCGAGCTTTCGGGATAGCGTATGATACGTACCTATCAGGGTGCCAGTCGTGGTGACAGTACCTGATAGACCTGTATTTCTGTGTAGATGCTTGACACATTGGTTTCATGATATTTCTTTTTACTCCTTTGTATATATAACAGGGGTTTATGCCACTGTTATATAAGCCCTTACACCAATATTAGTGGAATGGGATGCTAATATATGTGTATTGACATTAAGTTATATACATCATCATATTTATTCATGCAAATATACCTAGAATGTAAAGGACTCATTGACATTGGATTTGGGACATTTGAGAATTTATTTGATATTGATTACAGGATATATGTGAGATCTACTTGATATTGTACATTCGGGGTATGTGAGATATACTTGATATTGTACATACGGGATATGTGAGATCTACTTGATATTGTACATTAAGGATATGTGAGACTTACTTGATATGATAGCTAAATTGGGGGCTGATTTGAGGAAATTGGGATTTAGATTGTCTTGATGGATTTTGATCCTACCACGATGTCAGGATTCCGTGGAAATGGCATATTTCATTCCATACTCTACATTTATTGTTTATGCACTGCTTCATGCATTAGTGTACCTGTTAGAGTACCTTCCATGACTGTTGCGTTTACATACCTTTATTCATATCATTTCTTCATGTATTAGTAGTACCTGTTAGAGTACCTTTCATGATTATTGCATTCATATGACTTTTTATTGCTATTAATTGCACATGTTAGATTCACGCTGTACGTGGATACTCGCGATTACCTGCTTATGTTATTTACTATTCACGAGTTGGCAACTCACCCCCGTTGTGCCACAATGTTTGCAGGTGTTCCTCAGGATAGTCAGAGGCAGGCTATTATCACACATCTTATCATCTTTTACTACGGATACCGCATCAGCTCACAGTGTGCAGTTTGCTTAGGTGGGTTTTATGGTTATTCGTTGTATTGTATATTCGTTGTATCCCTGTACTCTCCATCTAATATTTTCTTGTTGACTTAGAGACTTGGTGAGGACGATATTGTATATTATTTGTGACTTGTTGTCTTTTATACAGTTTCCTTTCTACCGTCTTTTATTTCTTCGCTACGGCGTCGTATATTTGTTGTGGTGGTTGTTTTCCGCCTTTGGGCGTGGATTTGCTCCCGTTGGGGATACTTTACTTTATATTTATGTTGTACCCATTTTTGGGGCTAGCTTTTATAAAGGAGGTGCTGCCAAAATTTTAAAGGAAATAAAGTTGGACTTTTAAAGAATTTGGGTTGTGATTTCAAAGACTTTTAAACAATGTTTCTTATCTTTTCTTGTCTTTTACTGATTTAGATTTCTGGGTTTTGGCTTTCTTTTACTGCGTTACGCCTGGAGACGTTGCGTAGTATTAGGGCCGTCACGTGCCAATTTCGGGTCGTGACAAAGTTGGTATCAAAACGCTAGGTTTTTACCTTACGGAGTGTAGGATAACCTTGATATGATGGAGTAGGTAGCTTAACTAGAGTAACGTAGTGTGTGTATGTCTGCAGCATACTCACGATGCAGTACTCCGCCTAAAGTGACCTAATTACAATTACTTGAAATTCCTTCCTTGATGATTCATATCCTTGTGATTCGATTTCCGTGTTCATATCGAATCATATCCCTATTTATAGCCTTTGCCGCTGACGACTATGGGGACTCAGTGAGGTGCAGCGAGGGCCGAGGTCAGAGTTGACTTGGGTGGGTCAAGGACTGACCAGGATGGCACGCTCGTTGCACAGGTGTAGACGGATCCGCCTTCGACAAATAGTATCGCTAGGCTTGTGGCAGAGATGCAGGACATGCGCCGGACGATGAGTTCATTGGCTGAGGCCATTCGAGCGCAGCGACAGGAGGTTTTCAACCCTGCTACCCAGTTGTTCCTTGCGATCAGCACACAGTATTCCGTCACCTACATAGCACCAGTGGATGCAGCCCCAGTTTATAAGACACGTATTCCAGAGACTCTGAGAGTTCCGGAACAGTGGAGGACTCGTACCGGTGTACCAACCCAGAGATAGAGGACTAGTCGTCGAGATAGGTTTCGTGACCATTGCGGGAGTAGCAGAGGTTTGGGATGAGGTGATTCGTGTTAGCTAGATCAGCCGTTTGCTGTGTTAACTTCTGTCAGCGATTCTTTTGTTGCGCGACACGTATTTCAGTCGTATGCCAATCGGTTAGGAGATTCATCCGTCACTTGATCCTTCTAGAGATGTTGGATTTGACGTTCTCCTGAGCATGGACTGGTTAGTTACGTGCTAGGCGTCTGTAGACTACCGCGAGGAAACAGTCAGGTTTGTTTTTCCGGCAAGTCAGTTCTTGTTGTGCAGGGGGACAGTGGTGCCGCCTCTCACAGCTCGAATTCAGCCTTTTTCGCTAGTCGGCTTTTGAGGAGAGGATGTCGAGGATTCTTGGCGTTCATTCGTGATACTGGAGCCACAGTGGGTTTGTTGGACCGGGTTCGTATCATGCGAGAGTTATCCGACGTTGTTCCAGATGAGCCGGCGGAGCTTAGGGAGCTTAAGGATCAGCTGCAGAGTTGTTTGTTGGGGGGATTGTGCGTCTGAGCGTTTCGCATTGGGGAGCTCCTATTTCTGTTCGTCAAGGAGGAAGACGACAGTTTGAGGTTGTGTCTGATGGATCGTCAATTGAACCGGCTTACGGTGCGGACAGGTATCCTTTACCTCGCATTGACGATTTCTTCGATCAGCTCCTAAGTGCGAGACATTTTTTTTCTAGGTTTATTTGGGGATCAGGTCATCATTGTTGCGGGTTCGGAGTGATGACATTCCGAAGACTGCCTTGTGTGTGCTACGGGCTTTGTGTGTGCTGGTGTGTCATTGGACTCACCAATGCCCTAGCAGCATTCATAGATGTGATGAACCGGATTTCTTCAAGCCGTTTCGCAACCAGTTATTGTTGTGTTATTTACGACATTCTGGTCTATTTAATGTATCTTGAGGAACAGGAGCAGCACTTGAGGATTTGATTTGCAGATACTGGGAGAGCCCCAGCGGTTTGCTAGATTCTCGGAGTGTTCCTTCAGGCTTGTTGTGTTGACTCCTAGGTCTTGTAGTTACGGGAGACGGTTTTCGTATGGTTCCGAGGAAGATCGAGGCCATACAGCTTTGGCCCAGACTTATATACGGGACGGAAGTCCGCAGATTTTGGGCTTAGCAGGTTTTTACCGCCGTTTCATGCAGGATTGCTAGTATAGTGCTGCACCATTGACTGGACTGACCTGAAAGGTGGTTTCTTTTTCTTTGGACTGAGGCATGCGTGTGGAGTTTTTTAGCAGTTGGAGATTCGGTTAACAACTGCACCAGTTCCTCTTGCTTTTTGGGTCGGGCGACTTTGTTGTTTTAACTGTGATGTTTCGTGAGTGGGGCTCGATTATGTACTGAGGTGACACTATAGAGTTATCGCTTTTGCTTCCCTACATTTGGAGAAAGTTCTAGCAGGATATTCCACTCACGATCTGGAGATAGCCGCGGTGGTCTTGAGTTGGAGATTTGGAGACATTACTTGTTCGAGAGTCGTGTCAGATTTTCACGGACTATCAGAGCTTAATGTACACCTTCCTGCAGCAGATTTTGATTGTTGAGATAGTCTTCTGCAGATTCACAGTTCTTGTGCGATCGTGGAGCACAGCTTAAGTTCTTCTCTACTGAGGGGACAGCTTGCTCATGTCCGCGCCCGACCACTTTTCCTTAATCGCTTTCGCGAGACACTGCCCGTCGATGCTCGTTCGTCAGAAATACTTGAGCGTACTTGGCTGGGTAATGATTTGGAGTCCTTGATTTGTGACAAGGGTGTGATGAGTTTAGGGATGCGTTTGTGTACCTGATACTATTGGGTAGAGACGTGAAATCCTAGAGCAGGCACATCTGTCAACTCTCTGTACCCATTCAAGTTCCACCAGCATTTGACGTGACTTGTGAGATAGTTACGGGTGGGCAAGGATGTAAAGAGAAGTTTCGGATTTCGTTTCAAGGTGTTGTCTTGTTGTGTGTTTTGGTTGACCATCTGAGACCGGATGGAGAGTTGCAACCTTAAACCGTTTCGAAGTGGGAATGGGAGCAGATCTCCATGAATATTCGTTATGGCGTATACCCAGGTTTAGTCAGGGTGTGACTCCATTCGGATGCTTGTTGTCCGGTTATACTCAGTTTGCTCAGTTGTTCTTTGTTAAGTTTGTGTGTTGCACGGAGTTCCTTCATGGGTCGTATCCAATGAAGGCACCCTGTTCGCTTGCCGTCTTGGGCAGGAGCTTCAGGAAGCCTTGGGTACTGGTTGAGCTTTAGCTCCGTCTTTCCATCCGCAGGATGATGGTTTTGTGAGAGCGGGCTATACCGACTCTAGAGGTTATACTCGTGCATACGTACTAATTGTTGTCGGCAGTTGGGATCGTCACTTGCCATTGTTAAGACTCTCCTTCGATAGCAGTTATCAGGAGACATTCCAATTGGCAACCTTTAAGTTTTGTTTGTTAGGTGGTGTCGATCTCCAATCTGTTTTTCTGACTCTGCGTAGTAGGATTTTTGGACCCCAGCTAGTCTAGAGACTTCTGAAATGATCCAGCTATTTCAGGTGAGGATGATGACAGTCCTGTGCGGACAGAGGTCTTATGCCGACCATGGTGATCGCAGGCTCGTGTTCGCAGTGGGAGATCATGTATTCCTACGGATTTTTCTGATGAAAGACGTGTTGAGTTTTGGGAAGCTTACCCAGAATTGTAGGTCCTTTCGAGATCCTTAAAGTGAGTTAGTTTCGTTGCCTTTAATTTGGCACTTCCGCCCAGATTATTGAGTATTCATCCCGTATTCCTTATGTCGATACTTTGCAATTACCTTCATGACCTTTCTCACATGATTCAGCACCAGACCATTTAGCCTGGACGCGATCTTTCGTTCACCAGCAGCCAATTGTGTTAATGGCTAGGCGGGTGAAGAAGCTTCGGTCAAGGGTCTTGCCATCTATGAAGGGTTTTTCTTGGACGTAACCGTATAGTGATGTAATCACTTGGGAGGCTGCGAACGAGATATGAGAGTTTAGTAATCCTCTCTTTGAAGGTACGCTTAGTAAAAATTTTTAATTCGAGGACAAATTTTTATACGGGGGGAGATTGTAACGTTTCAGAAATCGTTTTGCGAATTTTCCCGTTTTAGGGCAAAATTGTCGGTATTTTCTGTTTTAACCCGATTTCGATCAAACGTCCGTATAAGCTTGCCGGCACCTTTTATAGCTAAAATAAAGCTTGTGCACAAACTTTAGGGGTATTTGGGAGGTTTTGGTTCTGATAGAATTTTTCCCAAATAAAATATTATTTTAAGCGGTATTTGGTGCACGTAAATCGGGAAATTTCTTCTCTTGAGAATAAATTATTTTTTTGTCACTAGAATATTTTGGAAACTTCTTTTTAAATATCTAGATATTTTTTGGAGTGCAAAAGGTTTTATTTTAAAAAGAAAAAAAATGTGTAAAGGTGGCATATAGCATTTATTACTCTTTTTCCTAGCATTTTCTTCACAAAAATTCAAAAAAATACCCCCATCACCCCCTTGGCCGGCCTTTCCCTTCCCCTTGCTTCCCCTTATCATTCCCACTCTTTTTCAACTCATTTTTCATCAAATAAATCATGAAAAATCCAAATAAAATCACAAAAACTCAAATTTATTCATTTTCCTTCATTCTTGAACTCAAAGCTAGCTTGGATCTTCATTCAAAACATCATTTTGGAGGAAAAGATGATAAGTTTGGTTTCTTGGTTTTGATCTTTTGTGGAGGTATAAAACCCTAACCCTAATCCTTTTTGTTGTTTCTAAATTTCTAATTAGTATATTAATTGTTTATTTAAGCTTTTAATTTCATGTTTGAAATTCAAGACTTGATTTTTATGATAATCTAGTTAGGGTAAAACTTGATTTATGTGTTTAATGTTTATTTGAAGTGTTAATTTGTGTTTTGGAGAAGATTAAGCTAGTAGAAAATGTTAATTATTGCTAATGAACACTTTGTTTAATTATGCAATTTTGCTTACTAGGTTTTTGCTAAAATTTATTTAGCAAGTGTTAAAAATATAGAAATGGTTTTTATAGCTTAGTTAAGCTATTTTAAGGTGTTTATAATTAAGCTATTTTAAGGTGTTTATAATCGCTAGATATGCGTTAGCTTGAAACTAGTGCGAAATATTGCGATAGGTTGTTTACTAGATTTCAGGGTTTTTCCGACGTGGGTTCGATAGGTCGTTGTGAGATTATATCTATTGTATTTCTCATAATTTTTGTGTTGTGTTGCGCGATCGGGACGATCGGGGTCTAGACTTGTGTTTTGTAGTTTAGCGACCCCAATTAGGGTTTTTGGCCGATGTCGTGCGCGATAGATGCGCTAAGCGCGCAGTGTAATTTTCAGAGCGTCATTCAAGCGTTTCGATATCTTTTCGTCGATGTAGGATATTTGCTTATGTGTTGTGTTTGTGAAATTTTAGGTTCGCAAGTGGGGACTTCGGACGCTACGACAAGGGAAAACAGGTTGTTGGCTTCACTTAGCCAGGAGCGTTGGTGAGTAGATTTAACATCTACAGGGGAATCGTCCGCATGGCGTTATGCGTCTGGGCTAGAGATGTTATTTCTGTCGCATATTCTATGTCATATTTAGAATTGCGAATTTACCATATTATTTAGATATTGTTGTGCTTGGACTAGTATCCTCAGGACACTGCACATATTATTGAGGACTCATGTTGCACGAGCACTGATTGTATGCTACACACACCGTCAATAATTGCCATGTCACGCATAACCCACTTATAGATATAATATTGCTTGGTTAGGGACATTGAGACTTTAATTCATATTTCTTTACGCATTGACTTATAGCATACCTGTATACCTACATGCTTACACATATGTTCTGACATACTTACATGCTAGTTACCTGTATACCTATAGAGTATTGTACCATTAGTGATAGGTACATGCACACTTTACGACATAGCTACAGGTATACCTTGCACACCTATTTCGCTTATACCCAGGGAGTATACTACATCATTTACTTATAGGAAGATACATATATCTTGCTATACCTTTATGTTGCACATATATCTGGTTATAGCTACATGTTTACCTTTATTTGATGTTATTTTAGAATTGGAGAGATTAGGAACCGCATGATATTATATTAACTTGTTACAGTTAATTGCTGCTTTTCCTTTATATGTTCGCATTTTAGATTTACGATGCGTATATTATATTCATGGATTTTCGCATTAAGATAAGGATTTTTCATGATGTTTTCTGGATTTGGGGACCGTGGGAGTTCATGAAATTATGCATTATTTGAAAAACCCGGTTTCCCTTGATATGATATTTCAGCAGCCACCATGAGATTTATCGGTTCGGATATATATACCCCACGCGAGGAACGGAGGGGTCCGTGTGCGGGTACATGGTGGGGCCCGGAGGTACCCCGGGGCAAGAGTCGTGGAGTAGACGATGAGTTAGTGGGGGAACCATACCATCCGGTGACATTACCAATGACTCAGCGGTTATCATGGGGATACCGACGGGAGTCATGTACGTATAGATACGTCGAGAGGCGAGGGTCAGAGCTAGGCACTCGAGCTTTCGGGATAGCGTATGATACGTACCTATCAGGGTGCCAGTCGTGGTGACAGCACCTGATAGACCTGCATTTCTGTGTCGATGCTTGACACATTGGTTTCATGATATTTCTTTTTACTCCTTTGTATATATAACAGGGGTTTAGGCCGCTGTTATATATGCCCTTACACCAATATTAGTGGAATGGGACGCTAATATATGTGTATTGACATTAAATTATATACATCATCATATTTATTCATGCAAATATACCTAGAATGTAAAGGACTCATTGACATTCAATTTAGGACATTTGAGAATTTATTTGATATTGATTACAGGATATATGTGAGATCTACTTGATATTGTACATTCGGGGTATGTGAGATATACTTGATATTGTACATACGGGATATGTGAGATCTACTTGATATTGTACATTAAGGATATGTGAGACTTACTTGATATGATAGCTAAATTGGGGGCTGATTTGAGGAAATTGGGATTTGGATTGTCTTGATGGATTTTGATCCTACCACGATGTCAGGATTCCATGGAAATGACATATTTCATTCCATACTCTACATTTACAGTTTATGCACTGCTTCATGCATTAGTGTACCTGTTAGAGTACCTTCCATGACTGTTGCGTTTACATACCTTTATTCATATTATTTCTTCATGTATTAGTAGTATCTGTTAGAGTACCTTTCATGATTATTGCATTCATATGACTTTTTATTGCTATTAATTGCACATGTTAGATTCATATTGTACGTGCATACTCGCGATTACCTGCTTATGTTATTTACTATTCACGAGTTGGCAACTCACCCCCGTTGTGCCACAGTGTTTGCAGGTGTTCCTCAGGATAGTCAGAAGCAGGCTATTATCACACATCTTATCATCTTTTGCTACGGATACCGCATCAGCTCACAGTGTGCAGTTTGCTTAGGTGGGTTTTATGGTTATTCGTTGTATTGTATATTCGTTGTATCCCTGTACTCTCCATCTAATATTTTCTTATTGACTTAGAGACTTGGTGAGAACGATATTGTATATTATTTATGACTTGTTGTCTTTTATACAGTTTCCTTTCTACCGTCTTTTATTTCTTCGCTACGGCGTCGTATATTTGTTGTGGTGGTTGTTTTCCGCCTTTGGGCGTGGATTTGCTCCCGTTGGGGATCCTTTAATTTATATTTATGTTGTACCCATTTTTGGGGCTAGCTTTTACAAAGGAGGTGCTGCCAAAATTTTACAGGAAATAAAATTGGACTTTTAAAGAATTTGGGTTGTGATTTCAAAGACTTTTAAACAATGTTTCTTATCTTTTCTTGTCTTTTACTGGTTTAGATTTCTGGGTTTTGGCTTTCTTTTACTGCGTTATGCCTGTAGACGTTGCGTAGTATTAGGGCCGTCACGTGCCAATTTCGGGTCGTGACATCAGTACACTCTATGTTCTGGGTATTAGATACCGAATCGGGATCCCACATATATAATATGTTATATAGGCTAAAGAAAGGTAGAGAACTCGGAATAGATGATCATTCTATAAGGGTAGGGAAATGGTGCAAATGTTGCAGCCAAATCAGTTGGCAAATATCGCCTTATATTACCAACTGGTAATACATTGATTCTGAACGAATGTTATTACATACCGAACCTGATATGAAATATTATATTAACTTCTTTATTATGTAAAGAAGGATATAATTTTATATTGCAGGATAATGTTTTGAGTATTTTCCTAAATCAAAAGTTGATTAGATCAGGCACGTTATGTAATGACATATACGTTCTAAATCAAACCACAGTTTTCAACGTATAGAACACATACAAAAGGAAAAGTTCAGAAATGAATGAATCCTTCTTATGACATTGTAGACTAGGTCATATCAATACGACACGGCTAGTTAAGTTGCATAGAGATGGATATTTGAATCAGTTTAAATTTACATCTTATGAAACTTGTCATTCATTTCTCAAAGGTAAAATGACCAAAACTCTGTTTACTGGATACAGAGAAAGAGCTACTGAACTCTTGGGACTGATACATAGTGATGTATGCGGTCCGATGTCTACACATGCCAGGATTGGTTCCTCGTACTTCATTACATTCACTGATGATCTCTCAAGATTCGGACATGTGTTCCTGTTGAAACACAAATCTGAAGCTTTTGAGAAATTCAAAGAATATAAGTGCGAAGTAGAGAACCAAACGGGTAAAAGTATTAAAAATTCTTCGATCAGATCGGGGAGGAGAACACTTAAGCATGGAGTTCCTGAATTATTTAAAAGAAAATGGGATTCTCTCTCAGCTTACTCCTCCATATACACCACAGCACAACGGTGTGTCGGAGCGGAGGAATCGCACCCTATTAGATATGGTGTGCTCTATGATGAGCAATGCTGAGTTGCCTATTTCCTTTTAGGGTTATGCACTTGAGAAGCCACATACCTATTGAATAGAGCTCCATCAAAATCAGTGCCTACCACTCTATATGAGATATGGAATGGGAAGAGACCATCTCTTAAACGAGTTAAGATATGGGGTTGTCTGGCCTATGTTGAAAGGCAAAATCCAAACAAGCTCGAGGCAAGGTCAGTTCTGTGCAAGTTTGTAGAATATCCTAAGCATTCGCAAGGGTATATCTTCTACCACAGCGAGGAAAAAAGTTGTTTGTTTCTCAGCATGCCACCTTTTTAGAAAAGGAATTACTTGTAAAAGAAATTAATGGTCATGAGGTAGAACTGGAAGAAGTTCCAGCTAGACAGACTAACAGGTAATGATTTGGTAGAACCGGTGGATTCAATAGTTCCCAATGAACCTCTGCCTCTTCGCAAGTCTAGTAGGGTTCCTCATCTACCTGAGAGAGACTACGATTTTCTCAATGACAGCGGGAGCAAGGATTGCATCATGGAAGATGATGACCCAAATAGTTTCGAGTAGGCCATCATAAGTGGGGACTCTGTGAAATGGCTGGATGCTATGCGTTATGAGATGGAATCCATATACACCAACAAAGTAAGAACTTTGGTAGTTGCACCTGAAGGGGTAAAACCCATCGGGAGCAAGTGGATCTTGAGAAGATTCTTGGTGTAGATGGAAAAGTTGATACTTTCTAAGCTAGACTTGTAGCAAAAGGTTTTCATCAATGACCAAGTGTGGACTATGATGAAACCTTTTTCTCCAGTGGCTATACTTATGTCTATCCGGTTCCTACTTGCCATTGCTGTATACCATGACTATGAAATCTAGCAGATGGATATCAAGACTGCTTTTCTAAATGGTGATTTAGAAAAGAGCGTGTACATGGCACTGCCAGAGGGTTTCGTAGACAGTGGGAGCAGCGGAAAGGTGTGCAAGTTGCTTAAATCAATTTACGGATTAAAGCAGGCATCGCGGAGTTGGAACATCTGTTTTGATGTGGCAGTCAAAGAGTTTGACTTCATCAAAAATGTAGATGAACCTTATATATACAAGAAGGTTGTAGAGAGTAAGGTTTTCTTCCTCGTATTGTACGTGGATGCCATGCTCTTGATAGGAAATGGTGTTCCTATACTACACTCGGTCAAGCTTCTCTTATCACAATGTTTCTCAATGAAGGATCTGGGTGATGCCTCATACATCCTGAGGAGAAACACTGGAAAGCTGTGATGAACATTCTTAAGTACTAGAGAAGGACTAAAGAAACGTTCTTGGTGTATGGTAACGGTGAACTCCATGTTGAGCCCTTTACCAATTCGAGCTTTCAGAGTGATAAAGTCGACTGTAAGACAGTCACAAGTTTTGTCTTTACTCTCAGTGGAGGGACGATATGTTGGAAGAGTTCCAAGCTAGATACCGTAGCAGACTCGATGATAAAGGCTAAATACATCGTTGCCAATGATGCCACCAAAGAGGCCGTCTGGATAAAGATGTTCATGAAATGAACTTGGTGAGGTTCCTACCATTGTGGTGACAATGGAGTTATGGCTTTGGCTTAGGAACCCCGGTCCCATCAGTGATCCAGACATAATCATAGGTGGTATCACCTGATCAGGGAGATGGTTGATCTCTGGGAGATCGAGGTCAGGAGAGTTGACAGGAAGAATAACACGGCGGATCCACTCACAAAGGCCTTTCCCTAGAGAGCCTTTAAGGGATGTTGGGTATGAGATACTACAACAACCGGCCTTAGTGCAAGTGGGAGATTGTTAGTTGTATGTATGCCCTAGAGGCCATTATTGTACATGATTGTATATTATAGTGGATGCTTGGACATATATAGAGAGGACTTTCTTGCTCGACAAGATAGTATGCAATCAGGTTGCTTTTTATCTTAACATGTATACTTATATCTTTATACTGTCTCTCTCTTACATGTTGATAAAGCCCTTAGGATGTGTACTTGACTACCAGGACTATGATGCAGATCATATTAGTGGGGCCAGGGTAGTCCACAAGTACATCCTTTAATTGTTCCTAGTCGTGGAAGTATCGAGACAGGGCATCGATATTCCAGAGTAGACTAGCGTATACGTTTCTTGACCCATTTGATGGGCGATAGATGATCCCACATCCATTGGTGTTTGACATCAAAGATTGTATATGGGTGCTCAGTGGAGACTGGGTACACTGAACAGGACTTGCCGAGAACTCCTAGATGGTATTATACCTATTGTCAGATAGTAGTTCTCCGGTGACACTGGTACAGGTTATTCTGTAGACCCGAGATCGTCATAGAGTCTTGTGTGATTCCTACTGTGCTTTGATTTCAAGCTTACCACGTTCAAGAGAGCGTGCAAAACGGTGGTTTTTGGGTACATTCCTGAGTCACATGGAGGCAATGAGCGATAGGAGAGGTTTCGTCTCTCCCGGTATTGGGGATTGATGTTGCGCTGTGCTCGATTAGCCATAACAGGAAGTCCATGGCCAGAGCTGATATTGAGATTTACTGGTAAGTGTTATCAGTAGTTTCTCTACCCGTTATAAGCCTCACATCGGCATAACTTATCAAGTTATTGGGGACTGACATTTTCCACTCCTAGAATTGATATGTGACATATCAGATGAAGAGACCGGACTATACGGTAGTGTTACTTATTGGATTCACGGGAGTATGAACAACCTTGCTTGTTGTTCTTCTGATTGCTCAATACCCGAGTAGTCGTTACATCCAGCTAGTACCGCTGACAGCTTGTGGGTAACTTATATGATCATTACCTACTGCCAGCGTATTGACGAGTCTTTAGAGTCCTACACAGAGGTTTCCTAGCTCATGTGAAACGAAGTAGGGCACATATATGATACGTGCGGGACCGAGATTAATACATGTATATGATACCGTATTCTAATCTCGCGATACAGGTTATATATGATATATCCGGATTGTTGAATCAAGTGTTGATTCAATGATAAGTTATATGTATATGTGATATACATATAAATGATATTAGTCGGTTGTATATGATATAGCCGGATTATTAAATCCAGTGTTGATTTAATAATTTAATGTATAATTATATATTTTATACATTAATATACATTAACTAATATTAGCTCACCTAACTAAAGATAAATTGGGTGATTAATTATTAAGGGATAAAACAAAATTAGGTGGAAAATGCCATAGTTTGTGATGCTTGTAGACGCTTGTGGAAACCTTAACTTAGTCCACTAATTTTGTTTTACTCTAGATATTTATTAACCTAACGATTATCTTTAGCCTTGGTTAAGTCTCTACATAAGTTTATATATGATATTTTCTCATCCATGGTTGCATTGGTTCATTCATTCATCTTCTTCTTCATTGCTCTCTAGTTTTCATGAGAGAAGAAAAGAAAGACAAAAAAATAATTCTAAGTGAGCAAAATTCCTACTTCACCAATCTATACCAAACTAGCCATTTAGTATAGGTTGTTTCATTCACTAATTCTTAATTAGTTAAGAGGTAGCTTGAATTGGAGATTTCTCGACGTAGATCATCATCGGCCTCGAAGATCCTTGAGCAAGCTCATTTTTTTGCCTAGTGGAGCCTAACAAGAGTCCGGGAGACTACCACTTGGAATTAAGGGACTACTACACGGAGCTTTAGAAGTGAAGGACCGGTCTACAAAGGTTGTATTCCTTATTCACTTAGAGTAAAGTTGTTTACTTGCTTAGTAAAACCGTAATTCTCTAGTTAGATCCTTGGTTCGGGCTCGCTCGGCACCCTAAAATTTTAAAATAGCATACTTGATGCTTTCCAAAACCATGTCGGGATGCTAAGCGAACGCAGCAAGTAGGAGCGTGTCACATCCCGAAATAGCACGTGACTGGCCCCTGAATCATATGAAGTCTATATAACCTCATCTAATTCAAGTAAGCCCAAAGCCCAGAAATCTAAAACCATTTTAAATAATAAATGAAGGAAAAATAGTTTTAAGAAGTGAAGAAAATATGTTTTAAAAACAAGGTTTTTAAATAAGTAAGCCGAATATGCATTTTTTTTAAAAATCTATATTCTTTTCTGAAAATTTCGGCAGAGTTTCCTTTGTAAATACTGGCCCCGAACGGGTTACAACAAGAATAGTATATATACAATGATAAAAGACATCCCCAAGCAGGAGCTAGCTCTTCGTCAATCAACGGTCACAACCACGCAAGCAATATAATATACAACGCCGAAGGGCGAAGATCAAAACTCAAAAGGAAACTCAAAATCATCAAGAAACCGTAATACTACAACGCGCGACTCTAAGGTCGAAATAAAAGACAACTCTAGTTTCTAAGTCTGAAATAAATATACATGTTTGGTTGATGGAATTACTAGATACAACTGATTAAAATAAATACAAGAGCGGTCACGATGCGAGTGAACCCACCTACCAAAGCAATCACCCAGAAAGGAAGCAGTATGCCAGAAAAGCTGCAATGAAAGCTGTACGGCAAAACCTGCAAGAACTGTGGCACAACGAGGGTGAGTTGCCAACACGTGAATAGAAAATATCGCAGAGTAGAAATCGTATGCATGACATAATCCTAGGTCAATACGATCGGTAATAATATATCCTCAATATGAATAAGTCTGAAGCATGATAAGGTGGCAAGGGTAAAGATCTATACATAAGTGTAGTACCAAATACTCGTGTCAGTGCCTTAAGTAGCAACATATCATAAATATGAGGTATGATCAATGTAATCAATGTCAACTATATCAGGAAGTTTATGAGTATGTGGATATCATCCAACTATGTGATCAATGTCATCAATGTCAACTATATGTATGTGGATCTCGTCCACGTGTCACCCAATGACATAAAGTATCATGCATGTAAATATCATAAAGCATATGCATAGAAGTATGATGATATAAATCAACATGTGTCCCTCGCGACATATCAAAATCATGGAACCTGAGTGTCTAGCATCGACACTTGAAAACATCATGAAAACTATGCCTAGCATCAGCACGTAAATCTTCATATATATGGGGTCGCTCAGTTCGGATCGGCCCGTATCATCTCTCAACTCCGATCGGTATCCTCTGGATATCCGCCGAGCTCAAATACAATCACCGGTAGGTAGTGGTCCCTCTGCTAGGCTCATCGCCTACTGCACGACAGATCCGTTCTTACCCCGGAGTACCATACCGGGTCCACCATGTACCCGCAATCGGCCTCATCCGCCTCCTCGAATCGGGTTTCACATGTCTCTCTCAGAACCGAGAAAACACATGGTGGACGCACTGAAATATTATATCAAGGGTAACCGGGTTTTTAAAACAATACATACTCTCTTTTGAATTATCCATGGTTCCCAAATCCAGAAATATCATGGAAACAACATATCTCAATGCGTACAATCAAAAAGCATGTATGCGACATATAAAAGAAATGTAAGCATATCAGTATATCATGCAACATGGAATAGTAATATGCACATATTGAGGGAAACCGCTCCTTTAAAATGAATACAGTTTTAAGATATACCTTGCGGTTCCCAAATCTCTAATCAAGCCAGAATCATCTATGTATGTGCAAATACTTATGTATGCAAGTATGGGTCATATCCTGAATGCAACAGTCCTACAGTGTAGTGACATGGCAATTATTGATGATGAAGTGTGTGAGCCGGCAAGCAGGTGTATGTGGAACATATGCATCATCGATAATGGTGCTGGTGTCCTAACAGTATGGTTTTGATATAATAATAACACATTTGCACATGCAATGCGAATAGCAAGAATATGCAGAAATCGACTAATAAACACAACAGTGAAGAATCTACATCAATATAAAAATGTCATACAGTTATGCCATTTGAAATAAGATGAATCGGGGTTTTTAGTAAAATAAGGGCTACGGTGTTTTTAAGAAAAGTTGTATCTTTTGAAAATATCCGTAGAGTTCCTTTACATGTCTTTAAAACACTTCCGATTCGTTAGTTTTGAAATAGGTATGACTCGGGTCTAGCCTAACATCAACTAAGCAAACTACAGATCTAACTAACAAGCTAGTCGGGAGGGGTATGGAAACCACCTAAATCTCAGTCTATATATATATATATATATATATATATATATATATATAAGTCGGTGATCCTGCCTCAACAGTATCACATACGATACAATATACAATATGACATCCTCGAGTCAAGAGTACGGATCTATCATCAATATACATAGCTCATACGTAAATCCGTCGTACGGCATCCCAAATCGGGGTACGGGTCGAATCTCATATTTATCTCATCAATTATCTGGTATCTTATCATCATATCTTATGAACTGGGGTACTGATCTAAGTCTAGTACACACTGATACCATCGATATATATATAGGTGTGCGTGTATGCAATCACACGCCTAAAGGCCCGCTAAAATCTCGTGTCGTATCCCAAATACGAACCACATCATATCACCGATCTCATGGCACTATACCCAATATCATCGACTCATCACCAAATATCATCCACTATCCTCATCATCCCGGTATGAGTATAACAGGTAAGCATATGTGTGCGTGTGGGTGTAAACCTATTCTAGGGTTCGCAACTAGGAACTATACTAGTTTACTTCTACACCCTAATCTAACCATAGTACACATAATCTCATCTCAAATATCCACGTCATACCTAAAGCTATCATATATATAGTATATATATAGTATACTAAATATCGAACTGCGGGGGTGCTATACGCCATCCACCCGACTTCCCCCATAGATATAATCTATTCACCTTGTGTCTTGCTTGCCGATGTTGATGTCGCCATCATCCTCTTCATCGTCTCGAATCGTCGTGGGGGTACCTACATGTCACATGCATCGCATCGCATTAGAACCAAATCGAAACCAAAACGACACCCGAAAACCAAAACGACACGCTTAAAAGCCTATAGGTTAGAACCTATAGTTTGCATCTCGCAACTCAACCCAATAACACTCAGGATAGACGTACAAACGTCAAGTGGCCGAGTACAAACACAAATATCAAATCTTAAATCCATATACATCATGAAACACATGGCAGCAACCCAGAAAAGTGGTCCCAGATTTTGTCTCAGGTGAAAACAAGGTAAGCAAACAGTACTGGGGTGTTATATGAGCTACAGAAGCAACTTGGGCCCAAAACTCCACAAATGACCCGAGGACATACCCCCCGAAACTGGTGAGCTCGGTTTTGTAGTGGTAAAACGGTCTCGTATTGGTAGGGTGGTCTCATATTGGTTCAATTTGGCCTCTAGAGTTGTTTGTTTGTCTCAGAAATTCCCCAGGTCAACCCAGATTTCCCTACACGCCTTAAACACTCACAAAACCGACATGGTCTGTTTTAGTTTTGGGTTTCAGGTTTGGTATTGTGTTGGATCTGGGTTCTTAGCACCAAGGGGGTTTAAGGGTCACCACTAAGGCTCAATTCACAATCACAACTCAATTTAACCCAAACCCTCTCAAGAAAACTTCAAGGTTCACTAAACCGATATAAAACACCTCTAAACTTATATGGGTGCTAAGAAAATCTAAATACAATACCAAGAGTGCAGAAATTACCTCATTTGGCAACTCAAAATCTTTTTTGAGTTGCCCCAAGTCTCCAAAACCCTTCCTTTCTTGGTCCAAAGTGTTTTCCATGAGCTTGTGCACACTTTTTGTGAAATGGGAATGGGGTTTTGATGCATTTAATGAAGTTTGAGTGGATGAAGAGGGGGAGGGAGTGAAGGCAGCAGCCATGGGGCTGAGGAAGAAGAAAAGATGAAGATGGTGAAGTTTTAGAGATAAGCCAAGACTTGGTTGACCCCTCACCCTCTCTCTCTCATGCCCATACCCCTTTCTTTATTCAATTTCCTTTTTCTTTTCTTTTCTTCTCTCCTCAATAGTAAACACAAAAGAAAAGAATGAAAAAGATGATAAAGCCATGTAGGAAAATGTAACACAAGTGTGAAATGATAAGGTGTATGTTTTGCACAAAACACGCTTAAAGCCCGATTAGCGATTTTTAATGGCGATTAGCACTAAAATAGTGTCAAATAAATCATAAAATTTCATAAATTGTATAAATCACATATAGTACCCTCTTTTTAGTAATTTCCATAATTTTCCAAATTTTTCCCAATTTATCGGTATTTAAATATACCGAAATATTAAAATATTCATTAAAATTAATATTAAATTATAAAAATTCCCAAAAATAATATTTTATTTTTCTGAAATGTTAGAATCTTCCCCCCTTAAAGAAATTCGGTCCCCGAATTTAAATTTAAACCCCTCAATACTAAAACATTTTAGTAAAAATTCCAAGTTGTCGGGGCTCCGAAATCATCATTACATAGAACGCAGCATAGCACAATGCACGCGTATGAACAATGAGCAGATAACTCAAAATCAAAAATCCGTCAAGCATCCCACAATCATCAGAGTCATGGTGAAGACACAAATGTCTAATCCAAAATAAAGCCAATATGATATAAATCAGAACTATACATGTAAACATCAAATCTATACATGTAAATATCTGAAGGAAATGCATGCCAAACCTTTTCATGTTGCTGTGCGATGCGCGTATCGCGACACAGTGGCGGACGTCTATTATAAGAAAATAACTATAAATATACTTATCCTTTGTTTAATATGTATGTCCCGACGTTTTGAAAAAAATAATTTAGAAGGGTTTTCTTGTTTTTAAACGTTTCGTGTCGTATCAGACACGTAGGTAAATACTGAGACTATAGCCCCTCTTTTTGGAAATCACTTCTATAACTATCAATGCATGCAAAATATATCCAGGTAATGTCCTCTGACTAGTCCTGCTCAGTACGAAAACAAATAGTAAATATCATAAAAACGTACTACTCAATAAGAAATCAATCTCAAAATGTGCATATGAATGCTACGTGCGTCTGGTGCGCACAGAAATCAAAATTCATATATGTGCCATACATGTGCATAGAAACAACATCTAAGTGCATCGAGTGTGCACGAAACATCTGTCAAAAGCAACGGGTGTGCCTAACAGCAAACTCATGTGCATCTGATATGCACGAAGAATCTCGATTTAGTGCATCTGGTGTGCACCAAAATCGCATCTTATAACGGGCGCCCAACATGCGCGAAAGTCCAAAATCAGGTGCATCCATCATGCACGAATAAAATCTAAATCACAAAATCACGAAATCCAATATCAAGCGCCGAACATGCGCCAAATCCAATCCAAGCGCGCCAAATATGCATAAGAATCCAAATCAAATGCACAGAGTGCACGAAATCAATATCAATATCAGAATCGAAATCGACGGTATACAGTACAACTCAATCCAAATCAGGTATACCGCGGTATATAATCTCACAACCATGTGCATCAGCGTGCACCAAACAAATCAAAACACTAAAAGTGCATGAAAACTATACTGAAAGCATAAGTTAAATCACAGGCATAATATAGGCATGAAATCAAAATCAACATATCGAATGAGATCAACCGAAGTCAGGTGCAACCGTGGTGCACAAAATTCAAATATCATGGAACTCAGCCATCAAGACTAAATTATGCGAATAGATCGCCCAAAATACCGAAATCCAAGGTGACGGATACATGATAATCGAATCACCAAATCACAAATCATAAATACCGTCGTCGATATTTCCTCCTTCAAGTCGAGAAGGTGTCGGTGCATCCAATGCTAGCAGGGCAAGATATCTACTTGCCCCCCGTTCATGGCCTGTCGTCTGGCTCCCTTAGGCTCTGGTCTCTCACTGCAGATTGCTAAGTGCATAGCTCCTCGGCTCAACGGCCAAATATGGAATGACGACGGAAACAGTCCCGCTCTGGCACATCCTCCACAGATCTCTGGCCAACTATTTCGTCGACGATGCCGAACTCTGTCCTGCTGGGTGTGCGCAATATGACCTCTCCTGGGTCTAAGTCTTCTCATATAGTATTCTAGAAAGGTCCTGTCGAGGTCTCTCTCAAATCTCGTTTCTGCCGGATTTCCCGGAAGTTACCACCCTTACTATATCTATTTCTTGTTCTGGAACGGCTGCATACTCATCGTGACTCCTTCTGGAAGATATATCCATAATCAACGCCTTTGCATGCGTATCACATCTCTGTTGTCGGCGGAGTAGAACGTCATCTCATCAAGATCTCGTATGAACCTCTTACTCCACTTTTCTCTTCTGTCGACTGATTCGGACTTGCCTCCTCATGGCTGCATGGACTGTGCTCCAACGGCTATACTCGTATCTGGAGTCTCCCAAGAAATGCATCCCATCACATAATATCCGAAAGATGTCGAACCTTTCGATCAATTCGTCAAAACCTCATAATCCCCCAAGAGCTCAACATCATGGGTACAGTTTAATAGTATCGAGTACATGCCACAGCATCAGTGGACCAGCTGTAGAAGGGCAAAGAGAGAGATGGAAAAGAGAGAGATGGAAAAGAGAATGAGATGAGAGAGAGAGAGAGAGTGAACGGGAGTGAGAGAGTTTAAAGAGAGAGAGATAGGGTAATTAATGGGAATAAATGAGAATTTTATGGTGATTAATGCGATTTAAGTGGGGATTTTCGGTTTGGATTTTTATTTGAGGGAAATTCTAATGGATGGATAATAGTAGGAGGGAAAGAGAAGATGAAGGGTTGAGGGGGGCCGGCCATTTTGTGTGTGTGATTGGGCTTGGGGATTTTGGAGTCGGGACAAGAATAGTTGTTTGGATTTAATTAGTTTAGGGGATAAATATGAGGTAAAAATTATGGGATAGGTAATTGGAAGTTATTTGGAATATTTTGGCAAAAAAGTAATTGAGGAAATAAATAAATAATAGGGCAAATATTTATTCACAAATACGTATAAGTAAAAACGGAACTGGGTATTTACGTCATATCCCCCTTATAAAAATTTCGTCCTCGAAATTAAAGAATGAAATAAGGAAGCACAATACAACAATTTCTCGAAGAGATGCAGAAAATGCAAATGGATATCCTTTTCGCGTTCCCAGGTAGACTCTCCTGACGAATGAACACCCCAAACTACTTGGACTAGCGGAATGACCTAGTTCTTTAGCACCTTCTCTCTACGATCGAGAATAGTAGTAGGCTGCTCTACATACGATAAGTAGGTACCCAAAGTCAACTTCGAATGATCAAGAACATGACTATTGTATCGAACGTAGCACCTGTAGGGTTCCTAGGCACGCTAATGAGGTCTCACAAGGCATCAACCATGCCAATTTCAAATTTTACAAGTGCCGAGAAACCCTAATACGGATCGTTAACTAGAATTTTAGGCGGAACAAGAAGCTAGTTAACAACTTAACTAAAGGGTAAACGGAAATACAACCTTTGTAGATCCAGTCCTCCACCTCCATAGCTCCGTGATGATGTCTCCTCGCTGCGATCATCGGATCCCGGGCTCTAGCGTCGGCTTCATCGAAGAAATGGGCGGGCTAGGTCATCGACTTCGATGCCGAAGATGATCTATGTCGAGGCATCACAAGATCAAGCTCCCACTTCACCAAGTCATGAAACTTGTGAAGAAAACACCCTATACTACTTGGCAAGAGGTAGAGGATGAAGAAATAGGAAGTGGGTTCACTTTAGAATTGGATTTCTCACTCTTTTTCTCAAGTTGCCATTGTTGGTAGCAAGCTTCTCTTCTTGAAGAAGAAGAAGAAGAAGATGATAGAATATGATAAGTTATTCAAAAAGGAAATAATTGGAATACTTATCATACTCCAACCATGGTCAAGTGTAGAGAGTAAACTAGGGTTAGGTGAATGGTTAGGGTTAAGCATGAAGACAAAAATGGTGACTTAGTCAAAGCTTCATGAAGCTTCAATATCAAACAAAGAAAGCCACCATTTTCTCTTTAGCTTTTCAAAATAAATAAATAAATAAATAGATATGAAAATCAAAACCCTAACCATTTAAACAACCATGGTTTAATCTTTACACAAACTCAAGTGAGCATGTATCATCAAACATGATACAAAAGAGTGCACAAAAGTATATCACATATACAACTTGTGAACTTCAAGTGAGAAAATCCATTTAAAGTGAACCAATACTAGTTAATGCAATGTAATATATCAAATATATAATTATGCATTAAATCATTAAATCAACACTTGATTTAACGATCCGGTCATATCGCATATGACCGACTAATATTCAATGTATCGTCTTATCAAATCAATCCTTGATTCGATAACTAGGTTATATCGCATACAACCAATCGATACTTTCATCGCGAGAATAGAATACGGTATCACATACACGTATTATTCTCGGTCCCGCACATATCTCATATGCGCTCCTATTTCGTTTCGTTTGAGCCAGGAAACTTCTGTGTAGGACTCTAAAGACTCGTCAATACGCCGGCAGCAGGTGATGATTATATCAAACACCCACAAGCCGCAAGCGGTCTGCTAAACGTAACGGCCACCCGGGTATTGAGCGATCAGAAGATCGACGAGCAAGCCCGCTCATACTCCTGTGAATCCAACCAGTAACACTTACCGTACAGTCCGGTCTCGTCGTCTGATATGTCGCATATCTCGCCTAGGGGTGGTAAACGTCAGACCCCAATAGCTCGATAAGTCGTGTCGATATGAGGTCTATAACATTTCGAGAAACTACTGGTAACACTTACCAGTAAATCTCAGCAACCTTGGCCAGGGATTTCCGGTTATAGCCAATCGAACACAGCGCAACATCAACTCCTTATACCGGGAGAGACGAATCCCCTCCTATCGCTCGTTGCCTCCATGTGATTCGGGACTGTACCCAAAAACCACCGTTTTGCATGCCCTCATGGACGTGGTAAGGTGGAAATCAAAGCACAGTGGGAATCACACAAGACTCTATGACGATCTCGGGTCAACAGACTACTCTGTACCAGTGTCACCAGAGAACTGCCATCTGACGTAAAGTACAATACCATCTGGGAGTTCTCGGCGAGTCCGTCCAGTGTACCCAGTCTCCACTGAGCACCCGTATATCATCTCTGATGTCAAACACCAATGGATATGGGATCATCCATCGCCCATCTGTATGGGTCGAGAAGCTATACGCTAGTCTACTCTGGTATATCGATGCCCCGTCTCGATACACCCACGACTAGGGACCTTGAAGGATGTACTTATGGACTACCATGTCCCCACTAGTATGATCCGCATCATAGTCCAGGTAGTCAAGTACTCATCCTAAGGGCTTTACCAACATGTAACAGAGAGACAATCAATGTACACGTTAAGGTAAAGAGTAACCAGATAGCATACTATCATGTCGAGCAAGAAAGTCCTCCCTACATATGTCCCAGCATCCACTACAATATACATCCAATGTACAGTAATGGCCTCTAGGGCATACATATAACTAACAATCTCCCACTTGCACTAGGGCCATCTGATAGCAGTGGTTGTAGTATCTCATACTCAACCATCCCTTAAAAGTCTCTCTCTGGGAAAAGGCCTTTCGTGAGTGGATCCGCCGTGTTGTCCTCTGAGTCTACTCTCCTAACCCTGATCACCCTGGTGATCAACCATCTCCATGATCAGGTGATACTGCCTTAGAATATGTCTGGATCACTGATGGGACGGACGTTCCTTGGCATAAGCCACAACTCCTTTGTCACACAATGGGAGGAACTAAGTTCATGTCATGAACGAATATACACCCAGATAGCCACTTTGGTAGCATCTTAAGTAGCGATGTATCCTGCCTTTATCGTCTAGTATGCCACGGTATCTAGCTTGGAACTCTTCCAACATACCGTCCCTTTACTGAGGGTAAAGACAATGCCTGTGACTGACTTTCAGTCGTCCTTATCACCCTGGAACCCTTCCAGTGATTCTCCCCAGGATCGATTGATACCATCTCACTACAACTAGTGAGAATCCTAACATCCAATTAGATCTATCTCATAGATCCAAAACCCAGGATTTAGGAGGTATCACTTTGATCCTATATGGAGAATCATTGTGATAAGCGGAGATTGACCGAGCGTAGCATAGGAAACTTCTTCCCTATCAAGAGCATGTCATCCACGTACTCTACGAGGATCATCACCATACTCCCTACTACCCTTTCGTATATACAAGGTTCATCTACCATTTTGATGATGTCAAACTGTTTGACTATCTCATCAAAACAGATGTTCCAACTCCGCAATATCTGCTTTATCCTATAAAGCATCTTGCACACGTTTCCGCTGCTCCCACTGTCTACGAAGCCCTCTGGCTGTGTACTTATAGACGCTCTCTTCTAAAACATCATTTAGAAAAGCAGTCATGACACCCAACCACCAGATATCGTAGTCATGGTCTGTAGCCATGGCAAGTAGGATCTGGATGGACTTAAGCATAGCACCTTAGAAAAGGTTTCATCATGATCCATACCTGGTTAATGATGCAAACCTTTAACAAGTCTAGCTTTGAAAGTCTCAACTTTTCCATGTACACCAAGTAATCTTCTCAAGATATACTTGCTCCTGATGGGGATTTAACCCTTCAGATAAAGCAACTAAAGTCCATACTTTGTTGGTGTATAAGGATTCCATCTCAGATCACTAAGCATCCAGCCATTCTTACAGAGTCCCACTCCTGATGGCCAGCTTGAAACAAGTTGGGTCATCATCTCATGATGCAATCCTCGCTCCCACTGTCATAGAGAAACCGAAGTGTCTCTCAGGTGGGTGAGGAACCCTACTAGATTGGCGGAGAGGCTGAGGTTCGTTGGAATCTACTGAATCCTTTGGTTCTACCAAATCATCTGCTGTTGTTTGTATAGATGGAACCTTTCCAGTTGTACATAACAGACCTTGCCTCGAGCTTGTCCGGATTATGCTTTTAGACATAGCCCGGACAACTCCAAATCTTAACCAACTTAAGATATGGGCTCTTCCCTTTCCATATCACATATGAAGCGGTAGGCAACTGATTTGATTGGAACCCAATTCAATTGGTATGCAGCTTCTTAAGTGTATGACTCCCAAAAGGAAATAGGAAACACAGTAGTACTCATCATAGAGCACACCATATCACATAGGGTGCTATTGCTCCGCCCCGATATACCATCGTGCTATGGTGTATACGGAGGAGTAATGCTGAGAGAGAATCTCATTCTCCTTTAGAATAATCCAGGATTTCCGTGCTCAAGTATTCTCCTCCTCGATCTCATCAAAGGACATAATACTTATACCCGTGTTTTGGTTCTCTACTTCTAAATCATATTCTGTGAATATCTCAAAAGGTTAGGACTTGTGTTTCAATAGGAACATATGTCTGAATCTTAAGAGATCATCAGAGAATGTAATGAAGTACAAAGAACCAATCCTGGCATATGTAGACAGGGGACTTTACATACATCATCATGTATCAGTCCCAAGAGTTCACTAACTCTTTCTCTGTTTCCAATAAACAGAGCTATGGTCATCGTATGTTTGTGACATGACCGGCAAGTTTCACAAGATGTAAATTCAAACTAATTTAAATATGCATCTAAATGTCACTTCAGCCAGTCGGGTCGCATTGATATGATCTAGTCTACAATGCCTCAAGAAGGATTCGTTCATTGCTGAACTCTTCCTCTTGTGTGTGTTCCGTATACTAAGAACTGTAGTTTGATTTAGAACATCAATGCTTTTAGATAACGTGCCTGATCCGATCAACTTTTGATATAGGAAATGTTCAAAACATTATCCAACAATACAAAATTATATCATTTCTTTACTAATAAAGAGACTGATATGATTTTGTATATCAGGTTCGGTATCTAATAACATTCGTTCAGAATCAATGTATTTTGAATACAGGGTGACAGTGGCCAACAGACTTGGCTGCAACACTCGCCCCGTTTTCTGCCTCATGAAACTTATCACCCGTTCTCAGTTCTCTACCTTTCTGTAGCCCTATGTAACAGATTACATATCTGGGATCCTGATCTGGTATCACAAACCCAGGACGTAGAGGATACAGAGAAACAGTTCTTTGTAATGAACACAACCGAAGATGATGCATCAGCATGCACTCTCTTCGTTTGGGTGGCACGGGAATTCTGGTAATCCCCTATTTCCTGCTCTGTCTTATAACAATTATAAGTTGGAGCGGGACCAACGTTCCCCAGCTCAGTATAACAAGCAGGTTTGGTCAGATATCCATATTATTATCTTGATTAAGGCGTGATATGGTCGCTACCTGGAGAGAGAGAGAGAAGAAAACACTCAGCGTGCGCTCTTGCAAGAATAGATTGGTTATTATTTTTATCTAATCAGGATAGCTCCCACTGTTTTTATCAAATCTTCCTTCAAACCCTAAAAGGAAAGACTAGCCGAGATTAATTACACACTACAAGTTCGCCAATCTTTCAGCCAGGCCAGTGTCGGTACTTTGAGGGAGGAGCCCCGTGCTTTCGCACGGACCTAATTAATGTAAACCTCGTTTTCCCAGAGGCGTAACCCCGTTGACACCTTTCTAGACACCTACTTGATCGGCTAATTGTCCAGTGTAAAACTCTCCCGGGAGTAACAATTACTCGCAGCGGGTATCGGGATCCAACTATCTCATAGAAGGTATGCAATCTTATTGCAAATTTCAACACTTGAAATTCCCGATAATATTTTGCCCCTAGCGTCCTATGACCTTGACGGAGGTCAACAAACCATAGGCTACTAGTCAAGTTCAACCCGTCATTTCTTGATCGAATTAAACCCACCCGCACGACCCTTGACGGAGGTCAACAAGGCCGCACGACTACCCTAATCCAATCTGCATCATATGCATAAGCAGATAAATACTAGTTAGCTACCGCACACTACGCCTTGACGGAGGTCAACAAACGTAGCACGAATACTAAGTAGGACTTATCTGAAATGACGGAGGGCTACGACAGGTTTTTCTGAAAACCTATTGCGTAATGAACTTGATATCGTTGTAGAATCAAATGATTTTAAAATGGAGTATTTTTGAGGCTTTTCTAGTTTTGCTAAAGGAGCCACTCCCGGTGAAGGGATCGTCGGTCCTTTCCTCGTCGAATGAGGTGCGGGATATATCGTATATATCACTGTGCAAAGCAGAAACTATAGAAGCAATCAAAAGACAAACCGAGGGTTGTAGCATCTGCCAGTTATTGCTAAAGGAGTCACTCCCGGTGAAGGGATCTCGGTCCTTTCCTTATCGAATAAGGTGCAGGATATATCATATATACCGCTGTGCAAAGCAAGAACTGTAGCTACCTGTTTTATTTTTGAAATTCGATTCTACAACATCTTAGGTTTCTTTTATTTCATTAATCTCATTAATGAAGTCCCATCATTTAAAGTACCTAATCATCATAGATAAATACGACGTACACTTATGCCATCCGCATTCGCCTCGATGTCCCCTCGTGCACCGTTAGGTTAGGTAACTAACGGCAGAGCGGGGCAGGGCTAGCGCGGGTGTAAAACATAAGTAACGCCTATATAATATATCATATATACTATATAAAGTATCCATCACAGAACATATCACATGATCACATCACAGATACCGCAGCAAAATAATCATATGAAATATTGGATATACTAGGACGTCCGTGTTTTCAATACGAGCCAGTATAAAACACGGATTCCACGGTCGTGATGAATAGCCAAACCCACACCCCTAGACCCCTACGAGAGCGGCAAGCAACCCTACCAATTCTAGAGTTAGGAGACCCGGACTCGACTCCTCGAGTTGGTCTCCCACTGGACTCCAGAACCCGGTTACTTGTGCTCCCCTCCTTGGGTCTATCCTAGTGCGGAAAAAGTAAATAATATACAAACGGTGACATCTTCCGCAACCTGGAAGTGCCCCAATAAAAGAATATTACATACAAGTTTTTACATGAATGAAAACGAAAAACACTCATCTCACATAAAAAACCCCGGCTATTTGAACACGACGATCCAATATAACATATCCAGCAATACATAACATCACATGTTATCAACGTAAGTAAACATGCGTATCCGAATTGTCGTTGGCATATAGCAACGAAACCGGTGATATCACATATTACACTTACGGTCACAGAAAAGAAAGTGTAAAACTACAACAGTTGGAATCCGCAACCTGCATAGACATCGCATGCCTAATCAAATGAATTCCTTAGACATCGCATGCCTAACAATTATAAACCCCGCATTTTAGTCTCATTATCGAAAACACTTTTCAATCAAGTCGGGCAATTCAACAAGATTCCCGACATTTTGATCGAATGCTCGTCGCAAACTTTAGTGGACGGCCGCACCCCCGACGCCGTCGACAAAGTGCACCAAGGCGGAACACCGCTGCCGCGAGCACCCGAACGGATGCTTTCGGCGACGGGGTTCTCCTACAGTCACTTGGTCGGGGCTATGGAGTGAGGCTGTCTATTAAGTTTACCCGGAAAGTATTCGTGTACGCTACGTGATTGCGACGGACTTTTGATCACATCAAAATTCCGTAGCAACCGATCAGGTGAGACTAAACTGCTATGTTTATAACATTCATTCAGTTATCTCATAACTACTTGTGAGTTCCAATTATTGTATCACATTCCGGATAAATAGAAAATGTTAAACTTTCCGATCGAACAATCGAACACCCAGGTTTTCCCAATACAGCTCAACACATGAAATAAGTCTAAAAACATTAAGTTCATGCCTCAGTACCAACGGTCCAGCCGTAGAAGGTCAAGCCAACGCCTCACATGTGGCACGCCGTACTGCCCCAAACCCGAAGGTTCAAAGGGCAGTTCAAGACGGTCACATAATCGAGTTAAGGTTTGTTGTCTTCTAGAGGGATCATCGCGTTACTTGCACTACTTAGAACGTCATTAAACTACGAAAAAGTCCAACAATTGGAAATTTCCCGGCAGGGGAAAAAATAGGTATTTATATCCGGCCGAACTTTTTAACATATTCTAAAATTATCCGGAAAAACATACAGACAAAATTAAACAATCCGATCGAAACACCGAGTCCCCAATACAACCCAGAAAATTCAACTCTTGAATAAATATTAAAAATTCCCAGGAAAACCAGCACTGCAAAAAAAAGAATTACAGTGCAAAATTCAATGCGAAAAGAGACTAAATGGCCGCGGAACCGCCGCACGAGGCATGCTCGTGCCGCAGAACCGCGGCGGTTTGATGGAATTAGGCTGTCAAATTTAACAGTAACTCTTATATTCTCCTGCTGATTTTTCTGCATATTTTTAATCTGGAAAAAACCCAGTTTTTGGAAAAAGTCCAGAGAGCAAATTTGTGTTAGGGTTTCGGTTCGATCGGACTTCTAACTCCGTCTACGCATCGCCTAAGGCTCTAGCTAGGCTCTGATACCACTGTAGGGTTCCTAGGCACGCTAATGAGGTCTCACAAGGCATCAACCATGCCAATTTCAAATTTTACAAGTGCCGAGAAACCCTAATACGGATCGTTAACTAGAATTTTAGGCGAAACAAGAAGCTAGTTAACAACTTAACTAAAGGGTAAACGGAAATACAACCTTTGTAGATCCAGTCCTCCACCTCCATAGCTCCGTGATGATGTCTCCTCGCTGCGATCATCGGATCCCGGGCTCTAGCGTCGGCTTCATCGAAGAAATGGGCGGGCTAGGTCATCGACTTCGATGCCGAAGATGATCTACGTCGAGGCATCACAAGATCAATCTCCCACTTCACCAAGTCATGAAACTTGTGAAGAAAACACCCTATACTACTTGGCAAGAGGTAGAGGATGAAGAAATAGGAAATGGGTTCACTTTAGAATTGGATTTCTCACTCTTTTTCTCAAGTTGCCATTGTTGGTAGCAAGCTTCTCTTCTTGAAGAAGAAGAAGAAGATGATGATAAGTTATTTAAAAAGGAAATAATTGGAATACTTATTATACTCCAACCATGGTCAAGTGTAGAGAGTAAACTAGGGTTAGGTGAATGGTTAGGGTTAAGCATGAAGACAAAAATGGTGACTTAATCAAAGCTTCATGAAGCTTCAATATCAAACAAAGAAAGCCACCATTTTCTCTTTAGCTTTTCAACATAAATAAATAAATAGATAGATATGAAAATCAAAACCCTAACCATTTAAACAACCATGGTTTAATCTTTACACAAACTCAAGTGAGCATGTATCATCAAACATGATACAAAAGAGTGCACAAAAGTATATCACATATACAACTTGTGAACTTCAAGTGAGAAAATCCATTTAAAGTGAACCAATACTAGTTAATGCAATGTAATATATCAAATATATAATTATGCATTAAATCATTAAATCAACACTTGATTTAACGATCCGGTCATATCGCATATGACCGACTAATATTCAATATATCGTCTTATCAAATCAATCCTTGATTCGATAACTAGGTTATATCGCATACAACCAATCGATACTTTCATCGCGAGAATAGAATACGGTATCACATACACGCATTATTCTCGGTCCCGCACATATCTCATATGCGCTCCTATTTCGTTTCGCTTGAGCCAGGAAACCTCTGTGTAGGACTCTAAAGACTCGTCAATACGCCGGCAGCAGGTGATGATCATATCAAACACCCACAAGCCGCAAGCGGTCTGCTAAACGTAACGGCCACCCGGGTATTGAGCGATCAGAAGATCGACGAGCAAGCCCGCTCATACTCCTGTGAATCCAACCAGTAACACTTACCGTACAGTCCGGTCTCGTCGTCTGATATGTCGCATATCTCGCCTAGGGGTGGTAAACGTCAGACCCCAATAGCTCGATAAGTCGTGTCGATATGAGGTCTATAACATTTCGAGAAACTACTGGTAACACTTACCAGTAAATCTCAGCAACCCTGGCCAGGGATTTCCGGTTATAGCCAATCGAACACAGCGCAACATCAACTCCCTATACCGGGAGAGAAGAATCCCCTCCTATCGCTCATTGCCTCCATGTGAATCGGGACTGTACCCAAAAACCACCGTTTTGCACGCCCTCATGGACATGGTAAGGTGGAAATCAAAGCACAGTGGGAATCACACAAGACTCTATGACGATCTCGGGTCAACAGACTACTCTGTACCAGTGTCACCAGAGAACTGCTATCTGACGTAAGGTACAATACCATCTGGGAGTTCTCGGCGAGTCCGTCCAGTGTACCCAGTCTCTACTGAGCACCCGTATATCATCTCTGATGTCAAACACTAATGGATATGGGATCATCCATCGCCCATCTGTATGGGTCGAGAAGGTATACGCTAGTCTACTCTGGTATATCGATGCCCCGTCTCGATACACCCACGACTAGGGACCTTGAAGGATGTACTTATGGACTACCATGTCCCCACTAGTATGATCCACATCATAGTCCAGGTAGTCAAGTACTCATCCTAAGGGCTTTACCAACATGTAACAGAGAGACAATCAATGTACACATTAAGGTAAAGAGTAACCAGATAGCATACTATCATGTCGAGCAAGAAAGTCCTCCCTACATATGTCCCAGCATCCACTACAATATACATCCAATGTACAGTAATGGCCTCTAGGGCATACATATAACTAACAACACCGCAACTGTGACACGTGAAATTTTTTGTGCACGCCAACTAACGTTGGAGGTAAGGAAAGTCGATAAGCCACCTCCCTTACTTGCTCTAGCACCTTGAACGGTCCGATGAATCGAGAACTGAGTTTCTCACGACTCCCAAACCTGATTACTCCGCCAGTAGGTAAAATCTTCAAGAATTCATGATCACTGATCTAAAACTCTTACGATCTCCTGTTGGAATCTGCCCAGCTCTTCTGTCGGTCCTGAGCAGTCTTGATGCGCTGCCTGATTATTTAAACCTTGTCGACCGTCTGGACTATAAGTTCGGGACCAAATAACCTTCGTTCAGCAATGTCATCCCAACAAACAGTGGATCGACATTTCCTTCTATAAAGAGCTTTGAACGGAGCCATCTGGATGCTAGCTTGGAAACTGTTGTTATAAGAAAACTCCATCATATGAAGGTGATCCTTCTAAGAACCCTGAAAGTCCAGCATGCATGCCCTCAACATTTTCTCGAGCATCTGAATAGTATGCTCGGACCTTCCGCCCGCCTGTGGATGGTAAGCCATGCTGAACTTAAGACGTGTACCCAGACTCTCCTGTAAGCTCTTCCAGAAGTGCGAAACGAATCTGATGTCTCTATCTGATACTATGCTGACCGAAACTCCGTGAAGTCACACTACCTCATACATGTACTTCTCCGCAATTGACTCTATCGACTATCCCACTCGAAAAGGTATAATGTGTGTTGCTTTCGAAAGACGATCGATGATAACCCAGACATCGTTGTTGCCTCTTGGACTCTATGGTAGGGCCATCACGAAATCCATAGTGATGTGCTCCCATTTCCGCTCGGGTTTCGAAAGCGGTTGGAATAAAACAACTGTCCTCTAATGTTCCACTTTTACTTGTTGGCATACTAAACACTTGGATACAAACCGTGCAATCCCTTGCTTCATCCCGTTCCACCAATAGTGATGTCTCGAGTCTCGGTACATCTTTGTACCTCCCGGATGAATTGAATAAGCTGAGTCTGCTACCGAATCTTAATGAACCAACTCGATGTATGAGTAAGTTTTTCCTCAGTCCGGCTTCCACCTGCTTTCTGAACTTCTACAATCGAGGATCATCATCCTGTGCAGCCTTAATACGATCTATAAGTAAAGACTAAACCTGTTGGTGCCAAAGCTGTCCGGTTGTATTTGGTGTAACGACTTCTAGTTCGAGCTTCTGAAAGTCTTCAATGATTCTCCTCTGACTAGTCAACATCAAGAACGTTGGTTTGTGACTGAGAGTGTTGGGTAGGACATTTACTTTCTCCGGATGGTACTGTACATCCAAGTCATAGTCCACTATTAGTTCTATCCATCGGCGTTACCTCATATTCAATTTCTTCTGAGTGAACACATATTTCAAACTCTTGTGATCTGTGTACACTTCTATCTTTTCGCCCAGTAAGTAATGTCTCCATATCTTCAAGGCGAAAACCACTGCAGCTAACTCTAAGTCGTGAGTTGGATAGTTCTTCTCATGATTCTTCAGTTGTCGTGAGGCATAACTAACTACCCAACCGTGCTGCAACAAAACCCATCCTAGACCTTTTCCTGAAGTATCACTGTGTATCACCAAACCACCCGAATTATCTGGTACTGTAAGAATAGAGGATGTAGTCAACTTTTGTTTTAGTAACTCAAAAGCCTGTGCACATTCCTCTGACCACACATAAGTCACTTCCTTCTGCGTAAGCTTTGTCAAAGGTTCATCAACTCGTGTAAAGTCCTGATCGAAATGCCGATAATATCCTGCCAATCCCAGGAAGCTTATGATCTCGGCCACTGACTTCAGTGTTGGCTAATCTCTAATAGATTCTATCTTCATTGGGTCTACTGAAATGCTCTCACCCGAAACAATGTGTCCCAAGAACTGCACTTTGTGGAGCTAGGACTCGCACTCGCTCGGTATTGTGTATAGCTTCTCTTCTCACAAGATTTGCAGTACGGTTCGTAAATGTTCAGCGTGCTCCTCTAAAGTCTTTGAGTAAACTAGTATGTCGTCAATGAATACAACGAAAAACGTGTCCAAGTATTTAGTACAGACTCTGTTCATCAGATCCTTGAATATTGCTAGAGCATTGGTAATACAGAACGACATCACAAGAAACTCATAATGGCCGTATCGGGTCCAGAAAGCCATCTTGCATACACCTTCAGCTGTTACCCTGATCTGGTGATAACCCGAACTAAGATCCATCTTCGAAAATACCTTGTCACCACCCAGTTGATCAAATAAGTGGTCGATGCATGGAATGGGGTACTTGTTCTTTATCATTATTCTGTTCAGCTTACGGTAGTCTATGCACATTTGTAGCGAGCCATCCTTCTTCTTCACCAATAAGACTGGTGCACCCCATGGAGAAACGCTTAGGCGAATAAATCCCTTCTCTAAAAGATCTCCAATTTGCTTCTTCAATTCTGCCAATTCAACTGGCGCCATTCTGTACGGTGCCCGAGAATCCCAAGATGCGAGGAGGTGGTAGACCTAGTAAACTTCAGGAAACACACCAAGGAAATCTCGAAAGATCTCTGGCACTGGGTTCTCATAAATCTCCATAACCGTCAATACCTTCGGCTCAGCTCTATACTTGGCTGGCTCTAAAGATTCGCTTCCACCCTCGAAAACAAACTCAGGGTGATTGGGGATGTGGAAAGTCGCATTCCTAGCTCGGCAATCGATGATAGCATAGAATGTACTCATCCAATCCATCCCAGGAATCGCATTATAACTGCATGTCCCAATTAAAAGGAAATTCGTATAGATCTATGCCACAAACTACGACTGGACATGATCTACATTCTCGACTGGACACTATAATACCATTACCTTTATGTATTTATTATCCCTTGGTTATTGGTTCATGTGGTATGGAATGAGTGTTGATGAAATGTGCAGATATGAAACAATATAATACTCTTGAATTAAATAGTACTCTGGCTGGTGTAGAATGAACGAGTAGAGTACCTGTAACAACTTCATCCGAGGCTTCCGCCTGCTCGGCAGTCAGGGTGAAAGCAAGTCCCGCGACCTGTGTTGGTCTGCCTCTGCTCCAACGATCTCTGCTGCTACGGCCCAGATCCTCCCTATAATTATGTCCGCTGAGGGCAACCACTAACCCTGTGCTGACTGGACCTACAAAGTAAACATTGTTCCTTGGCACGACGATATTCCTTTTGAGTATGTCCGTTCCTGTGACAGTAACTGCAGACCAAAGCCTTCTTCTGTTGTCGCTGCTGGTGCACGATGGGACGCTTCATCTGCATCATTCCTGGCCTGTGAACTGGTATAACCCTTCGGGAAGATGGTTGAGATCGTACCGGGGTCACTGGGGCTTCCTGTCGCTTGAGCTGGGGCCTTTGAATTTATCGATTAGCTTCTCCTGAATTCGTGCAGCATTGAGTACTTGCGCGAAAGTTTGCAATTCAAGGGTTGCAAACAACTGCTGCAGCTCAAAGTCCATTCCCTTTAAGAAATGTCTAGACCTGGTGGCCTCTGAAGCGGCCATATAGGGAGTGAATCGGTTCAATCGGTTGAATTATCTTCACAAATATTCACGGGACGGCCGTTCTGCTTTAGCAAGATAAATATTTCCTGCTTTGGCTATAGAGGGGAAGACGTGGTCCAAGAAATATTCTTTGAACTTGCTCCATTCGATCGGCTCACCGAGCCTGCTCTCTTCGACGGAACACAAAGTACGAGCTTCGTCTTCCAAATGAATTTTTATCACGTTTACTTTCTCTTCATTGCGGACCCGTGCGGACGTCAGTAAGTTCTCCACATTAATTAGCCATTGCTCGGCCTCAAGTGGTTCGTCTAACCCCTGTAAACACAGTCGGGTGTAGTTTCCGAAAGTCCGATATAGTGACAGCCCTGGCAGGTGTAACTGGTGCTGCGACGCCCTCAAGGGCAGTAATGAGAGCCGAGGGTCATCCCAATGCGGTAATTGCCCTGAGACCCTCGGTAAGTTGGTCAGTTTTTCTCTCTTGAGCTTCCACAAGAGTTGTCAGTGCATTCAGGATTCTCTATGTTCGATCCTGGGAAATAGAGTCCGAAGAGAGGTCGTTTGGGGAGGTCATGACACTGGAAGATAGATGAAAGGATATGATTAGACACAAAGATGAAAGCAAATGATAGTGAAATGAAAGCGACGTAATAAAATGTTAGTCACATTATTCCTTTATACTAAACCTAGCGCTCTGATACCAACAAAACTATGTCATGCCCCGCTTCCTAAAATACGGAATACGGGAGATGGCTAAGTCAGCCATGCTTCTACGGTCAATGAATAATCCCGTCGTAGTCACACTTCGGCTTCTAGCTTTATATGGTAATTAGTAAACACGACACAGAAGTAAAGGAAACACATCACTCGTTTATTATTTCAACTTTCATTGTTCACAATTTACAATAGTTCAATACAAAAGAAAACTACTAACCAAGTGCGAATACAAGGTTGCTTTTAGGGAAAGTAGAAAAAAGCTGAAAGTAAGAACCGTCTAGATCTCTACAAGCTCGAATAGTAGATCTGACTCCTGAGCGACGTCCTCTCTAATGTCTGAGCATGCATACTCAGGTCATCAGGGCGACGCAATAGCAATGATATAACAGCAATATAATAAGCATGAAATGAAAGGTAATAACAGTGGAGATAGTGTATGTAGATAATCAGTGTATCAACAATCAATGCAGTATATGATCCATGTCCCTATTGGTCGCAAGGTCGATTTGAAATCGAACTATGGAAAAGAGTGATTATGTTTAACGAGGGTCTCATACGTACCCGAGACTACGGCCCACTGTTGTCCGGGACATAACCTTGTCAGCCGGACCGCTAAATCCAAACCTAAAATATATATAATAGTCGTCGTTCGAATGATCATCCTCTAAATCGCTATATATCGCTAAACATAAGTTCCATTCCACTTCGATTTTTCCTTTCCACCCAAGTTTCAATAACTATATGTATAAGGCTAGTTGTATGCAAGTACGCATCAATAACCTGGTTTTATTCACTTTTCACTGCACTGTTCACTTTCACGAGTCAATCACTAATCACTGGCGTACTTGACACAACTAATCTAATACAAATCACGTTCGACATTTCAATAATCGCTAAAAATCAATAAGAGTGCTTTCTATCTCTAAAGGTATTACGGTCGGGTAAACATGTGAATTATGCCGCTAAACAAGTCATGTGCAATATAAATCACTACTCGCCCTAAGAATTCAGAAAATCATATTAAATCGTACGATAATAATTAAGTAAAATGATACAAAAGGAGTAGAAAGTAAACTTAAATAGAAATCCAAATAAAGTGGTTTCAGGTCAATCTGGTTTCAGGTTTACGAGTTACGGTCATTTCATTTTACGTGCTCATCGCTGGAAATCCAGTTCCTAAACTGAAAGTCCATTTCTTAACACATTTTACTCCCTTTTGGGTTCATAATTAGGTGACATTACAGTTAGATAATATTTATATCTATCAATTATATTTCCAAATCACTAGACAGATCGACAATATCCTCTATATGCAGGGAGATATCTACTGTTTAATGTTAAGGTATACAATCTATCTCTGCAGAGGACTTTAGTACATACCGACGGTTTAAAATACAGTCAAAATATCAAACGATAGTAAAATCGAATGAAACCACCACCTATATTAATATAACAGGTTTATCTTTGCAACAACATAGGATTCCGCATATTTTCATTTTCATTTAGAGGTATACAAACAAATTGATTCAGGTGTCAATATGAAGTACTGCTCTGGACTGCAATCCAGAGCCGTGCTTCCAATCAGTTTTTGTCATTGTGTTATAATAGTATCAAAATATAAAATGCAGGGGGTTCTAGGTTGTCGAGTCATCTTCAATACAAGCCCTCGAACACAACATTCCGGTATGTATCCAATTTACTGTGATTTTCACTAGCTACGTGTGTGAGAAATTTCAGATTTGACGAATCTAAATGGGGGTGTCATTTCATGGTGTGAAAGTACGTATTTTCAACCCAACTTTTTACGCGTTATCACTAAAGAAATCTAGTAGCTCTAAATTCTGCTATATTAGATCAGGTTTTCACTCAAGGACCGCATCGAACACTTAAGATAACCATTTGGTTATCGATCGAAATTATCGTTTCCTCTAACTGATTTAAATAGATGTCAAACATTTAACTCATGCCGGTTACCAGTATAGTAATAAACGCTAGCTGGGCTCTACTCAGATTACAACGGCACGGTGATTCATTATATCACATTTAAGCATATATATATATATATATATATATATATATAGTTGCATTTGTTTTTGTGTATCTAGTTCAAATGTAGTTTTTCTATAATGTGGCATGAAAAACGAGTGAAGATTTTCACTTGCCTGGAGATGACGGTGGCACAACAGCGGTCTACGGCCACAGAACAACGGCATGGCTAGGCTGGCTCGATAGTTGAGGCTCGTGGGTTGGGCACGAGCTCGGCAACGACGATGGTTACTGCGACGGCGATGACCACTGCGGCGGTGGGTTGGACGGAGGCGTAGGCAATGGAGTCACCAGCGGCAGTGATGTGTTCAACATGGTGCAGGGGTGGCTCGGTTTGTGTAAGGAGTATGGTGGTGGCTCAAGAGGGGAAGTTGAAGCGTTGTGGTGCTATTGGTGGATTTGAAGGGAGCCTGTCAATGGCGTTCAATATGGAGATGGCTAACGGCGGTGCTCAGGCGATGGTGACAACAGTTTGTGAGGGAGGAAGGTGGGGCTTGGTCTCAGTTTTGGGAGACGAGTAGGGTGGCGGTGGCTCCGTTGCTGGTGACGATTGACGAGGAAAGGAGGTTGGTGGTGGTGTTGGGGTTGTCATCGTCGATGGCCGCGGCTGTCGAGGAGCTCGGATGTAGGAAGTTGTGATGATATAGAGGGCTTGGGTGCAATGGGTAGCTGGGGTTGCTCGAGAAGCTCAGTGGGCATGAGGGAGGACGAAGTGGCATTAGGGGTGAGAAAGTGGTGTTCGGGAGCTCGGTTGGAGCTTGGGTGTGGAGGTGAGGAGAGGGAATGGAGTTGGATTGCTGGAGGGAAAAGAGAGAGATGGAGAAGAGAACAAGATGAGAGAGAGAGGGAGAGAGAAAGAGTGAACGGGAGAGAGAGAGAGACAGGGTAATTAAAAGGAATAAATGAGAATTTTATGGTGATTAATGGGATTTAAGTGGGGATTTTCGGTTGGGATTTCTGTTTGAGGGAAATTCAAATGGAATGAGTAACACTAGGAGGGAAAGATAAGATGAAGGGGTGAAGGGGGCCGACCATGTTGTGAGGGTGATTGGGCTTGGGGATTTTAGAGCTGGGACAAGAATAGTTGTTTGGATTTAATTAGTTTAGGGGATAAATATTAGGAAAAAATTATGGGATAGATAATTGGAAGTTATCTGGAATATTTTGGGGAAAAAAGTAATTGGGAAAATAAATAAATATTAGGGCAAATATTTATTCTCAAATACGTATAAGTACAAATGGAACTGGGTATTTACAGCTCGTCCCGAGCAAAAGAAAATCATATTCTCACTTTCGTAGGTAACGCAATTGCATTGAGCCTGTACAACAAGCCGTTAAACCTCTAGGTGTCTCTAGTAGGAGGAGTTTTGTCTCCTGAGGGTTTTCAGCAGATTTCACCAACAGAATCCTGTCCAGCTAGTTTCGTGAGGAAATAGTTGATTTTAATCCTAAGCTTTAGTATCAATGCTAGAAGTTCTATTTCTCTAAGTCAGAAATGTTCAACCTTTATTTTTCACTTCTCACATCTCATTTAACATAAGTTCATATATGTCTTTACGTGATTGTGCGAATAGTGTCATTAAATTTAAAAAAGTTCGATTAGAGTCATTATATCACAAATAAGGACCGGGAAAAACTTCAAAAGGATCAAACGATTTTGAAAAGACTTAAGATTTTCTCAAGTTTCATTCTCCATTCTCCAGTTAATTTTCAAATCGGAATTTCTATCATCATCAACAGAAAACTAAGTCTTAATTTACACTCCTATTTTTCACCTGTCTTTGTTCATACACACCTTTCATGATCGTGCAAAAAGTCTTATAATCTTACAATCTAACATTCATATCTCCGCTAAAAAACTATTATAATTGAAAGCTCGTCCCTGCCAAGATTATTCTCCTATAAAAACCGTGTGGACTTTTAACTCAAAGAGAACAATTGCTTGACTTGTTTTATTTGGAGATTGGAGACTTAGCGAGATTTGGGTCATTGATTACAAACCAGATGGTTTTAGGGAATTAGGTGTAGAGACACCCCTAGGACTTAATTACCCAAGTCACAAGGCCACACTACTACAAATAAGAGTTGCCCTTACGGATTTATCCATAGGGGCAACCCACTGCCCCTACGGATATGTGCGTAGAGACGAACAAATACCCCGTAGGTGAAAAAGCCGCAGGTGCAAGTTGAAGCCCTGAACTTGCCCCTACGGGCAAATTATTGCCTCTACGGATTTCTGTGTAGGTCTTGTTGCCCCTACGGAGTAGGCCGTAGGGTAAAAAAAAGTTATATTATTTACAGTTTTTTTAATATATTAAATGTACCTACGGACATAACCGTAGGGCCATGTTCTACCCCGTACGGATATCTGCGTAGGTACCTATCCGTAGGGGCAAAAATATCAGGAATCCTGATATTTTGCCCCTACGGATAGCGCCGTAGGGGCGAGGCTGTGGCCCCTACGGATATGTCCATAGGGGCACTCCCAACCCCCTGGTACTGAGATCAGGGGGGAAATATCAGTTACTGCTGATATTTTGCCCCTATGGTTATAGCCGTAGGGGCAACATGTGTACCAACGGATTAATCCGTAGGTACACATTATCTGTATTTTTTTTAAAAAAATGGCTGCCTGATTTTTCCCCGCCTTATGCACAATAATATATAAAACAATAAAACATAAAATTAATCATCGCACAACATACATCGCAGTATTCATAATCACATCTCACGCATATAATATACAAAAGAAACCAAAAAACTGAATATGATATAAATATAAATCAATATCAATATCGCCCAAAATGTTTCAAAATGTAGTACAATATGTATCATATAAATAAATACATGTTTCAAAAAATAAGAATCAAAAAGCTAGCCTAGCTCGGTCCAGCTCCACCTCTGATAAACGCTAGAATCTGGCGCCCCTGCTCCTCGGTCAATAAACCATGCAATTCGGCGCGTGCGGGAGTCTGAGCGGGCTGTGGAGCTGGCGATGTGGTCTGCGCAGCCGCCGTCGAGGTAGTGGCTTGCGGAGCCCCGGCTGCGGGAGTCTGAGCGGGCGGTGGAGCTATAGGAGCTGTCTGCGGAACCGCAGCCGATGTAGTGGCTTGAGGAGCCGCAGCCGAAGGAGATGCATGTGGAGGCTCGGCCGATGTACCCCGTCGCGTCTGGACCTAACGTGTGCAATAAGCGTGTAAGAACTGTGTATTATTCGAATTCTTATCATTATCGAGTTATTTCGAAACCCCATTTGGATATCTAGTTTGGAAAACCGTAGTTTATTTTAATTAGATATGTACATGTATGATTAATCAAACCTAAGTCTACAACCAAATAAGCTCAGGCTACGTACTGATATTGGATATGTTGATATCTATAATATGACATGATATTTAACTATTAAGTAGTATACATACCAGCATCTCCTTCAACTCCTGAACGGTGGCCTTCAAGCTCTCCAGTTCCTGCTGGATACGTCGCTCACTGGAGACGGAGGAAGTAACCGCCGGGTGGAGTCCAACCTCATATGGGCCCTGCTAGGGCCCAGTCCTCGGCCTCTCTCCCAACCTCTGTGGTGCCGTCCGTGTGCGGCATCCAGGACTGGGGTCAGCAGCCTCGAATGCTGCCTTCCCCTAGCAACTGTCAGAACATTATATTTAGCACATACTGGTCTATAAAATTGACAAGAAATACCAAAATCAACAAATTCAAAGCCTTACCTGCAGAGATAGAAGATGTGCTCCTCTGGTATCTGCATGTATCAAAATTTGAATAATATTAAGTAATTTCAGTACATACATATTAACAAGGTAAACTCGCATATAGCGCTGCTTACACATAAGACAGGGAGTGAACAAGCTCTTGTAGATCATCAGGCGCAAATCTAATCTCATCAAGCAGCCCATGATGAGTTGGATGACTAAACAAGGTCCACGACTTACAATCATTCCCGCATGCGAGCACATATAAAAATCATAGTTTCTAGGATGACAAATTTATTGTCAACTACTGTCACCACCTACAGCTAGACAATAATAAAAATTACTATCTAAGTAAGAGCAAAAGGAATGCGTGTATATTTATGATATAGCATTCTAAATCAATATACATGCACTATATGATATATAAACATACTTGGAGGAACGGGAGTGGCCTCTGTCCCTAATATGGACGCATAACCAACAACTAGACAATCAAACATTGACAATATAAGTAATTTTGACATAAACAGGCATGAATATCTATAATATTACATTCAAAATGGATATTAGAGAGCGCACCTGCAGTGAGAAGTGATAAAAGTATCACCCAACAAGGGTGTAATTTAAAGAATCAGTTGAAACTCTTGAAAGTCATAAAAGAACCTGACCTGCACAAATCTGATGTATGCTTTCCATTGTACACTAAGAAGTCTCTAAAGGGACAAGCCAATGTGAAAGCCATCATTAGTTCATATCAGAAGATTGATGCTGAAACAGAGAACAATGAATGTCATTTTCTTCTTCTTCTGCCACATTACTATCTTCTCCTTCTTCTTCTGCCACATTACTGTCTTCTCCTTCTTATTATGTGCGCGTGCAAACTCAATGAAAGCAGAAACTCCAGTGACAAACTTAGGTTGCATACGTTGTTGCCAATTCACATACATCCAGTCCTTAACCCTGACGTACTCATGGGCCATGTTAGACCGTATCATATAAATTGTAGGTTATGATGACTATATTGAGAATATGGATTAATAGTGGGTAGGAAAAGTATTTCTCAAATGGATTTTGCATCTAAAAACCATAAACTACTAAGTAATAGCATATATAATTTTTTTAGTATAAATGTTGTTATTTTAAGTTTTCCCTTATAGTGATATGATCTAACTACCTTTATAAACTACAAGTGTACAGAAAATTATGATAAGAAACCATAAGAAATGGTCGTAGCCATGCATAACCTTGAATCTACATACCAAATCATGCACAAGCATGCAATTATTGTCACCTTGCCTTGGAATATAAAATATCTTGGAAGACTATAAGCGAGTATTTAAATCTTGATAACTTTTGACTTCAACATATATTTTTCTCAAGTACCATGAAATATACTTCCTTCGTATAAACCGTTTTCAGGAAGATCGATTAACAATGACAAATTATCCATTGTAGCTCACTAGGTTAGCCTTTTCTCTTCTATTGACCATTTTACTAATCTGCTTGGTAAATTTATTCGGAACCGGCTGCGAATCATTAAAAAACATCCATAAGAAAGGAAGCTAAAAGACAGATATATAGCATACCGATACATCGAAACTTCAAAGTTGCGATGACAATCCAGAGATATTTATTTCTACACACGTGGTGCGCGTGCGAATGCGTCAGGCATCATGAACAAATATTTGAGAACATGGAAAGTATTATTAGTATAAAGTAATTAAAGCTTTTAAACACATTGGGTAGATATTTTCTTAGTTGATGCAATCATATCATGAGGACTAAATTTAAGCTATTATACATATGCATATGTATTTTTCTAATCTAATATATCACACACACACACACACACACACAGAGAACACCAGTTTGGTAGAGAAATCAGGTAGCAGGACCCTGAAGAAATGAAGTCCATAGCATTGCTCATCATCATCATCCATGATCCCTTTTGATAATATTTCTTCAAAGGGATCATGGATGATGATGATGAGCTATGCTATGGACTCCATTTCTTCAGGGTCCTGCTACCTGATTTCTCTACCAAACTGGTGTTCTCTCTGTATGTGTGTGTGTGTGTGTGTGTGTGTGTGTATGTGTGTGTGTGTGTGATATATTAGATTAGAAAAATACATATGCATCTGTATAATAGCTTAAATTTAGTCCTCATGATATGATTGCATCAACTAAGAAAATATCTACCCAAGGTGTTTAAAAGCTTTAATTACTTTATACTAATAATACTTTCCATGTTCTCAAATATTTGTCCATGATGCCTGACGCATTCGCACGTGCACCATGTGTGTAGAAATAAATATCTCTGGGTTATCATCGCAACTTTGAAGTTTCGATGTATCGGTATGCTATATATCTGTATTTTAGCTTTCTTTCTTATGCATGTCATATAATGATTCGCAGCCGGTTCCGAATAAATTTACTAAGAAGATTAGCAAGATGGTTAAGAGAAGAGAAAAGGCTAACCTAGTGAGCCACAATGGCAAAATATGGTATGTTGATCTTCACATCGAGAACAAAGTTGCTTCCATGAGTGGAGATGGGTGGCATGAATTTACAGTAGCCAATAATCTGCAAACTGGGCATTTTTTGGTTTTCAAATACAAAGACAATATGGTGTTTAGCTTCAAAGCTTTTGATCAAAGCACTTGCCAGAAAACAAAATTCTCTGCTTCTAAAAGATCTTTGAAGAAAAAGAAGAAGGCCCAGGATTCATATGTGGAGATTCTTGAAGACTCTGGTAGGCTATAAATTTCATTGATTTTGTTGTTGCTGTTTGATTTTAATTTTTAATTTTATTTGGTTTAATTAAATTTAATTGCAGATTCAGATGGATTAGACGAAGATAATGAGAATACGGCATCGAAGAAGAGGAAAAGGATTTATGGATGCTGCAAAAATACATGTCTTGGCAAATGGTAAGTAATTTATTGATCACGACATTTACCCATTTTGTATATAGGTCGCTGTTTTTCTTTTGTTTTAAAGAAAATTGGGATAATTACCCGTCCAAATTCATTAAAAAAGGGGTCGTTGTTTTTCTTAAGGTTATGCAATTGTATTATTTTCAATAAAAACATACAATTTCAGTAAAATGGTAGAAAATAGAATATGTTTCCTCAAATACCCAAGTGGTGAAACATAACAAATTAACCGTTGTGAAAAATAGAGTAAAGATGCAAAATTTGAGGAATGAAATTTTCTAGCATTTGCAGAAAATAAATCATGTTTCGGGATTACTACAAAGTTGCGAAACCATAAATTAGTGGCGATTAAAGTTGAGGGCAATGTGCAACTTCAAGCCCGGCACAGTTATTATGTTGTATGAAATTTAGCCAGCCAGCCGCCGGAAAGAAAAGGAAATTTTGCGAATAAAATTGAGACATATTGGTAATTAAAAAAATGGTAGGCATAAAGATCAAAGTGCAATTTTTGAAATGAGTGTGCTATTCTGCTGTCTATCATTTATATTTTCTTCTCTCTATTTCTTTTATAATCAATCTCCATGACTACTAATTCATCCGGAGGCTTCCACCTGAATTCATAAATATCTGCGGCGACAAAAAGAATAGTGAAGAGGTAAATATCGAGAATTCAAAGGGTCGTACTTGGGTTGTGGGCCTCATACGTTGCGATGGCCAAGTTAAAATGTGCAGAAGATGGCCGAAATAAGCTCATCAAAGGGATCATGGATGATGATGATGATGATGAGCAATACTATGGACTCCGTTTCTTCAAATTGGGATAATTACCCCCTCCAAATTAATTAAAAAAAGGGTCATTGTTTTTCTTAAGGTTATGCTATTGTCTTATTTTCAACCGTATCAATCTTGACGTATAAAACGTGCAATTTCAGTAAAATACTAGAAAATAAAAGATGTTTCCTTAAATACCCAAGTTGTGAAACATAACACATTAACCGTTGTGAAACATAGAGTAAAGATGCAAAATTTGAGGAGTGAAATTTCCTAGCATTTGCAGAAAATAAATCATGTTTCAAGATTACTACAAAGTTGCGAAACCATAAATTAGTGGCGATGAAAGTTGAGGGCAATGTGCAACTTCAAGCCTGGCGCAGTATGTTAACCGATAGACGGGGACTAAGTGGCGCTTTTAGTTTCATATATGAGTATCGATGGGAATACGAAGGTTTCATATTATCATCGAGTATCATATATTGGTTTTAACTTGAACATTTAACATGAATAGTTTTTACGTTTACGTTTCGTTATTAAGGGTTCGAAATTTCAAGTTTAGGGTAAATTTTTCTTGCGTTTACGGTAAAGTTGTACATTTACGTTATCATCGAGTATCCTACTGCAATGAACTATTGTATCCTACTAAATAATAGTGCACCATAAACCAAAATAATCAAAATTAACTTAATTAACCACAATTAACCATAATCGTTACCCAAACACAAATTATCTCTAATTAACCCAAACTTAACCCAATTTACCCAAATTAACCCTAATCAACCCAAACTTAACCAAATTAAACCTAATCAACACCATAACCCTTTCAAATTATCACTAATTAACCCAAATTAACCCTACCCTTTAATTAACCCAAATTAACCCTAACCTTTAAGAGGAAAAATTGTAAACAAATGCATTTACTGTTTAATATATATTTACTCTGAATTTCTTAAAATTATTTCTCAAAAGTTTAGTTAAAATATTTAATTTGTATGCATTTTTATTTAGCTATTGTACCAAATAACTTGATGTTGATTGTTATGTTAAACATTCCAGAGTTGGATTTTCTGGCTTTGAAATTAGAGAAGAAAAGAGGCATACACCTTTTTGTGGGTGAATCCAAGTTGTAGATGATGACTAGGGGTTTTTAGTCATTCTTAATTCTTATCTGCAATCTTTTTCTATACTTTCCATTTTTGCTGGACTTTAATACTTATGATCTATGTGTTTATAAATAAAATTTTTATTTAATACTCACTCCATTCACAGTTGTTTTTTTTAACTTTTTGCACGGCAATTAAGGTATGATTTAAAGCCTAATTGAAAATAGAAATTATAATATTTCCATCCCACTAAATTACCCTCGTATTAAAGGAATGTTATCTTCTTAAAAATATTGACGTTAGTTTAGATATTTAACAAAAACAAAATAATAAATTTGGTGAGAAATTCTATACCATCCATCACTATTTTATAAAAGGACAAGTGATTGTGAACGGATGGAGTACAATTTTTCTTGTAGACACTTTCATATTTTTTTAGTTGAAAAAATGACTAGATGGCGAAACATAATACTTGAATTAATTTAAATTAATAAGAACCTGAAAATTGAAAACTGAGATAAAAAAATGGCTCAAGGATAATATTTATTTATAATGATCATTCAAAAGTAAACAACCAACATATAACATAGCTTTTGAATTTAGCTAAAAATGTTTAGATAATAATTTTAGGAGTGCTAATATATTCCCAGCCCTTAAGAACCCAACCCCAATTCTGAACCCTAACTCTAACCCTAACCCCAATTCCGAACCCTAACCCCAACCCCAACCCCAACCCCAACCCTAAACCCAACCCCAACCGCAACAGAACCCTAATCCCAACCCCAACCGACCCCTAACCCTAACCCTAAACGTAACCCTAACTGAAACTGACCCAATGCCTAACCCTAACCCTTACCCGTACCCGTACCCTGCCCTGAACCTAACATCATCAAAAGAGGGAAATAAAAGCATTAAATTAGAAGTAGAAATTGGAGATTTACTAACCTTTTTCACGGTGGAAGAGACGACGGAGGAGGCGACGAGGAAGTCGACGAGGTTCGGGATCGAGGCGCTGGAGGAAGTCAACGAGGTTGTTATGAGGAGGCGACGGAGGAGGCGACGAGGAAGTCGACGAGCCGGCACGGGAGGAAATCGATCGCAAGGCGCGGGAGGATGAAAAAGATTTTTGGGAACGGAGGGATTTTCTGTGCCATTTTTTTATTATTTATTAACCCATATACATGCCCCTACGGACTAATCCGTAGGTCTTTTGTTTGCGGCTCCGTAGGGCCAAACATCAAATTACGATTAAATATTTTTAAATTAAAACGTAGAGAACCGTAGGGCCAAGTATATGGACCTACGGTCCTATCCATAGGGGCAATAAATAGTTGCCCCTACGGATTCCTTTATCCGTAGGGGCAACCCCATATTGTAGTAGTGCCAATAAACAAAGGACTTATTTTGTTGAGTTTTAAATATTCTGAAAGCAGTGCGAACAGAGATATTGCCAGTTTTTCTTTTTCATCCCAAAGACGTGTTTGTGAGGATACGGTGTGTAATCACTCAACAAAGTTCCAGACGATTATTTTTCAGACTTTAGCCTCTATTAAAGCTTTCGATAATATTCTTTCATATCCATTCCTCTTTATAAACTACACTAGATATTACTTATTTCAGAACAAACATGTTTGAACCTAAAGAAGTTTATCAATTTTTCTAAAGTTTTATGACATTTCAAACTTGTCGTTTAATTTTCAAAATTCACGACATGTGTAATATGATGCAAAAGACGTATAATAGTTATGATTAAACTCAAAGGAGGGTTATCTTTTGAGTTTTCAATCTCTAAAAATAGGAGTTAGTTGTTTCTATCTATCAAACTAAGCCGTCGGACTTCGAGTCTAAGTTTCCCTACTAGCTAACTTGACGACAAAGTTATTATATTTTGAATTTTTTTTTAAATTTTTGGAAATTTTTGGAAATTTTTGTAGATTTTTCAATATGTATGCAATGCAGAATTTACATGTAATGCAACAAAGAAAAAAACGGAGTACTCCGCCCCAAACCTGAGAATTACGATGGCCTCATCGTTGCCCCCGTCTCTGGTTACTAGATTTAGACATCTTGGGTGAGTTTTTATTCTTAAAAAATGTAAATCTAATAGCTAATTATAGTATTTACAGGTTAAGAAATTGCGTTATTCCAGAAATTAGTACCAGCCATTCAAAAGTTTTGTCTATAAAGGACCATGGATGGTAAAAGAAAAAGTATATAAAAAAGAAAAAGAAAATGTTAGTGGTATGGTTAAATGTTAGTACTGGGTAAGAGTGTGTGAAAGTAGGGACCGGAAAATATTGAAGATGAAGACGAAACTTTGAAGGAGTTAAAGAATTGTTGCACGGATGAATTCTATTTTCAAAAAGTATGTGTTGAGTTTCAAGGTTAAGTTCGTTTAAAAACTTGAGTTCATCCTAAAAATTTTTGGCAAAAATGAGGTCCTTAGGATGCTCCCAAAGTGATTATTACTTGAACTCACCAAGAACAGAAAGTTCATCCGCAAATATCTCCTTAAAACTCGGTATGAAAGAATATTTATTAAAGTTATCTTCCTCCCTATATTCGTTCACAATCATATTCTCATCAATGCAGCTCACATCTCCTAATTCAAGTTCACTCTCAACACACTGACCTATAGGTAGATTGTTGTCATCCAAAAATACAGGTTCCCACTCTAAAGTTTCGTCAAAAAGTATATCAATCGATGATACTAAAGTTATGGGTTCCTGATTGTGAATTTCGTTGAACACTATATCGAAACCATACCCGTCGAGTTCACAAGTTTCTTTCACTAAAATTTTATAACTAAAATCAGTAAGTGCAAGAATCTCATATTCAGGAAGTATATCAGTTAAATCATCTTCAAGATCATAAGTGATAGGCCTATTAGATACTTGAAGGCTAGTGTCAGACTAACTCAGAAGGTTTTCTTGTTTGTCCTGATAACTCTCAGTCAAATCAATTATATCATCATCATCATCTATGAAATCGTCAAAATTTGTTTGATCATTTATTTCACTCGGATGACATCCTAGATGACAGATATTGACATTATTGGTTTCAAATTAACTGTGTTCACTCCCTAGAATCTGTATAGCTAATTGTTTCACTTGTTCATTGATTCTAGCCAAAGATTGAGATTGAGCGTGAAACAATTGATCAGATTGTTGTATGAATATAGCTAGCATCGAAGTTATTTGATTCTCGACTGCAATCATCACTTCTAAATCTTTCTCTAATGCGGTCAACCTAGTATTCTTCTAACTATCATACCCTATTGATGTGTCAATTATTTTAGTAAGAGGGGGTTGTGATGCTAGTGATGCTAAAGCAGTCATCTTGTCAAGCTCTTTCTCTAAGTTTTTAATCAATTGCTCGATATTTGAAATGGGATTAAGTTCAAGAGTGTTAGGTGGGTGACCAATAACAAAATTCTGGTATCGTTGGTCACGCCTTAGGAAAGGGCAGCTTTCAAGAATGTGGGAAGAATCTTGGCGATTTGAAGAAAAGAATTGGGTATATGTATGAACAAAAGAATATGGATCGTGAAGAATCAAATTGAACTGTGTATCACCCATATCAGCAAGCACTCACAAAATCACAAAACAAAGAATATCACACCCCTATCAATCTATGTTTTGCTAAGTCAACTAGACCTGCTCAAGAACCTGATTGTCGAAGTAGAATTGTGTCGAAAAATAGGGGCAAAATATACTGATCACGAAGCCAGGTAAGCACAGAGATAAGGGGAAGTTTTCCAATACTTTCACGAACTTTCATAATTAGAATAACCCTTTCTCTTTTGGTGGTTGCACCGTGAACATTTGCCTAGACATCTCGTGAATAATATAACATTAAGCGGTGTTCTAAACACAACTAACTTGCCCTATTGAGTGCGAATCCTTAAGGTCAGAGTTCTAATTGATTTTAAAATTACTGTGGGTATGCAAGAATGTTGTTTTTGTGATTTGTGGGCCATGAAAAAAGGTGATGAAATCTTTTACCGTATCTTGTGGGGTTCTTTGCTCTTAAATTCGTATTAAGATGCAAATGCGCAATCAATAAAAGAATTTAAGCAAATCAATAAATCAAGCACATCTTTTTCATTTTGGATTTAAGCGCTGCAACAAATATGGGCTAGTTCTTTATTGGCTCTTATGCGGTGAATTTTGCAAAGAATTCTGCAGAAGATACAATAGTAGAATGTGTCAGATTTGAGAAAGAAAGAGTTAGAAAATATGTACCTAAAGTGTTGGGATAAGAAACACCCGTTGTGTCGATCCACGAGTACTTGAATGTTCGCTTGCGCGGGTCAAACTACCCAGATCTTTTGCACCGTACTTCACTAGCGCCTTATTATTGAAAGTGAACCTTACTCTGCATGATCGCTGTTTGTAATTCCGTTGAAATTTGAAAATGTTGAAAAATACGATATTTAGTGCAAAATACGATATTTATGGCCAATATGCTGCACGCATAATTATGAAATTTAGAGTATAAAAATAGTTCAATAACAGAACAATAGAGAAGGCACTAAAAATTTGGAGCAATCAGAGATGTTTGGGCCGCAAATTGCGGCTATATGGAATAAATTAGCGGCCAACTTTTGGGGTTGGGGCTCCAGATTTGTACTGTGTATTACCTATCTTTTTAGCATCCCAATTTTATACTCAAAATCTGACAATTAAACTCAGAGTGATAGCAGTTTGAAAAGACAAAGAACAAATGTCTAAAAGTTAGTTTTTAAAAAAAAAAATGTGTTAAGGTTAATTTTGTATATACACTTGAACCAGAAATAACAACCTCTAATGACTACTGCTTCCCTGGCAACGACGCTAAAAACTTGTTGGGACTCCATGAAAGTATGTCTTAGCACCTCCACTAGGTTTATACAAGTATCAAGTATGCAATTTTAGATTAATCTAGAGTGCTAATCTATACTAACCTAGAATTGAACTAGAGAATTAGGGTTTTATGCATGATAACTAGTTCTATAACTAAGTGACGAGGGTTACAACCTTTTTATACCAAGTCCTTCACTTCTATAGATTCAAGTAGTAGTCCCTAGAATTCTTCTTGGCTCCACTTGAAGAAAGGATCGAGCTTGCTAAGTGATGTTCGAAGCCAAAAATGATCCACCTTGAAGTCTCTCTAACTCAAGCTAATACTTCACTAATCAAAGTATTAGTGAAGCTAACAATCTAAACTAATGGGCTAGATTAGTGTAGCTTGATGAAGTAGGAATTTTGCTCACTTTTGAAATCCTTTTCTCTTTATTTTTCCAACTCAAGAAAAAAACTAGAGGAGGAAGAAGATGAACTTGGGTGTGTGAGGGAAAGTTGTGATCAATAATGAGAGAGTGAACCCTTGAGTTCAAGATAAGGTTGTGATGAATAAATATCTAGAGTGAGACAAAAAGAGAGGATGAGTCATGGCTTCTCAATGCTTCTACAAGCATCCAAGCCATGACTCATTTTCAATTTTCCTTTAAATATAAATCATCACAATAATCTTTAACCCTAGTGTGAGTCTCATACACCCATGTTCTATGTATCATCAACCATGATACAAAATCCATTTTATATATAAATATATATATATATATATATATATATATATCATATATATACAATTATATATCAAGAGAAGAAAATCATTAGTGAGCTATATTAGTTAATATATATGTATATCAAATATATTAATATATATCAAATTATTAAATCAACACTTGACTCAATAATCCGGTTATATCATATATAACCGACTAATATCATATATATGTATATCATATTATCAAATCAACACTTGATTCAATAACCCGGTTATATTACATATAACCGACAACATTCAATATTCAATATCTAAACAACACTTGATTCAATAATCCGGTTATATCACATATGACCTAACCGATATCAAATATCGCGAGATTAGAATACAGTATCACATACTCGTATTTAATCAAGCTCCCGCACATATCATCATATGTGCACTATTTCGTTTCGCTTGAGCTAGGAATCTCTGTGTAGGACTCTAAAGACTCGACAATACGCCAGCAGTAGGTAATGATCACATCAGTTACCCATAAACTGTCAGCGGTACTAGCTGGACGTAACGGCTACCCAAGTATTGAGCGAATAGAAGATCAACAAGCAAACTTTTCGAAACTCCCATGAAGCCTATAAGTAACACTTATCGTACTGTCCGGTCTCTTTGTCTGATATGTCGCATATCGAGTCTAGGGTGGAATCGTCAGACCCCAGTAACTTGATAAGTCATGCCAATGTGTGGCCTATAACCGTTAGAGAAACAACTAATAACACCTACCAGTAAATCTCATCAGCCCTGGCCAGGGACTTTCTGCTATAAACAATCGAGCATAGCGCAACATCAACTCCCAATACCGGGAAAGACGAAACCCCTCCTATCACTCAGTGCCTCTATGTGACTCGGGACTGTACCCAAAATCCACCTTTTTGCACGACTCCTTTGAACCGTGGTAGATAGGAAATCAAAGCATAGTGCGAACCACATAAAACACTATGACAATCTCAGGTGTACAGATTAACATATACAAGTGTCACCAAAGAATTGCTATCTGACGATAGGTATGGTACCATCTAGGAGTTCTCGGCAAGTCCTGTTCGGTGTACCCATTTCTAATGAGCACCTGTGCACAATCTTTGATGTCAAACACCAATGGCTGTGGGATCAACCATCGCCCCATACAGGGTCAAGAAACTTACACACTAGTCTACTCTGGAATATCGATGCCCTTTCTCGATACTCCCTCGACTAAGAACTGTTTAAAAGATGTGCTTACGGACTACACAAGCCCTACTAATATGATCTGCATCATAGTCCTGGTAGTCAAGCGTACATCCTAAGGGCTTTATCAACATGTATCAGAGAGACAGTATAATAATACAAGTGTACATGTTAAGTCAAAGAGCAACCAGATAGCATAATATCATATCGAGCAAGAAAGTCCTCTATATATATGTCTAAGCATCCACTATATCATAAAATAATGGCCTCTAGGGCATACATATTCCTAACACTCCACCCATGCGCGCTTTGTAATTTTGAAAGAAAGTTTTTAACAATGCGGTGCACGCGAGCTCGGTCTCGTTTTAAAATTTATAAACCACAAGTGCACGGCTTGTGGTAGCTAGCCAGCAAGTAAGGACAGATCTACAAGGAATTAGTGATTAGAAGTTGTTGTAAAAGGTTCAAAGAGAAAGAATTGAGTTTGTCACAAAAATAGGAAAATAAAAAATTATAGAACAAAGGTAAGAAAAGGCAGTCGTGGCTCCGGTTCGGATGGTTGAATCACGGCGAATTCTTTAACACTCCCTTGATCATGAGTGGTCCCTCCTTATATTGATTCCGAAATGAAGCATGGCTTATCAAAGCAGCGGCGAAGCTTAAACCATCAAAAATGTCGAAGTTCAATGTTAGGAACGAAATGAATCCGTATTGTTCTCACTTACCGTTTGTATGTCCAAGCATGAAGTATCAAAACTAAGCATAAGGGTTAGCAAGCATACATCATTAATAAATACACAAATTAGCACATGAGAGCAAAGTGGTTTAGCATTAAACTTGCTAAGTGAGTAGTGATAGTATAAGGTATAAGAATGAAGAAGGGTGTCAATCAACTTGTTAACAAAATACCTTATCTAAACACTTAGGAATCTTAACACTAGTGCGATTCTAAATTTAACATTGCAAAATGGACATTGAGAGAATATGGTATATGCTAAAGGTTACAAGTAACCATCAAAAGTAACATACCATATCACACAAATACCAAGTTAACTATCTTAAGGTTACAATCCCTATTAAGCACATGAAACATTCACAAGAGAAGAAAGAAGGAAAAATCATTTATCTCACATTCTCACCATCACCACAACCATAAAGATTACTCAAACATCACAAAAGAGAAAATAAAACACAAGAGAAGAAACATGAAGAAAATAAATAAGTAAAAGGAAAAGAGTGCATGTTCTTATTCACAAAAGTGGAGGGCTTGAACTACAAGTTAAATAACAACTTCAACCTCCTTAATGGAGCACTCAATTGAGAGCCCAAAGAGAGAAGAAGAAGAAGAAAAAGCTATAAAGTGTTACAATCTGTTTTTCTCACTCAAAAACCAACCCCGAACTTAATTTGTGACCTGATATATATAGGCAACTCAAAATAAAAAATTAACTATACAAATGGACTGATAAGACAACAAGAGACCCACTAAAGTTGAACGAGCCAAAATGGCGATGTCTTGGCCGAAAATTGCGGCCAAGATGAATAAATTTGTGGGCTAAAGTTGGAGAGTGGGACCCACCTTTGTTATGTAGTCTTCTACTCTCAACAACATCTCTTTGTTTTCTCAATTTCTTTTAATTCACACATGGGTATAATCTGGACCTATGAACAGGGAAGGGATCAAGTGGGCAATAAATTGTGTTCACACTTCAAATCACTACCTTTTCAAATTGTTATTACCATGCCCACTTTTCCAAACCACTTGTGCACCCACTTGTTCCAACCTATTTTCAAAACACCATGATGGTGTTTGCCCACTTTGGTCATCATGATGGTGCATCAACTTGATTTACACTTGATGTTGTTGTTGTATCATATTAGACCAAAACAAGATATTTATTTGTAAACAACTTCATTTGTTTCAAACTGTTTAGAACTTGGTTGTTTTTCCGTCCCGTTTGCAGTTCCGGCTAAAAACCATTGTTTCTGTGCATGCTGTGTACCGTCTCCTGTGTTTTTGCCTATGTACCTGTAATATGTACTAATGAGCAGACCCAGATTAAATAGCACCGTTTATTGCCAAAATGATAAGAAATAAACGGTATTAAAATGTAACAAATCATGTCGAACAACTTGTTGACATCCTTGTCACTCTGGAAGCTTGAGTCGATAAAAGACTCCACCTGGAGGTCCCTATTACCATACACCAAGAACAGTTCCTTAGTCCTTCTCAAGTACATAAGAATGTTCTTTACAGCTGTCCAATAATTCTCACTTGGGTTTGACTGATACCGACTCACCACACTAATTGCGTAAGCTACATCTGGTCCGGTACATATTATTGCATACATTATAGATCCTACAGCCAAAGTGTAGAGTATTATGCTCATGCAAGCCCTCTCCTCGTCAGTCTTGAGAGAAAAACGGGTATATTACCGTTCTTGGAATCTTCCATAATAAATCTTTTTAGTATGGAATCTATGTATCAGGACTGTGAAAATCCCAACAATCTCTTGTATCTATCTCGGTAGATCTTAATTCCCGGAATGTAGGAGGCATCACCCAGGTATTTCATGGAGAACCTTTGTGACAAGAACAGCTTGACCGATTGTAGCATAAGAATGTCATTTTCTATTAAGAGAATGTCATCCAAGTATAAGACTAGGAACACAACAGTTCCCTTTACAATCTTCTTATATATATAAAGCTCATCCTCATTTTTGATGAAGTCAAATTCCTTGACTGTTTCATCAAAGAAGATGTTACAGCTCTGCGATGCCTGCTTTAATCTATAAATGGATTTAAGCAACTTGCATACCTTCCCGCTGCTCCCACTGTCCACGAACCCCTCCGGCTGATCCACATAAACACACTTTTCTAAACTTCCATTCAGAAAAACCGTTTTTATGTCTATCTGCCAGATTTCATAGTCATGGAAGGTAGCAATAGCAAGTAGGATTCGAATGGATTTCAACATAGCTACTGGAGAAAATGTTTCCTCATAGTTCACACCGAGTCTTTGACGAAAACCTTTTGCATCAAGTTTAGTCTTATAGGTCTCCACTTGTCCATCTACACCAATTTTCTTTTTGAAGATCTATTTGCATCCAACGGGTTTACCCAAGGAGGATCAATATGTAAGGTCCAAACTTTGTTGGTGTACATGGACTCCATTTCGGATCGAATAACATCCAGCTATTTCTCTGAGTCTCTACCGGTAATGGCCTGCTTGAAACTAGTAGGATCATCTTCTTCGAAGATGCAATCCTCTCGATCCCCATTTATGAGAAAACTGTTGAATCTCTCGGACAGATAAGAAATACTACTAGATCTGGGAGTGGTTGAGGTTTTTCCGGGATTATTGAATTCTCTAGTTCCACCAAATCTTCAGTTTCAGTTTGTGTTTCTGAAACTTCACCCAGTTCTACAGCATTGCCATCAATTTGTTTTGTAAGAAATTCATTTTCTAAAATCTTGGCATATTTAGAAACAAACACCTTTTGTTACTCTGTGTGGTAGAATATATATCTATATGAATTCTTTGGATATCCAACAAACTTACATAAAATTGACTGTGCCTATAGTTTGTTCGGATTTTGTACTTTAGGATAGGCCGTACAATCTCATATCTTAACTAGTTTAAGATATGGTCTTTTTCCACTCCATATTTCATATGGAGTCTTAGGCACTGATTTGGATGAAACTTGATTCAAAAGATATGTTGTTGTCTGAAGCACATGTCCCCAAAATGAAAGAGGCAGATCAACACTACTCATCATGGAGCGAACCATGTTCAATAGGGTACGGTTCCTCCGCTCCGATACACCGTTGTGTTATGGTGTATACGGAGGAGTAAGCTGCGAGAGAATACCATTCTCTTTTAGGTATTCTAGGAATTAGTGCTTAAGTGCTCCTCTCCTTTATCAGATTGAAGGATCTTGATACTTTTTATAGTTTGGTTTTCTACATCGTTTCTATATTCTTTGAATTTCTCAAAAACTTCATATTTGTGTTTCAAAAGATACACATATCCAAAGCTAGAGAGATCGTCGGTGAATGTGATGAAGTATGAGAACCCACCCTTTGCATGTATAGATATTAGACCACACACATCACTGTGTATGAGTCCCAGGAGCTCTATAGCTCTTTCTCCGTGTCCCGTAAATGGAGTTTGGTCATCTTTCCTTTGAGAGAAGACTGACAAGTTTAATAAGATGAAAATTCGAACGAATTCAAATATTTATCTTTATGTAACTTAGATAGTCTTTTCACATTGATATGACCAAGTCTACAATGCCATAAGTTGACTTCTTTCATATTTGAACTCTTCCTCTTACGTGTATTTGTATATTGAAAACTGTGTTTTGATTTAGAAGGTAAATACCATTACACAGTGTACCTTCTACAATCAATATCCGATTAAGGTAAATGTTCATGATATTTCTATCTAGAACAAAGTTATATCCATCTTTATCAAGTAAAGAAACTGATATGATGTTGCAAATCATGGAAGGTACATAGCAGCAGTTGTTCAAAATCCTAATATTGCCGCTTGGCAATACTAGGTGATATTCACTGACGGCAACAACATCAACTTGTGCTCCGTATCCTACTTTGAGGGAAATATCATTATGTCTAACTATCCTACTTTTTCTCAGTCCCTGTAATATATTACAGATATAAGATCCTGATCCGGTATCTAATACCCAGGAGATAGAACTAACCGAAAAATAGTTCTCAATAACAAGAACACCCGAAGAAGATACAATAGTATGCTTCTTCTTCGCCGGGGTTATCAAGGAATTCATGTAATCCTCTTTCCCTTGCTCAAGCTCGTGACATTTGTCATAAGTCAGAGCCGAACCGACGTTTTCCGGCCCCGAATAAGAATCTGGGTCGGTCAAGTCATACATTTTATTATCATGATTAAGGCATGACATGGTTGTTATCTGGAAAGAGAGAAAAGAAACACTCAGCGTGTGCTCTTGTAAGATTAGATTAGTTATTAGTTTATCTAATCAGGATGGCTCCCACTATTTCCTTGAATTCTCTTTCAAACCTGTAAAAGGAGAACTAATCGGGATCATCTACACCTTACAAGTTCGGTAACCGTTCAGCCAGGTGGGTGTTGGTACTCTGAGAGAAGTTCTCCATGATCTCGCACGAACCTAATTAGAATAAACCTTATTTCCGCAGAGACGTAACCCCATTAACACCTTTCTAGACACCTAATATGTTAGCTAATTGTGAGGTAAAAAAATCTCCCAAGAGTAATCCTACTCATCAGTGGGAACGGGACCCAACTATCATCGTATGATAACCTAGATGGAAGCCATTCTAATCACCACACTCCAAAAGATATGCAACACTAGCAAGTTTCCTACATATTTGAAACTCCCGATATGATTTTTGCTCCGAACGGCCTATGACCTTAACAAGGCCAACAAATCATAAGCCGCTTGTCAAGTTCAACCTGTCATTATCTTGATTACTCTAAACACACCCGTACGACCCTAACAAGGTCATACGACTGTCCTAGCTAATCGCATTGCATGTTACAAATAAGCACTACTTAACTACCGTATACTACACATTAACAAGGTCAACAAACATAGAACGAATACTGAGCAATATTTATAGGAAATGACGGAGGGCTACGGCTGGTTTTTGGCGAAAAACCTTTAACATAATGAACTTGATATTGTTGAAGGAACCGAGTAGTCTTGAAAAGAAGTGGTTTAGGCTCCGCTTTTGAAAACTAGTGGTTTTGAAGAAAACCGAGTAATCTATAGTAACACAAACTTTTGCTTAAGAGCGAAATCCCTGTGAAGGAATCAAGGCTCTTCCCTCATTGGATGAGGTGCGGAATATTCCTAATCGAATACCTCTATGCAAAGCAAAAGAATATGACAAAAGTTTTTCAAAAAATTTGTTCCGACAACAACTTTTAGGTTTATTTTTCCTTGCATTAATCAAAATTAATTCGGTCCCATCAATTAATTTCTATCATACCAAAAAAGAACGAAAATACAATGTACGTATATGTCATCTGCATTCGCCACGGGGCCCCGTCATGCACCATTAGGTTACTTAACTAACGGCATAGCGAAGGCAGGGCTAGAACGGATATAAAATATATACAACATATATATATATATATATAACCATTCGTCATAGGCATGATATAAGAAATATCACAGAAAAGCGATAAGCAAAATGGAATAGCGGATAATCTAAGAGCCCTGGGTTTCATTTGACCCGCAAATGAAAATCGACGTTCCCCGGTCGTGTGGATAGCCTGTATAATGTAGAACCAAGACTCCTGCGAGCGCGGCAAGTTACCCACCAATCTCAAAAGCGAGGCAACCCCAATTATCGAAATGAATGGGCCACCCAGCACTTCACGGAATCCGGTAACTTGAGCACTCCACCGTGGGTCATCCTATACCCCATACGTGTGTGGCGAATAGCCCGAAAATTTTAGACTAAGGCACCCCAGTCTCAACGCCAAGAGATGGAGGCCCGTTTTCCTCTAGAACCCGGCTACTCGAGCACTCCGCCGCAGGGTAATCCTAGTACATAAAAGAAATAATATACAACGATGATATCGACCTCAACCCGGCCGTGTCCCAATAAAAGAATATACAACTAGGCAGAAACGGAAGTCCACATGTCGGACTCTCACCCTGCAATAATGAATATACAAAATAACTCAAAATTGTACAACAAACATTGTATAAAAGGCTATCCATCACGACAATCCATCGAAACCATCACAAAGATATCATAAGCAACATCACAAATAAACAAGATGCATGTAACCTCTTCTAATCGACGTATAGAGATTAGAAGATATTAAACAACACATATACACATCACAGAAACAAGCAACGAAAACTAAGACAATAGAATTCCGGACACAAATAGCAAACACAACAAGTTTTTCCAAAACCGGAAAAACAGTTCACTAAGTCCCAAAATTCCATCGTTTTAAACCAATCCGGGAGTCGAAACGAACTCGAAACTTGCATGAACCTTCATGGGGTCGAAGGACCCAAAATTAACTGTCACTTAGAAGGATAGGGGGTGCCTACTCTTAAGGCCACCATGAGGTGGCCATGAGGGTGTGGCAGACCTGAGCTTACCCTTATGCGGTAGGTCTCAGGTCCCTACCCCCTAAGGCCACCTTGTGGTGGTCTCGGGGAGTAGGCCCGATCTTCGCCCCCTTGGGGCGATCCCTGAGTATCCATGTAACACCCCGTAGCTTCTCGGTCCAAACCATGAGCCTACGGGGAGTGAAAATATGCTAAAACTTGGATTTTTGGGACTATTTTTTTCGGCGGTTTTTGCGCTGCGAAAACGGTAGAATTCGAACGTCGTAATAAACTAGTTTATGTGTTTTGGTGGCTCTGATACCATATTAGAGTTCTTAGAGCCCTAACCGTCACAACTGCGGCCTATGCGGAATGAAAAACAAAAAATCTAGAGGCGCTAGAAACTACAAACCCTAGAATCTAAACCGAACACTTAAACTAGACAACAACAAAAAGGTTTTAGCTACTATGGAAGAGGATTAAACCAAGAGATCGGGTCCTTTGGTCTTCATCTCCTCTTCCTTAGCTTCTTGGAGTCTCCTTGATCGAGTTTGACCGCAAGTCTTCCTCTATTGAAGATGATCCACTTTAGTAATATGGTTCATGGATCTAGCTCCACACTAAAAATCAGGTGGAGCAACTAAAAGTCCTAGCTTACTACACTAGGATGTCTAGTGATGTAGTGGATTGTTCTAGTATTTTTCTACCTCACTTCAACCCTTGATTCTCAACTCATCAGAGTGTAGGGATGAAGAAGAAAGAGGAGCACAAAAAAGGAGAGAGAAAGAGAATGATTGAATGAAAAAAATCTCTTACAACAAAATAATGTAAGCATAGTTTTGATTAAATGATATTTGCAATATAAAAACCCAACCATACTTGAATAATGTAGACAAATTAATTAACAATTCATTTGTCTATCCTATTCATCCACGCCTCCACCATTCTCAAGCCACCTCAACCTCCACCACATTTCTAATTTCCATAAATGGAAATAAAAAATAAATGAGGCGTCCTCCTTCTAAAATTTCTTTCCGTATAAATACGGAATACACTCTACCGTATATACATATCCGTATTCGTATCAAAATACGAATACCCAAAGAGATAGAATAATACAATGAACATAATACAAGAATATACATATCGAAATATATATGTATATATATGTATGTAAATTATTAAATCAATAGCTGATTTAAAAATCCGGTTTAATCCTAAGCTGGATAGTATTATCAACCGTCCGATCAAAACTCCGGATAGCTAATGCACTCATTTGATTGGAACCCTGCACGTATCAAAATACGGCCACCACATCATTTTGCATGAACTAGAGAAACCCTATGTGTGGAACTCTAAAGACTCGACAGTATGCTGGCAGTGGGATTAACCTAAAGCACGTCAGCGACATTAGCTGTACTTAACGGCTACCCAGGTACCTGTCGAGAAGGAAGGCCGATGAGAAAGCTCATCCAAAGGCCGAAGAGTAAGCTCTTCTGAACCCCTACTGAGCCTATCCGTAACAATCTCCATACAGTATGGTATCTTCTTCTAAGAGTATCACATACCGGGTCTAGAGGGTGATAAATGTTAAGCCCTCATAACCCGATAATTCGTGGCGATGTACCTCAAGACCAATCCGAGAAACTACTGATCTAACTATCAGTAAATCTCAACTGCCTTGTCCAAGGTCTTATGATACTAGTCAACTGATTACAGTGCGATATCAACTCCCTATACCGAGAGAGACGAATCCCCAACAATCGCTCACTGCCTCCATATGGCTCGGGACTATACCCAATTAAAACATGTTTGCACGACTCAGTAGAGCCATGGTAGGGTAGTAATCTAAGTATAGTGGGAACTTACACGAGACAAATAACGATCTCAGGTCTAAAAACTAACATGTACTCATGTCACCTGAGAACTGCTATCTGATGATAAGTATAGAACTATCTAGAAGTTCTCAGTAAGTCCGTCCAGTATACTCACCCCCAGTGAGCACCTGTATACGATCTTCAGTTCCAAAGAACAATGGTTGTGAGACCAACTATTGCCCCTCGTCGGGGTCGAGAAACGTATACACCAGTCTACTTCGGAATATCGATACCCAGTCTCGATACTCCCACGGCTAGGGACATTTAAGGATGTACTTATTGACTACCCAGACCCCACATGTATGATCGCCATCATATTGCTGGTAATCAAGTAATAATCTTATGGGCTTTATCAATATATATTAATGATACGTAATAACAAGTAAAACATATACATATGTTAAGATAAAGACAAACCAAATAGCATACTATCATATTGAGCAAGATTGCCCTGTACATACATATGTCCAAGAATCCCCTATACACACACACACACAATAATGGCCACTAGGGCATACATATCCTGAAAGTCTACCCTAGCACCAGCAAGGGGTCCTAGCGGTATCAAGCATGCCAAATTCAAAATTTTCATGGTGCTAAGCTAGACTTACCAAGATCGTTAGCTAGGTGATTAGGGTTTTAGGTTTGATATAACTAAACTATAAGAAGTGAAAGATGGCTATACCCTCGTAGATCGAGTCTTTCACTTCACATGCTCCGTATAGTAGTCCAGCGATTCCACTAGGCTCCACATGAGGGTCTGTATGAGCTTCCTCCGATGACCTTCGTGCCGAAAATGATCCACGCGAAGTCCCTCCAACTCAAGCTACCTCTACTCTAAATTCTTTAGCGTAGGAAACACGCTACACTCGATCGATAGTCAAGTGGAGGATGGTGAAGTATGGGATGTTTAAAGCTCACAAGATTGTGTTCAAGCTTCACGATTCACATCACATGTGAGGGTTGAAGCTTTAACCATGAATTTGAGGAAGAAGAAGAAATTAGAGAGCAACTATGGAAGCAACTCAAGAAAAAAAGCTAAGTCTTGAGAATGAGACTAGAATGAATGGAAACACTTTACCCCCACTCATTTAAGCATGGAATTTTGCAATATAAAATTGCAACCATGCTTGAATAGTGAGTCAAGAAAAAAAATATAAAGCTCATGCTTGCAACCATGCTCTCATTTTCAACCTCATTTCTATTTTTCTCAAAAATAGAAATCATGCCATGCTACATATATATATATATATATATATATATATATATATTAATACATATAAGAAAATATTTAGTGAGCTAATGATATTAGTTAAGATATAATTATATCAAATATAATATATATCACATTATTAAATCAACACTTGATTTAATAATCTGCTTATATCACATATGACCGACTAATATCATTTATCTGTATATCACATTTCAAATCAACACTTGATTCGACAATCTGGTTATATGACATATAACCGAACCGATAACAGAGAACTTCCAGATTACAATACGGTATCACATACACGTATTTAATCAGGCCGACACACATATCACATATGTGTCCTACTTCGTTTCGCTTGAACCAGGGAACTTCTGTGTGGGACTCTAAAGACTCTTCAATACGCCAGCAGTAGGTGATGATCACATCAGTCACCTACAAGCCGTCAGCGGTACTAGCTGGAAATAACGGCTACTCGGGTATTGATCGATATGAAGATCAACAAGCAAGCCTGTCCATACTCTCCATGAATCCTATCAGTAATACTACCGTACAGTCCGGTCTCTTCGTCTGATATGTCGCATATCATATTTAGGGGTGGTAAGCGTTAGTCCCAGTAATGTGATAAGTCATGCCGATGTCTGGCCTATAACGGTTCGAGAAACTACTGATAACACTTATCAGTAAATCTCGGCAGCAGCCCTGGCCAGAGACTTCCAGTTTTAGCCAATCGAGTATAGCGCAATGATTGATCGTAAAATTCGAGACTGTGTAAGTAAATCAACTCAAATGAACCCTGATAACGGTTTCATTTTATTGAAAAGAAGTTCTTGTTTGTGTAAATCGAATAAAGCGAATAAGTTTCTATGTGTCGGTAATATTGAATAAAATTCACAATCAAAGAATTATATTTGACCGCAATCAATTACGGTGTCAGTTGTAGATCGTAAGCGAGTGCGGATCGTCCACAGGGATTGTGCGATTCATTTTTATATTTAATTTGTTTGAATTGAAAAGTTAATCGAAAAGAAAATAAAACATGATTCAAGATTTTATCGATTGATTCAGGTGTCACTAATCTAATCAAGAATCAAGAAACTGATAAACAATCGAGAATCAGGTTTCGATGATATTTCCAACCAAATGTCAAGAATCTAAATGAGGCTCGTAGGAATCGATCGGATCTATAGACGTGATGTAATCTCAAGATTTCGTGTTCTTGTCCTTCGAAGGATTGATACTAGATCGATGATGATCGATGAGAGTTAGGGCTTTCTCGTGAAACTAGGGTTTCATCGTTTAACCCTTGTTCTTTCATCGATATCATCCACATTCTAGCCTCTAACAATTTCAAGAAACGATCGTAACTCCCCAATCTCGAGCGATATCAATCAAGAAAGCATCGCAACAAATTGGGTCGTCGATTCTTGAACTTGCTAGGGTTTACAAAACTCGTAGGACTCAAGAATCGATTTAAGATATATTACATCATCATTATATTGATCGTCTCGACTCCTCGACGAGCGGAGTATTACTCAAACATCACAACAAGAATTACAGCTAGAAATTTAGATTGAATCATGATGTAAGAATTTAAAGAAAACAAGATAAAAGAATATCACCTTTTATTTATATCAACAATTGGATTACAGTCGCTCAAGAACTACAAGAGGAAGAACTAAATTGTCGATTTGGCGTCGCTCGGCTCCGTGAGTCGCGGATCGGCTTGGACCACTTGCTCTGTTGAAGATCGGTTTCGCTCATAAAAGGTTGCAAGGCTTCTTGCTTGATGGGGTACTCGGGATCTTGGCTTTTGATTGGAATTAGGGTTAGGGTTTCACACAAGCCTTCTCACTAGACTTGTGGAAAGAGAGTGAATGGGTCCAGATTGATACTAGATTGGCTAAAGATGATTAGATTTATAACCCTAGGTCTAGGCTTCTATTTATAGACTTCCCAAACCCTAGGTCTAGGTTTGAAATTACAATTCCCTCCAAAAGTTTGTTGAGAAGTTTCTAGAAAGAGTTTGTTAGGAGCTAGCTTAGGTTTTAAGCTAGGATTAATTAAGCTTAGAAACCCTAGTTTGCTGATCTGGCAGAAACCTCTGGAGTCTTCTGGAACTTGAAGTACATGAGCTGAATGTGGGCCCTGAATGAAGAATTTTGGTGCAAAGCTTTGGTGCTGACGTGGCAGATCCGCCGCGGAACCGCGGCGCAAGCCGGCTCCGGCAGCGGTTCCGCGCCCATGTTGGCTCCTTGGGGTTTAGGGCTTCTTCTGTGATCTTGGGCTAATATTTGGAGCTTTAGCTGATGTGTTGAATTCCTGAATGCTCTTTACATCAATACCAGATTTCAATTCCTTGAGTTGACGTATTGTTTGATCAGTACCATGTAAATTTTTGGCCTTTCTTCTGGATTTTCCTGCACAGATCTCAAAACAAGTGTTACGCAATATAGAGATGATGCGATGCCATGAAATGCAGTCAATTTCCTTTATAGTGCCGGTTTTAGAGTCTAACACATGCAATCTGATATTTAACGACCGATTTGCTAATATGTGAAATATGAATACCGAACACTTCTAAATGAGTGCAAATGATAGGGAAATTGCCGTGTTAAAAATACATTATTTTCGACTAATCAAATTCCCCCAAACTTAATTTCGATCGTCTCGAGCGAACTGTTTTATTAAAAAGAGAAGGAGAAAATAAAGAAAGAGAAAAACTAACTAGCACACTTTCGTAGGCAACACGATTGCACTGAGCACGTGCAACAAGCCTTTAAACCTCTAGGTGTCCCTAGTAGGAGGAGTGTTGTCTCCTGAGGGTTTTCAGCGGATTGCACCCACAAAATCCAATAATAAAAGAAAGATCATGAATATTACATTTAAAGAGAAGAATTGTAAAAGAAAGACTTTGAAAATTAGGGTTTCCAACTAAGCTAGCTTTTCGGTTGTCATGAGCCCTATCTTAATGGTCATGAAAAAATGTTAGAAATCACGTCCTCCCTCAATAAAACATCGTCTTATTCTTCATTCCTATCTTTCTTCCAAACATCGATCATATAACCCTGCGTGTGTGTAAAGACATCCCTACACCCGGAAAATTCAATTCAAGTTATCATACTCTTGCCCATCAGCCTCAGTACTTTTTAATTAATGAATATTTAGATGAGATTGCGCACACACTTTCATGCGACCGTTAATACTTCTTGAGGTACTAACCGACCGATTACTCCTGTGCTTGCTTACTTGGTGTATTTTCCTCGTCTTGCACCACCTCAGGCATAGCAGTGACTCCCAGACCAGTTGGCCTTAGGGCACTAGGTGAAGAGGCACCCTCGCTATATATTTTTTATTGCCCTTGGTGATAACAAAACCAGTGTTCATTTTTCTCACCACTTTATATTTTCTTCATTTTTTTTTCTTTTCCTTCATACTTTTGGGTTTAAGACGAGCATTTCAAGGTATCCTCTACTATCCCAGGCTTTAAGACGTGTGTAAGTGCGAATAGCAGGGTAGCCACGTTCAAAATGTTTGGCTTCCAGAATAGAAACTATTTTTCAGACTTATTTTTATCCTCAGATTAGTGACTTCCTTCATCTTACTAACCCTTGGGACAACGGCTCATAACTACTTATTACTAGTTCGTATAAGAAAACTTCTAATTTTCTTAGTTTTCTTAAATTTTTCTAATCTCATGGATGTAATTGTTCACTATCTAAACTTTCATTATCTTATTTATATACAAAAAAGTGTAAATATTAAAATTATTTTTATACTTGAAAATTTTTTAAATTTTTGTGGGTTTTGAAAATTTTTAAATTTTTATTGATTTTTAAAAGAAATGTTTTGTGCTTATGCGGATGATATGCAAATGATGCAAAAATAAGCACAAACCTCCCCCAAACTTGTTTTCAACAGTGTCCTCACTGTTGCCAACCGCTATACCTATAAAACCTGTAAGTCTGGGAGGAATTATTAGTGGGAGCAAAATATATAAGTGAAGAACTTCCCACAAACTTATTCTTTTCACTCACCTTCATTCAAAAAATGATGCAATGATATACTGGACATGAAGGTAAGACGGAGGAATTTTAATCCAAATAAAATGGCTCTTGTAAGAACAAGAGCTCCTCCGTGGGGTCAGTGGAAAAATACGGCTTTAGTCTATGTCCATTCACTTTGAAAAATGTGCCGTTTTTCATATTTTCTACTTCTACTGCCCCGTGCGGATATACAGACCGCACAATAAAAGGTCCCTTCCACCGAGATCGGAGCTTACCCGCGTGAAGGTGTAATCGTGAATCATAAAGAAGGACTTATTGACCAGGTGAAAATGTTTTCCTTAAAATGTTTTTATCGTGAAAAACCTTAGTCCTATTCTTTGTGATTACAGCGTTATCATAAGCTTCATCGCGGAGTTCGCTTAGCTCATTTATTTGCAGCTTCCGAAAGTTGCAAGCTTCTTTTAGATCAAAATTTATTTCCTTAAAAGCCCACAATGCTTTATGCTCTATCTCGACTGGTAAATGACATGCTTTTCCAAACACTATCTTATATGGAGACATCCCTAGGTCGGTCTTATATGTAGTTCGGAATGCCCAAAGGGCAACTGTCAGTTTGGTCGACCAGTCTTTTCTATTCTTAGCAACAGTCTTCTCCAGGATAAGTTTGATTTGTTTGTTTGAGATTTCAGCCTGCCCGCTCGTTTGGGGATGATAGGGTGTAGAAAGTCGGTGGTTGATTGAGTATTTTCGCATCAGAGTCTCGAAAGACCTGTTGCAGAAATGTGTCCCATTATCGCTAATAATAGCGCGTGGGTGTCCAAATCGCGAAAAGATATTCTCTTTTAAGAACTTAATGACAACTTTCTTGTCATTAGTGCGACATGGAATGGCTTCTACCCACTTTGAGACATAATCAACCGCCAGCAGTATGTACAAATTCCCAAAGGAGTTGGGAAAGGGACCCATAAAATCAATGCCCCAAACATCGAATATTTTAACAACCAGAATGGGTTGCTGAGGCATCTCATTTCTCTGGGAGATTCTACCCGTGTACTGACACTGTGTACAGGTTTTGCAATACTCAAATGCGTCCTTGAATAAGGTCGGCCAATAAAATCCACATTGCAAAACCTTTTCCGCCGTCTTTTTAGGACCAAAGTGACCCCCACAGGCCTGATCATGACAAAAAGAAAGAACACTCTTGAACTCTTCTTTCGGGACACACCGGCGAATGATCTGATCAGGATAATACTTAAACAAGTATGGATCACCCAGTAAAAGTGTTTTACTTGGGATAGAAAGCGGTATTTGTCCTATTTAGACCAATCGCTGGGTATAAGTCCCGTGACAAGATAGTTCACAATATCCTTGAACCAAGGTTCATTGGATACGCTCAAGAGTTGTTCATCAGGGAACGAATCATTGATCGGCAGGGTCACAGGGGAAGAAATGATGCGTGAAAGATGGTCAGCTACTACGTTTTCACATCCTTTCTTATCTTTGATAACAAGATCAAATTCTTGTAATAGAAGGATCCAACGTATTAGTCGACCTTTTGCATCTTTCTTCGCCAAAAGATGTTTTAGGGCGGAATGGTCAGTGTACACAACTATAGATGAGCCAATTAAGTAAGGCCTGAATTTTTCTAATGCAAATACAACCGCTAAAAGTTCTTTCTCGGTGGTTGTATAGTTGATTTGTGCATCGTTCAGTGTCGTACTTGCATAGTATATCACGTGTGGCATCTTTTCAATGTGCTGTCCTAAGACTGCACCTACTGCAAAGTCGGATGCGTCACACATCAGCTCAAAAGGGTAGTCCCAATTTGGAGACGATAGAACGGGGGCTGAAATGAGTGAGTGTTTAAGTGAGTCGAAAGCTGTCTCGCAGTCCGAGTCAAAGTGGAAGGTCGTATCCTTGGCCAGGAGAAGAGTTAAAGGTCTAGCAATTTTGCTAAAGTCCTTAATAAATCTTGTATAAAAGCCCGCATGGCCAAGGAAAGATCGAATATCTTTGACGCTTTTGGGATGAGAGAGGTTATGAATGACATCTATCTTAGCTCTGTCAACCTCAATGCCTTTCTGTGAAATAACACGTCCAAGTACAATTCCTTCTTGGACCATGAAATGGCATTTTTCCCAGTTCAAAGTCAAGTTCTTCTCTTTGCAACGAGTAAGAACAGCGTCAAGATTCGATAGGCAATCGGAAAAAGAGTCTCCAAAAATCGAGAAATCGTCCATAAAGATCTCCAGAAAATTCTCTACCATATCAGAGAATATCCCCATCATACACCGCTGAAAGGTAGCGGGAGCATTGCATAACCCAAAGGGCATGCGACTGTAAGCAAATGTACCAAAAGGACAAGTAAAAGTGGTTTTATCTTGATCCTTTTTGGCGATGAGGACCTGATTATAGCCTGAGTATCCGTCCATAAAACAATAATACTCTCGTCCCGCTAAGCGCTCCAGCATTTGATCAATGAATGGTAGACGAAAGTGGTCTTTCCTCGTGGCGGCATTGAGTTTTCTATAATCAATACATACACGCCACCCAGTTTGGGCGCGTGTCTGAATCAACTCATTTACCTCATTGGTTATAACAGTGATGCCGGATTTCTTCGGAACGACATGTATAGGACTCACCCATTGGCTATCGGAGATTAGGTATATAATACCATTATCTAAGCATTTGACGATCTCTTTCATCACTGCTTCCTTCATGACGGGATTTAACCGTCTCTGTGGTTCTCGGGTTGGTCTAGCATCATCCATCACATGTATATGATGTTCAACAATCAAGAGACTAATCCCTTTGATGTCCGCCATACTCCAACCAAACGCCTCTTTGTTAGATCTCAATACCGATAAAAGTGCATTCTCTTGCTCTGATGCAAAAGAAGCAGAAATGATAACCGGTAAAGACTCATTCTCACCTAAATAAGCATATTTAAGGTGAGAAGGTAAAATTTTGAGATCTAAAGTAGGCGGAGAAATAATAGAAGGTGGGATCATCGAATGATTTTTGGAGTTACAAAGAAGCTCAGAGCCTGTGAAAGATACAGACTCGCGTGGAGAAAAGTCAGGAGTGCAGGACTCAAGTGTAGGAAAAGTGTCCTCACTAAGATCATGTGTAAGATCAAGCAGAGATGTGGTAATGTCGTCGAGATCTAGAAAGCAAAGATCCTCAGCTCCACAACAATCGGGAGCGATCTCGTGGACAGAGCACACATCTAGAATATGAGCAGAGGGTTCTGATGGCTGACTTCCAACTTTGTAGATGTTAAGTTCAATGGTCATATTTCCAAATGATAAGTTCATTGAACCATTTCTACAGTTTATAACAGCATTGGAAGTGGCAAGGAAAGGACGACCCAGAATCACCGGAATTTGACCCCGGGGGTTTGCTACAGGGTGTGTATCGAGCATAATGAAGTCTACAGGGAAAACAAATTCCCCGACCTTTATCAACACATCCTCTAGTTCACCCCTTGGTTTGGTAATTGAACGGTCTGCCATTTGGAGAGTGCAGTGAGCAGGTTTCAACTCTCCAATCCCTAATTGCTCATATACAGAATATGGAAGTAGGTTAACACTTGCGCCAAGGTCTAAAAGAGCACGATTTATGTTTTTACCCCCAATAGAAATCGATATTGTAGGACATCCTGGGTCCTTACGTTTCTTTGGTAGCTGGGGGATAAAAGCAGTGCTGATATTATTAGACATGAAGACTTTCTTCGGCACTTAAGTCTTCCTCTTCCTAGTGCACAAGTCCTTAAGAATTTTCGCATAAGCGGGGACTTGCTGAATAGCATCTAGGAGAGGGATGTTGATGTTAACCTGCTTGAACATTTCTATTATTTTCTCCATATGTGGACTCGTTCTGTTACCCCTTAACCGATTCGGGTAAGGTGCTTTCGCAATAAGCGTCGGGTCCATCATAGGAGAAGGAAGAGGGGGTAGACGAGGTCCCAAAAGAGGTGTGGGGACCGTCTGTGGAGAACTAGAAGGGCTATACTGAGGTGTCGAGCCTAGTAGAAAATGGAGAATAGGCTCGCGAGAAGGTGGTGTGGTAGAAGAAGAAGGATCAGAAGGAGGAGTGTGTGTGTGAGGAAAGGTCTTAGCCGGGGTGTTGATATGATTTTCAGTATCATCAACTTCTTCCCCAACATGATTGTTCAGCACTCTTCCCGATCTCAACGTTGTGACGGCATTTACATTGTAATGCCCAGGATTCTGTAGGGGTTGAGAGGGAAGTTTCTCTTTTTCTCTCGCACTCATTTCGGTTTTGAGTCGTGCGATTTCAGCTTCCATCGTTCTGATACTCTCAGCTTGGGACGCTGAGTTTTTCTTTATCTCACTGACGGAAGATCTAACCTCAGTCGAAACCTCTATGAAATTTGACAAAAGTGATTTCATGGTTTGAGTGAATTGAGAGAACTCGTCAGAACAGGTCATAGGATTAGACTGTGCAGGAGTGTTGACCTGATTTTGGAAGTTTTGTGACTGGTAGGGGTGCTGAGTGAGTTGAAGGGGTTGCTGTTGTGGTGGAGGAAGAGCCTTTTGAAATTGATTCGTGTTTGGAACCGTGTTTTGAGATTGGTTTTGGTTCCAAGCAAAATTCGGGTGATTCCTCCAACCCTGATTGTACGTGGAAGAATATGGATCGTTTCGAGGTCTTTGAAATGCGGCATTAGAATGCTCGTGACCTTGAAACGCAGAGTTTAATGGACATTCTTCCGTTAAATGAGACGGATCAGAACAGCACCCACAAACAGTTTTGGGGAGCGACACTGGGTTTAGGGAGGCTGCTGCAAATTTGTGTTCCATAGCGTCGAGTTTCTTTTGCATTGCTGCCATCTCAGCTCGAACACCTATGGACACATCTATTTGGTGTACGCCACCCCTATTCAATGGTTGGGTTCCACTCTCCCACTGTAGTGATTTTTCAGCGAACTCTTCTAAATACTTCCAAGCTTTCCCATCATCTTTGGTCATAAAAGTACCCTGACACATGTTTTCAAGGCTCTGTTTAGTGTTTGGGTTAATGCCCTCATAAATGATTCGGCACAATTCCCATCTCGGGATGCCGTGATGAGGACACTGAACCAATAGATCCTTGAAACGTTCAAAGCATTTAGAGAATGGTTCAGTAGGGAGCTGGGCAAATTGATTCAGTTCGCTACGGATTCGAGCTGTCTTTTGTATTGGGTAAAATTTCTTAAGGAATGCAGCGACGAATTCTTCCCAATTCGTAATAGAGTGTGCGGTAGTGTTATATAGCCACTTCTCGGCTATATCGTACAAAGTAAATGGAAGAAGTCGTAAACGCATAGCATCCACTGAAAGTTGTGACGTACCCATCATTGCGCATACGTTTTCAAATTTGGTAATGAAAACGTAAGCGTCCTCAGTCTTGAGTCCGTGGAATTTGGGTAAAAGGTTGATGTACTGGGGCTTAATCTCAAAGTTATTCCCATTGGCTGGTGGTGTGGATAAGCAGGTCGAAAGAGGACCTCGAATAGGGTAGCACCTCTCCTGGAGAGAGATGCGGGGTGGATTCTGCGCACCAACGGACAGCGGCAGATTAGGGTTAAAGAAGTTTGATGGATTTGGATCCATCGGAGTGGGTGTGGTAGTGGGTAAAGGAAAGGTAAATGGAGAAATACCGACTTCGGAGTCGATAGGAGGTACGCGGACTAAACGGGCACTAGAATCCCGTGTCCAGCCTATTTTGTACTAAAAAGGGTTAGTACAAGTGGCAGCGTTGACTTATAATTAGGGGTAATGAATGAATGCGGTGTTTGCTTTTGAAAAAGGGAAGGATTTTTTTTTTTTTTGAAAAAATGATGCGACAAAACAAATGCAACAACAAAAACCCTAGAATCTAGTGGTCACCTAGGTCCGGCTCTAGACCGCTCCTAACTGCCAAAAGACAAGTCGCAGGATAGAATCCTCCACTGCCTCTTTGTCCCCCTGTGGCCAGATAAGTGCCAGGTAAGTGGGAAGGTACTCCACTACATATGTAGTAAGCCTAATTAAAAACCACTAGCCTTAGACATACTCGCCTTAGACACCACAAGAAAACGCGGATAAACAATGAATTACCCACGGCCTTCTCCTATCCTAATTGGGCGTGGTGGTCCTTAGAGTCATCTCTAGATTTCATTTAATTAATGTGGGTCAATACGGATGCAAGTTTTGCGATTTTCGGGGCCTAGGAAGGGTAATGAAATCCCCACATAATTTGGATTTGGCCGTGCTCCTTAATATCCGTATTTAGAATGCAAACAACTAAGAACAAAATCACGCACAAATTTAATTTTGCTTTTTGCGGCGCTGCGATTATTTGCAAAGAATCCTGCAGAAATTTGTTAGTTGGAGCTAAAAAGAGGAGAGAGGAGAAGGTAAGAAGCTTACAGAGAAAAAATGGTACAGTGATCCCTTCAGGTAGCCGCGGAACCGCCGCAATAAGGGGGCTCCCACCGCGGAATCGCGGTCTTATGTGCAGATCACTACACCAAAATTCAACAGGGAGCTTCTGTGGACTCCCTCAACTCTCTGGTATTTTCAAAAAAAATTCTTCAATTGCCAAACAGCTCCAGATTTCCTTGCAATGAACCACAACAAATCGTTTAGGGTTTGCACGAATTTTGATCTCAAAAAAAATCACAATGGAATAAATCTTTCAATTCAAACTATAATATGAAACGAATTAGCGCGTAATCCCCGGCAACGGCGCCATTTGATTGATCGTAAAATTCGAGACCGTGTAAGTAAATCAACTCAAATGATCCCTGATAACGGTTTCTTTTTATTGAAAAGAAGTTCTTGTTTGTGTAAATCGAATAATGCGAATAAGTTTCTATGTGTCGGTAATATTGAATAAAATTCACAATCAAAGAATTATATTTGACCGCAATCAATTACGATGTCAGTTGTAGATCGTAAGCGAGTGCGGATCGTCCACAGGGATTGTGCGATTCGTTTTTATATTTAATTTGTTTGAATTGAAAAGTTAATCGAAAAGAAAAGAAAACATGATTCAAGATTTTATCGATTGATTCAGGTGTCACTAATTTAATCAAGAATCAAGAAACTGATAAACAATTGAGAATCAGGTTTCGATGATATTTCCAACCAAATGTCAAGAATCTAAATAAGGCTCGTAGGAATCGATCGGATCTATAGACGTGATGTAATCTCAAGATTTCGTATTCTTGTCCTTCGAAGGATTGATACTAGATCGATGATGATCGATGAGAGTTAGGGCTTTCTCGTGAAACTAGGGTTTCATCCTTTAACCCTTGTTCTTTCATCGATATCATCCATATTCTAACCTCTAACAATTTCAAGAAACGATCGTAACTCCCCAATCTCGAGCGATATCAATCAAGAAAGCATCGCAACGAATTGGGTCGTCGATTCTTAAACTTGCTAGGGTTTACAAAACTCGTAGGACTCAAGAATCGATTTAAGATATATTACATCATCATTCTATTGATCATCTCGACTCCTCGACGAGCGGAGTATTACTCAAACATCACAACAAGAATTACAGCTAGAAATTTAGATTGAATCATGATGCAAGAATTTAAAGAAAACAAGATAAAAGAATATCACCTTTTATTTATATCAACAATTGGATTACAATCGCTCAAGAACTACAAGAGGAAGAACTAAATTGTCGATTTGGCGTCGCTCGGCTCCGTGAGTCGCGGATCGGCTTGGACCACTTGCTCTGTTGAAGATCGACTTCGCTCATAAAAGGTTGCAAGGCTTCTTGCTTGATGGGGTACTCAGGATCTTGGCTTTTGATTGGAATTAGGGTTAGAGTTTCACACAAGCCTTCTTACTAGACTTGTGGAAAGAGAGTGAATGGGTCTAGATTGATACTAGATTGGCTAAAGATGATTAGATTTATAACCCTAGGTCTAGGCTTCTATTTATAGACTTCCCAAATCCTAGGTCTAGGTTTGAAATTACAATTCCCTCCAAAAGTTTGTTGAGGAGTTTCTAGAAAGAGTTTGTTAGGTGCTAGCTTAGGTTTTAAGCTAGAATTAATTAAGCTTAGAAACCCTAGTTTGCTGATCTGGCAGAAACCTCTGGAGTCTTCTGGAACTTGAAATACATGAGCTGAATGTGGGCCCTGAATGAAGAATTTTGGTGCAAAGCTTTGGTGCTGACGTGGCAGATCCGCCGCGGAACCGCGGCGCAAGCCGGCTCCGGCCGCGGTTCCGCGGCCATGTTGGCTCCTTGTGGTTTGGGGCTTCTTTTGTGATCTTGGGCTAATATTTGGAGCTTTAGCTGATGTGTTGAATTCCTGAATGCTCTTTACATCAATACCAGATTCCAATTCCTTGAGTTGACGTATTGTTTGATCAGTACCATGTAAATTTTTGGCCTTTCTTCTGGATTTTCCTGCACAGATCTCAAAACAAGTGTTGCGCAATATAGAGATGTGCGATGCCATGAAATGCAGTCAATTTCCTTTATAGTGCCGGTTTTAGAGTCTAACACATGCAATCTGATATTTAACGACCGATTTGCTAATTTGTGAAATATGAATACCGAACACTTCTAAATGAGTGCAAATGATAGGGAAATTGCCGTGTTAAAAATACATTATTTTCGACTAATCACGCAACATCAACCCCTAATACCGGGAGAGAAGAAACCCGTCATATCGCACATTGCCTCCATGTGACTTGGGACTGTACCCAAAATCCACCTGTTTGCACAACTCCTCTTGAGCGTGGTAGGGAGGAAATCAAAGCACAGTGAGAGCCACATAAGACTCTATGACGATCTCGGGTCTACAGACTAACCTGTACCAGTGTCACCAGAGGACTTCTATCTGACGATAGCTATACTACCACATTGGAGTCCTCGGCAAGTCCGTTCAGTGTACCCATTCTCCAATGAGCACCTGTGTACAATCTTTTATAGCATACACCTAATGGTTGTGGGATCAACCATCGCCCTCTAAGGGACAAGAAGCGTACACACTAGTCTACTCTGGAATATCGATGCCCTAGTCTCGATATTCTCTCGACTAGGAACTGATTAAAGGATGTACTTTTGGACTATCCTGGCCCCACTAGTATGATCTCATCATAGTCCTGGTAGTCAAGTACATATCCTAAGGGCTTTATTAACATATAAGAGATATACAGTATAAATACCAGTTTACATGTTAAGATAAAGGGAACCTGATAGCATACTATCATGTCGAGCAAGAAATTCCTCTATATATATGTCCAAGCATCCACTATATAAACAATAATGGCCTCTAGGGCATACATGTTCCTAACAATCTCCTACTTGCACTAAGGCCGGTTTTTGTAGTATCCCATACCCAACGTCCCAAAAGTCTCTCGAATAGCATCTGGGGAATGGCCTCGGTGAGTGGATCCGCTGTATTATCCTCTGGGTCAACTCTCCTGACCTCGATCTCCTAGAGATCAACTATCTCCTTGATCAGTTGATACTGTCTAAGAATATGTCTGGATCACTGACGGGACCGGGGTTCCTAGACCAAAGCCACAGCTCCATTGTCATCCCAATACACAGGTACTAGGTGCCCAATGGTAGGAACCAAGTTCATCATATGAACTTATTCATCCAGTCAACCTCTTTGGCAGTATCATTGGTAGCGATGTAATTAGCCTCTATCAACGAGTTTGCTACGGTATATAGCTTGGAACCTTTCCAACATACCGTCCCTCCATTGGGGGTGAAGACAAAATCCGAGAATGGCTTTCAGTCGCCCTTATCATTCTGGAAGCTCGAATCGGTAAAGAACTCCATCTGGAGTTCATCGTTACCAAGAACATCTCTTTAGTCTTTCTCAAGCACTTAAGAATGTTCTTCACAGCTGTCCAATGGTTTTCCTAAAGATCTTTTCGATACTTACTCACTACACCTAGTGAGTAAGATACATTTGGTCTGGTACATAATATCGCATACATGATTGACTCATCTGCCAAAGCATAGGGCATTCCTTGCATGCGAGCCCTCTCCAAATCAGTCTCGAGAGACATCTCTTTGGAAAGAGTGATTCCTGAACAAGCGGGTACATTACCATGCTTAAACCCCTTTAACATGGTGTCTATGTACCTAGATTGGGACAATCCCAAATCCATTTAGATCTATCTCTATAGATCTATATCCCCAGGATGTAGGAGGCATCAGTTAGATCTTTCATGGAGAACCTTTGTGATAAGAAGACCTTGACCGAGTGTAGCATAGGAACATCATTTCCTATCAAGAGTATATCATCTGCGTACAATACGAGAAAGATAACCACACTCTCTACAATCATCTTATTTATACATGGTTCATCTATCTTTTTGATGAACTCAAACTCTTTGACAGCTTCATAAAAAACAGATGTTCCATCTCCGCGATGCCTGTTTTAACCCGTAGATAGATTTAAGCAGCTTACACAAGCTTCCGCTTCTCCCACTGTCTACGAAGCCCTCTGGCAGTGTCATATACGCTCTTTCTTCTAAATCACCATTTAGAAAAGCGTTTTTGACGTGTAGTCTGCCAGATTTCGTAGTCATGGTATGCAGCAATGGCAAGTAGGATCCTGATGGACATAAGCATAGCTTTGAAAGTATCAACTTTTCCATCTACACCAAATTATCTTTCTCAAAGATCCTCTTGCTCCCGATGGGTTTTACCCCTTCAGGAGCAACATCCAAAGTCAATACTTTGTTGGTGTACATGGATTCCATCTCAGATCACATAGCATCCAGCCTTTTCAAATAGTCTCCACTTGTGATCGCCTGCTTGAAACTAGTTGGTTCATCATCTCTATGATGCAATCCTTGCTCCCACCGTCTATGAGAAAACCGTAGTATCTCTCAGGTGGATGAGGAACCCAACTAGATCTGCAGAGTGGCTACAGGTCGTCGGGGACTATTGAATCTTCCGGTTCTACCAAATCGTCAGTTATAGTTTGCTTTGCTGGAACTTCTTCCAGTTCTACCTCATTGCCACTAATTTCTTTCACAAGAAATTCCTTTTCTAAAAAGGTGGCATGTCGAGAAACAAAACACCTTTTGCTCCTCGTTATGGTAGAAGATATACCCTCGCGAATGTTTGGGATATCCTACAAATTTGCACAGAACTGACCTTGCCTGAAGATTGTCCGGATTATACTTTTCAACATAGGTTGGACAACCCCATATTTTAACTCGTTTAAGAGATGGTCCCTTCCCATTCCATATCTCATATGGAGTGGTAGGAAACAGATTTGGTCGGAACTCTATTCAAATAGGTATGCATATATCTCAAGTGCATGTCCCCAAAAGGAAATAGGTAACTCGGCAGTACTCATCATAGAGCGCACCATATCTCATAGAGTGCGATTCCTCCACCCTGATATACCATTGTACTGTGTTGTATACGGAGGAGTAAGCTGAGAGAGAATCTCATTCACTTTTAAATAGTCTTGGAATTCCGTGCTCCAGTATTCTTCTACCCGATCATATCGATGGATTTGAATACATTTACCCATCTGGTTCTCAACTTCGTACTTATATTCTTTGAAATTCTCAAAAGATTCAGATTTGTGTTTCGACAAGAACACATGTTCGTATCTTGAGAAAACATCGATGAATATAATAAAGTACGCGGAACCATCCCTGGTATATATAGACATAGGAACGCATACATCACTATGTATCTGTCCAAGAGTTCAGTAGTTCTTTTTCTGTTTCCAGTAAACGGAGATTTGGTCACCTTAGTCTTTGAGACATGACTGGCAAGTTTCATAAGATGTAAATTCGAACGGATTCAAATATGCATCCTTATGGAACTTTAGCTAGTCTTGTTTCATCGATATGACTCGGTCTACAATGCCACAAGAAGACTTCGTTCATTTTTGAACTGTTCCTGTTGTGTGTGTTCTGTACATTTAGAACTGTAGTTTCATTCAGAACGTGTACACTGTTATACAACATACCTTACCCAATCAACACTTGATTTAGGAAAATATTCACAATATTATTGGTATGAAATAATAGTCGCTTAGAATTATTGTATTACCAGTTGGTAACACTAGGTGATATTTGCCAACTGCTTTAGCTGCAATAATTGCACCATCTCTACTAGTAGAGACATATCACCCTTTTCCCAGTTCTGCATCTTTTTATAGCCCATGTAACAAATTACATATGTGGGATCCTGATCCGGTATCTAATACCCAAGACGTAGAGTAAACTGAGAAACAGTTCTTGGTAACGAACACACCCGAAGACAATGCATTAACATGCTTTTTCTTCGTTTGGGTAGCATAGGAATCCGGATATTCCCTTATTCCTTACTCAAACTTATGACAATTATAAGATAAAGCAAAACCTAGCCCAGTATAATAAATAGGTTCGGTCAATACATCCATATTATTATCTTGATTAAGGCATGTCATTGGTCGCTACCATGAGAGAGAGAAGGATAATCACTTTGCGTGTGCTCTTTGCAAGATTAGATTGGTTATTTTATCTAATCGGGATGGCTCCCACTGTTTTTATCAAATCTTCCTTCAAACCCTAAATAGTATGATTAGCCAGGATTAATTACACCCTACAGGTTCGCCAATCGTTTGGCCAGGCGGTATCGGTACTCCGAGAGAGGTTTCCTGTGCTTTTGCACGGATCTAATTAAAATAAATCTCGTTTCCATAGAGGCATAACCCTATTGACACGTTTCTGGACACCTACTTGATTAGCTAATTGTAAAGTGCAAAACTCTCTCAGGAGTAACTCTTACTCGCAGTGGGTATCGGGATCCAACTATCATATAGAAGGTATGCAATCTTATTGCAAATTTCAACATTTGAAATTCCCAATAATGTTTTTACCCTTAATGTCCTATGACCTTGACGCAGGCCAACAAACCATAGGGCGTTAGTCAAGTTCAACCCGTTCATTTCTTGATTGAATTAAACCCACCCGCATGACCCTTGACACAGGCCAACAAAGTCGCACGACTACCCTAATCCAATCGCATCACATGTTACAGATAAGCACTAATTCAGCTACCGCACACTACGCCATGACGCAGGCCAACAAACGTAGCACAAATACTAAAATAGCGCTTATCTGAAATGACGGAGGGCTACGCAAATTTTTAAGAAAACCATGAGCATAATGAACTTGATATCGTTGTAGAATCTAATGATTTTGAAAAGGAGTGTTTTTGGGGCTTTTCTAGTTTCGCCAAAGAGATCACTCCCGGTGAAGGGATCTCGGCTTTTTTCTCATTGAATGAGGTGTAGGATATACAGTAATACCATTATGCAAAGCAAGAATTAAAGAAGCAATCAAAAGACAAAACTGAGTGAGTTGTAGCATTTGCTAGTTTTGCTAAAGAGGTCATTCTCGGTGAAGGGATCTCGGCTCTTTCCTCATCGAATGAGGTGCTGGATATTCATTAAGGAATACCACTATGCAAAGCAAAAACTAGAGCTACCCTTTTTAAAAGTTTGATTCTATAACATCTTTAGGTTTCTTTCTTTTCATTAATCTCATTAATGAAGTCCCATCATTTAATGTTTCCTAAACATTAAAGAAAAGTGAAATGAAAATAGAACGTACGCTTATGCCATCCGCATTTGCCACTGAGCCCCGTCATGCACCGTTAGGTTACTTAACTACCGGCAGAGCGGGGGCTGGACTAGCGTGGATGCAAAATATAAGCAACGTTTATTATATATCATATATATATAATAAAACATTCGTCTCACGCAGTTATATGATCACATCACAGAACCAAGCAGCAGAAGCAACATATGAAATATTGGATATACTAGGATTTCCGTGTTTTAAATTTAGCCAGTAATGTAAAACATGGATTCCATGGTCGTGATGAATAGTCAAACCCGCATCCCATAGACCCCTACGAGAGCGGCAAGTAACGCTACCAATTCTAGAGTTAGGAGACCCGGTCTCAACTCCTTGAGATGGTCTCCCACTGGACCCTAGAACCCGGTTATCTATGCTCCCCACCTTGGGTCTATCCTAATGCGGAAAAGTAAGTAATGTACATCAGTGGTGACATCATCCTCAACCCGGATATGCCCCAATAAAAGAATATTACATACAAATTTTACATGAATGAAAATTGAAAAACTCTCATCTCATATAAAACCCCCTGGCTATTCAATCACGACGATCCAATAAAACATACCAGCGATACATAATATCATAAATTATCAACGTAAGCAAATATGTGTATCCCAAATTCTGTTGACATATAGCAACGAGATTTGGGATACCCCACATATTACACTTACGGTCACAGAAAAGAAATGTAAAACTGCAATAATTAGAATCCGTATATTCTTAGACATCATAAACACGGAATATCTCATATTCCGGATTTTATACCTAACTCTATAAACCCCGCATTTTAGTCTCATATCAAAAACACTTTTCAATATTTTAGTTAGGTAATTCAATAAGATTCCTGACTATCCGATCGAATACGCGTTGGAAACTATAGTAGATGGCCGCACCCCCGATGCTGTCGACCAAGTGCACTTAGGCGGAACACCATGGCCGCGAGCACCCAAGTGGGTGATATTGGCAACGGGGTTCTCCTAAAGTCACTTGGTTGGGGCAATGGGGCGAGGCAATCTAGTAAAGTTAATCGGTGAGTATTCCCGTACGATATGCGATTGGGCCGGAGTTTCGATCTGAATAGAAACTTTGTGGCAATCGATCTACCGAGACTAAAACGCTAGATTTATAACCATTAACTAGTTTTCACAAAACCAATTAAATGTGGATCCTCACTACTGCATCCATATCAAAATAAACCCAAAACGACGAAACAATTACGACTACGAAACACTCCGTATTAGCCCCAATAGAACTGTTAATATCACATGCAAACTGGGCTAATCAAACAATACCTGAAAACCCAAAACCCTAGCAGCAAGAACACCCAAAAATACGAGACCAATTGGGGAATGGGGGACCGACCAGGACAGATTTTATGGGTGTTTCATCAGGTCAAAATAGGTGAAGTGGTCACAAATTTTTTCAGTGTCCTAGTTGTATCACATACAACATTCTGCAGTTGCTTAAAAAATTTTATGAGATCGTTTTAAAAATGACAGAGAACAGGGTTTCAAGGCACAGTTTCAAAGTTGTTTCGGTTTCGTGATTCTAATTACATCGTCTAATCTTCTAGCTTAGGTTATGATATCATGAAAGTCTACCCTAGCACCAGCAAGGGATCCTAGCGGAACCAAGCATGCCAAATTCAAATTTTTCATGGTGCTAAGCTAGACTTACTAAGATCGTTAGCTAGGTGATTAGGGTTTTAGGTTTGATATAACTAAACTATAAGAAGTGAAAGATGGCTATACCCTCGTAGATCGAGTCATTCACTTCACATGCTCCGTGTAGTAGTCCCGCGACTCCACTAGGCTCCACTTGAGGGTTTGTACGAGATTCCTCCAATGACCTTCATGTCGAAGATGATCCACCCGAACTCTCTCCAACTCAAGCTACCTCAACTCTAAACTCGTTAGCATTGGAAATACGCTACACTCGATCGCTAGTCAAGTGTAAGATGGTGAAGTAGAGGATGTTTAAAGCTCACAAGATTGTGTTCAAATTTCATGATTCACATCACATGTGAGGGTTGAAGCTTGAACCGTGACTTTGAGGAGGAAGAAGAAGCTAGAGAGCAACTCAAGAAAAAAAGCTAAGTCTTAAGAATAAGACTAGAATGAATGGCAATCCTTGACCCCCACTCATTCAAGTATTGAATTTTGCACTATAAAATTGCAACCATACTTGAATAGTGAGTCAAGATGAATAAACAAATATAAAGCTCATGCTTGCAACGATGCTCTCATTTTCCACCTCATTTCTATTTTTCTCAAAAATAGAAATCATGCCATGCTATATATATATATATATATATATTAATACATATAAGAAAATATTTAGTGAGCTAATGATATTAGTTAAGATATAATTATATCAAATATAATATATATCACATTAGAAAATCAACACTTGATTTAATAATCTTCTTATATCACATATGGCCGACTAATATCATTTATCTGTATATCACATTTCAAATCAACACTTAATTCGAAAATCTGGTTATATGACATATAACCGAACCGATAACAGATAACTTCCAGATTACAATACGGTATCACATACACGTATTTAATTAGGCTGACACACATATCACATATGTGTCCTACTTCGTTTCGCTTGAACCAGGAAACTTCTGTGTGGAACTCTAAAGACTCGTCAATACGCCAGCAGTAGGTGATGATCACATCAGTCACCTACAAGCCGTCAGCGGTACTAGCTGGAAATAATAGCTACTCGGGTATTGATTGATATGAAGATCAACAAGCAAGCCTGTCCATACTCTCCATGAATCCTATCAGTAACACTACCGAACAGTCCAGTCTCTTCGTCTGATATATTGCATATCATATCTAGGGGTGGTAAGCGTTAGTCCCCAGTAATGTGATAAGTCATGCCGATGTCTGGCCTATAACGGTTCGAGAAACTACTGATAACACTTATCAGTAAATCTCGGCAGCAGCCCTGGCCAGAGACTTCTAGTTATAACCAATCGAGCATAGCGCAACATCAACCCCCAATACCGGGAGAGACGAAACCCTCCTATCGCTCATTACCTCCATGTGACTCGGGACTGTACCCAAAATCCACCTATTTGCACAACTCCTCTTGAGAGTGGTAGGGAGGAAATCAAAGTACAGTGGGAGCCAGACAAGACTTTATGACGATCTCGGGTCTACAGACTAACCTATACCAGTGTCATCAGAGGACTTCTATCTGACGATAGTTATACTACCACATAGGAGTCCTCGGCAAGTCCGTTTGGTGTACCCATTCTCCAATGAGCACCTGTGTACAATTTTTGATGTTACACACCAAATGGTTATGGGATCAACCATCGCCCTCTAAGTGACAAGAAACGTACACACTAGTCTACTCTGGAATATCGATGCTCTAGTCTCGATATTCCATCGACTAGGAACTGATTAAAGGATGTACTTTTGGACCACCCTGGACCTACTAGTATGATCTCATCATAGTCCGGGTAGTCAAGTACATATCCTAAGGGCTTTATCAACATGTAAGAGACAGACAGTATAAATACCAGTCTACTTATTAAGATAAAGGTAACCTGATAGCATACTATCATGTCGAGCAAGAAAGTTCTATGTGTGTGTGTGTGTGTCCAAGCATCCACTATATGAACAATAATGGCCTCTAGGACATACATATTCCTAACATATCCAACAAGTACAAGTTAGTCTGTCGACCTGAGATCGTCATTTGTCTCGTGTGATTTCCTACTGTGCTTTGATTACTACCCTACCATGGTTCTACTGAGTCGTGCATATAGGTTTTAGTTAGGTACAGACCCAAGCCACATGGAGGCGGTGAGAGGATCTTCATGGATTCTTCTCTCCCGATATTAGGGGTAGATGTCGCGCTGTGCACGGGTAGCCATCACTAGAAATCCTTGGCCAAGGTAGACAAGATTTATTGATTTGGATCAGTAGTTTCTCTGTATGTGATAGACTTCACACTGACAGACTTATCACGTTATTAGGGGTTTGATTTTATCCACCCCCTAGCCTAATATGTGATATTCTTAGACAAATAGACCGGACTGTACCGAGATTATCACTTTCGGGCTCAGTAGGGATACAGATGAGTTTCTTTGTCGACCTTCCTTTCATTCGACCTGGATAGCCGTTACGTATAGCTAGTACCGCTGACGTGCTTGTGGTTAAACCCACTGCCAGCGTATTATCGATTCTTTAGAGTCCCATACAGAGGATTTCCCAGCTCCGGTGAAACGATGTAGTGCACATATATTGATACGCACTTAAGTTCGATTAAAACACGTGTTTTTGTACACGTACTTTTAATCTGACATTTTGTTATTACTAGCCGGTTTAAAAGATAGTCAGATTATTACATTTGGATGAAATGTGAGCTAGTATAATATCTCTCTTTTAGTATCTCTTTTCGGTATTCGTATTTTGACAGAATACGGCATTTATACGAATACATGTATTTGTATAAATACGTGTATTTGTAAATATGGGTATTTGTATCTGTAACATTTGTAAAATATTCAAATTATTATTTTGTATTTATTTAATAATAAAATAATTTTTTTAAATGTGAGACAATATTTCTCTTTTTTCAAAATCTATTATTTTTATGTGTCATGCAAAAATTATGTTGTTCTCATTTGAATTGGTTAAGTCTCTTTATTTGGAATATGGTATGAAGCTAATATGCTAACCTAAGTTGTACCTTTGTAACGTTTTGAAAATCGTTTCGGTGAAATTTCGAAAAAATCGGTAAAATAAGGGTGTTTTCTGTAAAAAGTCAAAATACAAATATCTTTATTATAAAATTAAATATACATATTCTAGCTATGTAATTGCTAGTATTTGGTGTTTATTGATCCATTGGTAAAAATTTTAATTTTCTGAAATTTTTTCCGAAATTAATTATTTTAATATTATTTTAAGCCGCCACTAATACATTTAATTAGGGAAAATTACAAATTGGAATGAGTTGAAACAAATTTTGTGCATCATAAAACATTAAATAAAATTTTAACAGGTTGTTTTTGAAATGAAATGAAGTTGTTAAACGGTTTTAGAAAATATTGAAGAAAAAAGGCTTATTTGGTGAAATTACTGTAAATGGTTTTGGGGTATAATATTTATCTTTTTTTTTCCACACCCACACTCACACTCCACATTTTTCCTCCACTCCTTGGCTGAATTTTCAGCAGCCCCATTCCCCCCATGTCCCCACTTCTTTTGATAAAAGGAAATGAATAGAATAAAAAGAGAAGGAATAGATAATGGGTATGGGCTTTGACTTTTATGTGGACCAAATACTTTCTTCACCTCACTCTCTCTCCTCTCCCCCTCAAGATCTGGCCGAGCCTCCCCTCCCTTCATCCCAACAGCAGTCCCCCCTTCTCATCTCATTTCTCTCCAAAAATCCCAAGAAAAATCAAGTAAATCCTCACAAATTTCCAAATACAAACCTTACCCATTTTTCCTTAGCTATTCATGTTTGGATCTTGGTGAAGGGAAGCATGTTTGAAAGGCTAGATTTCTGTTAGATCTCAAGATAATTGTGGGGTAAATTCTTAACCTTATGGCTAAATTGTTGTTTAATTATGATAATCTATTGTATTCAAGTGTTATATTGGTTGAATTGCTAGTTATAAATTTTAAAATTAGGGTTTGGAAATTCTAGAATTGGGTTTTTAAAATCAAGTTAGGGTTTTATTAAAATGTTTATGTTTGCAAAGTGCAGTTAACATGCTAAGTCATGCAAACTGTAATCTAAATGCTAAAATTGCTAATATTTACATCTAAATTATTCTAATTAAGCTAATTGCAAACTAGTTTTTTTAGATCTATTATAATTAGCGAGTTTAAAATTTAGTTTGGGTTTGGATGACTTAATTAAGTTATTTAGTGAGCATTTTGGCTACAAAAAATTGTTGAAATGTTTTTATTGGTTAAAACGTCAAGTTTTGAACAAAAAGGGTATTTGTGCTAACTAGGTTTTGGTTTAAGGGAATTTAGCAAGATTAAAAATATAGTAAATGTTCATGTGGCCTATTTAAGCTAATTAGGGAATATTGTAACCACTAGTTTTGCTAAAACATTAAGATTTGTATTAAAAACGGTAAACTCCGCTTGCTAGGTTTTCGGAAAAATAGCTTTTAGGGTGATTTTGGGGTTTTTGTGAATTTTAACCTATTTTATATTATAATTAGTGCTTGCGAATGTGTAAATAAGTGTGTTTGGGTTTTTCTCGATGGTTCAGCATTTGTACGCCGACGTCGAGGGTTTCTGGGTTGATTTGTGAAAGCAACCATAGGTTTTGACCTATGTGGGATTCGTGTGTCGTTTTGGTCATGAGTCGGATTTTAATGCGATACGGTGCGTTATGATATATAGGTACCCCATGTGGACTTCGAGACGACAAGCAAGCGCGTGGCGACGTCGGCACCGGCGAGCGAGGACCAGGTGAGTAGATTTATATCTACGGGGAGAAGTCGTGTGGATGGCGTATAGCACCCCCGCAATTCATGGTGATGTATACGAATACGTATACACACATATATTGAGTATATATATTGTTCGAGAGTATTGATGATATAGATGGATTTTGGGTGTGATCGGATTAGTTTAGTGTCGCGAGACCCTAGAGTAGAGGTTGCACCACATTTACACACACACCCATACTTGCATACATTCTTCTTTCATATGTGCTTATATGGGGTTATATTGTTATGTGTTCACATGGGTATGGGACTATGTGTTCACATACTGGATTTGAGGATAGTATTTGGGATTTGAGATGAGTCGATAAGATTTGATTGAGACCGCGAGAACGGTGATATGGCAGGATTCGTACTTGAGATACATCCTGATGTTATAGCGGATCTTGGGACGACGATACATGTGAATAGTGTTATACATTGAATGGTTGACATGTGATCGTGATATGAGATAAGATATGTTAAGATATTCATAATAGGTCGCATTAGGCGATGTATACCTCTTTATGACGATATATGATGATGATGTCAGTTTGTATGAGGCTGTAGGTCAGCAGTCAGATTATGATTAGATTGATGATATTAGTATTGTATTAGACGTAGATCAGTACCCCGGATTATGATCTTTGATAAAGAGGATACCAAATGATTAATTTGATGAATGTGATACTGACCTGTACCCAGATTTGGGGATGCCGTACGACGGATTTACGTACGAGCTATATATTGATATTTGATCCGCACTTTTGACTTGGGAATGTCTGATTATAGATATGGTATCGGATGTGATATTATTGAGGCAGGATCACCGACTAACATATACATGTAGGTATATGTATCGACTTAGAGCTTAGGCGGTTTCCTTACCTTCAGTAGCCAGTTAGCTTAGCCCTTTAGTTTAGTGTAGTTGTTAGACTAGATTTATATTAAATATAGATATGTTATCTTTGTGTCTAGTATTTAGCTCCCGCTCATTATTGCTGTTGCTCCGCATCGCATACTTATTGTCATTCATATTCCATTATTGATATCATGCTGTTAGGACACCATTACCGATGATGCGTATGTACCACGTACACTTACTTGCCGGCTCACACACATCTTCATCGGTAATTGCCATGTCACGTACACTTAGAGAATATTATTGCTTAACTTAGCTTGTTAGATAGTAGTTTTGACATGATATTAGTGTACTTGCCTTATATGCCAGTTTAGACATTGTAGTTATTACTTGTCATTTCATGCATACTGTTATTCATTGTTATGCCGCATTCATGGATTCTCATGCATATATTCACTATTTTACGTGCTATTGAGGTTTTGGATTCGGATTTCCATGAGATTTTCTGGATTTGGGGGAAAACCGCAAAACTTATACAAACTTCTTCTCTCTCTTTTTAAATGAAAAGCGCGGTTTTCCCATGATGTATGAGTCGTCCACCATGAGTTTGCTGATGGATTTTAAGACCCGATTCGAGAAGACGGATGAACCATTTCGGGTACATGGTGGACCCGGTAAGGTACCCCGGGGCAAGAAGCGCGTGGTGATGACGATGTGAGCCTGGCAGGGGAGCACTACCTACCGGTGATTTTACCCGACGCGTCGGATATTCAGAGGATACCGTCGTGGTCTTGAGATTGATGGTAGGGGCCGGTCTGGATCGACGGCGCCCTAGATAGTGAGATTGAGAAATTGAGATTTTGAGATATTGAGGTACAGAGATTGCGACACAGAGATATCGAGATATTTAGATACTTGTTTTGTGTCGATGCTAGACACTGTTTATGCTGATTTCATTTATGATACCTCGTTTTTAAAAAGATACAGAAATCTCACTAAATTATGAAAGCAGTTTTCTTCAGTACATGCATTCTGTTTCATGCATTCATACATCATCCATATGATATATTGCTACGTGAGGCACTGACACGGGCACATGGGATTACACTTGGGTTAGACATGTACCCTAGCATTGTTATAGGCTGCTGGTTATATATTTGAGGATATATTATGATTATATGACCTAGGATTGCGTTGTTCATGTGGTTTCTGTTCGTAGATGTTTTTCTACTCACGAGTTAGCAACTCACTCCTGTTGTGCCACAGTTTCTTGTAGGTTTTGCCGTACAGGTTTCTTTACGGCTTTGCTGGCACTGCTTCTTTTCGGGTGACTTGCTAGTAGATGGGTTTATTTGTATCGTACCCATCATTATACCTTGTATATATTATTCAGTTGTATCTAGTAAATTCCATCAACCAAACATGTATTTATTTCAGAGATAGAGACCAGTGATGTTTATTCTTTCGACCTTAGAGTCGCGTGTTGTATTTCTATGGATTTTTTGCTATTTTGAGTTTCCTTTTGAGTTTTGATCCTCGCCCTTGGCGTTGTATATTATATTGCTTGTGTGGTTGTGACCGTCGATTGACGAAGAGCTAGCTCCCGCTTGGGGATGCCTTTTTTATTGATTTCGTATACTATTTATGTTGTATCCCGTTTGGGGGCCAGTATTTATAAAGGAGATTCTGCCGAAATTTTCAAAAAATACTTGATGTTTTTAAAACGCATAATTCAGCTTATGCTCTTAAAACTACTTGTTTTAAGTTGGTTTTTCCTTCACTCTACTACTTTTCTTGGTTTGGATTTCTGGGTTTTCGGCTTACTTAGATTACGTACGCCTCAAGACGTTTCGTAGTTTAAGTGCCGGTCATGTTCCGTACTTTCGGGACGTGACAAAGTTGGTATCAGAGCTTTAGGTTTTACCTTCGGAACGTAGGATGACCCTTGGTTGATGGAATAGGTGACTAAAATAGAGTGACGTACCGTGGGTATGTTCCGCGGCATACTTACGATACGCTACACCACTTAAGAAGCCTTAGGATGTACATTTCTTTGTTCAGTATTATATTCATTCCTGATCTAGCCTCATCGGTACCAGTCATGGTTTTGCTGCCACGATTACGGGCAGGGAGAGCTACGGCTAGAGTTGCGGTCAGCATGAGCTCATCAAGAACGAGGACTGACCAGGGCGTGATTCCGGCGACACACGATTGCAGAGATGTGTCTTTTTATTGTGTTTTCGCACCACGAGCGTTGGGTGGATTGCTGTATGAGATTACTCAGACGTACAGATCAGCCCTAGAGGATTGAGCCACTGATAGAAGCCAACCAGATTTTGATGACCGTTGATGTATTGCTTATTCATGATGATTAAGGCACGGTTCAGCATGCAGACGAGTGAGCCAGTTATTGCTGCGAATGACGAGATATCGCCCCAGATGTTGGAGCTATTGCAGTACGAGTTGTACTAAGAGATGATAGAAGGTTGCTAGTCACCCGAGGATGAATGACTAGGACATGTGGTTCGTTCGCCTACCCTGATGCGAGGTCATCAGATAGATTGATTCCAGCTAGAGACGACTTCATGCGGAGACGTTGAGAGTCTACAGAGACGATCGAATGTCAGAAACCTATTATTCCAAGTTTAAAGTATTCGGAAGAGCATGCAGGCAATTCTATGGACCCTCTAGAAGAATGAAACCCTAACTCGACTTAATGACCGTGTGAAAGCCTTTGAACCTTAGGGTTTGCGGCAGTTTCGCGGCGCCATTAGTGAGGCTTGGGTTTGCTCTTCTATGGCTGGACCATCGATGCTGTGGTACGTACTCGATACTGTTAAACTGTACCCAAGATGTTGAGCTCTTGGGGGATTATGAGGTTTTGACAAATCGATTGGATGTTTCGACTTCATTCGGATGCTAGGTGGTGAGATGCATTCTTGGGAAACTCCAGATATGAGGATAGCTGTTGAAGCTCAGTCCATGCAGCCACGACGAGACGAGTCCGAAGCAGTCGACATTAGAGAAAAGTGGAGTAAGAGGTTCGTACCAGATCTGGATCAGATGACGTTCCACTCCGCCGACATCAGAAATGCGATACGCATGCCAAGGCATTGTGCTTGGATATACCTTCCAGAAGGAGTCGCGATGAGTATGCAGCCGTTCCGGAACAAGAAACTGATATAGTAAAGGACGATGACTTCCGGACAGTTCGGCAGAAACGAGATTTGGGAGAGACCTCGACAGGACCTTTCTGGAATAAATTATGGGAAGACTTGGACCCAGGAGTGGTCATGTTACGCACAACAGCAGACCAGAGTTCATGATCATTGACGAGACATGCTATGAGTGACCACGACAGTTGGCCAGAGATTCTTAAGGATGTGCTTGAGCGGGACTATTCCGCCATACTTGATTTCTGTATTTTGGGCGATCTATTCGTATGATTGATTTTGATTATTGAGTTTCATGATATTTGTTTTCGTGCACCATGGTTGCACCTACTGAGTATTTACGATTTTTGCACAGTTGTTGCACTTGATATCGTATTCATGCCTTGGTTTCTCATGTTTATGATTTTATGGGTTTAATGCAGCTGAGTTGATTTTATGCGTATGTACGCACACGATTTGGTTCTTGCACTCGGTATAGTTCACATATGCTTGCAGTGCAGTGATTCGCATTGTGCACTTAGATGCACTGGACTTCGACTTCGATTGTGATGTTCGATATTTGTTTTGTGCACCTTGTGCACCTGATTGGATTTTGCGCATGTTCGGCGCTTGATATTGGATTTCATGATTTCGTGCACGATGGATGCACCTGATTTGGATTTTCGCGCATGTTGGGCGCATGTTATGAGATACGATTTTGGTGCACACCAGATGCACTAAATCGAAATTCTTCGTGCATGTCAGATGCACCTGTTTTGCTGTCAGGCACACCTGTTGCCCTTGACAGATGTTTCGTGCACACCCGATGCACTTAGATATTGTTTCTGTGCATATCTATAGCACATTCATGGATTTCGATTTCCGTGCGCACCAGACGCACATGGCATTCATATATATATTTGGGACTGATTTATCTTGGAGCAGTATATTTTATGATATTTGCTATTTGGTTTAGTACTGAGCAGGACTAGTCACAGGACAGTACCTGAGTATATTTTTGCATGCATCGATAGTTATCGAAGGGATTTCCAAAGAAGAGCTATAGTCTCAGTATTTGCCTACGTGTCTGACATGACACGAAACGTTTAAAACAAGGAACCCTTCTAAATTGCTTTCAAAACGGCGGGACGTGCATATTAAATAAAGGATATATATATGTAATTATTTTCTTACAATAGACGTTCGCCACTGTGCAGTGTTGCGAACATCGCACGACGATTTGAAAAAGGTTTGTCATGCATTGCTTCTAGATGCTTTAATGATGTATATCATGTTGGTTTTCATATTGGATCTTGACATTGATGTCTTCCCCATGACTCCGATGATTGCGGGATGCTTGACGGAGTTTTGATTTTGAGTTATATGCTCATTTTTCATGCGCATGCATTGCGCTACGATTTATTTTATGTATTTATGATTTCGGAGCCCCGACGACTTGATGGTTTTGCTGAAATATTTTAGTATTTGGGGGGAGTTTAAAATTAAATTCGGGGACCGAATTTCTTTAAGGGGGGAAGATTGTAACGTTTTGAAAATCGTTTCGGTGAAATTTCGGAAAAATCGATAAAATAAGGGGGTTTTCTGTAAAAAGTCAAAATACAAATATCTTTATTATAAAATTAAATATACATATTCTAGCTATGTAATTGCTAGTATTTGGTGTTTATTGAGCCATTGGTAAAATTTCTAATTTTCTGAAAATTTTTCCTAAATTAATTATTTTAATCTTATTTTAAGCCGTCACTAATACATTTAATTAAAGAAAATTACAAATTGGAATGAGTTGAAAAAAATTTTGTGCATCATAACACATTAAATAAAATTTTAACAGGTTATTTTTGAAATGAAATGAAGTTGTTAAATGGTTTTAGAAAATATTGAAGAAAAAGGGCTTATTTGGTGAAATTAGTGTAAATGGTTTAGGGGTATAATATTTATCTTTTTTTTTTTGCACACCCACACTCACACTCCACATTTTTCCTCCCCCCCTTGGCTGAATTTTCAGCAGCCCCATTTCCCCCATGTCCTCACATCTTTTGATAAAATGAAATGAATAGAATAAAGAGAGAAGGAATAGATAATGGGTATGGGCTTTGACTTTTATGTGGACCAAATACTTTCTTCACCTCACTCTCTCTCCTCTCCCCCTGAAGATCTGGCCTCCCCTCCCCTCCCTTCATCCCAACAGCAGCCCCCCTTTCTCATCTCATTTCTCTCCAAAAATCCCAAGAAAAATCAAGTAAAACCTCACAAATTTCCAAATACAAACCTTACCCATTTTTCCTTAGCTATTCTTGTATGGATCTTGGTGAAGGGAAGCATGTTTGGAAGGCTAGATTCCTGTTAGATCTCAAGATAATTGTGGGGTAAATTCTTAACCTTATGGCTAAATTGTTGTTTAATTATGATAATCTATTGTATTCAAGTGTTATATTGGTTGAATTGCTAGTTATAAATTTTAAAGTTAGGGTTTGGAAATTCTAGAATTGGGTTTTTAAAATCAAGTTAGGGTTTTATTAAAATGTTTATGTTTGCATAGTGTAGTTAACATGCTAAGTCATGCAAAGTGTAATCTAAGTGCTAAAATTGCTAATTTTTACATCTAAATTATTCTAATTAAGCTAATTGCAAACTAGTTTTTTTTAGATCTATTATAATTAGCGAGTTTAAAATTTAGTTTGGGTTTGGGTGACTTAATTAAGTTATTTAGTGAGCATTTTGGCCACAAAAAAAATTGTTGAAATGTTTTTATTGGTTAAAACTTCAATTTTTGAACAAAAAGGGTATTTGTGCTAACTAGGTTTTGGTTTAAGGGAATTTAGCAAGATTAAAAATATAGTAAATGTTCATGTGGCCTATTTAAGCTAATTAGTGAATATTGTAACCACTAGTTTTGCTAAAACATTAAGATTTGTATTAAAAACGGTAAACTCCGCTTGCTAGGTTTTCGGAAAAATAGCTTTTAGGGTGAGTTTGGGGTTTTTGTGAATTTTAACATATTTTATATTATAATTAGTGCTTGTGAATGTGCAAATGAGTGTTTTTGGATTTTTCTCGATGGTTCGGCGTTTGTACGCCGACGTCGAGGGTTTCTGGGTTGATTTGTGAAAGCAACCATAGGTTTTAATCTATGTGGGATTCGTGTGTCGTTTTGGTCATGAGTCGGATTTTAATGCGATACGGTGCGTTATGATATGTAGGTATCCTATGTGGACTTCCAGACGACAAGCAAGCGCGTGGCGACATCGGCACCGGCGAGTGAGGACCAGGTGAGTAGATTTATATCTACGGGGAGAATTCGTGTGGATGGCGTATAACACCCCCACAGTTCATGGTGATGTATACGAATACGTATACACACATATATTGAGTATATATATTGTTCGAGAGTATTGATGACATAGATGGATTTTGGGTGTGATCGGATTAGTTTAGTGTCGCGAGACCCTAGAGTAGAGGTTGCACCACATTTACACACACACACCCATACTTGCATACATTCTTTATTCATATGTGCTTATATGGGGTTATATTGTTATGTGTTCATATGGGTATGGGACTATGTGTTCACATACTGGATTTGAGAATAGTATTTGGAATTTGAGATGAGTCGATAAGATTTGATTGAGACCGCGAGAACGGTGATACGTTCTTGAGATACGTCCTGATGTTATAGCGGACCTTGGGACGACGATACATGTGAATAGTGTTATACATTGAATGGTTGACATGTGATCGTGATATGAGATAAGATATGTTAAGATATTCATAATAAGTCACATTAGGCGATGTATACCTCTTTATGACGATATATGATGATGACATCGGTTTGTATGAGGCTGTAGATCAGCAGTCAGATCATGATTAGATTGATGATATTAGTATTGTACTAGACGTAGATCAATACCCTGGATTATGATCTTTGATAAAGAGGATACCAAATGATTAATTTGATGAATGTGATACTGACCTGTACCCAGATTTGGGGATGCCGTACGACGGATTTACGTACGAGCTATATATTGATATTTGATCCGCACTCTTGACTTGGGAATGTCTGATTACAGATATAGTATCGGATGTGATATTATTGAGGCAGGATCACCGACTAACATATACATGTAGGTATATGTATCGACTCAGAGCTTAGGCGGTTCCTTACCTTCAGTAGCCAGTTAGCTTAGCCCTTTAGTTTAGTGTAGTTGTTAGACTAGATTTATATTAAATATAGATGTGTTATCTTTGTGTCTAGTATTTAGCTCCCGCTCATTATTGCTGTTCGCATCGCATACTTATTGTCATTCATATTCCATTATTGATATCATGTTGTTAGGATACCAGCACCATTACCGATGATGCATATGTACCACGTACACTTACTTGCCGGATCACACACATCTTCATCGGTAATTGCCATGTCACGTACACTTAGAGAATATTATTGCTTAACTTAGCTTGTTAGATAGTAGTTTTGACATGACATTAGTGTACTTGCCTTATATGCCGGTTTAGACATTGTAATTATTACTTGTCACTTCATGCATACTGTTATTCATTGTTATGCCGCATTCATGGATTCTCATGCATATATTCACTATTTTACGTGCTATTGAGGTTTTGGATTCGGATTTCCATGAGATTTTCTGGATTTGGGGGAAAACCGCAAAACTTATACAAACTTCTTCTCTCTCTTTTTAAATGAAAAGCGCGGTTTTCCCATGATGTATGAGTCGTCCACCATGAGTTTGCTGATGGATTTTGAGACCCGATTCGAGGAGACGGATGAACCTTTTCGGGTACATGGTGGACCTGGTAAGGTCCCCCGGGGCAAGAAGCGCGTGGTGATGACGATGTGAGCCTGGCACGGGAGCACTACCTACCAGTGATTTTACCCAACGCATTGGATATCCGGAGGATACCGTCGTGGTCTTGAGATTGATGGAAGGGCCCGGTCTGGATTGACGGCGCCCTAGATAGTGAGATAGAGATATTGAGATTTTGAGATATTGAGGTACAGAGATTGCGACACAGAGATATCAAGATATTTGGATACTTGTTTTGTGTCGATGCTAGACACTGTTTATGCTGATTTCATTTATGATACCTCGTTTTTAAAAAGATACAGAAATCTCACTAAATTATGAAAGCAGTTTTCTTCAGTACATGCATTCTGTTTCATTCATTCATACATCATCCATATGATATATTGCTACCTGAGGCACTGACACAGGCACATGGGATTACACTTGGGTTAGACATGTACCCTAGCCATTGTTATAGGCTGCTGGTTATATATCTGAGGATATATTATGATCATATGACCTAGGATTGCGTTGTTCATGCGGTTTCTGTTCGTAAATGTTTTTCTACTCACGAGTTAGCAACTCACCCCCGTTGTGCCACATTTTTTTGCAGGTTTTGCCTTACAGGTTTCTTTACGGTTTCGCTGGCACTGCTTCTTTTCGGGTGACTTGCTAGTAGGTGGGTTTATTTGTATCGTACCCATCATTATACCTTGTATATATTATTCAGTTGTATTTAGTAAATTCCATCATCCAAACATGTATTTATTTCAGAGATAGAGACCAGTGATGTTTATTCTTTCGACCTTAGAGTCGCGCGTTGTATTTCTATGGATTTCTTGCTGTTTTGAGTTTCCTTTTGAGTTTTGATCCTCGCCCTTGGCGTTGTATATTATATTGCTTGTGTGGTTGTGACCGTCGATTGACGAAGAGCTTGGGGATGCCTTTTTTATTGATTTCGTATACTATTCATGTTGTATCCCGTTTGGGGGCCAGTATTTACAAAGGTGACTCTGCCGAAATTTTCAGAAAATACTTGATGTTTTTAAAATGCATAATTCGGCTTATGCTATTAAAACTACTTGTTTTTAGTTGGTTTTTCCTTCACTCTACTACTTTTCTTTGTTTGGATTTCTGGGTTTTCGGCTTACTTAGATTACGTATGCCTCGAGACGTTTCGTAGTTTAAGTGCCGGCCATATTCCGTACTTTCGGGACGTGACAACCTTGCTCTCACCACATCTTAGCATACAAATATCTAATAATATCCTTTATATTGTTATATGTCATGGTTATCCTCTCTTTTTTGACTTCCTTCTTCACAAACACTTAGGAATTTCTAAGCTCTCCTTCACCCTCTCTCTAACCTAGCCTCCTCCATCCAAAATCATCATGGTTCTTGAGGATTTCTTCTTGTAGAATGATCATGACACCAAGTCAGGTCCTTTCCACTTCAAAGATTTTCATTTTGATACCACTAAAGCTTGGATCCCTCTCAATATTCCTAAAGGAGGTAAAAATCCTATTTTTATTCTTATGGTGTTCTTATCTTGCTTAGTTGTTGTGGTTTGAGGTATAATTTCTTTTAGTTTTGGAAAAATAGAAGTGGTTTAGTACATGTAAACTAAGTTTTGAGTTTTGAACTAAGATTTTAGTATTTGTGGTTATCTATTGACATCTTCTATAACTAATGAACTCTGAAATTTTTTGTGAGAGTTTTCTGAGTTGGTGAGCACAACTAGAGACCACACCCCGATCCTGTATCCATCTGGACCCACCACGGCCATAAATTTAATCCTATTAGCCGCAATTTGTAGTTGAATATTTGAGTTGGGGTCTGGGGTTTTTACAGTAGTTTTATAACATCCTAAATTAGACTATTATATACTTAATTTTGCCCCAGGTTACTTGTGTGAAAATCTAGAACACATTTCCTATGAAATTTTAAGGTTTTACCTTTTAAAAACTTAAGTTTTTGATTTTCGTTATTGCCGGGGGTAGTTCGATAATGATTGCACATGTTATAACTTGTCGATCTTACGTTCTAGTCTATGTGCATTAGAAATATAGTAATGTTTGCGTGTCGAATCTTATTACATGCTTGGTTTAATGTATAGGATCAATCGCAGATATGTTCGACACGGCAAGGAAAGGCAAGGCATTCGCAAGCTTCGTCTAGCACGTATTGATATTAGGTGAGTAAGGGGACATCTACAAGTGGGAACTCGGACGGATGGCTTATAGCATCCCTGACTACCAGAAACTTTATAAAACTCTATATCGGTTTGTAAATACTATTCATGATACTTAACCGCATTTCTAAATCATATGCATTACATTGAGTACCATGCCATCCTTAGTGTATAATCATACATGCTAGAATAGATACCTCGGATAGAACACAAGCACAATACTAATGATTCCATGTTGCACAGTTCACAGTCTTGCATGCTACACTACACATCATTAGTAATGCTATGACACGTAGAATTTTTATGTTTAACTGCATTACCATGTTTCATGATAATATTACTTGCTTTTTACCATGTTTTGTTATTCGAATGCTATAGTCCATTTAATTACATGTTATAGTTGCCAAATGTTGCATGAATGAATCATTCTCTATTGATATCATAGATTTGATATTTCTACGGATTTGAGGAACCACGGTATCTTTTATAAAATGGATTATGTTTTTAAAAGTACGGTTTTAACGTGATATGATGATTTAGCGTCCACCATGAGTTTTGGTTTTCATGATGAGATATCCAAAACGAAGGAGGGGTTAACCGATTACGGATACATGGTGGACCCAGTATGCTCCGAGGGGCAAGAAAACCGTAGGGAGGTACGGGGAACCTAGCGATGATGATCGATACTGGAGGTGACATTTGAGCGCAGAAGATATCCGGAGGATTCCGATCGTGGCTGAGTTGATATCAGGAGAGGATCGATTGGTTAGACAGTGCCTACGATATCCAGATTTTAGTGTCGATAATGGAGACAAGTTTGATGAGGATTTTTAGAATGATTGATATTCTTCTTATTTCACTTCATTTATATCACACTTGCATTCATTATTACGCATATCATATCATATCTTGTGATATATACTTCTATTCACTAAGTTGGCAACTTATCCCCGTTGTGCCTTAGCTTCTTGCAGGACGGACCGCACGGACACTTAGCGGTGTCGCGAACACATATCTTGGGGTTCATCGCATATTTTGCCTAGGTGGGTTACGCGCATAGTAACAGCCTCTTTTGTATATGTTGTACCTTATATCTAGTGTCACTCCATCAGACCACCTGTATATTATTTTGACTTAGATCGAGTTTGTAACTTTATGTATATTCTTTTGGGTCGAACTCGGACAGAGTCGACTAGTTATTTTTACTTACGCAGTTTATTTATATATTTGTTTGTGATTCTTCGCCTTCAAGCGTCGTATATAACTACGTGGTTGTGATTCCGCTGATTGGAGTTGAGATAGCTCCCAAGTGGGTATGTCTCTATATTATATGTTATGTATTTATTTTATCAAAAATTACAAAGAAGGTGCTACCGAAATTTCAAATAACGAAAACATTTCAACCCTATTTCAAACAATTGACTTATGCTTTTTAACAAACAATCTTTGTAAAGGAAATTTGTGTTTCATGTTAAATACCTTTTGAAAATTTCACCTTCTTTATTCTTTAAAAGGGTTTAGATCTTGGTTTTTGGCTTACTTGGGTCGTGTCGACATCTTTAGACGTCATGTGATCTAAGTGCCGGTTGCGTGCCAATTTGGGTCGTGACAGTATCTTAATACAAATACGGGTATTCGTATTTTATACGAATATGGATGTATGTATTTTGAAACGAATACGGGTGTATGTATTTGTAGTATATACTTGTATTAGTGTATGTATGTATGTATGTATGTATATGTGTGTTTGTGTGTACACATGATATGGCTCATCTTTTCTTCTCCCTCTTTCTTGTGTTAAGTGGAAGTGTGTGGGCTTGTGAATCACACTAGTGAGTTACATTTCCACCCACTTCATACTTAAATAAAAGAAAGAGAAAATAAAATGATATGAGTTTTTTTTCATGCCATGCTTGCTCATCATCACCCTTTACTTCTTCCTCTCTCTCGAGTTTTGTTTATTGAGAAAGGAAAAAGAAAAAAAGAGAACACTTAGAGATTAGCCACTACTACATCCTAGTAATCCATTCTTAGCAAGTTTTGATCACTAGTTGCTTTACTTTGATTTTTAGTGTAAAGCTAGAGCCTAGATTAGGGTTCCTTCAGGTGGATCATCTTCGATGAGAAAGATCGACTTCTCGTTCCCGACGATCAAGGAGCTGATGAAGTAGCATAGAAGACGCAGAACACGAATACAAAGGTTGTAATTACTAACCTAGTAGCTAAACTCCTTCTAGTGTTTACTAGTTTAGCGTATAGATTCGATTCAAGGTCATAGAGTTCGTGCTCTTGATTCGAAAATTTTCGTTTTGTATTCCGCATTGGCCGTAAATTAACGACACGAGTATGAGCATCTACCTATATGGTATCAGAGCCACCCAAACACTAGAACGAGTATTAGACGATGTTCGAAACTAAAAATTTCCGATTTTCGAAAACTCAAAATCAAGTTTCTGTCGAAATTTTTTTTGATCTCTGAAATTTTTTTTAATAAGTGCAGAGATCTTGTTATCAGATATAAGAACTAGGAAAGAAACACGGGGACCTGGATCTCTACAAAAACCGCACATTTCTTGATTTTACCTGACCTGGTCGGTTTTTCTGTAGCCTATGGTCTCTGGATTTTTCTAGGTGATTCATCTCATGAAAACTTGGTAATTGGTTATGTTTGTTTTAGCCCAGATTTCATTTAATGTTATCTTTGCATTCGGGAAACATGGAAAGTTTTAAATCGAAACTTTTATATCGTTTATATCTTTGTATTTGTATACGTCGTCTAATTGCTATAGTTCGATTAGAAATGGTTGCAAATACTTACTTCCGCTGTGATGATTTATATTTTGTGATGGTTTATCGGATAGTCGTTGTGGATAGCCCCTCATCGTAGAATGTTTATATATTCAGTTATTTGGGACGAGCAGCCGGATTGTGACTGTCGTTACTGCTTATTGTATATTGTTTTATTGGAACACGGTTGGGTTGAGGTCGATATTACTATTGTATATCCATTCATTCTTATATTAGGATAACCCACGGAGAAGTGCTCAAATAGCCGGGTTCTAGAGTGTGCTAGGTGGTCGTCCCGCAGTGGTGAGTTCGAGCCGCCTCGCTCTAGAATTGGCGGGCTATTCACTACAGTGTAAGGGTTTAGGATAGACCCACAGTGGAGTGCTCAATTTACCGGATTCCATAAAGTTCCAGGTGTCCCACTCATGTCATTGAGCGATTGTTGCCTCACTTCTAGAATTGACGGGTAGCTTGCCGCGCTCGTAGGGGTCTTTGTTTTAGGTGATTTTCGAGCTATCCACATGACCAGGGAACGTTGGTTTTCATTTGCAGCTCAAACAAAACACGGGGCTTCTAGTTTATCCGCTATTCTATTTTGATTATCGCATGCCTGTGATGTTTATTACCTGCATGTGATGATATATATAAATGTTGTATATGTTTTGCACCTGCGCTAGCCCTGTCCATGCACTGTCGTAAGTTAAGTAACCTTACGGTGAAGTCCCCGGACCCCGTGGCAAATGAGGGTGGAATAAACGTACATTCTATTTTGGTTGTTTCTATGATGCATAGGAACTTAATTGATAGGATCGCATTATAGGCTTAATGCAAGGAAAACAAACCTAATTGATGTCGGAAGAATTTTTAAAACTACTCGGTTTTCTTCAAAACCACTTGTTTTAAAAGCGGAGCCTAAACCAATCCTTTTCAAAGCCACTCGAGTTCCTTCAACGATATCAAGTTCATTACGTTAAAGGTTTTTTCACCAAAAACCAGTCGTAGCCCTCCGTCATTTCCTATGGGTAATCCTTAGTATTCATACTGCGTATGCTGGCAATGTCATGGTGTGGTGATCGGTGGCTGAGTATTGTTTGTTTGTAGCTTTGTTTCCGATTATTTAGGAAATTTGCATAGCTATGTTGGTATTGTCAAGGGCTATGCGGGTGGATCTAAGTTAATCATGAAAATGACAAACCAAACTTGACTAGTGGCTTATGATATGTTGGCATTTTCAAGGTCATGAAGTCGTTAGGGGCAAAAACCATATCGGAGTTTCAAAACATAAAGGAAACTTGTCGAGTATACGCATACCTTCTAGAGTGTGGTGACTTGAGTGGCTTCCATCAAGTTATAACGCGATGATAGTCCTCGGGAGATTTTCACTACACAATTAGCTAACCTATTAGGTGTCTAGAAAGTGTTAACGAGATTACTCCTCTGTGGTAACGGGGTTATTTAAATAATTCCATATGAAAGCATGGGGATCCTCCCTCAGAGTAATAAAACTGGCATGGCTGAACGATTAGCGAACTTGTAAGGTGTAAATTATCCCGACTAGTTCTCCTTTTAGGGTTTGAAGCAGAATTCGAGAAAATAGTGGGAGCCATCCTGATTAGATAAAGTGATCAACCAATCTAATCTTGCTAGAGTGCACACTGAGTGTTTCTTTTCTGTCTCTCTTTGGCAGCGACCATGACCCGCCTTAAACTAAAACCCATAAACCAAGTTGACCGAATCTTTTTACAAACCTGGATTTGTTTTGTCACGATTCATGACAAAATCTCATATATCCATGCCACTCATGCTTTACCCTTTGCTTTCTCCAGAACATTCTGTATCACTACAAAGATCCATATATAATGGATAAAACCATCTCGTATAGTTACATACAAACTCGCAGAAATTTATCTCAGTTCGAAGATGGATTCTGGCTTTGGAGAAATTGAATAGGATTATTCGGTTGTCTTTTCTCTTTACCTTCTCTCAGGTTGCTAGGGCTCCTTGAATTAGGAGAGCACACTTATTATGCTTATTGGATAGTCTTTTTCCAAAACTTAAGCAGGTGTCGAAAGGTAGGGAAAGAAGAAAACCAATTAACGTAAGTATGATATACAGAAGGTAAGAAGTAAAGATATATAAAGGGATTAGAGTAAGGGCAGTGAAAATTGTAACTAATGTCATGAGTCTGGCATTGGAAGACGCATTACAAGGAATACCAGGCCACCCTATCGAAACATTTTCATGTTTCAATTTTACTGTGCGGTATTAACTGAAAATTGCTTTCCTAATTAGATTCTGAGTCCAGGGTATGTATTTACTGGACTGATTGTCATGACCCAAAAGCGGGACATGACCAGCACTTAGATCACGTGATATCTAAAGATGTCAACGTGATCCAAGTAAGCCAAAAACCCGGAATCTAAACCTTTTTAAGAAAATAGTGAAGGTGAAGTTTTAAAAATATTTATTAAATGTAATCAAGTTTCTTTTTAAGGTATAAGTTTGTTTGAAAACGCCTATGTTGTTTGAAAATCGGGCAGCACCTCCTTTGTAAAGTTTGAATAAAACCACACACAAATCATAATATATATAAAGTATCCCTAACGGGAGCCAGCATCCATACCCAAACGGAAGAGCAACCACGCAGATAATATACAATGCCCAAGGCGCAGAAATAGAAAGCGAAATATAACCAACAACAATATAAAGTCAACTCCAAACGAGTGTAATGCCCAAAAACACAAAATAGCTCAGTCTCGCTTCTAAGTCCACAAATATACAAGTTTGGTCAGTGGAATTTTTAACTAGATCCAAAAGAATATACATATACAATGGGTGGTTACGAACCAACATGTAAACCACCTATCAAAGTAATCACCAAAGTAAGAAATATGCCAGCAAGCCACCCCTGATCCGTGCGGTCAATCCTGCAAGAAATTTGGGCACAACGGGGGTGAGTTGCCAACTCGGTGAATAAAAGTATATCGTAAGGTAGAAATCAAAATGCATAACGATCTACCTAGGTCATAAAATATAGTACTATCATATCCTGTAATAAAATATGTATCATGCATAAGTACTGTAAGCGTACCAATATCGATCACGTAAATATGGAAATATATCAACATATCATATACATATATAGCATGCATCCATGTATAAGCCTATAAAGTAGCCGAAAGATATATGTAAAACCCATTCAACATAGCCGTATGATATGTATATCACAGCATAAGTAGCAGACGTAGTTTTATGAAGTATTATATTCGTTTTGTTTAAAGTATACATGCCTCTTTTTATAAATAAGTTTTAAGAGGGTTTCTAATTAAAAGGTTCTTGTGACGTCCCAGACATGTCAAAATAGTGAGACTATAACTCAATTAGAAACCACTTTATGTGCATCTATATGTAAAATAGTATTCAGGTGATGTCCTATGGATCAGTCATGTTCGGCTACTATATGGTATAATCTATAACAGCACATCTCGACGGATCGCGCAAATATCAACATAGGAGGGTCCAACATCAACACTCAAACTCATCATCAACCAAATGTCCATCACCGACACTCAAAATCATCATAAATCCCGTGTCAATCACCGACACGTAAACCAGATATCGTAGGCATCGTCTAATCAGACCAGTCCTCTCTCGATATCAATAGCCTCAGTCGGTATCTCCCGGATATCTGCCGTGCTCTAATACTCTCTCCGGTATCGATCCACCTCGCTAGGCTCCTCGTACCTCAATACGGACTTCCTGCTCCTCAGTGTCGTACCGGGTCCACTGTGTACCCATAATCGGTTAACCCCACTCTCGATTCGGATATCTTATCATGAAAACAAAAACCCATGGTGGACGCCAAATCATCATATTAAGAGAAAATCGCATTTAAAAACATTCATAAGTTTTATAAATTCCACCGCGGGTTCTCAAATCCATGGAAAACAACAAGTTCCAAAGAACACATATATAATCTGTCTCGATTTCATGAAAACATAACGCATATATCATCTTTGCCACATTGGCAACAATTATATATGAATAGCAATAACGAGGGTATTCGTATAATAAAATCATTATAGGTAGCATCACATCTATCATGGATATCTAGAACACGACTAAATATGACAGTCCTACTGTATCATTGCAATACTAATGATGTGTAGTATAGCATATGCGTCTGTGCTTGTGTCATATGTCAATCATTAGTATTTGTGCAAGTGTTCTATCAAAAGTGTTCGAACATCGCTATCACGTGGATATGTCAATCATCAGATTCATATATTAACATTAACGCTATCAAGCGTGGAAATCCTACAGTGTCATGGCAGTACTAATGAGGTATAGTGTAACATACGCGTCTGTGATTTGTGCAATATAGCAATCATTTGTAGTTGTGCAGTGTTCTATCATTGTGTTAGTATGTGAATAATAACACAACTAGCTTATATACGAGCGTATAATAAGGTTAACCTAATCGTAACGTGAATAATCGTTAAACGTACCTAATTTTTATGAGCTATACCGTTATAAATTAAAATAGGACGAAATGTTGTTTTACAAATAAGGAGGCTACAGTGTTTTTGAAACAGATATTCATTTGAAAATTTATAGTACATCCTTGATGTTACCATTTAAAAGCAGGAAACAGATCGTTAGTTTTTTTAAAAGAGTATAGCTCAACAAACATAACAATTTCCCATTTGGGATTTAGCCAGACTCTGCGAGTCAAATACATATCGGCAGTATCCAACAATCTATCCTCATCATAACCATATCACAAACAATATCGTACGGATCTATACTCACGTACTCATATATAAATATATATCCACGCATACATATAACCTACTAGATACAAACTGTATACTAACTTAGTTACAAACTAAGTTACCTAACATAACACTAGTCTAGATATATAGTATAGATATCCTAGTTAATTGGTTGCGGGGGTGCTATACGCCATCCACCAGACTTCCCTCATAAATATAAATCTACTCACCGATGTCTCGAGCTAGTTGAAACCCACGACCGCCTCGCCCGTCCTAGCCGTCTCGGAAATCCTCGCGAGCCTACCAACAATCAAAATCATGACACAATAGCATAAATATCCAAATAAAAAATGATACAATGAGCGAAGTTCACATAGCTTAGAACCTATGGCCAACATACGCTAAATATGACCAAATACCCCCGACGTCGACGTATAAACGTCGAACGACCGAGTCAATACATAAAAATCTGAAAACCAAGTTTCAAAAATCGCGAAATATCGCCAAAACTAAGTCAAAATGCTTCCAGATTTTCACTGAGAGAATCTAGAGCAATTTAGTATATAAAATAGGCTCAGCTATCAAGTGAGTGAGCTACAGAACAAAAATCAAGACCTAGCTACAAAGGGGACTGCAAATTGCGATTTTTTGCAATAAAATTGAAACCAGAACAAGGAGTTAGGGACTCGGGCTTCTAGGGTAGTCTTTTACTGGTTCTAACATATTACAATACTCGCTAAATATTTTTCAGAGAACCCTACTTGCTCCATATCCAAATCTAACATCAAAAATTTCATGAAAACCATACTTAAAAACTTAAAACTCTTTCAAAACCAAATCCCCAAGCATCAAAACACCACCATCTCTCTCTAACAAGTAGTGATCAACAACTAAAACCTACTAGACTCACTACAACAAGAAAAACTTGAACAAGAAAGGGATTTTTATCTCTTGTGGAGAAGGAAAGAGGAATCAAGCTCAAGGGATGACTTGGTCAGGATCTTTGAAAAGGAATAGGCCTAGCTTGATGTATTGATCAACCTGTGTGAAGGAATCATCACGATCCAAGGTGATTTGGTGAAAAGAGGCTAGGGTTTGGATGAGGGTTGAAGGAGTTAAGATAATTGTGTAGATAGAAAATAATGAGAGGAAGAGAGTGTGTGTGATATATATAGGATATTATGTTAGGATATTTGTGAGTTGTTGTGGTGTGCATGAGAGTATAAGATAAGCTAACATATCCCCCCTCTCTCTCACACAAAATATATAAAACATGCACATCTTTAAAATATCTCATATTTTTAATTTTTCCCAAAATAGTTATATTTTTACGGATATCAATCTGAAACCCAAAATCCATACATGATAGTATTTTCATAAACTCATAGTATCCATATTTAAATTATAAAATAATATTTATAATTTTTAAAATGATAAACTGATTCTCACATCTGTATGGCGTTACAGATACCGAGTGAGTAGAATATTGGGAATTGGGTGATTAGATCCTCAATATCAGAATTTTTTGTAACTGGTATTTTTTGAGGAAATCACCTGGGTTTTGCTTAACGACAAATATTTGGTTTTGAATATCCGTTGTTATGCACCAATTTCAAACTGATATATTTGTACTTTTATTTTATAAAGTGAGATATAAAATTTTGAAATTATGTTTATAACAATTACCTTTATTAGTTGATTATGTAAGGTGCATTCAATAACAGTGTAATTCTTCTTAACCATTATACAGTTTTCAACCTATGACACATAGGGTTTGAGTTATTAAACTCGGAGGACTTATACAAAGTATTTGTATATTTTCCGATATCCGTTAGGATAAGGGGTTGGTACCCATGCTATATTTCGTTCACTTATGACTTCTCTGGTTTTAGACACGCATTTCGTTGAAATACAATATCCAAACTTTGAGTTATAGGTATAAGAATAAAGCAAAGAACCATACGTTAGAAGTATCAGGATTCTTCGAGATGATCGGAGATGTAGATACTTATGCTAGGCATTCCGTCGTAAGTAATATATTTGGGAACTTGCTTCTATCTCAGGTTACTCATCCGTGGGTGCGCTCCTAGATGAGTAACGTTGTATGGAATTTTCCTCTTTGTTTTGCACTGGAAACAGCCGCATAATATTTGAATCTGGTTCAAATTAAATTAGTTCCTTTATTACTATATTGATTATAGAATGGATTCATATATTAACTATGTTAAGGTATATGGAGTTGTCCGGCTTGTACTTAAAACCAGAATCCGGATAAACTCAAGGCATATTTTAAGTAATAGCTGTTTGTGGGTTTTCCAGGACTTAGACGAGGGTTAATATTCTACTATTTGTAGGATCAATAGTTATATTGTTCTTGACTCGCCACTTTTTTTAGTAAAATGAATTCTTTTCAGAAAACATTAATGAGAGTATGTTAGAACTGGAAGTAATTCCAAAACCACAAATGTTTACTGAATATTTTGAAGAACTCAAGGATTCAATTGTATTCGACAATCTATTAGCCACTCTACAGATTTAGTGGGTAACCTCAGCCTTCCGAGAGGTACTTCAGTTCCTTAAAGATGGTGACAGGAAGGTTTTGATGATCCAAGCCTATCACTTCTAATGTCCTAGACTCTGAGATCTGGCAGGTAGATGACTATAACATCATTCTAAATTGAATTTAGAAGTGCACATGTATACGACTCTGCCAGAGGGTTGTTATAGTCAGTGGGAGTAGCGGAAGCGTGGTGAGAAAGATGCTTATGTGTATTAACAAACTAAAGCAAGGAGAGCGGAGATGGGTCATCTATTCTTGATGTGACATTCATAGTATTTGATTTCATTGAGAATGACAGATAGACCTGATAAGAAGGTTGAGTAAGGAGTACTGTCCTGATTTTTGGATGACATACTCCTGATAAGAAGTGTTGTTCCTATACTACAATCGGTTAAACTGTGGTTGTTACAAATATTTCTTCACATAAAAACTGGATAAAATATCAGATATTCTGATGACTAGATATATGGTTTTAGATCTAGATTTGGAAAGTGTCCCAATTCGGATACTTAGACACTATTCTAATGTGTTTTAGAATAGATGACTACTGGCGTGGTGGTATACCCGCAGGTGATGGAGTCACCTTCTTTAAAGTGATATCTTTTGGACTGATGTAGAGTACCATACCTGATATTGCTTTTTGCACTAGCTACAATAAGCAGATATTAATCCAATCCTGAAGAAACATTAGGAAGTAATTATGAACATGAGAGAATATTCTTGGTTTATGGTAACGACAGCCTTCTTAAGAAGATGGTTATCATTTCGAGCTTCCAAGCTGACTTGGATGACAGAGTGTCTGCCAGAGTTAAAGTTTACCCTCTTCTGAGGAGTAGTATGTTAGACAGGGGTCCAAGCAGATACTAAGGTAGGCATGGCGAATGATACTGATTAAATTCAGTGGAAAATATAGTCTAACAAGTTTGTTGGATTTGAAGTTCATTTATGAACTTGGTCCCATCAGATATCCAGAAAAGTTCTAAGACATGTATCACTCATTTCGGAAGATAGTCGTTCTCCGCGAAGTTGAGATATAGAGAGATAAAGATAGAATCATTGGAGCGGATCCACTCACTGAGGCTATTTCTCAAACACTAATGTTTCGCAAACATACTTTGCGAGATTGATTGGTGGAGAAGCGGGGTGTTCGGTAGCACACGAGCTGTCGGTATACGACACCGTAATAATTAGCCTTAAGTGCAAGTTGGAGATTGTTGGTTATAGCACCCTTAAGGCAATTATTGTAATCACGGGCAGGCGATTATGATAATTAAGGGAGGACCTGTATTATGTGGTATTTCTAATCACTATTACATATTGTCTGGTTTGTCTTTATCATCATGTATTATGCGGGCAGGCGATTGTTGGGTAGAACAATTTTACTTGAGATGATAGTATATTATCTGGTTTATCTTTATCATCATGTACATGTATTATGTGGTATTTCTAATCACTATTACATATTGAAAGAGCCCATAGGATTCATGCTTGACTACCAGGATTATTGTGGCGATCCCACTTGTGAGAATTGGGTAGTCTATAAGCATATCTTTAAATGTACCTAGTTGTGGGAATATCAAGAATGGGCATCAATATTCCAGAGTAGACTAGTGTATACGTTTCTTGACCCTCGACGAGGGGAGATGGCCGGTGTCATGGCCATTGGTGTTAGTTAGTCACTAAAGATTGTATACAGATGCTCATTGGGTTATGAGTTGCACTGGACGGACTCGCCGGGAACATGCTAGATGGTATTATACCTATTGTCAGGTAGCAGTTCTCTGGTGACATGAGTAAATGTTAGTCTGTCGACCTGAGATCGTCATTTGCCTCGTGTAAGTTCCCACTGTGCTTTGATTGCTACCCTACTACGGCTCTACTGAGTCGTGCAAACAGGTTTAGTTAGGTAAAGTCCCGAGCTACATGGAGGAAGTAAGAGAATCGTCAGCGATTCGTCTCTCCCGATATTGAGTGTAGATGTTGCACTGTGCACGGGTAGCCATCACCAGAAATCGGTGTCCAATTTAGACGAGATTTACTGATTTGGATCAGTAGTTTCTCTGTATGTGATGGGCTTCACACCGACATGACTTATCGCGTTATTAGGGGTCTGACTTTATCTACCCTCTAAACCTGATATGCGATACTCTTAGAAGAACAGAACAAACTGTACAGAGATTGTCACTTTCGTGCTCAGTAGGGATACAGACGAGTTTTCTTATTGACCTTCCTTTCGTTCAATACCTGGGTAGTCGTTATGTACAGCTAGTTTCACAGATGTGCTTGTGGTTAAACCCACTGCTAGCGTATTGTCGAGTCTTTAAAGTCCCACACAGAGGGTTTCCCAGCTCAGGCGAAACGATGTAGTGTATGTATTTTGATATGATTTAGGTTCGATTAAAACACGTGTTTTTATACACGTACTTTTAATCGAACGTTTTATTAATATTAGCCGGTTTGAAAGATAGCCAGATTATCACATTTGGATAAAATATGAGCTAATATTTTATATCTTTTTTAGTATCTCTCTTTTCGGTATTTGTATTTTGACAAATTATGGTATTTATACGAATACGGGTATTTGTATAAATACGTGTATTTGTGTCTTGATATAAATACGGGTATTTGTATCTTAATACAAATACGGGTATTTGTATATACGAATATGTATGTATGTATTTTATACAAATACGTGTGTATGTATTTTGATACGAATACGAGCGTATGTATTTGTAGCATATACTTGTATTAGTGTATATATATATGTGTGTTTTTTTTTGTGTGTGTGTGTGTATACATTGACATGGCTCATCTTTTCTTCTCACTCTTCCTTGTATTAAGTGGAAGCTTGTGGACTTATGACTCCCAATAGTGAGTCACATTTCCACCCACTTCACACTTAAATGAAAGAAAGAGAAAAGAAAATGATATGAGTTTTTCTCATGCCATGCTTTCTCATAATCGGCCTTTACTTGTTCTTCCCTTCTCTTGAATTTTTTTATTGAGAAAGGAAAAAAGAAAAAAGAAAAAGAGAGAAAACTTAGAGATTTGCTACTACTACATCCTAGTGATCAATTCTTAGCAAGTTTTGATCACTAGTTGCTTCACTTTGATTTTTAGTATGAAACTAGAGCCTAGGTTAGAATTTCTTTAGGTGGATCATCTTTGACAAGTAAAACCGACTCTCAAGATCGTTCCTGATGACCTAGAAGCTGAAGAATTGGCATAGAAGACGAAGGACATGACTACAAAGGTCTTAATTACTAACCTAGTATCTAAACCCATTCTAGTGTTTACCAGTTTAGTGTTTGGATTCGATTCTAGGTCGTAGAGTTCCTGCACTTGATTCGAAAACGTAAAGTTTTAGAAAATTTTAAATGATATTTTAATATTTAAATAATGATAAAAGACTTTTATAAAAAGGGTATGGTATTTAAGTGTAATGGTAATTAGTTTTAAATGATATTTATTTGTAAAGAGGATTTTAATGGTGAATAGTTTTATTTGTTCGGGATTTATGTGGATATGGTGAGCTTAAGTAGGTGTTAAGGTTAGAATTAACCCTAACGCATAACCTACCATGAGAAGTACCATGAGACTACACCTCCTCCTTGCTATACACATACCTCGCCCTTCCTTCACACACCTCCTCCTTTCATCAAAACACAACACTCATTTTTTATTTTTCATTATCAAACTAAACAAAATATTTCTCCAACACTTTAACACCAAAATCAAATAGTTCTTCACTATCTCATAAGAAAAAAATTAGAGTTCTTTATGGATATTGTTCCAAACACTAAAGCTAAGCATTCACAATTTCAAGTGTGCACTCCTTGAGCTTAGAGTTTCTGGGGAATTCTTCAAGTCAGATAAAACCCCAACATTTTCATGTTTCTTAAGAGTTTTAGTATCTAATAGCGTGGTTGATATCTGAAATTTATGGTTAGTATAAGATTTTGACCTTAAATTTGAATCTATTATCTTTCTGGTGTTCACAAAAATAAACTCACCCTATAGGAAGTTTGTTTTAAAACCTAGAATTCACCCTAGAAACTCCAGCCTATTTCCTCAAGGTTCAACCGCCGGAAAAATATTTTCGACCGCAAATTGCTGGTGGGTTGGGGAGTTAGGTGTTGGGTTTTTGTTGGGAGCTTTCTGTATCTTATATAAGGTCTATGGTCTACACAAAATTTTCCCAGATTGTGTATACAAAAATCTGGGAGTAGTTTATTAGATTTAGGGTGATATATTAGCGTATGATACGAATATTTCATATCACGTTTTAGTGTTTTCTCTAATTACGACGATTCGGAGTAGTTCTATATAGCTTAACGTCTGATCAGCACACGATAATCACATGTTTTACGTTACGTTAGTTTGCTTTTTATATATATATTCGTCGTATCAGAAAATTAGCCGCTCACTTGTGAAAGTTGTATTTCGATATTAGGATCGGTCGCAGGGATTTCGGAAGCGGCGAGAAAGGGAAAGGGATCGGATTTGACTAGATCATGATTTGTTCTGGTGAGTAGACTAAACATCTACCGTGGATATTGTATGGATGGCGAATAGCGCCCGAAACCTAAAACTTGTATAAATTGCTTTCTATTAATTTCATTTTTATAACCATACTTAGATTCACATTGCACGCATGTATACATTTTAAACACTATTGCTTAACACATGCTAGGACACTTGCACTATAACCGATGAGCTAATATTGCACTTGCATATAACTACATGCTACACCTACACCCATCAGTAATTAACACCCATCGGTAATTAACATGCCACATGCACATCTAGAACTTACCATGCTACTTATATCTTATTGCACACTGCTAGTATCGTAGATGACAGTTGTTACTCATCATTATATATTGTTTGATATATTGTACCTTATTGCCATAGTTATTACGTTTTACATTGCCATTGTTATTACGTTTTATTATGCGATATTGTTTTATGAGATTTCTGTTGCTACGGGTTTTGAGGTGCTGCATGAAATAGTTGATAATACTTGATCTCGTTTATAATTTTACGGTTTCTTGTGATATATGATGATACGTCCACCATGAGCTTGATGTTTTTCGTATTTGATTTTATTCCAAACCGGCTGGGGGAGATATACGGTTGTGGATTCTTACGATATCCGGACTGAGTAGGGGAGTATACAGTCGAATATATGGTGGACCCAGTCGAGACCGAGGGACAGGAAAGCTGCATTTAAGGTGGGGAGCCTAACAAGAAGACTCGATTCCGGAGATAGTTTGAGAAACACGGCGGATATCTAGAGGATACCGACCGGTGTTATTAGATGTCAGGATCGTTCAGAGAAACGATGCCTGGGAGAATTGAAGATTTGTGTCCATATTTGACATGGAACTTGATGATAGTTTATGGATATATGATGAGATTTCGGTTTTCTTTTATACGGATACTGTTGTGGCATGTTCTTGTTTCACAATTATTATACGCATGCTATTATACATTATGACTACTTGTGCATAGGTTTAGTCGCTATTTCAGTTATGCATATGATTTCCACTTTATGATGTTAGTTTTATTCACTGAGTTGGCAACTCAGCCCCGTTGTGCCTTACTTCCTTGCAGGATAGACCGCGTGGACGCATAACGGCGTTGCGGACTTATATCTTAGGTTTTCATCGCAGATTTTGCTAGTTTGGTTACATGCATAGTAACCGCCTCTTTTATATGTATTATACTTTGTATTTAGTGTCATTCCATAAGACTACTTGTGTTCTTGACTTAGAGCGAGTTGGGACTTGTGTATATTTTGGGTCGACTTGAGTAGAATCTGCTAGTTATCTTGATTTGTGCAATTTTACTTATAGTATGCTTGTGATTCTTCGCTTTTGAGCGCCGTATATCATTGCGTGGGTTTGTTTCCGCCGATTGGCGTTGATGTTGCTCCCAAGTGGGGATGCCGTTATAATTGTTATTATGTACTTGTTTTCTCCAAAAATTACAAAGGGTTGCTGCCGAAATTTCAAATGGCGAAAACATTTTCTTAACCCTATTTCAAATCACTTGATATATGCTTTAAATTAAACAATCTTTGTAATACAAAATGGGGTTTCATATCAATTACTTCTTTTAAAACTTTACCTCCTTTATTCTTCAAAAGGAATTTAGATCTTGGTTTCTAGCTTACTAAGATTGCATTGAAATCTTTAGACATCACACAATCTAAGTGCCGGTCACGTGCCAATTTTGGGTCGTGACAAATTTGGTATCAAAACGTTAGGTTTAACCTTTGTCGAGTTTTAGGTTTGATTATACGGAGTCTAATGTATATATTTTCGGAACTTAAGCTTAACCTTATGGAACCTGGACTTGACTTTGGGGGTATTAAACCCGAAATTTTGTTACTTAGATTGACCTTGGTATGATGGAGTAGGTAACTCAGGTTGAGTAACGTACTATACATACGTTTCGCGGCATATTTACGATATAATACCCCACTTAAGTGATCTTAGGATATACAACAACAACTGAGCCTTTTATCCCAAGCATATGGGGTAGGCTACATGAACCAACATGAGAATCAAGCCGGGTCCAGCACATGAATCCTACGCCTCCACTCACTCCTATCGAACAATATACTTTCATCGAGGCCTTTGGCAACCATATCGTTTCGTATCACCTCCATCCATGTTTTCTTCGGTCTCACTTTTGCCCTTTTGCCATTGCCTATATCGAGAGTATCTATTCGTCGAACCGGTGCTTCCATAGGGCTGCGTCGCACATGACCAAACCATCTTAGCCAGTTTTCCTGCATCTCCTCCTCCACAGGTGCTACACCTTTTGCACGAATATCCTTATTTCGCATCTTATCTTTTCTAGTGTTACCGCACATCCAACGAAGCATGCGCATCTCCGCTACGTGCATCTTCTATGTATGATGCTTCTTAGGAGCCCAGCATTCTGTACCATATAATAAGGCAGGCCGAATAGCGCTCCGATAAAACTTCCCTTTCAATTTTAACGGAAAGTTATGATCGCACAAAATCCCTGTTGCACTCTTCCATTTCAACTAACCAGCTTGGATCCTTTGATTAACATCACTATCGATCTCCTCATCCTTTTGGATGATAGAACCTAGATATCTAAACTGATCGCTCGGTGATATCTCTTGCCCTTCCAATGTTATACCAATATTATTTTGACTTCTCTGTTTACTAAATTTGCAATGCATATATGCTGTCTTGCACCTGCTCAATCTGAACCCCCGAGATTCCAATGTTTGCCTCCATAATTCCAATTTGGCATTAACCCCTGCTTTCGTCTTATTTATTAGAACAATATCACCAGCGAATAGTATACACCAAGGCATCTCATCTTGGATTGTTCTAGTAAGCTCATCCATCACGATGGTAAACAGGAATGGACTTAATGCAGATCCTTGATGTAAATCAATTGTAATCGGAAAATCACTCGTTAGGCCGCCGCAAGTTCTGATATTTGCCACTACTCTATCGTACATATCCTTGATTATGTCAATATACTTGACGGGGACCCCCTTCTTCATCATTGTCCCCCATAATACCTCTATAGGTACCTTGTCGTATGCTTTCTCTAAATCAATAAATATCATATGCAAATCTCTTCTCCTCTCTCGAAAACGCTCGACAAGTTGACGAAACAAATGAATAGCCTCTGCCGTCGATCGTCCAAGCATGGACCCAAACTGATTCTCTGTTATCTTAATATCATTTCTTAGCCTGTGTTCAATCACTCTCTCCCAAAGTTTCATGGTGTGACACATAAGTTTTATTCCACGGTAGTTTGAGCAACTTTGAATATCACCCTTGTTTTGTAGATAGGTACAAGGATACTTTTCCTCCATTTATTTTGTTAGTGTATATGCCCTAGAGGCCATTACTGTATCATACTAGTTTGTATATTACTTAATGGAAGCTTGGGATATTCACCTTGTATATACAATCTTGCTCAAAATAGTAGTATGCTACTTGGTTTGTTTCTACTTCAATGTGTACATGTGTTTATTTTAGTATATCGCCTATACACATTAGTGGAGCCCTTAGGATCTTTGCTTGATTACCAGTGTTGTGATGGCAGTCACACTAGTAGGGCTGGGTAATCTATAAGCACATCCTTATGCAGGTCCCTGGTCTCAGGACTATCGAGACAGGGCATCGATACTCCGGAGTAGACTAGCGCATGCGCTTCTCATCCCAGTGTGGCAGACGGTCTGTCCCACAGCCGTCGGTACATCGTACTTGAAAGAGTATGCGGGTGTTCGTTGGGTTACGAGTACACTGGACAGGACTCGTCGGGAACTGACTAGTTGGTATTATGCCTATCGTCAGTTATCAGTTCCCAGGTGACATGAGTACAGCTTAGTCCGCTGACTTGACACTGTCACTTCGCCTCGAGTGTGTTCCCACTGTACTTTGATTACTACCCTACCACGGCTCAAAGGAGTCGTGCAAACAGGTGGTAGTTGGGTGCAGTCCCGAAGCACTTGGAGGCAGTGACGGTTAGACAGGATTCGTCTCTCCCGGTATTGGGGGTTGACATCGCGCTGTGTCTAGGAGAGCCATTACACGAGTAGTCCCTGGCCAGGGCAAACGAGATATACTGGTAGGCTTCCAGTGTTATCTCAGGGTGTTTTGGGCTTCACTCCGACACGACTTGTACCGCTATTGGGGGACTGACGTTTACCGCCCCCTAGGCCCGCCATGCGATGTATCAGACGAACAGACCGGACTGTACGGAGAATGTCACATTTCAGGCTCAGTAGGAGTTCAGATGGGTTTCGCCTCGTCAGTCTTCTTGTCGGCATCTACCTGGGGACCGTTACGCACAACTAGTGCGGCTTGCGGTCTGTGGTTAAACCCACTGCCAGCGTAGTGTCGAGTCTTTAAAGTCCCACACAGAAAGCTATTCGCCTTTAGGCAAAAGAGTAGAGGTCGCATGGTTTTGCGACAGGTCGCATGGTTTTGCGACAGGGTTCGGTCACATCCATGCACTTGTGCACGTACAGTGTCCGGAAAGTTTACACTAGCGGGCTTTGGTTTAAGCCAGATCCTAGTGTACCTTTTGGGATTGGATTTATCCAGTATGCATTCGTGTTCCTCGGAACGCGGATGCGGGTGTGTATGCACAGTTGACGGAGAGACAGAGGCAGAGGATTCTCATTAGGGTTGTTGACCGTTGACAGTTGACTATTAACTTTTGGTCAACCCTAATGAGAATATGATATGTGATTATCAATAATATTAATTAAGTATTGTGGTGACATGGTTGTTGAGGGGTTGACTTTGTTGACTTGTTGACTTTGTTGACCGGTTGACTAGGTTGGACTAGTTGACCATCATGATGACAATGGCTATCATTTCATGGCAAAGACTTTTTACTTGCTTGTTTCTTTTGTGAGAAATGAGTGCATGAAATGATTTAGCCATTTTGACTTGAACCATTTTACACAATACTTGATTATTATTTTTGTGATGATGGTTTTGGATTATGAGAGCCAAATGAGAAAAGTCTTCTCTCATTCTTTCATGCTCATTCTCTCTCTTGTTCTTGAGCTCTCATCTTCCTCCTCTTGCTGTCCATCTCTTGATTCTATGGTTCACTTGTCTCATGAATTGAGAACCAAGAACCATAGATAAAATTCCATACAAACTCTTCTCTACTCACTCTAGTTCACAAGGTTTAGCAAACCGAGTGAACTAGTTTCTTCAAAGTTCGAAGAAGGAGCCAAAGGTTGAAGCTTTCAGGTGGATCTATCTTCGGCGCAAGGAGACGACGGGGAGAAGCCGGTTCGGACGACCATCGAAGCTTGAAGACGAAGGAGTTCGAGAAAAAGAAAGGTATAACCCCCTAACCGAGTAGTTAGCAACTCATAGTTAGGTTGTTAGTTAGATGTTTAACAAAGATCCGGTTTTGAGTCCATGTTACCACCTCTAAAAAAATTGTTTTTTACCAAATTCCGCATGCCCGAAAGTACCGGGAGAGGTAGCATGGACTTACAGTGGTATCAGAGCCTAGTTAAACTCTAACTAACATGTTAGCAAAGTAGCTAGAAGATCGATCAAAGGAAAAGTCGCAAAACGAACCCCGTTTTTTAAACTTTCTGTCGATTTTAAAAGTGCTGGAAATTTTTTTTGAGATACACCAAAAATCGACTCAGGGTTTTCTGAAGAAACTGCAAAAATTTAACCCCCTAACTCGATCAAAGCGCCGCGGAACCGCGGCCGAGTTGACTCGGTCATGGGGTTTCTTCTTTGCAGTTTGCTCATAGGGGTATTTTGGGATTTTTGGAATATATATTTTCTGCCCAGATTTTCCAGAACGAAAATTTTATTTTTGGGGTCCTGAAAATCCGTATTTTTGATCGAACTTCTAAAAGACTTTAGCTGACGGGTTTTTCTGTGATGTGATATTTGTATTGAACGTCTGCTAATCGCTATATGTCGATTAGTGGGGGTTATACAAATCTGTGATCTGTAATGTTGCTGGAATGTGTATATGAATATGTAGATTGTCGCGGATGAATAGCCGGGGGTTGTGAGACGAGAGTTTTCTTTTCTTTCAATTCATGTAAATTTGTAAATTGATGTAATAATTATTTGTATGGCCGCACAACCGGGTCGGGGTTGTAGCCGTCATTGTATAATTTCTTTTTACTGTTTTTGCTCCTAGGAAAGACCCATGGAGGGGGTGCACAAACTACCGGGTATGCCGAAGTGCCGAGTGGCCTACTCACGGAGTTGAGGGAGGTTGCTTCGCTTCGGGTACTTGGCGGGTAGTTTGCCGCACCCGTAGGGGTCTTGGGTGGGGTATTGGCTATTCACCGCGACCGTGTAATCTGCTTTTCGTTACAGGCTCGTACGAATTGCGGATTCCTAGTATATCCAATGTGTTCATCTGTGATCTGAAATGGCTATCATTGCAATATATATATATATGATATTATTTAGGCGTTGCTTATGTTTTACAGCCGCGCTAGCCCAGCCCCCGCTCTGTCGTTAGTTAAATAACCTAACGGGTAATGACGGGGCCCCATGGTGAATGCGAATGGTATAAGCGTACGTCATATTTTGGTTGTTTTCTACAATGGTAGGATTAAATGATGGGACGCATTAAAAGAACTAATGCAAGAATATCACGCATTAAAAGAACTAATGCAAGAAAATAAACCAAGTTAAAATCGTTGGAACACTTTCGGAAAACCACTCGGTTCTTTTCAAAACTAACTTTTAAATGCGGAGCTTGAGTCACTCCTTTTAAAAGCTATCTCGTTCCATCGATTATATCAAGTTCACTACGTTCACGGTTTTGCCAAAACCATTCGTAGCCCTCCATCATTTCAGTTAAATATTCGGTACTATTCAAGCTATATATTTTGACCTCACGCCAAGGCATAGTGATTGGTAGCTGCTGGATATTTATCTGTTCCATAGATAGAATGCGTTGGTTTGGGACAGCCGTACTATCATTTTGGCCTACGTCAAGGGTAGGTACGGGTGGATTCAAATTAACCTGGATAATGATGGGAAGAACTTGACATGTGACTTATGACATTTTGACCTTACGCCAAGGTCATAAGAGCATGGGGCAAAAATCCACATCGGGAGTTTCAAAAAAACTGAAACTTGCTAGTGTTGCATACCATTTGGAGTGTGATGATTCTGGTAGGATTCCTTCAGTTTCGTCACGCGATGATATTTGGATCCCGATCCTATTGTGAGTATATGCTACTCCTCGGGAAATTTCTCACTTAATGATCAATGCTATAAACCAAGTAGGTGTCTAGAAAAGTGTTAGCGGGGCTACGCCCTCAGGGAAAAGAGGTTATTTAATTAAGGAACTTCGCGAAAGCGTTGGAAAACCTCCCTCGAAGTACCGACACTGGCCTGGCTGAACGGTTAAGCAAGTATTGTACGGTGAGATTGATCCTGACTAATTCTTCCTTTTTGGTTTGAGGAGGGATTCGAGAAACAGTGGGAGCCATCCTGTTTAGACAAACTAAAAACCATTCTAAACTTGCAAGAGCATCAAGCTGAGTGTTTCTTCTCTCTCCTAATTGCAGCGACCAATCGACATGACTGGACTTAAGTTACTTCTAGATAAAAACATACTGACAGGGCCAAACTATAAAGATTGGGTCAGGAATGTCAAGATGGCAATCACTTACGACAAGCTGGGGTATCTTCTTACCACCAAAGCTCCCCCTGTCCCTGGTCCCACTTCCAGCGTCGCGGATAAGGAAATCCGTAAGACTTGGGAGATTGATAGCGCGAAGGCCAAGTGCCTCGTACTTGCATCTATGGACAATGAACATCAGAGGAGGCACGAGAATATGGACTTGGAATCCATATTTCTTCATACAAAAGAACTGTATGGAGAGCAATCTCGTATCGCAAGATACGAAGCGTCGAAAAAGTTATTTTCGGCAAGGATGGCCGTCGGATCATCAGTAGCAGAACACGTGCTTAAGATGATCGGCTACATTGAGGAGCTCGCGGACCTAGGGACCACATTGGAGAGTGAGCTCTATACGGACTTAGTTCTCCAGTCCCTTTCTTCCACTTACGCCCAGTTTATACTGAACTTCAACTTACAAGAAAAAGAAGTTGAACTTTCAGAGCTCCTCAACATGCTGAGGATCGTAGAGGGAACCCTACAGAAAGGTAGGGAAACATCCACTTTGTTTGTAGGAGGATCATCTTCTTCTAGGTCCAAGGCGAAAGCCAAGGGAAAGAAGAAGAAAGCCCCCGCCAAACCAAGAGGCGGTGTTAGTAAAGTGGATACGAAGGGAAAAGCTAAAGCAACAAAGAAAGCGGGGAAGCTTGTGGATAAGGAAGAATGCTTCTATTGTCATAAGAAAGGACACTGGAAGAATGATTGCAGGGCCTGGAAGGCCAGAACACAGGAATTGAAGCAGGTTGCAGCTTCAGCTTCAGGTGTGTATGTTATTGAAAATTGTCTTTCAATAAACTCTACTTCCTGGGTATTGGATACCGGATCAGGATCTCATATCTGTAATTCTTTGCAGGCGTTGAGAAACCATAGTGTTTTGAAAGCAGGTGACATGACCCTCAGAGTTGCGAACGGAGCTAGCATGGATGCTAAAGCCGTAGGGGACTATCACCTGGGAATGTCAGATGGATATGTTTTGGTTTTGCTTAATTGCTTTTTTGTACCCGACGCAACTTGTAATATCATTTCTGTATCTTTAGTTTCTAAAGAAGGTTATGAATTTGCGTTTGTAAGCAATGTTGTAAACATTCACCTTAATCAAGTTCTGATTGGGTCAGGTACATTGAGCAATGGTATATACGTATTAAACCAACCACAGATTTTCAATGTCCAGAATACACACAAAAGAAAGTCTCCGGAAGTAAATCAGACTTTCTTGTGGCATTGTAGACTGGGTCACATCAATGAGAGAAGGTTGACGAAGTTACATACAGAAGGATATTTGAATGCGTTCGAATATCAATCGTATGCCACTTGTCAATCCTGTCTCAAAGGAAAGATGACAAAGACTCCGTTCACTGGACACGGAGTAACAGCGAGCGAGCTCTTAGGACTCGTACACAGCGACGTGTGCGGTCCAATGTCTACACATGCGCGAAGCGGTTATTCTTACTTCATTACTTTTACGGATGACTTTTCAAGGTACGGTTATGTCTTCTTAATGAAACATAAGTCCGAAGCCCTTGGAAAATTCCAGGAATATAAGAATGAAGTAGAAAAACAAACCGGCAAAAGTATCAAGATCCTAAGATCGGATCGAGGTGGTGAATACTTGAGTGCCGAGTTCCTGGACTATTTAAAAGAGAACGGAATTCTCTCTCAGCTTACTCCTCCATACACTTCGCAACATAACGGTGCATCGGAGAGACGGAACCGAACCCTATTGGATATGGTACGGTCCATGATGAGTAACGCTGAGTTACCGCGATCATTCTGGGGGTATGCGCTAGAATCAGCTGCATACCTTTTGAACCAAGTTCCCACTAAGACTGTGCCTACCACACCTTATGAGTTATGGAATGGGAAGAAACCCTATCTTCAATATCTGAAGATCTGGGGATGTCCAGCTTTTGTCAAAAAGCAGCATGCGGACAAACTCGAGGCACGCTCAGTACTGTGCATGTTTGTGGGATACCCAAAGAACACCAGGGGGTATCTTTTCTACCACACAGAGGAACAAAAAGTCCTTGTTTCTCGTAATGCCCACTTTCTAGAACACCAGTTCTTAGAAAAGGAAATTAGTGGGAGCGCAGTAGAACTGGAAGAAATTCCAGAACCACGAGCTATTACTGAAAGCTTAGTGGAACCAGAGGGTTCAAAAGAACAAGACATTCCTACGCCGCTCCGCAGGAGTAGTAGGCAGTCTCATCCGTCCGAGAGATACTACGGTTTTCTCATAGACAGGGATAGAGAGGATTGCATCATAGATTATGATGAGCCTACTAGCTTCCAGCAGGCCGTTCAGAGCGTTGACTCAGTGAAATGGCTGGATGCAATGCGGACCGAAATGGAGTCCATGTACACCAACAAAGTATGGACGTTGGACATTGCTCCAGACGGGGTAAAATCCGTAGGATGCAAGTGGATCTTCAAAAGGAAGATTGGTGTAGATGGACAGGTTGAGACCTATAAAGCTAGACTTGTTGCAAAGGGTTTCCGTCAAAGACCTAGCTTGGACTATAACGAAGCCTTTTCTCCAGTGGCTATGCTGAAATCCATTCGGATCCTTCTTGCCATTGCTGCCTTCCACGATTATGAGATCTGGCAGATGGACGTAAAGACCGCTTTTCTAAATGGAAATTTAGAGGAGTGTGTCTATATGGACCAACCAGAGGGTTTCATTCAGAGTGGGAGCAGCGGAAAGGTGTGCAAGTTGCTTAAGTCCATCTATGGACTAAAGCAGGCATCGCGGAGTTGGAATATCTGTTTTGATGATACAGTCAAGGAATTTGGCTTTATCAAAAATCCAGATGAACCATGCATCTATAGTAGATTTGTAGCGAGAACTGTAGTATTCCTCGTTTTATACGTGGATGACATTCTCTTAATAGGAAATGACATTCCTATGCTACAATCTGTCAAGGGGTTCTTGTCACACAGGTTCTCCATGAAAGACCTGGGTGATGCCTCATACATCCTGGGGATCCGGATCCATCGTGATAGATCCAAGAGGATATTAGGACTTTCACAGTCCAGGTACATCGACACCATACTGAAGAGATTCAGTATGGAAGATTCCAAGCGCGGTAACCTACCGGCTTGTCACGGGATCACCCTCTCTAAAGAGATGTCTCCCAAGACTGATTTGGAGAGGGATCGCATGTCTATTATACCCTACGCTTCTGCGGTAGGCTCTATAATGTATGCGATGTTGTGTACCAGACCGGATGTAGCTTATGCACTGCGTGTGGTAAGCCGGTATCAGTCAAACCCTGGGGAGAAATACTGGATAGCAGTAAAGAACATTCTCAAGTACCTGAGAAGGACTAAGGAGATATTCTTGGTGTATGGCGGAAAAGACCTCCAGTTCGAGGCCTTTGCTGACTTCAGCTTCCAGAGTGACAAGGATGATTCCAAGTCCATGTCGGGTTTTGTCTTTACCCTCAATGGAGGGGCGGTGTGTTGGAAGAGTTCCAAACAGGAAACCGTTGCAGACTCGACGATAGAAGCGGAATACATCGCTGCATCTGATGCCGCAAAAGAAGCTGTCTGGATGAGGAAGTTCTTGAAAGAGCTTCAGGTGGTTCCGTCCATTGTTGATCCAATACCTCTGTATTGCGACAACAACGGGGCTATAGCTTTAGCGAAGGAACCCAGGTCCCATCAGAGATCCAGACACATCTTGAGGCGGTATCACCTGATCAGGGAGATCGTGGATCGCCAGGAGATCGAGGTTCGGAGAGTCGCTTCAGAAGATAACACTGCAGATCCATTCACCAAGGCCTTGCCCCAGACTCAGTTCGAGCGGCTGATCGAGATGATAGGTCTTCGATACGCCAGTACATGGCCTTAGTGCAAGTGGGAGATTGTTAGTGTATATGCCCTAGAGGCCATTACTGTATCATACTAGTTTGTATATTACTTAATGGAAGCTTGGGATATTCACCTAGTATATACAATCTTCCTCAAAATAGTAGTATGCTACTTGGTTTGTTTCTACTTCAATGTGTACATGTGTTTATTTTAGTATATCGCCTATACACATTAGTGGAGCCCTTAGGATCTTTGCTTGATTACCAGTGTTGTGATGGCAGTCACACTAGTAGGGCTGGGTAATCTATAAGCACATCCTTATGCAGGTCCCTGGTCTCAGGACTATCGAGACAGGGCATCGATACTCCGGAGTAGACTAGCGCATGCGCTTCTCATCCCAGTGTGGCAGACGGTCTGTCCCACAGCCGTCGGTACGTCGTACTTGAAAGAGTATGCGGGTGTTCGTTGGGTTACGAGTACACTGGACAGGACTCGTCGGGAACTGACTAGTTGGTATTATGCCTATCGTCAGTTATCAGTTCCCAGGTGACATGAGTACAGCTTAGTCCGCTGACTTGACACTGTCACTTCGCCTCGAGTGTGTTCCCACTGTACTTTGATTACTACCCTACCACGGCTCAAAGGAGTCGTGCAAACAGGTGGTAGTTGGGTGCAGTCCCGAAGCACTTGGAGGCAGTGACGGTTAGACAGGATTCGTCTCTCCCGGTATTGGGGGTTGACATCGCGCTGTGTCTAGGAGAGCCATTACACGAGTAGTCCCTGGCCAGGGCAAACGAGATATACTGGTAGGCTTCCAGTGTTATCTCAGGGTGTTTTGGGCTTCACTCCGACACGACTTGTACCGCTATTGGGGGACTGACGTTTACCGCCCCCTAGGCCCGCCATGCGATGTATCAGACGAACAGACCGGACTGTACGGAGAATGTCACATTTCAGGCTCAGTAGGAGTTCAGATGGGTTTCGCCTCGTCAGTCTTCTTGTCGGCATCTACCTGGGCGCACAGCTAGTGCCGCTTGCGGTCTGTGGTTAAACCCACTGCCAGCGTAGTGTCGAGTCTTTAGAGTCCCACACAGAAAGCTATTCGCCTTTAGGCAAAAGAGTAGAGGTCGCATGGTTTTGCGACAGGTCGCATGGTTTTGCGACAGGGTTCGGTCATATCCGTGCACTTGTGCACGTACAGTGTCCGGACAGTTTACACTAGCGGGCTTTGGTTTAAGCCAGATCCTAGTGTACCTTTTGGGATTGGATTTATCCAGTATGCATTCGTGTTCCTCGTAACGCGGATGCGGGTGTGTATGCACAGTTGACGGAGAGACAGAGGCAGAGGATTCTCATTAGGGTTGTTGACCGTTGACAGTTGACTATTGACTTTTTGCTCAACCCTAATGAGAATATGATATGTGATTAACAATAATATTAATTAAGTATTGTGGTGACATGGTTGTTGAGGGGTTGACTTTGTTGACTTGTTGACTTTGTTGACCGGTTGACTAGGTTGGACTAGTTGACCATCATGATGACAATGGCTATCATTTCATGGCAAAGACTTTTTACTTGCTTGTTTCTTTTGTGAGAAATGAGTGCATGAAATGATTTAGCCATTTTGACTTGAACCATTTTACACAATACTTGATTATTATTTTTGTGATGATGGTTTTGGATTATGAGAGCCAAATGAGAAAAGTCTTCTCTCATTCTTTCATGCTCATTCACTCTCTTGTTCTTGAGCTCTCATCTTCCTCCTCTTGCTCTCCCTCTCTTGATTCTATGGTTCTCTTGTCTCATGAGTTGAGAACCAAGAACCATAGATAAAATCCTATACAAACTCTTCTCTACTCACTCTAGTTCACAAGGTTTAGCAAACCGAGTGAACTAGTTTCTTCAAAGTTCGAAGAAGGAGCCAAAGGTTGAAGCTTTCAGGTGGATCTATCTTCGGCGCAAGGAGACGACAGGGAGAAGCCGGTTCGGACGACCATCGAAGCTTGAAGATGAAGGAGTTCGAGAAAAAGAAAGGTATAACCCCCTAACCGAGTAGTTAGCAACTCGTAGTTAGGTTGTTAGTTAGATGTTTAACAAAGATCCGGTTTTGATTCCATGTTACCACCTCTAAGAAAATTGTTTTTTACCAAATTCCGCATGCCCGAAAGTACCGGGAGAGGTAGCATAGACTTACACATTTGGCATCTTTTTTGTCTGCCAAATCTTATTAAACAGATCTGTCAGCCATTTAACGCCTATTTCTCCTAAGCATCTCCAAACCTCGATAGGAATCCCGTCAGGACCTGCCGCTTTTCTTAAACTCATTCTGTTCAAAGCTTTTTTAACCTCAGATAGTCTTATTTACGCATGAAATCACGGTTTATATCTTGAGATTGAATTACAAGTCGATCCAAATTCTTAGTAAAGCTCTCATTGAACAATTTGTCAAAATAATCTCTCTACCTTTCCTTGATATCCTCATCTCGAACTAAAACCTTTTGATTTTCATTTTTGACACACTTCACCGCACATAAATCTCTGGTCTTCCTTTCCCGTATCCGAGCAATCCGGTATATATCATTTTCAGCCTCTTTAGTGTCTAATTTCTCGTACACCTCCTTGTAGATCTTAGATTTAGCGTCCCGAACAGCTTTCTTAACTTCCTTTTTAGCCATTTTATACTTCTCAAATCTCTCCACATCTCTACTTTTCTTCAAATTATTATAAGAATCCCTTTTAATTTTAATAGCAGCCTTTACTTATTCATTCCACCATGATGTGTCCTTAGATAGTGGAGCACCACCTCTCAACTCACCAAGTAGATCTCTAGCTACCCTCTTGATACAACTAGCCATTTTGTTCCATGTTCTATCTGAATCATCTTCCGACTGCCAATCCGCTTCTTGGACTATACGATATATAAAACCCTTTTGGTTATCTTCTTTCAATCGCCACCACTTAATTCTAGGTCCTACCTTATGTTTAATCTTCCTAGGTCCTCTTCTAAATCGAAAATCTAGAACTAAAAGTCTATGTTGAGTGGTTACACTCTCACCTGGCACTATCTTATAATCGATACAACAACCTCTATCTATTCTTCTCGTCAGAAAAAAGTCTATTTGACTAGCATTTGATCCGCTCCTAAAATTGATAAGATGGGATTCGCTTTTCCTAAACCAGGTGTTTGCTAAGATCAAGTCGTAAGATAAGGAAAAATCTAGAATCAAGCCACCTACTTCATTCCTTTGTCCAAAACCAAAACCTCCATGGATAGAATCAAACCCACTACGACTAGTACCTATATGTCCATTGAGATCACCACCAATAAATAACTTCTCTCCACTAGGTATACTTTGCACCATCTCGTCTAAATCCTCAAAGAATAGACGCTTACTAGCGTCATCAAGGCCTATCTGTGGTGCATAAGCACTAATAAGATTAAGGATCTCTCCACCTAGAATAAGCTTAACCAGTAAAATTCTATCACCTTTTCTCCTAATCTCAACTACATCCTCAAGCAACCGTCTATCTATGATTATGCCTACCCCATTACGATTTTTATATCTACCTGTATACCAAAACTTATAACCCCAAGGCTCTATGACTCTACTCTTTTCACCTACCCACTTAGTTTCATGCAAACACATAATACCAACTCTCCTCCTAATCATCACCTCCACTAATTCTATTAGTCTACCCATAAGGGAACCTATGTTCCGGGAAGCTAGACGGATCTTATGAAACCCTTGCTTATTTGTCACTACACCCGGGGTCCGATATAGCGCGCCGTTTCTGGACGACGACCTAGAAGCCCTTGCATACTTAACACTACACCCGGGATCCAATTTAGCACGTCGCTGAGTAGGGGACGCCCCAACGATATTCTTATTATGGTTCATGTCATAGAAGGTGACAAAGTTTTACGTTGGCTGTTAGAAGCCTACCATAACCCTCACCCTTTCTCATCCGGACTTGGGACCGACAACGGTGGGTTTAAGTGACCTTAGGATATATGTCTTGATAAATTCTTTCTTTGACTCTCTGTATTTTTTATTCCTGTTGTTACACCTTACCAACTTTCGTTTCTTATTCTGGTTTCCATAGCCACGCGAGCTGAGCAAGCCGCAGCCTGGGATGCATCTAGGGCAGATCCGCTAGTGACGGGGACTGACCAGCAAGACATCCCGATGGCACAGAGACATATCGATCCTCCTCTTCCCAACCGGATGACTAGACTAAAGGAGGGCATATTGAGCTTACAAAAGATGATGGGACAGTTAGCCAAGGCCACCCGTATTCAGAGGTCGGACCATGCATCGCCCATTCCAGAGCCCGTTATATAGCCCGTTCGGACAGTTACACCCATGGTCATAGGGGTTATGGAGATATCGCTCCTAGAGTTCATGAAGTTGAGAACTCTGGTGTTCACAGGGAAAGATGCAGCAGAGAATTCTCAATCGTTTCTCGACAGGATGGCTAGGATCGGTAGGTCTTTGAGACGCTCAGATGGGAGGTTGGTGGAGCTGATCTGTTTTCGATTGGAGAGACTTGCCCAGACATGGTGTGAGTCGATAGAGAGAAGTTGAGCAGCAGATCTTTTTTCGATGACATGGGTAGAGTTTTCCAAAGTTTTCCTTGCCCAATTCCTTCCATAGAGTGTGAGAGATGCCAGGGCTAGTAGTTTTGAGGCATTGTGGAAACCTGCCAATATGTCTGTGGCTGAATTCTACTTGCAGTTCACCCAGTTGTCGCGTTATGCTCCATATTTAGTTCCCACGGAGGAGCTTAGGGTGAATAGGTCTATAAGGAGCCTTGATACGCAGCCGTTCTTTTCCATGGGTTCCCAGCACTTCAATACATATGCTCAGGCTATGGACACAGCGATTCGAGTGGTGGAGCGTCTGAACGAGACGACGGTTGTTCCAGAATCAAAGCCAGATCTATTGGATCAGTTTCTGGGAAATTTGGCAGAGGCCATGGAGGATTTGTTCCAAGACGCGGTAGTGGTCGATGTTGTGCTCAGGGCCGGATGTATGGCTCGTACCCTGAGGGACAGAAGCCGCCGTTGGCATATTTCATTTGTGGACATCCAGGACATTTCGCTAGAGATTTTAGACATCAGGGCAGGACTACAATTCCGTAGGCTACTTTACTCCCTCCACCTTCTTCTTCGATGGCATTGCTTCCTCCACCAGCTGCTACTTTACGCCAGGTAGTTGCACCGAAAGGCCGTGGTATTGCTGGGCGTGCTCAGAAGGGATGAGGGAACTGAGGTAGAGGACACTAGGATGCAGGTAGGGGTCAGGCTAGGGTTTTTTCTTTGACTCCCCAGGATGCCCAGGCATCCAATGCAGTGGTTACAGGTACTCTTCCCGTATGTTACTTAGAAGCGCATATTTTGTTCGATCCCGGTTCTATACACTCATATGTATCTACACACTTCACACCTTCACTGGGGAAAGTTTCATCGTGGATAGATGTACTATTAGCTGTGGTTACTCCAGTGGGAGATTCTTTCGTAGCACGACACGTATTCCGATCATGTTCCATACGTATTGGTGATAGAGTTTCGTTAGTCGATTTGATTCTTCTCGATATGTTAGATTTTGACACACTTATCGGTATGGATTGGCCGGCCGCTTATCATGTGTACATTGATTGCCATAAGAAGGCGGTCAGATTCTGATTTCCTGATGAGCCGATTTTTATAGTGCAGGGGTATTGCAGTACAGCTCTTGCCAATCTGATTTCTGCACTCAATGCTACTAGGCTTTTGAGGAAGAGATGTCATAGGTTCTTGGCGTTTATTCAGGATATTGAATCCGCAGAGGCCCCGTTGGACCAGATTCTGATTATGCGAGAGTTTTCCGATGTGTTTCGAGCTGAATTGTCGGGGTTGCCTCCAGAGCGCGATATTGAGCTCTGCATTGACCTGATCCCCTGCGCGGGGCCAATTTCTATACCACCCTATCGGATGGCCCCAACGGAGCTCAAAGAGCTCAAGAATCAGTTGTAGGAGCTCCTTGATAAAGGACTTGTTCGTCCGAGTGTATCACCATCGGGAGCACCCGTCCAATATGTTAAGAAGAAGGACGACAGTATGAGATTGTGTATCGATTATCGTCAGCTGAATCGAGTTACAGTGCGGAATAGGTATCCATTACCTCGTATTGATGATTTGTTCGATCAGCTGCAGGGTGCAGGTTATTTCTCGAAGATTGATTTGCGATCAGGGTATCATCAGTTGCGAGTTCGGAATGATGACATTCCGATGACTTCCTTTCGGACACACTATGGGCATTATGAATTCTTGGTGATGTCGTTCGGACTCACTAATGCCCCAGCAACATTCATGGATCTGATGAACCAGATCTTCAAGCCGTTCCTCGACCAGTTTATCATTGTTTTCATAGACGATGTTTTGGTCTGCTCCAGGAGTCGAGAGGATCACGAGAAGAACTTAAGGATTGCATTGCAGACATTGAGGAGCATCAGCTGTTTGCCAAATTCTCAAAATGCGCTTTCTGGCTTGACAGTATGGAATTCTTGGGTCACATTGTTATGAGAGACGGGATGCAGGTTGGTCCGAAGAAGATTGAGGCGGTACAGTATTGACCCAAACCCGTTTCAGTGAGACTGAGATTCGTAGCTTTTTGGGCTTAGCGAGTTATTACCATCGCTTCGTGCAGGATTTCTCTCGTATTGCGGCACCTATGACCGGTTTGACCCAAAAGGGAGTTCCGTTTCTGTGGACTGATGAGTGTGAGCAGGGTTTCTAGCAGTTGAAAACTCGTCTGACGACTGCGCCAGTTCTATCTTTACCTTCAGGCTCAGGCGGATTTATGGTATATTGTGATGCATCTAATGTAGGCTTAAGTTGCTTACTAATGCAGTATGGCAGAGTTATTACTTATGCTTCTCGGCAATTGAAGAAATACGAGTAGAATTACCCTGCCCATCTAGAGAGAGTCAAAGTAGTCTTTGCGCTGAAAATTTAGAGACACTATTTATATTGAGAGTCATGCCAGATCATTACAGACCACAAGAGTCTGAAGTATATATTCCAGCAGCGGGGATTTGAACCTAAGGAAGTGTCGCTAGATAGAGCTAGTGAAAGATTATGATTGTGAGATTCTTTATCACCCGGACAAGGCAAATGTAGTGGCTGATGCATTGATTCGGAGACCTGGGGGTAGCTTGTCATATTTGAGTACAAATCAGAGACGGAAGAATGCGAATTGGCAGATTTTGTGCGACAGTAGCATACAATTCTAGTTTACATCCGTAGGTGGACAGTTTGCTCATGTTCGTGCTTGTCCACTTTTGCTCGATCGTATCAGGGAGGCACAGTTAGTGGATGGCCAATTATCAGAGATTTTAGAGCAGGTTCGACAGGGGAGAAATTCTGAGTTTGTGATCGACCACGAATGAAGTGCTACGGTTTGGGAACCGTTTGTGTGTGCCCGACTTTGATGGGCTGAGGCGCGAGATCTTAGAAGAGGCACATCAGTTTTCTTACAGCGTTCATTCGGGGTCTACAAAAATGTATCACGATTTGCAAGACGTGTACTGGTGGGAAGAGATGTGTTTAACTTCATTTCAAAATGTCTATCTTGTCAGCAAGTCAAGGCCAAGCATTAAAGGTCGGCAGGAGAGTTGCAGCCTTTACACTTTCCAGAATGGAAATAGGAGCAGATCTCCATAGACTTTGTTGTGGGTCTACCTAGGTCCAGTCGAGGGTATGACTCCATTTAGGTGATTGTGGATCGATTGACGAAGGCAGCTCACTTCCTTCCGATGAAGACTACTTTCGGATATGCTCAATATGCCCAGATTTACATTGATGAGATTGTGTGATTACACCGTATTCCAACCTGTATTGTTTTTTATAGGGGCACGCAGTTTACCATTCGTCTCTGGCACAAGCTTCAGGATGCTTTAGACACTCGCTTGAGCTTTAATATTGCATTCCACCCACAGACCGATGGTCTTTTAGAGTGCACGATACAGACTTTTGAATATGTGCTCCGAGCTTGTACTCTAGATTTAGGTGGCAGTTGGGATCGTCACTTGCCCTTGATTGAGTTCTCCTACAATATTAGCTTTTAGGAGACAATTCAGATGGCACCTTTCGAGGCGTTATATGGAGGAAGTGTCAGTCACCATTTTATTGGACCAAGCTTAACTAGAGCAGCCTCCTAGGGTCACAGTTGGTTCAGGAGACTACTGAGAAGATCCAGATGATCCAGGATAGGCTGAGAGCAGCCAAGAGCAGACAGAAGTCATATACTGATCGCCGTAGACTTGAATTCGTTGTGGATGATGATTGAATGATTCTCGGTGTGTAAGTAGAAAATGTATAGAAATCACAAACAAAGAAATTTTTGACCGCAATCAATAACGGTGTCGTATGTAGAGCGTTAGCGAGTGCGGATCATACACAGGGAAAGTGAGATTTGCTTGTAATTGAATTAGATGAGTCGAAAATTAAAAAGAAAGAAAAGAAAAGACAATTCAATTCAAGGTTTAAAAGTGAATTTCAAGAATTAGCAAAATCTAGATCTAATAACAAGAAAACATTAAAATCAAGAATCAAGAATTGATGATATCCAATCTAATAATCAAGAATCGAATTGAGGCTCGTAGGAATCGATCGAATCTATAGACGTGATGAAAACTATTGATTACATATTCTTATCCATCGATGATTTGATACTAGATCGATGATGATCAACGAGAATTAGGGATTTCTTGCAGAAACTAAGGTTTCATCATCTATCCCTTGTCCTTTCGTTGATTTCATTCACATTCTAGCCTCTAGTAAATTCAAGAATCGATCGTGGATCACTAATTAAGAGCGAACACAATCAAGAAAGTATCGCTCGAAACTAGGTTGTCGATTCTTCAATTTACTAAAGTTTACAAAACTCTTAGGACTTAAGAATCGTTTCAAGATTTGTAATATCATCATCTATTGATTCTCTCGACTCCTTCACGAGCAGAGTTTTACTCAAATATCATAACAAGAAACACAATCAAGAATTGAGATCGAATCATGATGCAAGAATGTAAAGAAAGCAAGATTAAAGAATTTCACCTTTTATTTATCAACAATTTTGTTACAATTCTCTCAAAATCTACAATGAGGAAAGAACTCGATCGTCGATTTGGCTTCGCTCGTCTTTGTGAGTCGCGGATCGTTTTGGATCACTTGCTCGGATGAAGATCGGCTTCGCTCCTAAAAGGTTGAAGGCTTCTTGCTTGAATTGTACTCGGGGATCTTGAATTTAGCTTTGGATTTGATTGGATTAGGGTTATAAGTTGTGTCACTTAACTTGTATTAGGAATTGGAGAAGGGACTAATGAACAACCCCTGAACCTAGATCTAGGTTTCCTTTTTATAGCCATCTTAATCTTAGATCTAGAATTCAAATTTCAAATTTCCCTCCAAAAGTTTGTTAGAGAGAGGCTTCTAGAAGAAGTTAGTTGGAGGGAATATTCTAGAGCTAGGTTGTTAGGCCGAGCCTTCTGGATGAAGCCACGTGTAATTCTGGAGTCTTCTGGAAGCTAAAGCCATTATGGGAAGCACGCGGAGGTATTCTGAGGCGATGAAGTCATTAAGAAGCCGCGGATCCACGGCGCTAATGGACTTTGGCCATGGATCCGCGGCGCTTTAGAGCCCTCTGTGAATGGAAATTTCTGTGCTGTTTGTTGTTGGCTTTTTAGAACATTTCTGATGTATGGAATTTCATAATTCTTCCTTGATCACCGCCAGATCTCAAGTCTTGGACTTGGTGTATTTTTAACAGCACTTTTGACAATTTCAGCTCTTCTCCTGAAATTTCCTGCACAGATTCTCGAGACAAGTGTTGCGCTACACAAAGATTATGCGATGCAATGATAAACACTCAATTTCCCTCAGAAATGTTGGTTTTAATATATAACACAAGTAATTTGGTATTTTACGGCTGTTTTGCTAATATGTGCTATATTAATACCGAACACCTCTAGATGAGTGCAAATGGTAGGGAAATTGACGTGTTAAAAATGCAATATTTTTGACTGATCAAATTCCCCCAAACTTATTTTCGGTCGTCTCGAGCGAACTGTTTTATTAAAAAGAGAAGGAGAAAATAGAGAAAAAGAAAAACTAACTAGCACACTTTCATAGGCAACACGATTGCACTGAGCACGTGCAACAAACCTTTAAACCTCTAGGTGTCCCTAGTAGGAGGAGTGTTGTCTCCTGAGGGTTTTTAGCGGATTGCACCCACAAAATCCAATAATAAAAGGAAGACCGTGAAACTTACATTTAAAGATAAGAATTGTAAAAGAAATACTTTGAAAATTAGGGTTTCCAACTATACTTGCTTTTCGGTTGTCATGAGTCCTATCTTAATAGTCATGAAAAAATATTAGAAATCACATCATCCCTCAATAAAACATCGTCTTTATTCTTCATTCCTATCTTTCTTCCAAACATCAATCATATAACCCTACGTGTGTGTAAAAGACATCCTTATACCCGGAGAATTCAATTCAAGCTATCATACTCTTGTCCATCTGCCTCAGTACTTTTTAATTAATGAATATTTAGATGAATTTGCTCACACACTTTCATGTGACCGTTGATACTTCTTGAGGTACTAACCGACCGATTACTCATGTGCTTGCTTATTAGGTGTATTTTTCTCGTCTTGCACCACCTAAGACTTAGCAGTGACTCCCAGACCAGTTGGTCTAAGGCATTAGGTGAAGAGGCACCCTCGCTATATTTTTTTATTGCTGCCTTGACGATAACAAAACCAGTGTTCATTTTTCTTCACCATTTTATATTTTATTCATCATTTTTTTTATTTCCTTCATACTTTGGCTTTTAGACAAGAGCATTTCAAGGTATCCTCTACTATCCCGAGTTTCAAGACGTGTGTAAGTGCGAATAGCAGGGTATCAACGTTCAAAATGTTTGGCTTCCAGAATATGAACTATTTTTCAGACTTATTTTTATCCTCAGATTAGTGACTTCTTTCATCTTACTAACCCTTGGGACAACGGCTCATAACTACTTATTACTAGTTCGTATAAGAAAACTTCTAATTTTCTTGGTTTTCTTAAATTTTTCCAATTTTTTGGATGTAATTTTTCACTATCTAATCTTTTATTATCTTATTTGTGTACAAAAATATTTTTTTTTTGAAATTTTTGAAATTTTTATAGGTTTTAAAAGATGTTTTGTGCTTATGCAAAGTGATATGCAAATGATGCGAAAATAAGCACAAACCTCCCCCAAACTTGTTTTCAACAGTGTCCTCATTGTTGCTTTCTGCTAGATATCAAAATACCTGTAAGCTTGGGAGGAAATTTATTAATGGGGGCAAAATATTTAAGTGAAAATTCTCCCCAAACTTATTTTTGGCTCATCATTTTGTATAAAAAAAAAATTCTTTTCAAGAGCCAGATTATACCCCCCTAAACTTGAGTTAAACAATGTTAATCTTTTGAAAATCACAATAGGGGGTCAAGAATTATTGGTCGATGCCAAGCTTTGCAAAGACCGAACGTCAACACCAACCATTCGAAGATTTTATCAATGTAGTGCTCAGGTTGGTGGAAAGCTAGAAAGACGTGGGGAAAAGGTAAGTGGTGGAATAGAATGTGTTTGCATCTCATTTTGGAGAGACGATGCAGTGATTGTGATGGATTACTCGCATCCTTTTTACAATCCAGAAGAAGGAGTGGAGGTTCAATTTCAATTATTGGGAGATGATTCATCTCAACACCCGTGTCATTCAAAAATGCGAGTTCATCGGCGAAGATTTCCTCAAAAGTCCCATTAATACCCAGAAGAATAATGTCATCACAAAACGCGGGATGATCTTCAGACTCCAAAAACGGTTCATAATCTGTGTTAGTTGTTGACCCGGACAACTCGGTGGAAGAGTCTGTATGTGTATGATACATAGTTGGGTCAAACAACAACATATGAAAAGAGTCGAAAAAGAGAGAGAGTTCTTAGATCGGCCTCAGACTCTAGATCGGTATCATGAGGATCATCATATTCGTTGCTGTCGACATCCATTAATTCGACAGAACAGACCTGAGCAGTAGGTTCGGAGGGTACACTTACCAACTTGTAAATGTTCAGCTCAATTGACCTATTCCCGAAGGATAGGGTCATAGAACCATTACGACAGTTGATGATAGCGTTGGAAGTGGCCAAAAAGGGGCAACCTAAAATCACCGGAATTTGATTCCGTGGGTTCGCTACAGGCTGTGTATCAATTACAATAAAGTCTACAGGGAATAAAAATTCCCCGATCTTTATCAACATATCCTCCAGTTCACCCCTAGGTTTGGTGATCGATCGGTCAGCCATCTGAAGAGTGCAAGGAGCTGGTTTCAACTCTCCGATCCCTAACTGCTCGTAAACCAAGAAAGGAAGCAGGTTAACACTTGCGCCAAGGTCGAGTAGAGCACGATTGATGTGTTTTCCCCAATAGAAATGGGAATAGTAGGATAGCCAAAATCCTTACGTTTCATCGGTAATTATTGGGGGAAAGCCGTGTCTACAGTCTTTTCCATGAATATCTTCTTGGGCACTTGAGTCTTCCTCTTTCTAGTGCACAAGTATTTAAGAACTTTCGCATAAGCGGGGACTTGTTGTATTGCATCTAGAAGAGGGATGTTGATGTTAACCTGTTTAAACAATTCTGTGATCTTCTCCATTTATGGACTCAGTATGTTTCCCCTTAACCGATTCGGGTAAGGAGCTTGAACAATAAGGTCAGGGTCCAACATTGGAAAAGGTCGTATGGGTGGGAAAGATCTAAGAATAGGAGTGGGGATCATTTTCGGTGTGGGCTGAGGTGTCGAGCCTTGGGAAAAACGGAGAATAGGCTCGGAAGAAGGTGGTGGGGTAGAAGAACCGGGGTCAGAATTAGAACTAGAAGTGGAAGGAAAGGTCTCAGCCGGGGTATCATTGATAGATTTTTCAGTGTCATCAATCTCTTCCCCAACGTGATTGTCAAGCACTCTTCCAGATTTCAACTTGGTGATTGCACTCACATGATGTGAATAGCCAGGATTGGGTAAAGGTTGAGCTGGAAGTTTCCCTTTCTCTCTTGCACTCATTTCAGCTTTTAATCGTGCAATTTCTTCTTCCATCGATTTAATAGTCTCGCTTTGGGACGCGGAGTTTTTCTCTATTTTATCGACGGAAGACTTTATTGTCCAAAGCAAGTTCATGAATGAAGAGGATTCATCAGTACCGGTCAACTGCAAAGGATTAGACGGTGCAGGTGTGTTGACCGGATTTTGAAAGTTTTGTGATTGGTAGGGGTGCTGACTCAATTGAAGTGGTTGCTGTTGTGGTGGAGGAGCCCTTTGGAAATTGTTTTGGGTTAGAACCGTGTTTTGATTTTGTTGTTGGTTCCAAGCAAAGTTAGGGTGATTCTTCCAACCCTGATTATATGTGGAAGAAAATGGATCGTTCCGAGGTTTTTGTTAGAAAGAAGAATTGATATGCTCATGACCTTGAAACGAAGAATTCAATGGACATTCTTCCATGAGATGTGATGGATCAGAAAAGCATCTACATACAGTTTTGGAGAGTGACATTTGATTTAGGGCGGCGGCTAAAAATTTATTTTCTATAGTCTCGAGTTTCTTTTGCATAGCTGAAATGTCAGCTCTAACTCCTATGGAAACTTCCGATTGGTTATTGCCACCCCTAGACGATTGACTTACACCCTCCCACTGTAAAGATTTTTCAGCGAAATTTTCTAGGAATTTCCAAGCTTCACCATCGTCTTTGGTCATGAAAGTGCCTTCACACATCGACTCAAGGGTCTGTTTTATGTTAGGATTAATGCCCTCATATATGATTCGGCACAGATCCCATCTGGGGATTCCGTGATGTGGACATTGAACTAACAGATCCTTAAAGCGTTCAAGACATTTCGAGAATGTTTCATTTGGAAGCTGGGTGAATTGATTGATTTCGCTACGGACTCGAGCTGTTTTATGATTGGGGTAGAATTTCTTAAGGAATGCTTTTACGAATTCTCCCCAGTTCGAAATGGAATTTGCGGTTGTATTATACAGCCACTTCTCGGCTATATCGCACAAAGTAAATGGGAGAAGACGGAGACGCATAGCATCCACAAAAAGCTGTGAAGTACCCATCATTGCGCATACATTTTCAAATTTGGTGATAAAGACATATGCGACTTCAGACTCGAGACCGTGATATTTCGGTAGAAGGTTGATGTATTGGGGTTTTATTTCAAAATTGTCCCCGTTGGCTGGTGGAATGGAGAGACAGGCCGAAAGAGGACCTCGCATAGGATAGCACCTCTCTTGGAGAGAGATGCGGGGTGGATTCTGCGCACCTGTGGACGGCGGCAGAGTAGTGGTAAAGAAGTTCGATGGAGAAGCATCCATCGAAGTGGGTGCGGTGGTGGGTAAAGAAGAAGTAAATGTAGAAATACCGACTTCGTAGTCGATCGGAGGAACGCGAACTAAACGGGCACTAGAATCCCGTGTCCAGCCTATCTTGCACTAAAGGGTTTAGCACAAGTGGCAGCGTTAAAATAAATAGAGAAAATGATGTGATTGGTGTTTGTTTTGAAAAATATACGGATTTAAAAAAAATGATGCAAATCACAACAAGCAAAACCCTAAGTCTAGTGGTCACCTAGGTCAAGGCTCTAGACCGCTCCTAACTGCCAAAAGACAAGTCGCAGGATCAATCCTCCACTGCCTCTTTGTCTCTCCTGTGGCCAGGTAAGTGGGAGGTTCTCCACTACGTAAGTAGTGGGCCTAATTAAGTAACCACTTGCTTTAGACACACTTGCTTAGACACCACAAAAGAAACGCGGATAAGCAATAGATTACCCATGGCCTTCTTCTGTCCTAGGTGAGCACGACGGTCCTTAGAGTCATGTCTAGATCTTTTTAAGTTAATGAGGGTAATGCGGATGCAAGTTTATGATTTTCGGGGCTTAGGAAGGGTAATGAACTCCCCACCTAATCTGAATTTGGTCTTTGCCCCTTAATTTCCTTATTAAAAATGCAAACAACCAAGATCAAACATGCACAATTTTTTTTATTTTTGCGGCGCTGCGAATTTTTGCAAAGAAACCTGCAGAAAATTGTTATTGGAGCAGATTGAGATAGAGATAAGAAAGTCAAGAAGTCACCTGAGAATTTTACTACACTGTAGCCTCTGACACGCGGCGGATCCGCCGTGGATGCTCCTTAATGCCGCGGAAACGAGGTCGTCTTGTGCGATCTCAGTACAAAATTCTCAGGAACTGTTTTTGTTCACCTCCTTAGCTCTCTGGAATGTTCAAAATATTTTTCCTCAAGCTCCATAGATTCCATATTTCCTCGCAACAAATCACACGAATCGTTTAGTGTTTGCGCGATTTTTGATCAAAAACATTCTGATGGAATAAATTTTTCAACTCAAATTTCAAAAACGAACAAATTAGCACACGATCCTCGGTAACGGCGCCATTTGATTGAATGAATCTCGGTGTGTAGGTAGAAAATGTATAGAAATCACAACCAAAGAAATTTTTGACCGCAATCAATAACGGTGTCGTATGTAGCGCGTTAGCGAGTGCAGATCGTCCACAGGAAAAATGAGATTTGCTTGTAATTGAATTAGATGAGTCGAAAATTAAAAAGAAAGAAAAGAAAAGATAATTCAATTTAAGATTTAAAAGTGAATTTCAAGAATTAGCAAAATCTAGATCTAATAACAAGAAAACATTAAAATCAAGAATCAAGAATTGATGATATCCAATCCAATAATCAAGAATCGAAGTGAGGCTCGTAGGAATCGATCGAATCTATAGACGTGATGAAAACTATTGATTACGTATTCTTATCCATCGATGATTTGATACTAGATCGATGATAATCAACGAGAATTAGGGATTTCTTGCGGAAACTAAGGTTTCATCATCTATCCCTTGTCCTTTCGTTGATTTCATTCACATTCTAATCTCTAGTAAATTCAAGAATCGATCGTGGATCACTAATTAAGAGCGAACACAATCAAGAAAGCATCGCTCGAAACTAGGTTGTCGATTCTTCAATTTACTAAAGTTTACAAAACTCTTATGACTTAAGAATCGTTTCAAGATTTGTAACATCATCATCTATTGATTCTCTCGACTTCTTCACGAGAGGAGTTTTACTCAAACATCATAACAAGAAACACAATCAAGAATTGAGATCGAATCATGATGCAAGAATGTAAAGAAAGCAAGATTAAAGAATTTCACCTTTTATTTATCAACAATTTTGTTACAATTCTCTCAAAATCTACAATGAGGAAAGAACTCGATCGTCGATTTGGCTTCGCTCGTCTTCGTGAGTCGCGGATCGTCTTGGATCACTTGCTCGGATGAAGATCGGCTTCGCTCCTAAAAGGTTGAAGGCTTCTTGCTTGAATTGTACTCGGGGATCTTGAATTTGGCTTTGGATTTGATTGGATTAGGGTTACAAGTTGTGTCACTCAACTTGTATTAGGAATTGGAGAAGGGACTAATGAACAACCCCTGAACCTAGATCTAGGTTTCCTTTTTATATCCATCTTAACCTTAGATCTAGAATTCAAATTTCAAATTTCCCTCCAAAAGTTTGTTAGAGAGAGGCTTCTAGAAGAAGTTAGTTGGAGGGAATATTCTAGAGCTAGGTTGTCAGGCTGAGCCTTCTGGATGAAGCCACGTGTAATTCTGGAGTCTTCTGAAAGCTAAAGCCGTTATGGGAAGCACGTGGAGGAATTATGAGGCGATGAAGTCATTAAGAAGCCGCGGATCCGCGGCGGGAATGGGCTTTGGCCGCGGATCCGCGGCGCTTTAGAGCCCTCTGTGAAAGGAAATTTCTGTGCTGCTTGTTGTTGGCTTTTTAGAACATTTCTGATGTATGGAATTTCATAATTCTTCCTTGATCACTGCCAGATCTCAAGTCTTGGACTTGGCGTATTTTTAACAGCACTTTTGACAATTTTAGCTCTTCTCCTAAAATTTCCTGCACAGATTCTCGAGACAAGTGTTGCGCTACACAAAGATTATACGATGCAATGATAAACGCTCAATTTCCCTCAGAAATGTCGGTTTTAATATATAACACAAGTAATTTGGTATTTTACGGCTGTTTTGCTAATATGTGTTATATTAATACCGAACACGTCTAGATGAGTGCAAATGATTGGGAAATTGACGTGTTAAAAAAGCAATATTTTCGACTGATCAGATGACCATGTATTTCTCCGTGTTTCTCCGATGAAGAGTGTGATGCGATTTGGGAAAAAAGAAAAGCTCAGTCTCAGATATGTTGAACCCTATAAGATTCTTGAAAGGGTGGGTATTGTAGCGTATCGTTTAGCACTTCTTCCCAGTTTTCCAGTTGTGCATCTTGTGTTCCATGTGCCCATGCTCCACAAGTACCTTCATGATCCTTATCATGCTATTCAACATCAAACTATACAGTTAGAGAGTGATTATCATACACTAAGAAGCCGGTAGCCATTCTCGACCGGCAGGTGAAAAAGCTATGATTTAGGGTACTTCCTTCTGTAAAGGTTCTCGGCATGGACCAAATAGCGAAGAGGTCACCTAGGAAGCCGAGAATGAGATGCAGAAGAAATTTCTGCATATCTTTGAAGGCATGCATAGTTAGATTTTAAATTCGGGGAACGAATTTCCTTAAGGGGGGATATTGTAACGTTTTAGAAATTTTTAAATGATATTTTAATTTTTAAATAATCATAAAAGACTTTTTATGGTATTTAAGTGTATTGGTAATTAATTGTAGATGATATTTATTTGTAAAGAGGTTTTTAATGGTGAAAAGTTTTAATTATTAGGGGTTTATGTGGATATGGTGAGCTTATGTACGTGTTAAGGTTAAGATTAACCCTCACACAACCTACCATCAGAAGCCCCATGAGCCTACACATTCTCCTTACTCTACACATACCACATCTTTCCTTCACACACCTCCTCTTTCCATCAAAACACAACACTCATTTTTTATTTTTCATTATCAAACTGAACAAAACATTCCTCCAACACTTTTACACTAAAATCAAATAGCTCTTCACTATTTCACAAGAAAAAAATTAAAGTTCTGTTGGGGTCAAAAATTACACCCCGTTTGACCAAGTCAAAACCAAGGTCAACCACAACTCAAGTGGCCCCAAGCCCAAACCCAAGTCAAGACCAAGCATGGAAGGGGCCGGCTCCATACCAAAAAGGAGGCAATAAATTGGTCTAAATGTAATTTTTAGAAATAAATGTATGTAAAATAATCAAAAAGCCAAAATTTTGTAAACCTCATGGCTTATGTGCAAAAAGAGATAAGCATATAAGGCATGGGGTGGCATAAGTGTCATTTAGTAAAGCCCAAGGGGCTATATGTAAATTTGTAAGCCTATAAAAAGCAACATGATAATAAAATAAGAAAAAGAACAATTCGTTCTCTCAAATTCTAGGCTTTGTGCCTCCTTCCCCTTCCTCAAGGTTCTAAAACCTCCTCCGCCCCTTTTGAATTAAATCAAGAGTTTAACCCTTCCTTTTTCAAAAATAAATAGTTCTTCACCATAAAACCATTGAAGGGGAGATCGGATCTGCCATCAAATTCCTAGAAGGGGAGATTTTAAGTCTCACCTCTCATTTTCCCCCAAGATCCAGCTAATATAGAGAAAGAAGAAGGATACCCATCTCCAAAAACCCCATTCCAGGAGGATCCGAGGCTCAAAAGAAGATCCAAAGATTTCTCGGAGTTTAACTCCATTCAAGATCTGTTGGAGTTTAACTCCATAAATCACCCTCTTTTTTTGGAGTTTAACTCCAAATCTATACGTAATCCATATTGGGAGTTCAACTCCTAATCCCCCTTGGGAGTTCAACTCCTAACCCAAGGGCTAAGTCCCTTTCCATGCTGGTGTTTCCATAGTCGCGTGCCGCGCACGTGACCCGCGGGCACATACCGCACACGTGACCCGTGGGCACCCAGCGGATTCGTGCAGGGCATGTGACCCACGGGTGCTAAGCGCCTACGTATGCCTCACGCAACCCGCGGGCACTCAGCGCCCACGCGGACGCGTGCAGGGCATGTGACCCACGGGCGCTAAGCGCCCACGTGCGCCTCACACGACCCACGGAGCTCAGTGCACGTGACCCGCGGGGGCCCAACGCCCACGCGCCTAGCATGTGACCCGCGGACACTAAGCACCAATGCACCACGCACGTGACCCGCGGGGGCCAAGTGCCCACGCGCCAGGCACGTAACCCAAGGGCGCCCAGCACCCACGTGCCATGCGCGCGTCTTTAAGACGCTCCTCACCCCTCATTTTTCATGCACTCCACACCAGAAACACGTCCCCCGTTAGGAAAATTTTTCTAACGGGGTGCTGCCCTGCACCCCGCAAGGGGGCTGCTAGCCTCCTTGACCCCCGACCAGCTATCTGGGTAGCGGGACCCCCGTAAAATTCTGCAAAGCCCTCGATATATCTGAAACCCTTTCAAAATATACGTACACTGCACATCGAGTTCGCATGACCAGTTTGACCAGTCAATCGGAGGTTCACTCGCTCCAAATGCGAGGGGTAATTAACGGCAGTTTAGTCCACAGCTGCCGGAGATTCGGATCCCCACAAACTATAAACCCCCGCCTACCCTAGGCAGGGGGAATCTGTAGTATGCCTGACAAGTGCGCGTGTATTCCCATCTCAATGGGATGACGAAAAACACCCTACAGATTCTGGCATGCCCGGTGGGAACGATCTCTCTTCCCATATTTCAGGTTAAACATCCATGCGAATTCAATCAACATATACATTGATTGCCTATACTGAAATCATGCTGCTATTTGCAGGTTAATGACTTTCTACTGCAATCTTTGGACGCAGCAAAATTATCTCCAAGGATAAGCACAGCCCTCAACACGGCTCCCATCTCCTACACGATGAAGATAGACGCCAGGACGGTCCTCCCGGCCAGTCTCGGGCAACAATGGGAGGAGCCGTCGCTACCATTTTGGCTTTATTATAGCTCTATTATGTTCATGTCAGCTAACGCCATCCCAGCTCCTCAAGCTCCGATAATAGACAAACCGGCCTCAAAAGGCCGGAGGCCAAATGTGGTGATCTCGAGGGCACCGCTACCCAAACGCAAGTCGATGTTTGAACGAATTTCCTCGGCCCCAGCTGGGGGAAAGACCATCAACACCAACAAAGCAACAAGGCGTCTTGAGCAAGATCCGGCAATGCCCTTGACAACCGCTCGATCGGGTGCCTTTTCTAAGCTCCCCGCCAATTGACTCATAATGGCTTTCTAGTTAACGGATGCCCTCTAAGCCCTCAAAATCGAGAAGCTAAGATAGAAAATGCTCAAATACAGAGCCAACAAAAGGGCCAGGGCTCCTTCTCGGCTGAACTTCATGAGGTTCAAAGAACAGGGTTACCATGCAAAAGATAAAGAGACGGCTGGATATGTGGTCCACACTGTCTACATGGTGGGCACGCGCAGCAAGAGCAAGGATGGGGCCTCTACATTTCATATCCAATCTGGTGTGAATGTGGCTGCCACTTCCCACGAACAACATCCTCTCGGAAATAATGAAAACCCTTCTAGTGAGGCTGATAAGCAGAGAGATCCCTCGGTTCATGAGGAGTCAGGCTCGGAAAGCGAAGAGGAGCCAATCTTCCGTCCCAAGAACGCAGGGCAGCAACTTCTCCAAGAGCTCCGAAAATAGCTCAGAAGTAAAGACAAGGAGATGGCTAAGCTCTACTCAAAGATTGACGACTTGACAAACGTCGTCTTACGGCTCATAGCCCAAGTTGTCTCTCATCCGCCTAATCAAGCGCAGAGCTCTGCTCATGAACCGAGAAACGGTGTCCCGAGGCAGCCAACACCTGTTCCCTCAAATCCAAAGGTGGGAGGACCGCATGAAAGTCAGTCGCATCCTATCTCGGGAAATTTCTTGGCTACCAATGACGGTAGCCCACTAACTCAAGATCAAATCATGGATTTGGTTGCCAACAAAGTCAAAACATTGGTAGCCAAAGCCGAAGCGCAAAAAGATATCAACAGTAGTGGGAGACGATATCCTTCTCAGTACGATCTGGTAGAATTTCCTAGATCCCCAAATTCGGAAGGTTTGATGGGATGGGAAATATGAATCAGCACATCGCCCATTTTAAAGCCTCATGTGGGAATACTGGGGGAAATGATGCGCTTCTCCTCTACCAGTTCGTTAATAGCCCGACCGATGTCTCTTTCGATTGGGATGCGAGCATACCAGATGGCTCCGTTACTATTTTTGTCCAAATGGAATCTTTGTTCCGACAAAGGTTCATGAGTGTCAGCGATAAGATCACTATTGCCGACCTCGTAAGGACCAAGCCAAAGAACAACGAAAGCAGCATGGATTTTATAACCCGATGGCGCAATCCTTCCATCAAATGTGAACCGCCGATAGAGCAGGTCCAATCTGTCAACCTCCTCGTCGGAAATATCAACAATTGGATGGCCCCATTTCTATGCACCACGGGTCTCAAAACATTTCAAGAGTAGACCAGGAAGGTCCAGATATTGGAGCGCTCAGGACAGGAGTCTTCCTCTGATTCCCAAAATAACAATAGGTCCTGGAGAAACCGAAAGGACGATAATCGCAAATGCGGAAATTCCGACGATACTGAATCTTTTAACACTTTGGCTAACCGAAATAAGCAAGGGATGAGCGGGCCTAATGCCAACCGGCCTCGAAAGCCAGTGTTCGAAGAGGGAGGAGAATCTCCACTGAAAGAGAAGCTGGATAAAGTCTATTCTTTCAGAAGGGACAAAGTCTGTAAAATATTCAAGGATGCCCTAAGAAACGGTCTATAATTTCCAGAATCAAAAAGACCGCAAGAAGCGAATATGACCGATGACCCCAAATATTGTCCTTATCACAGAGTGATAAGTCATGCTAATGAGGACTGCTTCGTCTTCAAAAATTGGGTCGAAAAGCAATACAAGGCAGGAGAGATAGAACTGTCTAAAGGCGTGTTAACAAACAGTCAAGCTGCGACCGCCAATTTCATATAAACGGAGACCGAAGTCCTTCGTGAAACTGATTCTCTCAGACATCTGCCTTTCTATAAAAATAGCTAACCACCACATCGTTAAACTGGGAACGATTGACCACCACGTCGTTAAACTGGGAACAGTCGACCTCTAAGTCGTTAAACCGGGGATGTAAAAATGTGTAGATAATAAAAATAAATATAAAAAAAGCTGAAATGATAGGGCAACTCGCAATAAAAATCAGCGAGTAAAACAAAAATGAAAATAAACAGCCGAAATAATGGGGCAACCGCGAATAAATAGCCGAAATGATAAGGCAATCGTGACCTTCATGATAAGAAAAGCTGAAATGATAGAGTAATCACGGTAAAAAAAACTCCAAATGGAGAATGATGAGTCGCTCCTAATACCATATTCCAGTGCAGCGATGCAGACGCCCACCAAAATTCAAATCCCAAATGGCGAATGATGAGTCACTCCTGATACAATATTCCAGTGTAGCGATGCATATGCCAACTAAAATTTCAAATCCCCAGATGTCCCAAAGGTGAATTATGTGTCACTCCTGGTACCATATTCCAGTGTAGCGATGCAGACGCCAACCAAAATCCAATTTCCCAAAATTCTCCCAGCCCTACGGGTGGTCCCCAAATTGACTATTGTATACAATCCACGAGCTCAAATAATTCTCATCATATCCATACCCCACCGTAATCACCAGTCCAGCGGCTGGTCTCCGCCCTTGGAATTATGCTCCATTTGAGAAGACCCACTCATGTGTCCTCATGATACATGAGGAGAACGGAACTTACAAGATCCTCTCAACTCGTAAGAAAACACCTTCGTGGGATCCTTACAACTCACATAGGAAAAACACACTTGGGGGTTGTTCCGTGATTAAAAATCAGGAATTGCCTCAATGAGGTATCACGTGCTCACACGTGACCAGGGGTCACATGTTGACACGTGATCTATTTACAGAATTAAAATTCTAAGCAAGCAGAAGTAAAAACAAGTGGCTGAAGAAAGACCCCAAAGGGGCGCCACGTGCTTACACGTGACGTGCTGACACGTGATGGTCTTTAGCCCAGTAGAAATACAGAATTAAATTCTGAATAAGGAGGGGTCACATGCTGACACGTGATAGGCTTTGAAAGCCTTTTAAATTAATAGAATTAAATTCTAATTAAGGGAAATCGAAGACCCTAACTGGGAAAGTATTTCTCTAAATCTTTCCAAACAAAAAAGGATTATGGGGGATCGTTGGATTAAAAATCCAAGGGTGATTAAAAATCACCAATTTATGGAAAGATTTTAGACAAGGAAAGATTTCCCTAAATTTCACCAAAAATAACAAACAAAATATCTTTTGGATTAAAAATCCAATGGTGAATAAAATTCATTGAGAGATCTAAAAGATCATATTAGTTATGAAAAACAAACAAAATCTTTCAATGAGAGATTTACTAAACAAATTGATTCTTTTCCTTCTCCTATAAATAGGAGCCAAGAGGAGAAGAAAGAGAGAGAATTTTGGGGGAGATAGAATTCTGGGGTCTTGAAATAGCAGAGAGAAAAGAAAGGAGAATTTAATTTTCAAGAAAAGAAACGCTAGGTGAGAAAGGGGAAAAGGATAAAAGTTTCAAAGAGAATTTAATTCTCAATCTAAGAGTTTAACTCTTCTATAAAAGAACTTAGTTCTTCCTCTGGTTGAATATCTGCAGAAGCAAATCTCCCCATAGGTTGAGAATTTAATTCTCATCGGGTTGAGATTCTGCCATGCAGATCCAAGACTTAGAGGGAGAATTGAGTTTAGAGAATTTAATTCTCCCAAATTCATAGGAATTTAATTCCTCCAAGATAAAACTAGGGTTTAACCCTGTATGAGAATTTAATTCTCTTGAAGTTATAGGAATTTAATTTCTCCAAGACAGAACTAAGGTTTAACTCTATATAAGAATTTAATTCTTCCACATGCATAGGAATTTAATTCCTCTAAAACATAATTAGGGTTTAATCCTACAGAGAATTTAATTCTTAAAAATAAAAGAGACTTGAAAGATCTCCATCCACGTAAAGAACATTGGTCATGTGATGACACGTGATCCCAATCCGTAGTGATCAGAAAGAAAGAATAAAGCTAGGTCACGTGCCCCCATGTGACCCTAAACAGATCCCCTAAAAATGAGAAGGAAAAAGCTTTGAGGCAATGCCTCACGTGCCCCCGCGTGACCCTCATAATATAGGGAACAAAACAAAGGCAATATTGGCTTTGGGCGCTCTCACGTGTTACCACGTGACCCCTAATAAATGATTTAATAATCAATGCACAAATATCCATCACGTGTCAACACGTGATGGCCAGAAGATTAAAAGTGTTTAAACACTTATTTGCAGAATAAAGTAAAGGAGATCTGGCCCCACTTTTGGGTGCCCTCACGTGCCCCCACGTGACCTTTTCCTCTCTAGTGTTTAATACTAATTTGAGCATTTTATTTATAGTGTTTAACATTGTTGTCCTCTAGTGTTTAACACAATTTTTAAGCAAACACCTCTCCTTTAACTAAAGCTCAAAGTTGAGTAAAACTCAGAGCCACAATGCTTAATGCTCAGTCAAAGACAAAAATTTTATCAAAGCCCTCAAACTCTTGTTTAAGCAGTACTGAATGATGATTGGCCGAACTCAGACCAATGTCTAATGGTCCAATAAAAGGCCAATATTTCAAACCTAATTGGACTTAGCCCAAGTTGGCCATAAGTCCTCAATTCAGACTTAACTGAGCCAATGTGCTCATAATATAATTAATTGATCTTAGTTCCAAATTGGACTACAGATCACTTAATCCACTTTGGTTCGAGGGTACATCTCTTCACTCCTCTGATATTTGTCGCTGTAATCCTTCAACGTCTTCAGAGAGGTGACGGGTCCCGACAACCACCAATTTCATTGGACTGTGGGGTCCTTAAGCCCATGGACTATGATGTCCTTAACCTCGACCGTGATGTCTTTAAACTAACATTGGACTGTGGGGTCCTTAAGCCCATGGACTATGATGTCCTTAACCTCGACCGTGATGTCTTTAAACTAACATTGAATTGTGGGGTTCTTAAGCCCGTGGACTATGATGTCCTTAACCTCGACCGCGATGTCTTTAAACTAACAATCGACCGTGATGTCTTTAAACTAATATTGGAATGTGGGGTCCTTAAACCCATGGACTGTGATGTCCTTAACCCCGACCGCGATGTCTTTAAACTAACAATCGACAGTGATGTCTTTAAACTAACATTGGACTGTGGGGTCCTTAAGCCCATGGACTATGATGTCCTTAACCTCGACCGTGATGTCTTTAAACTAACATTGGACTGTGGGGTCCTTAAGCCCATGGACTATGATGTCCTTAACCTCGACCGCGATGTTTTTAAACTAACAATCGACCGCAATGTCACTAAACTAAACAATAGAGCCCAATTGCTCTCTTATTAGATCTAAATGATCCCGTTAAGTTGATCTTAGTTTAAAATGAGACTAGCATATCCTTAACAAACGTTTAAGTTGATCTTAGTCTCAAATGAGGCTAACGTATCCTTAAACCCAACCCCCAAACCCAAATCTAAGAAAGATACGGATTTAGACTAGTCCACGCCCTACGGACGACAACATAAAATAATCTCCGTATACAATCCACGGGCAACCAAACACAAAACAAACACCCACAACGCGAAGTGACCATATGGAGAAGGAGAAAGTTGTTACCGCGATGCGGTAGCGTAATTAACTGCAGGGGCTTGCGCCTATAGGGAAGAGCGTCCCCATAATCAAAAACCCCTCAAACGAGGGGGAATCTGACGAAGTTTGCTACATCGACCGCATCCGTTTAAACCTTCGATACATGGTGCCATAAATCAACTTGGCATCTTCGGAGAAGTGGACAGATAGCACCAATTAGCATCTGCCCTGAAATTCAGGCAAGACGTTCACCGCGTCTCTTGCCGCGTCTTTCGGAGGGGAACAAATTCTGGCACGCCCGGTGGGACCTTTTCCTCTTTCCACTCCACACTTCGTGTGTCGTGTTCGCGAACGAATTGCGGTTTGCTAATGGTTGCCCTTGGGTTCGAGATACTAAGATTTGGCGTTTTGCTTGGTGCAGAAAGCGAAGGATCAATGGCGTCCACCTGCGCGAAGTATTCCAACTGCAATTGCAACTCACGCTCCACCTCATCTGGAAGCATAGCTTACGGACCGCAAGCGGCCTCCCTGTTCACAATGCCGGTGGAGCAGGTGACCCAGGCCACCACTGGTTTGTTCTTCGGGACCATACTCCCGCCAACGAGCTTCAGCGCTCCTGTACCAACATAAGAAGCTCCCAAGAAGTCGGTCTTTGATCGGCTTACAACTACGGCGGCCCCTCTCAAAGGGTCGTCCAGATCCAGCGCCTCGGTCTTCGCCAGATTGGGCTAAGTTCCTGTGGGCCCATGATGAAGCCTGCAATTCAAGGAAAGGCTATTTCAAAAAGGATAGCCATCTATACTCCCGAAGTCGTCAAAACGGCTTCTCCTGCCAAAGGATCGGTCTTCACAAGACTGACTGTTCCGGCTCCTATCCCTGCTCAAAAGTTTGTCTTTGACAGATTAGATACTGCAACTCAACGGACATCGGTCTTCAAGAGGCTGGTACCAGCAGCGCCTCGCCAAAATAAGGGCATGATGAAGTCACCCCTCAAGCTGAAACAATCCCAGCAGCTCGACACGCTCGACGTCGCCACTGGCGCCGAGTAAGGGAAGCGGGGGCACCTCCCTTTCTGGGCTAACTCCGCCAGCCCTAATGGTAGAAGTCAATGCTGCTGTTCCAACCGGAAATAGCTTCGAACTGCTGAACAAGGTACGCAGAAACTCTCCTACCGCCATACTGAAAAGATCTCCTCTACCGGTGAAGAATGTTACAGAAACAAAGCTCGAGCAGCCCCCTCAGCGGCTGTCCTCCAAAGTTTACAAAGTCTGGCGACGGGTCCAGGACTCACTGATTGATCAAGACTATCCCCGCCGACAAAAGAAGCTGAAGGTTCAACAGGAAGAGAACCGTCCTGTCAAGCCACAAAGGACTACAACCACCTGGGTGCCCGATGTAACGGCCCCCACAACGTCAACCACTCAAAAGATAAGGAGGCCGGAGAAAGCCCCTATGACTACGGCAGATCATAAAGACACTGAGCCCAAACGCCCCAAGTCTGGGGGCATAATGGTGTATACTGTTTACATGGCTTCCGGAAAAGAGGAAAGACACGCTTCGACGGGCCACCGACCGCTCACCCGATCAATAACGAGGGCTCAGGAACAAGAACAGCAGAAGCTTCAGGAGATGCTGACTGCAATGGCCGCACTCATCGGACCAAAAGTAAGCCCGGAGGCGTCATCGGAGCAGCGTCATGAACAAGAAACCGATGCTGACTTCCTACGCAGAGTCCTCGAAAAGAAGGACAGAGAAGCTGCGGAAAAAGCTGCCAATATAAAATGAATGGCACTTCTCTTCCAAGACATGGTCGAGATGATGTTGCAGCCGGATCCTCCAGCTGAAAACCCACCGATCATTATTGAAGACGATAGAGGGGAGACGTCGAATCCTCCTCCGGCTCTTTCAACAGCCAAAGAAGAAACTATTTCCAGGGCCGCTCTGGATGACTGTATTGCTCAGCAAATACGAGCTCACCAGGCAAATGAAACAGCTGGCCAAGTCGTTAAAACTAGGCGAATGTATCCAGGCTGGTATGACCAAATAAAATACCCGCCGGGATACACAATCCCCAAATTCCATGTGTACAAGGGGACAGGCAATCCCCATCAACATGTCGCTCAGTTCAGGGCTCTTTGCGGCAACACCGGGGGTGATGATAAGCTTTTGCACCGCCAATTCGTCGGCAGCTTGTCGGAGACGGCATTTGAGTTGTACTCCGAACTTCCAAACGACTCCGTCAAGACTTTCACAGAAATGGAGTTGTTATTCACCCAGCGATTCGCGAGTGCTAGTGAACGCACCCCAATAACGGCATTGATCAATGCCAGGGTGAAGCCAGGCGAGACGTGGGTTCAATACGCAATCCGATGGCGGAATCTGTGGTCGAAATGCGAACAGCGCATCGAAAAACCACCAGCAGTGGGCATGTTCGTGGGCACCCTAGACCCTCATGCAACTATTTCACAATTCATGATGTTCTTCAAACCGACGACGTTCCAAGCTTTAAAGGACAAGCTAGCCCAGATGGACCAGATGGATCATAGACCGTCTCCTCCGAAGTCGGAGCCGCGGAACGAAAAGGGTAAAGGGAAGGTGACCTTCGTTGCAAATACCCAACAATAGCCCAGTGCCCCAAAACTAACGGATCAACTGGAAGAGAGACGACGCTATTATAACGAGAAAATGAAGCATCCTTACTCGTTCCCACGGGACAAAATGAAGAGACTATTCGAACTAGCGATGTGCAACAGGCTCATCAATCTGCCAAATCCTAAGCGACCATTGCTACCCGGCGAAGCTAATAGTCCCAATTATTGCCCTTACCACCAAACGGTAAGCCATCCAATCGAAGATTGCTTCGTCTTTAAGGGATGGATCAAGGATCAGTACCAACAAGGCAAGTTTGCGCTGTCTGAGAAGTAGAAAGTAAACCCACCACAATCACACACTCCTAAGAAGAAGGACACACCGGGGGCATCGTGCTCTTTTGTTGAAGAAGCTCCATGGGAGGTCGCTCTTTCAGCCAAAACCAAAAGAATGCTGAACGACCTCCAGACGTGCCCGGCGATCAGGTGGAAGAATCCGCTGGAACCCGAGATTATCAAGGAAATTCTGAAACCGCGCCCGACTCCAAAGATTGGTGGTGATATTCAAAACACTCACACCCAGCCGTCGAAGTCTTCGAAGAAGAAAAAGAAGACCAAAAAGCCCGTGAAGCCTGGTGACAAACGCACGGACCTGCAAAAACAGATTGACGCGCTGAAAGAGTATAACCAGAAAGCGCAAACTCCAGTCACACTTCAAGAATTTCTCAGCCATGTCCTTGAGGACGGAAACGATGGAGAAGACTCGTCGGAAGAATCTGAAGATTATGTAGCAAGCTGCCATGTGATCTCTCACTCGTCGATAGACGATGAAGAAGCTCCTCGCACCGAGAAACTGGGGGCAAATCCTGAGCCGGAACTTCTAGGGCCATCAGACGAAATGATTGATGCGTTCCTGAATGAAGCGCTTCTTGAAAGCAAAGCTGCTCGAGAGCGTGAGATGGCCATATTTGAAAAACCCAAACGCCGGCGACTGGACGAAAGAGTCGAGACACTCCCGCCGGATCAAAGGACATCCGCCGTGAATAAAAGCAAGTTCAAGACGAGGAAGAGGTTCGCCAAAGCCATATCAATGGGAATGAAGCTGCCACCCTCCGATGGAAACATTCTTGGTGAAGCAGAAATGCATCCTAGCTACTGCTTATATCATCAAAAGATTGCGCACCCTACTGAAGAGTGCAATGCTTTTAAAAGATAGTGGCAGGGATATGTTGCTTACCGGCAACATTTTAAGCGGATGAAACGCAAAACTCGTCGGGAGCGAAAAGGTACGACCGAGGAGCTTAGAAGAACTACTAGCAAATGTCGCATGGTTAACGCCGGGGGATCGCAAGTTCTCACCTTCGGGAGCGACTCTGACGAAGAAATGACTCTTGGCCCTCTCTTCAAAGAATCCACCTCGAGGAAAGAAGAAGAACCAAAGGCCTGCGAAAATATTCAGCTGCGCAATCGTACGCTGTCCGAAAAGAATCTCGAACCCACGAATAGAAAAGACAAGAGAAAGGAAAAAGTCTCTGAAGATATCGCCCTAGATGACCAAGTCGTCAAAGAGCTGACCGCAAAGGACCCGCCAAAGAAAACTAAGGTGGACTACAGCGTTTTAGCACACTTGAGAAAGTTACCTTCACAGATAAGCATTCTCGATGCCCTCTTGTTATCAAAAGAAGCAAGAGACTCTTTGATCAAGGCATTGCAGGAGCCTAAACAATTCCAAGCTTTTCTCGCTGAAGAAAAGATGAAGGACGAGATGGAAGAAGTACACACGGCCGATGTCACCTTCAGTGACGAAGATCTCCTCCTCAGGACGTGCGAGCACAACCGTCCCCTTTATGTCTCCGGATACTGTCACGATATCAAGAAAGGCAAAATCCTGGTCGACAATGGGTCCTCCGTTAATCTCCTTAACGTGAGAGTGTTAAAGGAAATCTGCATGAGCGTTCAACACCTCGCTCGTGATAAAATCACCATCTCCGGTTTCGACTCCCAGTCATCACGGACTCTTGGGTCTGTGATACTGACGCTGCGCTTCGGGCTACTTGTCACGGATATTAAGTTTCACGCCATTGATGCCAAGACATGCTACAATGCTTTGCTCGGTAGGTCTTGGTTACACGAGTACAACATTATCCATTCTACACAACATCAATATATGAAGTATTTCAAGGATGGTCTCAAGTACACTGTGACGGGAGAGTTAAACCCATTCTCCGTGAACGAAGTTCGAAAGTACAAAGATGCAAAATACTTCTTACCGGATTTTGAGGATACGGAGAGATGTCACAAACCGAAGAACAAAGCTATCACCACTATTCCGGTCTTCGGGAGTGATACTGAGAAGGAAGAAGAGAGAGTTTATTCAGGGCCGCCACAATGCAACAACCCGAGACCGTCCGCCCTCATGTTGATCTTCAGCAGTGACTCGGAAGACGAGGTTAACGCTATATTTTCCGCTCGGCCATCAATACAAGCCTTCGCTAGCGATAATCAGAGTTTGCAAATCACCATGATTCCACAAGAGCATTACAAAGAGCTCGATGCACTTAAAACTTATAGTGTGCAAGAACTGCCGACATTCTGCGTCCCTCCCAGGCGAAAAGGTGAAAAGGCGATCCTATTCTACCGATCCGGGGAAACCAAAGTGGAAAAAGAAATTTGGTATAGCGCCGATTCTACGCTCGACAGCCTCCAGCCCATCCGTCTGCCTAGATATTACACGGAAGGCTTGAAAAAGCTATTGAAGCGCCAAGGGGTACCCTTCAGACAAACTACTCGACAAGCTCGATTCTACAACAGGATTTGGGACATCCCTGGAACTCAGCGCAAGCTGCCCAATGGGAGAAATTGAAACGATCGGGCTTGGATATGTTCAATCCAAAAAATGAGAGCGAGTCCATGGCAGCTACGTCATACATCACTTCGATGAAGAAGGAGACATTCCGTTAAAAGACGCCGACCCTGAACCAAAACGAGATCCTACCATCAAAATGCCGAGTCCGTCGTTTGAAGAACGGATGTACAAGCTAGTAAGGGAAGCGGGTCAAAGGATCCGGGATGACCATATCCGCGAGATGGCCATTTACGAAAAAGCCAGGATGCAGCTCCTCCTCCGACAAGCCGAGGAGAATGACAATGCTCTTCCTTATCAACCCGTCATACAAAAGACCCGACGCAGAGGCAAAAATAAATCAAGGAGCGTGAAAGGCGTTCGACAGCAACAAAGAGCGACCAGCAAGCCACGCGATCGGGAATCGAGCAATCCGGATTCGTCTCTTATAAAGAAGATGGGTCGAGCATACTCTTTTCCCCAGAACAAAACACGGAAGATACTTGATCTTACCATAAAACATTAAATGATTACACTTCCGGAGTCCAAGCACCCCGATCAGGCAGGCAAAGTCAATCACCTAGATTATTGCTCCTACCACCAAGCAATAGGACATCCTCTCGAAGACTGCTTCACCTTCAAGAACTGGGTCGAAGACCAATATCAGCTCGGTAAGTTCGCTCTATCCAGCAGTTGGAGAATAAATCCGCCGCAGAAGCATGAACCAAAAGTCGCGCATACAGCAAGAGTAGAACCAGATCAACATCGGTCTTGGAAGCGAGCTCGTACTTGTCATATGATAGCGCTATCAGAAGAAGAGCCCGAGAATGTGGATGGCCTCCCCTGGTGCTTCGAAAACAATGATGATGTGGTGATCTCAGAGTTTCCACCAGCGCCGAAAGAGTTGGAAGATGGAATACACATTACTGCAGATAACCTCAAGAAAATTGATCTGGGTACGGCAAGTGCCCCGCGACCGACATTCGTCAGTAAGCTGGTGTCTGAAGAAAGGGTGGCTACACTAAAGGATGTGCTTATGCAGCATAAAGATTGCTTTGCATGGAACTATTCTGAAATGCCAGGACTAGATCCAGATATTGCGGTCCACAAATTGGCAATATCCCCGGACGCCAAGCCAATCAAACAAGCACCGAGAAGAATGCGGCTCGAGCTTGAAATGAGCATCAACGCCGAGGTCAAGAAGCTAATCGACTCTGGCTTCATCCAAGAGGTTCAGTATCCTGACTGGATTGCCAACATCATCCAAGTGATGAAGAAAAATGGGACAGTGCGCATATGCGTGGACTTTCGGGATCTCAATAAACCCTGTCCAAAGGACGACTTTCCAGTACCAGTCACTGAGCTGATGATAGATAACACGTCCACTCACGAAGTTTTCTCCTTCATGGACGGCTCATCAGGATATAATCAGATAAAGATGCATCCCGAAGACCAGAAGCACACCGCTTTCCGGACCCCTTTGGGCATATTCTGCTACAAGGTGATGCCTTTCGGTCTAAAGAACGCCGGTGCCACCTATCAGAGGGCCATAACGAAGATTTTCGATGACCTCATACATGAAATCGTCGAATGCTATATCGACGACCTCGTAGTTAAAAGCAAATCATACGAGGAATATTTAGAGCATCTGAAGATCGTATTTCAACGCCTTCAGCAATACAACTTGAAGATGAACCCTCTCAAATGCGCGTTCGGAGTTTCCTCAGGCAAGTTCCTAGGATTCATCGTCCGACACCGAGGCATCGAGATAGATCCGTCAAAGATCAAGGTGATTATGGAAATTCCCCCGCCAAGGACTCTCAAGCAACTGCGGTCTCTCCAAGGAAAGCTCGCGTATATCCGGCGATTTATAGCCAATCTCTCTGACAAGTACCATCCTTACAGTCACCTGATAAGAATGGGAACCCCTTTCGTCTGGGATCGCAAATTCCAAAACACACTGGACGAAATCAAGCAATGCCTGCAGAATCCGCCACTACTGACCGCTCCAGTTAAGGGAAAAGCTCTCATTCTGTATACAACCGCCCTTGAAGGTTCCTTAGGCACGCTATGGGCATAAGAGAACGACCAAGGGAAAGAGAGAGCCCTCTACTATTTGAGTCGAGTTCTACTGGGGGCAGAAAGTAATTATTCCCCATCGAAAAACCCTGCTTGGCATTGATCTTCACGATAACGAAGCTCAGGCACTATGCATTAGCGCATGAAGTCCGCCTCATATCGAAGGTGGATCCTCTCAAGTATTTGATGTCAAAGGCTATATTGACGGGGCGGCTCGCTAAATGGGCCTTGCTCTTGATGGAGTTCTCGATAACTTATCAGCCTTTTAAGGCGGTGAAAGGCCAGGCCATCGCCGATTTCCTAGCTGAGCATCCGATACCTGCCGATTCTCCCTTGAACTGCGAATTGCTAGACGAACATGCATTTGACACAATCGACGGGGATGATACCCGGTGGGAACTTTATTTCGATGGAGCATCTTCCATAAAGAAGCGCAAACAAAGCACCCCCATAATCAAATCAGGGGTAGGCCTCATCTTCGTAACTCCACAAGGAGGGATAATGCGCTTTGCTTTCTCCTTAACAGAGTTAGTCCATGATGCACACCCCACGGGTCGCGGGGAGGCGGAATACTTTAAAAACGGTTTTCGCACACCAAAAGAAACTAGTTTTTGCTTTGCATCATGAACTTTTCCCCACTTTAGGATCTTGATTAAACCTTAACTAACAAAACTAAACTAAGAGAGAGAGCTAACTACTATGTAAAGGAGTTATACCCTCGTTCCTAGTCCTTCAGGTCTTCAAGTTGCTCCTTGCTCCTTGGTTCAAGCTCCTTCCTTTGGCTTCTTCTAGGTCTTGGAAGAGTTCGGTTGCCGGTCTCCTTTGCGTCGAAGATGGATCCACCCAAGAGGCCTATGATCAAGCTTCAACCTCCATGAGATACCTTAGTATCTAACTTGCTAGGAGAGATTACAAAGTGGATGTAGAGAGGATGTGTTTTGGACTAGTTGATCTCATAGCTCATTATTTTGCAACACACGCAAGTATATGAGCTTGAGGAAGAAGGAGAGAAGAAAAACCTAGGAGAGAGAAAGCTTTTGTGAGAATCATAGAAAAATGAGAAGAGAGAATGTTTAAGTATTTTGCCAATAATTCAACCATGATATATTAAATCATATAATCTACAACCATGCTTGAATAGTGGCTCCAAAAGAAATAAACAAATACATAACCATTCTTCAACCCATGCCTCCTAATTTCCACCTCATTAATTCTTTAATGAAAAAGAATAAAACAATAATGAGGTGTCTCCTTCTAGAAGGTCAATCTTGTGAATTTACAAGAATGCCATTTTTCCGTATTTTCATACCCGTATCCGTATTCCGAAAAATACGGATACACTGAGATCAGTATAATCCAATACTACAATACTAGTATCCGGCTTAAACCAAAGCCTACCAGTATTATCCGTCCGATCGTCATTCGAGTAGCCAGTACACGAATGCGATTGAAACCCTGCCGTAAGACCATACGACATCTACATCGTCTCGCCTGATCCAGGGAAACCCTCTGTGTGGGACTCTAAAGACTCGACAGTACGCTAGCAGTGGATTTAACCACAAGTCCGTCAGTGGCACTAGCTGTACATAACGGAAACCCAGGTACGTGTCGATAAGGAGGCCGACGAGCGAACTCGTACGTAACCCCTACTGAGCCTGTCCGTGACAATATCCGCGCAGTCCGGTCTGTTCATCTGAGAGTATCGCATGTATGGTCTAGGGAGGTGGTGAACGTCAGACCCCTAACAACCGTACAAGTCGTGCCGGAATGGCTCAAGACCATCCGAGAATCTACTGGTCAGTCCACCAGTAATTCTCAATTGGCCATGGCCAGGGACTTATGGTAATGACCAACCGATCACAGTACGATATCGACTCCCTATACCGGGAGAGACAAATCCCTAACAGTCTCTCACTGCCTCCATGTGGCTCGGGACTGTGCCCAACTAAAACCTGTTTGCACGACTCCTTTGAGCCATGGTAGGGTAGTAATCAAAGTATAGCGGGAACTCACACGAGACAAATGACGACCTCAAGTCGACAGACTATCTGCACACATATCACTTGAGAACTTCTATCTGACGTTAGGTATAATACCATCCAGTCAGTTCTCGGCGAGTCCTGTCCGGTGTACTCACACTCAGTGAGCATCTGTATACAATCTTAGGTGCACATCACCAATGGCTGCGGGACCAATCCATCGCCCCTCGTCAGGGTCTAGATATGTATACACTAGTCTACTCTGGAGCATCGATGCCCAGTCTCGATACTCCTGCGACCAGGGACATTTAAGGATGTGCCTATTGACTATCCAGCTCCCAAAAGTATGACTGCCATCACAACGCCGGTAGTTAGGCAAACAGCCTACGGGCTTTATCAACATGTATATAAATACAAAGTAAAATATATCACACGTTAAGATAAAGACAAACCAAATAGCGTACTATTATATCAAGCAAGATTGTCATGTACATACATATCCCTAGCATCCTATACAATGAAGGCCTCTAGGGCATATATATCCAACAATCTCCCACTTGCACTAAGGCCTATAATTGGCGCAATGAGTACCTACTGTCTGCACTAGATGCAGTTGCTGGCGTACCGCATGCCCAACATCTCAAATAGCCTCTCGAACTGGACTTGAGGGATGGCCTTGGTGAATGGATCTGCCGTGTTGTCTTTTGTGTCTACTCTCCGCACCTCGATCTCCAGGCGATCCACGATCTCCCTGATCAGGTGATACTGCCTCAAGATATGCCTGGATTTCTGATGGGACCTTGGTTCCTTCGCTAATGCTACAGCCCCATTGTTATCATAATACAAAGGTATTAGATTGGCAATGGACGGAACCACCTGAAGTTCAGAGATGAACTTCTTCATCCAGACAGCTTCTTTCGCGGCATCGTTAGCAGCTGTATACTCAGCCTCCATAGTTGAGTCTGCGACGGTATCTTGTTTGGAACTTCTCTAACATACCGCCCCTTCATTGAGGGTAAACACAAAACCCAAAACGGATTTAGAGTCATCTTTGTCACTTTGGAAGCTGGAGTCGGTAAAGGCCTCGACCAGTAGGTCCCCATTACTGTAAACCAAGAACATCTCCTTAGTCCTTCTCAGGTACTTGAGAATGTTCTTTACCGCTATCCAATACTTCTTACCTGGGTCAGACTGATACCTGCTTACCACACTAAGTGCGTAAGCTACATCTGGTCTGGTACATAACATCGCATACATTATGGATCCTACTGTCGAAGCGTAGGGTATAATGCCCATGCGAGCCCTATCTTCATCAGTCTTTGGAGACATCTCTTTGGAGAGGGTAATCCTGTGATAAGCAGGTAAATTACCGCGCTTGGAATCTTCCATACTAAATCTCTTTAGTATAGTGTCAATATAACCAGACTGTGAAAGTCCTAACATCCTTTTGGATCTATCACGATAGATCTTAATGCCCAGAATGTATGATGCATCTCCCAAGTCATTCATGGAGAATTTCTGTGACAAGAAGAGCTTTACTGATTGTAGCATAGGGACATCATTCCCTATCAGTAGTATGTCGTCGACGTACAAAACGAGGAAGACTACTGCACCTTCTACAATCTTCCTATAAATGCATGGTTCATCTATATTTTTGATAAAGTCAAATTCTTTGACCGTCTCATCAAAGCAGATGTTCCAACTCCGCGATGCTTGCTTTAATCCATAAATGGATTTAAGCAACTTGCATACCTTTCCGCTGCTCCCACAGTCTAAGAAACCTTCTGGTTGATCCATATAAACACTTTCTTCTAAATGTCCATTTAGAAAAGCTGTTTTTACGTCCATCTGCCAGATTTCATAGTCATGGAAGGCAGCAATGGCAAGCAGGATCCGAATGGATTTAAGCATAGCTACTAGTGAAAAGGTTTCATCATAGTCCAATCCTGGTCTTTGACGAAAACCTTTTGCAATGAGTCTAGCTTTGTAGGTTTCCACTTGTCTAAATGCACCAATCTTCTTTTTGAAGATCCATTTGCATCCAACTGGTTTCACCCCAGGAGGAGCAACTTCTAAAGTCCATACTTTATTGGTGTACATGGATTCCATTTCGGATCTCATAGCATCCAGCCACTTCACCGAGTCTTTACTCATGATAGCCTGCTGAAAATTAGCAGGCTCATCATCATCGATGATGCAATCCTCTCGATCCCTATCTATAAGAAACCCATAGTATCTTTCAGGAGGACGAGAAAGCCTACTAGATCTACGAAGTGGCGTTGGTTCGTCGGGCTCTATTGAAACCTGAGGTTCTACTAAGTCCTCGGCAGTAGTTTGAGGTTCTGGAATTTCTTCCAGCTCTACCGCGCTCCCACTAATTTCTTTTGCAAGAAATTCTCTCTCTAAGAAGACAATGTGGCGAGCGACAAACACCTTTTGTTTTTCAGTGTGGTAGATGATATATCCCCTTGAATGCTTCACTACTACAATATGGGGTTGCCCCTACGGACTTAGGAATCCGTAGGGGCAACTATTTCTTACTCCTACGGATTTATCCGTAGGTCCCCATCGTTGTCCCTACGGTGCCTTACGTTCTAATTTAAAAATATTAAATCGTAATTTATTGTTTGGCCCTACGGAGCCGCAAACGGTGGACCTTCGGTTATGTCCGTAGGGGCATATAAATAGGTTATTAATAAAAAAAAAGTACAGAAAAGTCATCGATCGTTCCCAAAAATTCTCTCTCACTCTCCCGCGCCTCGATCGCTCGTTCCCGCGCCTCGTCGCCACCGCCCTCCATGTTAGTTATGTATATGCCCTAGAGGCCATTTTTGTACATATGGAGTATATTATAATGGATGCTTGGATATATATAGAGAGAGGACTTTCTTGCACGACATGATAATATGCTATTTGGTTTCACTTTATCTTAACATGTTGACTTATATTTGTTTACTGTCTTACTCTCATATGTTGATAAAACCCTTAGGATCTATACTCGACTACTGGGACTATGATGAGATCATACTAGTAGGGCCACGGTAGTCGATGAGTACATCCTATAACTGTTCCTAGTCGAGGGTATATCGAGACAGGGCATCGATACACCAGAGTATACTGGCGTATACGCATCTTGACCCATATGATGGGCGATGGATGATCCCATATCCATCGGTGTTTTGACATCAGAGATGGTGTATGGGTGCTCAGTGGAGACTGGGTACACTGGACGGACTCGCCGAGAACTCCCAGATGATGATATACCTTACGTCATATGGCAGTTCTCCGGTGACACTGGTACAAGGTAGTCTGTAGACCCGGGATCGTCATAGAGTCTTGTGTGATTCCCACTGTGCATTAATCTCCACCTTACCACGTCCAAGAGGGCGTGCAAAATGGTGGCTTTTAGGTGCAGTCCCGAATCATATGGAGGCAATGAGCGATAGGAGGGGATTCGTCTCTCCCGGTATAGGGAGTTGATGTTGTGCTGTGTTCGATTGGTGTTCATATCAGATTTTTGCATTTTTATACCGCCCAATTTTTATCATACTGCTTATCGGTAGGTACTCTTGAGCCGTGTTTGCTAGTCAATTGCAGGATACAGGTTCTCGGCTCTAAATGGTGAAATTCATGGAAAAACACGACAAAATCCGGGTTCCTGCCAACCACAGATAAAACACGGGTCTCCGCTCTTTATCCGTCTGTTGCCACACACCAGTTTAAGAGACAAAATGGCAAATCAATGTCATTTTCATGCACAAGGCTCAATGGCAACACAAGATCCAAGAAATCTACGCGGAGCTCGAGGAAATCATGACAAAAAGATCCACATCAAATCACCTTTTGACATGCTGCAAATCTGGAGGAAATGTGGAGATATTCTGAGAAACAAAGTGTACCAAACTGATCCAAACATCAACACTAAGAATCACAGAAAAGACGAGAAGCCAATTCCCCCAAACCGTCGCGGTTCCGCGGCAATAGCAGGCTTAGGCCGCGGAACCGCGGTCGTACGGTGGCAACAAAGGCTGGGCTTTCGGGGGCAGATTGGTCTTTTCATATTTGTTCTGATTGTTGCCCTAGATTTCCTTCTCCCTGCCTATAAATAGCCCAGAACCTTGTGAAGCCAAGGGTGCTTAATCTTGTATTTTTAGGTTTTAGAATGCTTGTTGTTCTTCTTCCTCTTCTCATCTCTTCTCCATTGAAAAACTTGTAGTGAGCTTTTGTGAGTGAAGAATGATGAATAAAGAAGTTCATTTTGTTATTCTACTTGTCTTGTTCTTTAGTTAAATTATTATTGCTTGTAATTTTCATTTGTTAACTTAGTTGTTGTTATTTGTGTTTGTTTCTTTCTTTTCTCTTTTCCTTTATCCTTAAACAACCATGATGCTTACGCTTGATCCTTGCCGAGGCGAGGTCGCAAATAGCTAGTTGTTATCTTCTAATCTCCTTCTTTCTATCTTCCTCTTTTGTTTTATTTTCTTTTCCGTATAATGGATGAGTAGTTTCATACTTGTTAGGGTAGGATAAGGGAAGTTTGAGAGAAGGAAATCTCTCTCACTCTTTCCTTGCCCAACATCTTAATTCGACTCCCGTTAATTGAACCACAATCCGCTCCCTACGGCACCCTATCCTACATGATAGCGGTGATTCCGTAGTGAGACCGGTTGTGGTTGAATTAACCGGAGGTTATGGCTAAGAGCCAAGAACGGACGGACAAGCACCAAAAGGAAGAACTTAAGCGTTGGAAAGCCTAGCTTATACTCGCAAGTTCCTTCCTAGTCGTGCTAATCCCCGTTGTCGCCGATTACCGTAACACCGATATTAAGAGTGGCAACGAAAGAAGTGAGCGAATCCTAACTCAAACTAACCTAATCCTAACCCTAACAAGCTCTCTTTACATATCATTTTAACACTTAGTTAATCACAAACAAATCTGGGAAATTGGACTTAACTTGTTAAAGCACATAGAAAAAGATTCCCATCTCCCTGCGGACGACCCGTACTCAACCGGCTAGTTACAAGCGAAACCCTTTTGATTGCGGTAATTAACTAAACTTGAACATGCAGAATCTCTAACAATCAAATGGCGCCGTTGCCGGGGAGACGGTAGTTTATTTCTTTGTGTAATTTCGGGTTAACTTGTGAATATAAATCTAACCGAAAAACAAAACAAAAAAAATATATACATTGTAAAAAAAAACCATCTTGTTATTTTTGATTAGCTTTTGTGCAAGTGTGCAGGATAATACGGAGTTCGAGTTCAGTGCCAAAGACGTGGGAAGATAGACCCATATTTCGCGGCAACACCGCGACGGATCAAGACGAAGCAAACGGTCTACTGTAAGATTCTGGAGCAGTTCCACTAAGCAAATCCAAATTCAGCAAATCCAGACAAGCAGAGGACTCTCAGACCAGCACCCACAAAAAAATTGGAAGCCCAATCTCTCTGTTAGGCCGCGGAACCGCGGCCTAAGCACGTGTTTGGCCGCGGAACCGCGGCCATTTAGTGCCTTCAGGATGCTAAATTTTTCTGGTGAGTCTCTCTCCTCTTTCCCACTCCTCTGGATTCCAATAAACTGTGTTTTCTGCAGCATTCTTTGCGTAAATTCTCTTCCCCCTTCCAATAAACTGTTCTTGTGCAGGATTCTTTGCGCCGCGCTAAAAAAAATAATAAAAATTGTTTGCAGTTGATTTGTTACCGCTTTGCATTCATTAATACGGACTTAAGGGGCTTGAAACCAATTCAAATTGGGTGGGGATTTCATCACCCTTCCCAGAACCCCAGAAATCACAAAAAGCATATGCATTGACCATTGTTAATTAAAAAATACTAGACTCAGCCCTAAGGACTTCGCGCTCAATAGGACAGAGGACTAGTTACAGGCATCGGCCGTTTATCCTATCTGACTTTTGCGGTGTCTAGGCAAGTGTGTCGAAGGCAAGTGGTTATTTAATTAAGGAACTTCGCGAAAGCGTTGGACAACCTCCCACTTACTTGGCACTTACCTGGTCGCAATTGACGGAGAAGAGGCGGTTTGAGGTCCTATTTCTAGCCCTCTGGAACAGTTAGGAGCTGTCTAGCTGACCTCGGTGACCCTAGATCTAGGTGTGATTGTGCATATCTTGTTTGTGTTGCTTAAAACCGTATATCCGTACATATTTCTGTAAATCTCTTTCTAAAAAAAAATAAAAAAAAGGAAAAAATCAAAAACTTTTATAAAAACTTGCCCTTTGTCGCCAGAATCCATTTTTCACCCACCACCCATCGTATTTCTCCATTGACGTTTTCTTACCCTCACCTTCTCCGCTTTGACTATACTAAACTCGTTTAGTGTATGTCCGCTTGGACGCGGGACACTAGCGCCCTCCTAGTCCGCGTTACGTTAGTCGCTACCGACTACGCGATCGACTCAGACGTCGAAACTCCGTCCACACCTCTTTCACCTTTACCTTTGCCGGCCAACTCCGACGTTGACCGGAATTCTGTTCATACATCTTCACCTTCACCATCACCAACCTCTTCTTCCGCGATGTCAGGATTTAATCCAAACATTTCTTTGACTACCCCTAGATTGGCTCCACCTCCTACGGAGACCAATAACCCACCACCACAGCCTGTTGTAGCGCCGCAGCGAATCGCGCTCTAGGATCGTTTCTATCCCACCCGTTCTGCACTTCCCACCTGCCTTTCTCTTCCACCGGCCAATGGGGATAATTTTGAAATTAAGCCCCACTTCATCAATATGCTTCCGCGATTTCATGGGCTTGAATCTGAAAATGCCTATATCTTCATCAATAAATTTCAAAACGTTTGTGCCATGATGAAAACTACCCAACTGTCGGACGATGCTATACGTCTACGGGTCATTCCGTTCACTCTTTGCGATCTTGCTGAAAAATGGCTGTATAGCACCGCTTCCCACTCCATAACCAGTTGGGACGAGTTTGTAAAAGCGTTTCTCAAGAAATTTTATCCGAATCATAAAACCGCAAGGATACGTAACGAAATCAACCAATTCTCTCAGCTTCCTTCTGAACCCTTCTGGAAGTGCTTTGACCGGTACAAAGACCTTCTTGTTCAGTGCCCTCACCATGGTATAGAGAAATGGCAACTTTGCCAAACCTTATACGAGGGCCTGAACCCAGCAACGAAGCAGTTGTTGGAAACCATCTGTCCGGGCCACTTCCTATCGAAATCTGACGAGGAAGCGTGGCAATTCTTCGACGAACTTGCGGAGCAAACGCTATAATGGGAGAGCACCAGACCGACTTTTTCTTCTTCTACCTCCACTTCTACTGGTCAGTCTAGGGTAGGAATTCACCAACTTGATGTCTCTATTGCGATGAAAGCTGAAATGGCTGCAATAACGAGAAAGCTTGAAGCGATAGAGAGCAAATTTTCTTCTCCTGCTCCTACCCCTGTTCTTCCCCTTCGTACCATTTGCGCTTGTTGTTCCGATCCTTCTCACTTAACCGAAGAGTGTCCTTACAATCCACCATCGCAAGGACAGGATCAGGTTAATGCTGCATTTCAGCAAAGACCGAGGAATGATCCATACTCTTCCACTTACAATCCCGGTTGGAGGAACCATCCCAATTTCGCCTGGAATCAGAATCAGCATCAATTCCAAGGCAACAATTTCCAAAGGCCCCCTCCGCCGCAACAACAAGCGCAACAACAAACTCAACATCAGTTTCAGCAGCCCTTCCAACCCCAACCTTTTCAAAATCAGACGAACAACTTTGCACCCAACAATTCTTTTCCACCAAACAACTTTGTTCCGTCAAACAACGATAAGGTTTCCTCGCTCGAACGAAGTCTGGAGGCGTTCGTTAAACAATCGACACAATCCACCGCAAACATCCAGTCTTCTATTCAGTCCTTAGTGCAACACACTGCCGCTCACGGGCAAAGCATCAAGACCATCGAGGCCCAGATTGCACAGCTGAATGCGGCCTTAAGCGAGCGAGAGAAGGGGAAGCTCCCGTCCCAGCCACTCCCAAATCCCGGTCACCCACATAATGTACATGTTGCTCTTGAACAACAGAACCATAATGTGAGTGCCGTGACCACATTGAGATCGGGAAGGATGCTGCAAAACAACATTGGCACACGGATCAACGATGACACCCCGGCCGCTGCTTCTTCTTCTTCTTCTTCTTCTCCTGCTTCTTTGTCTTCTGAGCCTATTCTCCATTCTTCAAAAGGCTCTTCTTCTTCTTCATCTTCTTCTTCTTCTTCTTCTTCTTCTTCTTCTTCTGCTCTGAACGGACCCACTTCTCACTCCACGAAAACACCAGTTTTGGGATCCGTTCCAACTCCAGAATCTCCTCCTCCAGCATTAGACTCAACCAATTTTAAAAACATCCCATTTCCAAACTGGTTGAGGTCTAATAAACAAAATCCACAAATGGAGAAGATTCTGGAGTTATTTAAGCAGGTTAACATTAACATTCCTCTTTTAGATGCTGTCCAACAAGTCCCGTCCTACGCGAAAATCTTAAAGGACTTGTGTACGAAAAAGAGGAAGTCTTAGGTACCCAAGAAAGTTTTCTTGGCTAGTGCTGTGAGTGATGCCCTTACCCAATCTTTACCACAAAAACGGAAGGACCCTGGCTGTCCTACGATTTCTATTACCATTGGGGATAAGAACATCAACCGCGCACTATTAGATCTTGGTGCCAGTGTTAACCTGCTTCCGTACTCAGTGTACGAGCAATTAGGCGTAGGAGAGCTGAAACCCACGCACTGAACTCTCCAAATGGCCGACCGATCAATCACCTATCCTAGGGATGAGCTAGAGGATGTGTTAATCAAAGTCGGGGACTTCATATTCCCCGTTGACTTCATTGTATTAGACACACAGCCTGTAGCTAACCCCCGGAATCAAATTCCGGTGATACTCGGTCGCCCATTCCTTGCAACCTCAAATGCTGTGATCAATTGTCGCAATGGTTCGATGAACCTCTCTTTTGGAAACATGACGATTGAACTCAACATTTTTAGGTTGGGGAATCAGCCCTCCGAACCTAATGCTCATATACTGGACGTTTGCTCAATCCAGGAGATCACCCTAGAAGAGTGTGAATTCGAGGAGTTTCTGTTTGATCACGATAACCTTGACGCCACTAGTGCGTTCCTCCTCGAACCTGCTGCTGTTTCTGCGCCCGACAACGACTACGGGTGTTTCACGTTCTTGAACGATCTTAGCCGCTCGCATCCCGAGTTTGAATCCTTCGAATTTCAGGATGAGTTACCTGAACCATCCGACTCAGTCGCTTACACTCGTTTTGAACCTTTGCTGGAATCTTTTGAGTTTGAGACCTTTGCACCAATCTTGCCTTCAATCGTTTCACCTCCAACGCTCGAACTCAAGCCTTTGCCGTCTCACCTTAAGTACGCTTACTTAGGTGAGAACGAGACCCTCCCTGTCATCATCTCGGCTTCTCTAGCTCCAGAGCAAGAGAAAGCCCTTCTCACGGTCTTGCACAGCAACAGGCAAGCTTTTGGCTGGTCCATGGCGGACATCAAGGGGATTAGTCCCCTGATCGTTGAACATCATATTCATTTGATGGATGATGCCAAACCAGCCAGGGATCCACAAAGACGTCTCAACCCAGTCATGAAAGAGGCTGTGAAGAAGGAGATCGTAAAATGTCTGGATAGTGGTATCATTTACCCTATCTCTGATAGCCAGTGGGTTAGCCCCATTCACGTTGTCCCCAAGAAATCAGTTATAACGGTCATCACTAACGAGGCGAACGAGTTAATCCCTACTCGCACCCAAACTGGGTGGCGAGTATGCATCGATTACAGAAAACTCAACGCCGCAACGCGGAAAGGCCACTTTCCGCTACCTTTCATTGACCAAATGATTGAACGATTGGCCGGACATGAGTACTACTGCTTTCTTGATGGCTACTCCGGCTATAATCAAATTCCCATCGCCGAAAAAGACCAGGACAAGACCACTTTCACTTGTCCTTTCGGCACGTTCGCATATCGTCGCATGCCCTTTGGGTTATGCAATGCGCCCGCTACCTTCCAGCGGTGTATGATGGGAATCTTCTCAGACATGGTGGAAAAATTTCTGGAGATCTTCATGGACGATTTCTCCATTTTCGGCGATTCCTTCAACGAGTGTTTGCTGCATCTCGACACTGTCCTTACCCGATGTAAGGACAAGAACCTCACATTGAATTGGGAGAAATGCCACTTCATGGTACGCGAAGGTATTGTCTTAGGACATATCATCTCGCAAAATAGCATAGAGGTTGACAAAGCAAAAATTGAGGTCATTTCCAATCTACCTCCTCCCAGATGCGTCCGAGACATCCGAGCCTTCCTTGGCCATGCCGGTTTCTATAGACGGTTCATCAAGGACTTTAGCAAGATTGCTAGGCCCTTGACTCTTTTGCTGGCCAAGGACACTCCATTCGACTTCAACTCGAGCTGTGTGACTGCGTTTGAGTCATTGAAAAGCTCACTCACTTCTGCTCCCATTCTTTCTTCACATGACTGGACGCACCCATTTGAGATTATGTGCGATGCATCCGACTTTGCCATTGGTGCTGTCCTTGGACAACACATCAACAAGATGCCGCACGTAATCTATTATGCGAGCCGAACCTTGAATGACGCCCAACTCAATTATACAACAACTGAGAAGGAATTCTTGGCTGTTGTATTTGCTTTAGAAAAGTTCAGGCCCTACCTCATTGGCTCTCCAATCATTGTCTACACTGACCATTCTTCTCTGCGCCATCTTTTTGCGAAGAAAGATGCAAAATCTCGGCTAATACGTTGGATCCTCTTGCTTCAAGAGTTTGACCTTGTCACTAAAGACAAACGAGGATGTGAAAATGTAGTTGCCGACCATCTCTCACGACTTCCTTCTTCGCCTTCGCTTCCAATTCCGATCAACGACGTTTTCCCGGATGAACAGCTCTTGACAGTATCTTGCGAACCTTGGTTCGCAGATATTGTGAACTATTTGGCCACAGGATTACTACCGACTGAATGGTCAAGTCAGGACAGACTTCGCTTCTTATCCCAAGTAAAACACTTTTACTGGGACGAACCCTATTTGTTCAAGTACTGTCCCGATCAGATTATTCGTCGGTGTGTCCCTGACGAGGAATTCAAGAGTGTGCTGTCATTTTGCCACGATCAAGCGTGTGGCGGGCATTTTGGCCCCAGAAAGACAGCTGAGAAGATCTTGCAATGTGGTTTCTACTGGCCACAACTCTTCAAAGACGCTCATGAATATTGCAAGACTTGCTCCCGGTGCCAACACTTGGGCCGGATATCCCGGAGGAACGAGATGCCGCTCCAACCAATCTTGGTTGTAGAGATTTTCGATGTTTGGGGGATAGATTTCATGGGGCCGTTTCCCAGCTCTTTCGGGAACTTGTACATCCTTCTCGCTGTTGATTACGTCTCTAAGTGGGTCGAGGCTGTGCCCAGCCGGACTAACGACAATAAGGTTGTCGTTAGGTTTCTTAAAGAAAACATTTTTTCCCGTTTTGGGCACCCCCGAGCGATCATTAGCGACAATGGAAGCCATTTCTGCAACAAGACTTTCGAGGCCTTGATGCGGAAATATTCCATTAATCATAAGCTCTCTACGCCCTACCACCCCCAAACCTGCGGGCAGGCCGAAGTTTCAAATCGGCAAATCAAGCAGATACTGGAGAAGACGGTTTCCAAGAACCGTAAGGATTGGTTGCTGAAACTCACTGATGCCCTTTGGGCATTTCGGACCGCTTATAAGACCGATCTTGGCATGTCTCCCTATCGGCTTGTGTACGGAAAAGCTTGCCACCTACCTGTCGAAATAGAGCATCGCACATTTTGGGCGATAAAGGAGCTGAATCTGTCTCTCGAAGATGCGGGCAGCCATCGGAAGCTGCAGTTGAATGAATTGAGCGAGCTTAGGGATGAGGCTTACCATAACGCGGTTGTCGTTAAGAACCGAACGAAGGTGTTTCACGATAAACACCTTTTGCGCAAAAATTTCGTACCTGGTCAACAGGTATTGCTTTACGACACCCGGCTACACTTCCATCCAGGAAAGCTCAGATCTCGCTGGAAAGGGCCGTATTTTGTGCGGAATGTGTATCCGCATGGCGCTGTGGATTTGGAGAATCTAAAGGACGGTTCGTTTTTCAAAGTAAATGGACACCGACTCAAACCGTACCTTAGCGCCGAACCAACAGAGGAGCTCCTGTTCTTACAGGAACCGGTTTACCCTGCATAATCTTCCTCTGCCTACCTCCAAACTTCGGTTATCCAGCCAAGAACAATGGACACTGTTCCAAATAAGTTTGGGGGTATGTATATACCATTTTGTATATATTTGTGGATATTCTTTTCCATTTTTGCTCTTTTTCTTTTCTTTAAAAAAAATAATAGATAAATAAAAAATGTGTGTATAGCTAACCGACAATTTTGACCCTTCAAATGATCTCTTCATGCAATGACAATGAGGACACTGTCCAGTTTAAGTTTGGGGGTACGCTCGGTACGCATTTCTTACCTTCGCATTCATATGTATATTTTGCATTTGCATATTAAAATCCATAAAATCCATAAAAATCTGAAAATTTTCTAAAAAAATATAAAAACTTTTCTGTCAAGTTAACTAGTGGGAAAACTCCGATTCAACATTTCGACGGTTTTGTTTGATAAAATAAGAATAACTAAATCTTATTTTTAGATTTTGAAAACCTGAAAGATAACTCTCCTTTGAAGTTAACTATAGCTGATATACGTCTTTACATCACACTACACGTGTCGTGAGTTTTGGAAATTTGATGACAAGTCTTTTATGTCTAAAAACTTTTAAAATAGATAAATGATTTTCTGAGGATCAAATATGTTTGTTCTGAAATAAGTAATATCAAGAATAGTTTATGAAGTAAAGTGAATATGAAGGAATGTTATTGATGTCTTAATTGGAACTAAGTATGAAAAATAACCCATCTGAAACTTGATTGGAATGATTACACACCGAACCCACTAAACACGTCTTTTATCCAAAAAATAATTGAACTGCAGGTTATGTCTCCGTTCGTATTGAATCATCATGATTTTCACGCCAAACTGTCTTTTGTTTTTGGACCGAGGTAACTTGAGTAATTAAGTCCGCTGGGGTGTTTCTACACCTAATGCCCTAAAGCCAACTGGTTTGGATGCATTGGCCCAAAGCTCGCTAAGAAGTCTAGAAAGTCCAGATTAAAACAAAGTCAAGCAAGTGTTCTCTCCGAGTTAAAATTCCTAACGGTTCTTTGTGTGAGAATAATCTTGATAAAAGACAGGCTTTTATAAAAAATTTAGCGGAGATATGAAGGTTTGATTCTATGATAAAGACTATTGCACGTTCACAGAGGTGTGTATGAAATGAAAACAAGAAAAAGGTGGAGTGAAAAATAAGACATTTCCTGTTAAGGAAGATAGAAATTCTGAAGTTGAAACCTTACTGGAAAACGAAACTTGAAAAATGCTTAACTCTTTATAAAACTTATGTGATCCTTTTTAAAAAATTTATCCGTGCTTTTATGGTGTGATGACTTTAATCGATCCTTCTAGAACTTAACGACACTATTTGCACTGTACGTAAAGACATATAAAATCTTTAGTTAAATAAGAAGCGAGATGTGAAAAATAAGGGTTCGATAGTCTAGACTTAGGATCATAGAATTGTTATTTGCTGAAACAAAATTTTAGGGTTTGAATCATAGTTATTTCGCAAAACTAGCTTGACCGGATTTTGTGGGTAGTATCCGCTGAAAACCCTCAGGAGACAACACTCCTCCTACTAGGGACACCTAGAGGTTTAACGGCTTGTTGCACATGCTCAGTGCAATCGCGTTCCCTGCGAAAGTGAGGTTAGGAATTTTTTGTGAATAAATTGGCTTTGCTCGGGACGAGCAAATGATAAGTTTGGGGGTATTTGTTCATATCAGATTTTTGCAGTTTTATACCGCCCAATTTTTATCATACTGCTTATCGGTAGGTACTCTTGAGCCGTGTTTGCTAGTCAATTGCAGGATACAGGTTCTCAGCTCTAAACGGTGAAATTCATGGAAAAACACGACAAAATCCGGGTTCCTGCCAACTACAGATAAAACACGGGTCTCCACTCTTTATTCGTCTGTTGCCACACACCAGTTTAAGAGACAAAATGGCAAATCAATGTCATTTTCATGCACAAGGCTCAATGGCAACACAAGATCCAAGAAATCTATGCGGAGCTCGAGGAAATCATGACAAAAAGATCCACATCAAATCACCTTTTGACTTGCTGCAAATCTGGAGGAAATGTGGAGATATTCTGAAAAACAAAGTGTACCAAACTGATCCAAACATCAACACTAAGAATCACAGAAAAGACGAGAAGCCAATTCCCCCAAAGCGCCGCGGTTCCGCGGCAATAGCAGGCTTAGGCCGCGGAACCGCGGCCGTACGATGGCAACAGAGGCTGGGCTTTCGGGGGCAGATTGGTCTTTTCATATTTGTTCTGATTGTTGCCCTAGATTTCCTTCTCCCTGCCTATAAATAGCCCAGAACCTTGTGAAGCCAAGGGTGCTTAATCTTGTATTTTAGGTTTTAGAATGCTTGTTGTTCTTCTTCCTCTTCTTATCTCTTCTCTATTGAAAAACTTGTAGTGAGCTTTTGTGAGTGAAGAATGATGAATAAAGAAGTTCATTTTGTTATTCTACTTGTCTTGTTCGTTAGTTAAATTATTATTGCTTGTAATTTTCATTTGTTAACTTAGTTGTTGTTATTTGTGTTTGTTTCTTTCTTTTCTCTTTTCCTTTATCCTTAAACAACCATGATGCTTACGCTTGATCCTTGCCGAGGCGAGGTCGCAAATAGCTAGTTGTTATCTTCTAATCTCATTCTTTCTATCTTCCTCTTTTGTTTTATTTTCTTTTCCGTATAATGGGTGAGTAGTTTCATACTTGTTAGGGTAGGATAAGGGAAGTTTGAGAGAAGGAAATCTCTCTCACTCTTTCCTTGCCCAACATCTTAATTCGACTCCCGTTAATTGAACCACAATCCGCTCCCTACGGCACCCTATCCTACATGATAGCGGTGATTCCGTAGTGAGACCGGTTGTGGTTGAATTAACCGGAGGTTATGGCTAAAAGCCAAGAACGGACGGACAAGCACCAAAAGGAAGAACTTAAGCGTTGGAAAGCCTAGCTTATACTCGCAAGTTCCTTCCTAGTCGTGCTAATCCCCGTTGTTGCCGATTACCGTAACACCGATATTAAGAGTGGCAACGAAAGAAGTGAGCGACTCCTAACTCAAACTAACCTAATCCTAACCCTAACAAGCTTTCTTTACATATCATTTTAACACTTAGTTAATCACAAACAAATCTGGAAAATTGGACTTAACTCGTTAAAGCACATAGAAAAAGATTCCCATCTCCCTGCGGATGACCCGTACTCAACCGGCTAGCTACAAGCGAAAACGTTTTGATTGCGGTAATTAACTATACTTGAACACGCAGAATCTCTAACAATCAATTGGCTATAACCGGAGTCCCTGGTCAGGGCTGATATAGAGATTTACTGGTAAGTGTTACGAGTAGTTTCTCGACCTGTTATGAGCCTCACATCGACATGACTTATCGGTTACTGGGGTCTGACGTATACCACCCCTAGACTTGATATGCGACATATCAGACGAAGAGACCGGACTGTACGGGAGTGTTACTCATTGGACTCACAGGAGAATGTACAGTCTAGCTTGTTGATCTTCTGATCGCTCAATAGCTAGGTGGCTGTTACATTTAGCTGACCGCTTGTAGCTTGTGGGTGTTTGATATGATCATCACCTGCTACCTGCGTATTGACGATACTTTAGAGTCCTACACAAAGGTTTCTTGACTCAGGCAAAACGGAGTAGGGGCACATATGTGATATGTGAATGACCGAGGATAATAAGATATGAGATACCATATTATATTCTCGCGATATTTTGATATGAGCCGGGTCATCGGATCAAGTCTTGATCGATGAATCGGTACATGATATATTAATCGGTTATATTCGATATAACCGGATTGTCGGATCAAGTGTTGATTCGATAATTTAATGTATAATAATATATATGATATATTGCATTACATTATATAATATTGGCTCACTTTATTTATTCACTTTCTCACCGGATAATACATTGATATATATGCGATATATGTTAATTGTATTATTTTCTTTTGTTACAAATATATATTATATATGTGATATATAATATTGTAACATGATTTGCAACATGTTTAGTGGAGATTAAACAAGGTTAGGGTTTGATTTGGGTTAGTGCTTTCTTGATGTTTCTAGAAGGTTTTCTTTTGTTTTGAGCTAAGATATTATGGTTGATATTTTTTAGTGACTCATTCTTAACCCAACCCAAACCCTTAGCCTTAGTTAATTCTCTACATGAGTTAGCCTTGTCATAGTTGACCATGGTTGCATTTGTAATCATATATCACTTCATTATTCATGACAAAAGGAATTAATTCATTATTATTATTCTTCTTCTTCCTTGAGCTTTGAGAAAGCTTTCTAGGTTTTGAGTTTTGTGATGATTAGTGTGAGAATTTGAAAATAAAAGAGAGCACAAATACTACTTCATCATCCTCATCTAATCTAGCCAATTAGATTAGGGTGTTCACCTCATTAGAGAGAGATAGCTTGAGTTATAGAAACTTCGAGGTAGATCATCGAAGAAAAGGAAGACTACAAGTTAGCATGGATCGTTCGAGTTGTGGAGCCTCTCTTGAGTCCGGGAGATCGTGGATCACAGTGAAGGGACTTCTACTCGGAGCTTATGAAGCGAAGGAGTGGACTACAAAGGTTGTAATCCCTCACTCTTAGTTGTAAAGATGTTTACTTGCATGTTAAACCCTAATAATCTAGCAAAGATCCCGGCTTTGGGTTGTTCGGCATGTCTAAATTTTTATTCAGGCATGGTTGATGCCTTATTAACCCTTATAAGAGTGCTTAGGAACCCTACACTCCGTGCCTCATCTCCACCTTCCTCGGTCATTCCCAAAACTTCCTCGTCGACTTCCTCGTCGCCACCGTCCGCGACTCGTCGCCAATCGTCGTCGACCACCGGTCTTCTCTGTCGTCTCCTCCACCGCCCGGTTAGTAAATCTCAAATTATTTATAATTTTGATGATGTTAGGTCTAGGGTTCAGGGTTCGGGTAGGGGTGAGGGTTAGGGTTAGGCATCAGCATCGGCATCGGGTTCGGTTTAGGTTAGGGTTTGGGTTAGGTTTAGGGTTCGGTTGGGGTTGGGGTTCGGTTGGGGTTGGGGTTGGGGTTCGGTTGGGGCTGTGGCTGGGCTGGGGCTGGGGCTAGGGTTCAGTTGGGGTTAGGGCTGGGCTGGGGCTGGGGCTAGGGTTCTATTGGGGTGGGGCTGGGGCTAGGGCTTAGGCTTCATCACCTGATATAGCAAAATACAAAGCGTACTTCAGTACACCCGACCTCATTGAGTTTTGTATTGAAGTTCCCGGTCAAACGGCATATGTATATTTTTATTCGCCATCAAATCCCAATTATCAAGCTACCGAGGACGAAAAGCCACCTTTGTTAGTCGAGAGTCATGGTAAGAAACTTGTCATTATAGATCATAGTCAATTGTTTTTCCTATCATTTTCTTGATCCAGATGTTAATCAACTTGTTAGTTATTGTTTTTATGACGTATTTGTCTATATTTGTTGACAGTGGCCTTTCTTTTGGATGAACATGTTTTTTTGATGCATGTTTCAGTCATGTGAATTCATATGTTGCGTATAACGCTTTATGATATCAGTATCCTACATTTGTAGTTTTAATTGTTGATTGTTATAGATGAATGCCATTGCAATAATAGTTTTTGGTCGATATATTAATTTTTCAAATATTTGCATGTATGTATCCATGCCTGCCTGCATATATGTATATATAAGGATAATGGGTATATTATTAGGTTGCCGTAGGAGAAAATTTTCCTTCATATGGCTGTCAAAAGTCAATCCTTAATCTCTTTGTGGATGATCAGTTCTATCAATCTTGATCTCAATGGTTTAAAATCATGTTACACATACAACAAGAATACACAACAAACGCATCATTAGAGAGTGATTCAAGATGTTCAAGTTAAAACAAATATATGATACTCGATGATAATATGAAACCTTCATATTCTCATCGATACTCATATATGAAACTAAAAGCGCCACTTAGTCCCCGTCTATCGGTTAACATACGTTCGATGTTCATCGTGACATAGAACTATACGAAGGTTGTTAAATATCGAACGGTATAGCTCGATACTAACAACCGTCGTATAGTCTATGTGACGAGAAGATTCAATCGTATGATAACCGATAGATTTGTCCCGTGTGGACAAGTTAGGAATGTATAAAGCAAACACCTTCATTCACTTGTGTTTTCATCCGTTTTGAGATATTTCGTCGGTACCTTTCCGCTGGTTCTCCGTGTACAAAGATAGATTAGATGTTCATTTCAACGTTGTTTCACAGCTTTGAAATGATTATCTATTCTATTACAGTGTACTCGGAGAACAGCGGGGAGGTGCTGCCGAAATTTACTCGAAACGGTTGAAAACACAAGCGAATGGGTGTTCGCTCTATACATTCTTAATGGGATAGAAGCCTTACCCCCGACAGCCGGAACACACACATACAACAAGAATACACAACAAACGCATCATTAGAGAGTGATTCAAGATGTTCAAGTTAAAACCAATATATGATACTCTATGATAATATGAAACCTTCATATTCTCATCGATACTCATATATGAAACTAAAAGTGCCACTTAGTCCCCGTCTATCGGTTAACATACGTTCAATATTCGTCATGACATAGAACTATACGAAGGTTGTTAAATATCGGATGGTATAGTTCGATACTAACAACCGTCGTATAGTCTATGTGACAAGAAGATTCAATCGTAAGATAACTGATAGATTTGTCCCGTGTGGACAAGTTAGAAATGTATAAAGCAAACACCTTCATTCACTTGTGTTTTCATCCGTTTTGAGATATTTCGTCGGTACCTTTCCGCTGGTTCTCCGTGTACAAAGATAGATTAGATGTTCATTTCAACGTTATTTCACAGCTTTGAAATGATTATCTATTATATTACAGTGTATTTGGAGAACAGCGGGGAGCTGCTGCCGAAATTTACTCGAAACGGTTGAAAGCACAAGCGAATGGGTGTTCGCTCTATACATTCTTAATGGGATAGAAGCCTTACCCCCGACAGTCGGAACACACACATACAACAAGAATACACAACAAACGCATCATTAGAGAGTGATTCAAGATGTTCAAGTTAAAACCAATATATGGTACTCGATGATAATATGAAACCTTCGTATTCTCATCGATACTCATATATGAAACTAAAAGCGCCACTTAGACCCCGTCTAGCGGTTAACATACGTTCGATAATTTATTCTTTTCAACGACAAACGCACACAAAAATCATATACACGGATTTTCTCCTTTGTCAGTAACTATCCCGCTCTTAGATTTCTCAATATAGTCACCATAACCTACAATTTATATGTTATACAGTCTAACATGGCCCATGAGTACGTCAGAGTTAAGGACTGGATGTATGTGGATTGGCAACAACGTATGCAACCTAAGTTTGTCGTAGGAGTTGCTGCTTTTATTGAATTTGCACGCGCACATAATAAGATCATAATAAAGAAAATTCTCTGCCCGTGCGATAGATGTGGCAATAAGTACTGGCAGAAGGTAGAATTGGCAGAGCTTCATATTGTAAAATATGGGTTTACTAGACTTTATACAACTTGGAAATATCACGGGGAAGGAGAAGAACGCAGTAATGCGGCAGAAGAAGAAGGAGAACACGATAATGCGGCGGGAGAAGAAGGAGAAGACGGTAATGCGGCAAAAGGGAAAGACGGTAATTTATTTCCATCAGAAGAAATGGAGGATATGGTAGAGGCTACCCTAGGTGAATCTATTCGTAGCGAGGATGACATTCCTTCCGGTCAAGGACCGCGTGTAGATAAATATGAAAATTTCATGAATGATGTTAGAAAACCAATTTATGAGAATGCAAAGTATTCCACCCTCTCATGGTTCGTCCAACTTTTCCAGATTAAGTGCCTAAATGGATGGAGCAACAAGTCATTCACAATGCTTCTTTCGTTCTTGAAAGATTCTATGCCCCCGGGAAATAACGTGCCCGACAGCTGGTACGGAGCCCAGAAGATGATGTCTGATTTGGGTCTAAAGTGCGAGAAAATTCAAGCATGTCCTAAAAATTGCGTGTTGTACCGGAAAGAGAATTCAGATTTGAAAGAGTGTCCAACATACGGAGTGGCCAGGTATAAGCCGAAAGATTCTGATAAGAAGCCTGATATACCTGTCAAGATAGCACGATACTTTTCCATAACACAGAGGCTACAGAGGCTATTCAGGTGCAAGAAAACAGCCGAGGCAATGATTTGGCATCACCGTGCTCCTCCAAGTGAAGATGGAAAAATGAGCCATCCAAGAGATTCACCGGCATGGAAGGATTTCGATAGGAGGCACGCAATATTCAGTAGCGATCCTCACAATGTCCGGCTCGGACTGGCTAGTGATGGCTTCTGCCCATTCAACTATATGGCTGGAAGTCACAGCATATGGCCCATTGTAATGATAATTTATAATCTGTCGTCTTGGTTGGTTATGGACCAATCATACTTTATGATGCCTCTTCTTATCGACAGACCAAACTCACCGGGAAACAATATCGACGTCTATCTCCGACCTCTGATCGAGGAGTTAAAATCTTTGTTCATTGATGGGGTAGAGACATATGATGTAAACACAAATACAACCTTCATACTGCGTGCGGCTTTAATGTGGACAATTAATGACTTTCCTGCGTATGGAATGCTATCAGGTTGGTCCGTACATGGTCGCAAAGCATGTCCTCATTGCCATCAACACACAACATCGAAATTCTTGAATTTTAGCAGGAAGGTTTGTTATTGCGGCCATCGACGTTTCCTGCCTCCAGACTACCCCTATAGGTTAGACACGGTTCACTTTGATGGTCATCAGGAGCTTCTTGGACCTCCATCCACATTGTCCGGAGAGGACGTGACTGCTCAATGGGATGGTTACAATAATGTGACCTTCGGGATAGATCCGACGAAACAGGTCAAACTACCATTTTGGAACAAGTTAAGCATTTTCTTCGAGCTTCCGTACTGGTCAACAAATTTAGTGCGTCATTGTCTGGATGTCATGCATATAGAGAAGGGAGTATCAGAGCACATACTCAACTTGCTTCTTTGTAAAGACGGGAAATCGAAAGACAAGCTGAATGCTCGGATGGATCTACAGGAGTGGGGAATAAGAAGTGAATTGCACCCTAGACCGGTAGCGGGTAAACCAGGCAAGTTTGTACTTCCCAATGCCGCTTATCATATGTCACAACCAGAGAAGAAAAGATTCCTGCAGGTGCTGCATGATTTGAAAGTTCCCACAGGTTTCTCAGGATCATTCAGCAAGAAAATAAAAATTGTGAAAGGCAAGATCGATGGGCTGAAAAGTCATGATCACCATGTTATCGTGGAGCATCTTCTTCCATTTGCCCTCAGGACTTCTCTCCCCGAATCGGTTGGTCTAGTAATCAACGACCTATGTTGTTTTTTCAGAGAGTTGTGTGCTAAAACACTGGAGGTTGTGACGCTGGATAAACTAGAAAATTTTATTGCGTTGATACTTTGCAAGTTTGAGCGTATTTTCCCACCGTCATTCTTCGATATCATAATACACTTGACAGTTCATCTTGCAACTGAGCCTAAGTTAACCGGACCGGTACAATATCGATGGATGTATCCCGTCGAGAGGTACGTGTAATTTTTCGTTTTGCGAAATTTTTAAAATTATTGTTGTTCTGTATGCCCGTATTTATTTATTCAACATATTTTCTTTAGGTACCTCTACACTCTTAAAAAGTATATACGCAATAAAAATCGACCAGAGGGTTCCATCATGCAAAGTTATCTTCTTGATGAAGCAACCACATTTTGGTCCCGCTATCTGGACGAGAACATTGAGACGAGACTTAACCGGCCTCGAAGAATTCAAGACGGGCCATATGGTAAAGCCGATTATAAGAGGGTAGACACTATGTTTATCAACAAGATATACCGGTTTATCTTACTTAATTGCGCATGTCTTGAACAAATTAGAGAGTAAGTTATTTTGGATTAATTGTTATATTTGTGTTTGTGTGTGTATGAAATAATATAATATTAATGTCACCATTATTTGTCGAAAACAGATTTCATTTTAACGAGGTACGTGAGGGGCATCCTGATTGGAACGAAGAACGATTGGAAAAATATCATCAGGATAATTTTTGTGATTGGGTCACAGATCATGTAAGTTATTCGAATAACATTTTATTGCTATCAGTTTTAATCTAAACTTATATCGTTATGTATTTGTCATAAAATTTGTTCTGTTAGATCCACGATCCGAACTTGTCTGCATCATTTGAAAGTGATTCAAGATGTTTAGCTCAATTTCCTAGTATGGAGGTTGCATATTACAAAGGATTTGGTGTCCTTGGATACAAATTCGAAGTTAAGGACATAGAAACATCTAGAACCACTCAGAATAGTGGGATTGCGACGGTAGGATCGGACGGTGTGATTTATTATGAGTACTTAAATTGTATACTCGGCATCCACTATCTCGGACGATCGGAACCCTTTTATATATTCCAGTGTACTTAGTACGATATGCGAACCGATACGGATAAGTGGAGAAGCAATCTTGGGACTTGGAAAGATGAATATGGATTGACCAGTGTGAACACACTTCGATTTTACGGTCAGGAAGATCCGTTTATCTTTCCGAACCAAGCGTTCCAAGTATACTACTCACAGTGTTTGAAGTATCCGGGATGGAGTGTTGTATGCCGTTAGAAACTCAGGGATGTCTACGATGTCCCAGAATTCGAGGATAGAGATGAGGATGAAGAAGAGAGAAGGCTTAGAGTGCTCCGACCGTCTGTTTCGAAGGATGGGTTGTCTTCGGCCGATCATGAAGTTACATGGATTAGAAATGACATCGATGATGAAATCCAAGTAGATATGTATAATGCGCCCACGAAACGAAAAAGGTTATCAGTAATGTTATATTATCACTTCACATTTTACGATATATACATATATAGTCAATACTTGTAATGATTGTCTAATGCGTCCACAAACCGTTTATCTAGATTTGATGACGATGACGGGAGCAGCGAGGGGCGGCAGGAGCTCCAGCCGCGGCACCGGCAGAGGCAGAGGCAGAGCGGTTCTGCCGCCCGGAGAGCTGCGTAGGGAGCTTCAGAGGGCCGGTCTTGCTCCCAGATCGGAGACCCCTTTGGATGCCTCCTTCCGTATGGACTTTGCCACACCTCCAGGTATATTGCACGCATATCCATTTTGAATGTAATATTATAGATTTTCATGCATGTTCATGTCAAAATTACTTATATTGTCAATATTTGATTGTCTAGTTGTTGGTGATGCGTCCACATCAGGGACAGAGGCCACTCCCGCTCCTCCAGGTATGTTTATATATTATATAGTGCATGTATATTGATTTAGAATGCTATATCATAAATATACACACATTCCTTTTGCTCTTACTTAGATAGTAATTTTTTTTATTGTCTAGCTGTAGGTGGTGACACCACCGCATCTGCGGGTATGTTTATATATCCTATAGTGCATGCATATTGATTTAGAATGTTATATTATTGATCTACACATTCTTTTTGCAATTACTTATATAATATATTTTTAATTGTCTAATTATAGGTGGTGCGTCCACATCTGACGCAGGGGCCACTCCTGCCACTTCCGTACCCTCCGCATCGTCTGTAGGTTAGTATGAATAAATATAAAATATTTATTCATTTTACATATCCTCTACAGAACAAATATGAACTGTTAGTTATATGTATGCCCTATAGGCCATTACTGTACATTGGATGTATATTGTAGTGGATGCTGGGACATATATAGGTAGGACTTTCTTGCTCGACATGATAGTACGCTATCTGGTTGCTCTTTATCTTAACATGTATACTTTCTGTCTTTCTGATTACATGTTGATAAAGCCCTTAGGATGTGTACTCGACTTCCAGGACTATGATGTAGATCATACTAGTGGGGCCTGGGTAGTCAATGAGTACATCCTTCATTGTTCCTAGTCGTGGGAATATCGAGACGGGGCATCGATATTCCAGAGTAGACTAGCGTATATCTTCTCGACCCATGTGATGGGCGATGGATGATCCCATATCCATTGGTGTTTGACATCAGAGATGGTATACGGGTGCTCAGTGGAGACTGGGTACACTGAACGGACTCGCCGAGAACTCCCAGATGGTATTATACCTCACGTCAGATGGCAGTTCTCTGGTGACACTGGTACAGCTTAGTCTGTTGACCCGAGATCGTCATAGAGTCTTGTGTGTCTCCCACTGTTCTTTGATTTCCACCCTACCACGGCTCTACTGAGTCGTGCAAACAGGTGGTTTTTGGGTACAGTCCCGATTCACATGGAGGCAATGAGCGATAGGAGGGGATTCGTCTCTCCCGGTATTGGGGGTTGATGTTGCGCTATGCACGACTGGCCATAACAGGAAATCCCTGGCCAGGGTTGCAGTGATATACTGGTAAGAGTTATCAGTAGTTTAACGAATGTTATGGACCCTACGTCGGCATGACTTATCAAGCTATTGGGGTCTGACGTTTACCACCCCTAGGCGAGATATGCTGCATATCAGACGAACAGACCGGACTGTACGGTAATTGTTACTGGTTGGATTCACAGGAGTGTGAGCGGGCTTGCTCGTCGATCTTCTGATCGCTCAATACCCGGGTGGCCGTTACGTTTAGCAGACCGCTTGCGGCTTGTGGGTGTTTGATATGATCATCACCTGCTGCCGGCGTATTGACGAGTCTTTAGAGTCCTACACAGAGGTTTCCTGGCTCAAGCGAAACGAAATAGGAGCGCATATGAGATATGTGCGGGACCGAGAATAATGCGTGTATGTGATACCGTATTTCATTCTCACGATGAATGTGTCGAATGGTTGTATGCGATATAACCTAGTTATCGAATCAAGGATTGATTCGATAAGCCGATACATTGGATACTAGCCGGTTATATGCGACATGACCGGATCATTGAATCAAGTGTTGATTTAATGATTTAATGTATAATTATATATTTGATATATTACTTTGCATTAACTAGTATTTGTTCACTTTAAAAGGATTTTCTCACTTGAAGTGCACATTGTGTATATGATATATTTTTGTGCACAAGATTGTATCATGTTTGATGATACTTGCTCATTTGGGTTTGTGTAAAGATTAAACCATGTTTAGTGAATGGTTAGGGTTTCTTTTCTCTTATTTATTTATCCATTTATTATTGTTTTGGAAAAGATAAAGAGAAAAAGAAATGGTGGCTTAGTTTGTTTTTTCTTTGAAGCTTCTTGAAGCTTTGAACAAGTCCACCATTCTTGTCTCTTCTCTAACCCTAACCACTCATCTAACCTTAGTTAAATCTCTACACTAAACCATGGTTGAAGTCATGATAAGTATTCTTTTTATTTTTCCTTTTAAAATAACTTATCGTATACCTTCTTCTTCTTCTTCATCTTCAACAAAATGAAGAAGCTTTTCTTCATCAATGGCAAGTTGAGCATATGAGTGAGAAATCCAATTCTAAAGTGAACCCACCTCTATTTCTTCATCCTCTACCTCTTGCTAAGTAGTATAGGGTGTTTCCTTCATAAGTTTTCTTGACTTGGTGAAGTTAGAGCTTGATCTAGCGATGCCTCGACGTAGATCATCTTCGGCATCGTCGTCGATGACCTAGCCCGCTTTTTCTCCAATGAAGCCGACGCTAGAGCCCAAGATCCGATTTGTACAGCGAGGAGACTTCATCGCGGGGCCATGGAGGTGGAGAACCGGATCTACAAAGGTTGTAGCCACTTTCCTTTAGCATTTAATTCGTTTACTTGCTTGCATCGCCTATATATCTAGTTAACGATCCGTATTAGGGTTTGTAGGCACCCGTAAAATTTGAATTAGCCATGTTTGATGCCTTGTGAGACTTCATTAGTGTGCCTAGGAACCCTACATGAACTTCATGGAAATTTAGCGTCAATGTTTATTTTCTAGTTGGAGGGGATGCGTCCGCATCCGGGACACCGGCTGTTCCTCACCGGAGGAACTATCGTCCCGCTCGTGCTGCTGCCCTGGCCCAGGCTCATGCTTTAGTCACCGAAGGTATATATTACACTTCAATTTTCATTTAACCTTGATTTCTTAATACAACTTTGTCTTAATATGATTGTCTTGATATTTCTTGCAGACGCAGGGCCTCCCCATCCCCAGAGGGGGACTTGAGGCCCGAATCAGTCCCATAGGCTGAGGCCTGACAGAGCTAGGGGGAGGCAGCATTCCCCCTCTTTTTTACCCTTGATTATCGCTATACCGGTCCTCATGCCGATAGGTTCGGCCGGTATATGGGGGATGAAAGCCGGCTCATGAAGAACTATCCACTTCATGTTGAGTGGGGCGACCAGCACCGGCGCTCATTCGCCCTCTTCTTTGATCAGGCTCGGGTATTAAAATATATTTTCATTTGATTTATCCAATATATTTATTATTAACACTTGCAATCTAATAACAATGTTTTTTTTGTATTTTCAGTTGGATTACGATTTTCAGCCTGTACCCGACCCTGATCAACCTGGAAGGGTGCTCGACCTTCATGCTCTGTACAATGGCCTGATGAAGAACATGCAGACCAAGGTCTGATACAACAGGAATGAGCTGAAGGCCGACTGCTACTCCCTATGGATGGCGACCCCCGAGGCAGAGAGAGCGGCCCTCATATCTACTCCGGCCTTTGCGAGAGTCGACGTAGAGACATGGCCTCTATTGTGCGAATATTTCGACTCTCAACGCAAACAGGTATGTATTTTAAATGTAATTCATTGTTTAGTATATAATTTATTTTTTTGTGTTCCTTAATTAGAAAACTAAATGTGAATGTGTTGTGCAGAAACAGGCCGCTCAAAATATAGAGAATAGGAAGTCGGCGAAGAGGGGCCGCCCTACTTATACAGGTGGCTCGAGGAATATTACTCAAGCCATGGAGTTATCGGTAAATTACAATAGACCGGCCTTTGTGATATAATGCAATATTAAGAGTTATTTTCTAATATATCTAATATTAAGAGTTATTTTCTAGTATTGCAGACAGCTAAGACCCTGGCGCAAGGTGGTACACCGAGCGTGCTGTCCGCATATCTTGCCGTCCACGGCACCTCGACAGATCCCGCCACGGGCGAGCTTCGATACCCCGACATCGCTACTCAGGAGTATTGCGTAAGTGTTAATATTTATTCAACCCCTATTTGAAATTTTAGTTTTGGAAGGTTCAAATTTAAATGATATACCTATATTTTACTGGTTAATGTGGGTGTAGGAGCGGGTGGTTGAGCAGGCCGAGGCATCGGGGATCGATTTTACCGGACAGAGCGATCCGAAGCTGCTGACCCCAGTCCTGGACGCCGCACACGGAGGGCACCACGGAGGTTGGGAGAAAGGCCGGGGACTGGGCCCTAGCAGGGCCTATATGAGGTTGGACTCCACCCCGGCGGTTACTTCTCCGTCTCCAGTGAGCGACGTGTCCAACGGGAACTGGAGAGCTTGAAGGCAACCGTTCAGGAGTTGAAGGAGATGCTGGTATGTATACTACTTAATAGTAAAATATCATGTCATATTGTAGATATCAACATATCCAATATTAGTACGTAGCCTGAGCTTATTTGGTTGTAGACTTCGCTTTGATTAATCAAACATACATATCTAATTAAAATAAACTACGGTTTTCCAAACTAGATATCCAAATGGGGTTTCGAAATAACTTGATAATGATACGACTTTGAATAATATACAGTTCTTACTCGCTTATTACACACGTTAGGTCCAGACGCGACAGGGTATATCGGCTGAGCCTCCACATGCATCTCCTTCGACTACGGCTCCGCAAGCCACAACATTGGCTGCGGTTCCGCAGACAGCTCCTATAGCTCCACCGTCCGCTCAGACTCCCGCAGCCGTGGCTCCGCAAGCCACTACCTCGACGGCGGCTGCGCAGACCACATCGCCAGCTCCACAGCCCGCTCAGACTCCCGCACGCTCCGCATTGCATGATTTATTGACCGAGGAGCAGGCGCGCCAGATTCTGGCGTTTATCAGAGGTGGAGCTGGACCGAGCTAGGGTAGCTTTTTGATTCTTATATTTTAAACATGTATTTATTTATATGATACATATTGTACCACATTTTGGACGATATTGATATTGGTGGTGTTTACATGTTTATATTGATATCATATTCTGCTTTTTGGTTTCTTTTGTATATTATGCGTGAGGTGATTATGAATACTGCGATATATGTTCTGCGTGATGATTAATTTTATATATGATCGATGTATATATTATTTTGCACAGGGTGAGAAAAAAATAGGCAGCCCTTTTTTTAAAAAAAACTGATAATATGTACCTACGGATTTCACCGTAGGGCCCTTCATTGCCCCTACGGATATATCCGTAGGGGAAAAATATCAAGATACCTGATATTTTTCCCCTATGATCTCAGTATCAGGGGTTAAGCTTGCCCCTACGGATATATCCGTAGGGGCAAACAAATGCCCCTACACAGTTATCCATAGGGGCAAAATATCAGGAATCCTGACAACCACCCATTTCATTGGACTATGGGGTCCTTAAGCCCATGGACTATGATGTCCTTAATCTCGACCGTGATGTCTTTAAACTAACATTGGATTGTGGGGTCCTTAAGCCCATGGACTATGATGTCCTTAACCTCGACCGTGATGTCTTTAAACTAACATTGGACTGTGGGGTCCTTAAGCCCATGGACTATAATGTCCTTAATCTCGACCGCGATGTCTTTAAACTAATATTAGACTGTGTGGTCCTTAAACCCATGGACTATGATGTCCTTAACCTCGACCGCGATGTCTTTAAACTAACAATCGACCGTGATGTCTTTAAACTAACATTGGATTGTGGGGTCCTTAAGCCCATGGACTATGATGTCCTTAACCTCGACCGTTATGTCTTTAAACTAACATTGGACTGTGGGGTCCTTAAGCCCATGGACTATAATGTCCTTAATCTCGACCGCGATGTCTTTAAACTAATATTAGACTGTGGGGTCCTTAAACCCATGGACTATGATGTCCTTAACCTCGACCGCGATGTCTTTAAACTAACAATCGACCGTGATGTCTTTAAACTAACATTGGACTATGGGGTCCTTAAGCCCATGGACTATGATGTCCTTAACCTCGACCGTGATGTCTTTAAACTAACATTGGACTGTGGGGTCCTTAAGCCCATGGACTATGATGTCCTTAACCTCGACCGCGATGTCTTTAAACTAACAATCGACCGAAATATCTCTAAAATAAACAATAGAGCCCAATTGCTCTCTTGTTAGATCTAAACGATCCCGTTAAGTTGATCTTAGTCTAAAATGAGACTAACGTATTCTTAACAAACGTTTAAGTTGATCTTAGTCTCAAATAAGGATAACGTATCCATAAACCCAACCCCCCCAAACCCAAATCTAAGAAAGATACGGATTTGGACTAGTCCATGCCCTACGGGCGACAAAATAAATTAGTCTCCGTATACAATCCACAGGCAACCAAACACAAAACAAACACCCACGACGCGATGTGACCATATGGAGAACGAGAAAGTTGTTACCGCGATGCGGTAGCGTAATTAACTGCAGGGGCTTGTGCCTACAGGGAAGAGCGTCCCCACAATCAAAAACCCCTTAAACGAGGGGGAATCTGACGAAGTCTGCTACATCGGCCGCATCCGTTTAAACCTTAGATACATGGTGCCATAAATCAACTTGGTATATTCGGAGAGGTGGACGGATAGCACCAATTAGTATCTGCCCCGAAATTCAAGCAAGACGTTCACCGCGTCTCTTGCCGCGTCTTTTGGAGGGGAACAGGGGTCCTGACGACTCCCAAGGTGAAAATACACTTACAGGATCCTCTCGACTCGTAGGGAGAAAATGCTTTTATGATACCCTTACGGCTCATAAAATTGAAAGCCTTTAGTAATAGGGACCTAAACCTGTCTCCTAAACCATCGCTCCCCAACAGAAAAGTCAAATGATGAATTGCTCCTGGCACTTATGCTCCAGTGTCAGCAACGTTGATGCCGACCCCTACCCCAAAATTCTAAACTTCCGATCCGATAGACCCCTAAGTCGTTAAACTGGGAACAGATGAACTCTAAGTCGTTAAACTGGGAACAGATGACCTCTAAGTCGTTAAACTAAGCACAATAGACCTCTAAGTCGTTAAACTAGGAATGAGGGAAATCCCCTCGTGGCAGATGATGATTCGCTCCTGGTACTTTATTCCAGTGTAGCGGTGCTGATGCCAGACCAAAACCAAAATCCCAAAATCCTCTCATGGCAAATGATGATTCGCTCCCGGTACCATATTCTAGTGTAATGATGCTGATGTCAACCCAAATCATATCAAGTCAGCAAGACAACCAACGACCTCCCTGGCAGAATCAAGCTCCAACTCGGAAACAAGTCAAACCCCGACACCGCAGAAAGCGGAGCAAGTCAAATCCAATCTCGACACCGCAAGAAGCGAAGCAAGTCAAATCAAGCATCGACCGTCTATGTCGCTAAAAGGGCAGCACCGACCGTACGCATCGCTAAACGAGCAGCACCGACCGTCCAAGTCATTAAAAGGGCAGCACCGACCGTCCAAGTCGCTAAAAGGGCAGCACCGACCGTCAAGTCGCAAAAAGGGCAACACCGACCGTCCAAGTCGCAAAAAGGGCAGCACCAACCATCCAAGCCGCTAAAAGGGCAGCACCGACCGTCCAACCCGCTAAAAGGGCAGCACCGACCGTCCACGTCGCAAAAAGGGCAGCACCGACCGTCCACGTCGCAAAAAGGGCATAATCGACCGTCTAAGTTGCAAAAAGGGCAGCATCGACCTTCACGTCGTCAAAACGGGAGTCAAATCAAGTCACCTCCACGTTGTCAAAACGGGAGCCAAATCAAGTCACCTCCACGCGAAAGAAGTTCCATCAATTTCATGCACACAACCCACATATGTGGCGTGCATTTATTGATGGAGGCACTTTGTTGGGATCAAAAATTACACCCCAGTTGACCAAGTCAAAACCAAGACCAACCCTAAAGTCAAGTGGGCCCGAGCCCAAACCCATGTCAAGACCAAGCATGGAAGGGACCAGCTCCATGCCAAAAAGGAGGCAATAAATTAGTCTAAATGTAATTTTTAGAAATAAATGTATGTAAAATAATCAAAAAGCCAAAATTTTGTAAACCCCATGGCTTATGTGTAAAAAGAGATAAGCACATAAGTTATGGGGTGGCATAAGTGCCATTTAGTATAGCCGAAGGGGCTATATGTAAATTTGTAAACCTATAAATGGCAACATGATAATGAAATGTAAAAAAAAGAACAATTCATTTTCTTAAATTCTAGGGTTTGTGCCTTCTTCCCCTTCCTCAAGATTCTAAAACCCCCCCACCCCTTTTTGAATTAAATCAAGAGTTTAACCCTTCCTTTTTCAAAAATAAATAGTTTTTCACCATAAAACTCTTGAAGGGGGGCTCGGATCTGCCATCAAATCCCTAGAAGGGGAGATTTTAAGTCTCACCTCTCCTTTTCCCCTAAGATCCAGCCAATATAGAGGAAGAAGAAGGATACCCATCTCCAAAAACCCCAATTCATGAGGATCCGAGTCTCAAAAAAAGATCCAAAGATTTCTAGGAGTTTAACTCCATTCAAGATCTGTTGGAGTCTAACTCCATAAATCACCCCATTTTTTAGAAGTTTAACTTCAAATCTATACGTAATCCATGTTAGGAGTTAAACTCCAAAGCCCCCTTGGGAGTTCAACTCCTAACCTAGGGGCTAAGCCCCTTTTCCCGCTGGTGTTTCCAGCGGTCGCGTGTCGCGTAAGTTATCCGCGGGCATCCAGCGGACGCGTGCAGGGCACGTGACCCACGGGCGCTAAGCACCCACGTGCGCCTCACGCGACCCGCGGGTACTCCGAGCCCAACGGTCGCGTGCTGCGCACATGACCCGCTGGCGCCCTGCGGTCGTGTGCTGTGCACGTGACCCGCTGACGCCAAGCGCCCACGCGCCATGCACGTGACCCGCTGGCACCCAGCGCCCACGTGCCATGCACACGTCTTTAAGATGCTCCTCACCCCTCATTTTTCGTGCACTCCACACCAGAAACGCGTCCCCCGTTAGGAAAATTTTTCTAAGAGGTGCTGCCCCGCACCCCGCAAGGGGGCTGCTAGCCCCCTTGACCCCCAGCTTGCTATTTGGGTAGCGGGACCCCCGTAAAACTTTGCGGGGCCCCTGCAAAACTCTGCGGGGCCCCCGATATATCCGAAACCCTTTCAAAATATACGTACACTGCACATCAAGTTCGCATGACCAGTTTGACCCGTCAATCAGTGGTTCTCTCGCTCCAAAGGCGAGGGGTAATTAACGGCAGTTTAGTCCACTGCTGTCGGAAATTCGGATCCCCATAATCAATAAACCCCTGCCTACCCTAGGCAGGGGGAATCTGTATTACGCTTGACAAGTGCGCGTATATTCCCATCTCAATAGGGTAATGAAAAACACTCTACAGATTCTGGCACGCCCGGTGGGACCGGTCTCTCCTCCCATATTTCAGGTTAAACATCTATGCGAACTCAATCAACATATACATTGATTGCATGTACTGAAATCATGCTGCTATTTGCAGGTTAACGACTTTCGACTGCAATCTTCGGACGCAGCAAAAATGTCTCCAAGGACAAGCTCAGCCCTCAACACGGCTCCCATCTCCTACACGATGAAGATGGACGCCAGAACGGTCCTCCTGGCCAGTCTTGGGCAACAATAGGAGGAGCCACCGCTACCATTTGGTTCTATTCTGTTCATGTCAGCTAATGCCATCCTAGCTCTTCAAGCTCCAGTAACATACAAACCGACCTCGAAAGGCAAGAGGCGAAATGTGGTGATCTCGAGGGCACCGCTATTCAAATGCAAGTCGATGTTTGAACGGCAGTTTAGTCCGCGGCTACCGAAAATTCGGATTCCCATAATCAATAAACCCCCTTCTACCCTAGGCATGAGGAATCTATAGTATGCCTGACAAGCGCACGCGTATTCCCATCTCAATGGGGTGATGAAAAACACTCTACAAGTTCTTCTTGGATATTTTTCCAAACACCAAAGTTAGGCCTTCACAATTTCAAGTGTGCACTCCTTGAGCTTAGAGTTTCTGGGGAATTCTTCAAGTTAGGTAAAAACCCAACATTTCTATGTTTCTTAAGAGTTTTAGTGTCAAATAGCATGGTTGATATCTGAAATTTGTGGTTAGTATAAAATTTTGGCCTTAAATTTGTATCTGCTATTTTTCTGGTGTTCATAAAAATAAACTCACACTACAAAAAGCTTGTTTTAGAACCTAGAATTCATCTTAGAAATCCGAGCCCATTTCCTCAAGGTTCGACCGCTGAAAAATTCTTTTCGACTGCAAATTGCGGGTAGATTGGGGAGTTAGGTGTCGGGCTTTTATTAGGAGCTTTCTGTGTCTTATATAAGGTCTATGGTATACGCAAAATTTTCCCAGATTGTGTATACAAAAATCTGAGAGTAGTTTACAAGATTTATAGTGATATATTAGCGTATAATATGGATATTTCATATCATGTTTTGGTATTTTCTCTAATTACGATGATTCGGAGTAGTTCTATATAGTTTAACGTCTGATAAGCACACGATAATTACACGTTTTACGTTACGCAAGTTAGCTTTCTTTTTATATGTATATTCGTCGTATCGGAAAATTAGCCGCTCACATGCAAAAGTTGTATTTCGATATTAGGATCGGTCGCGGGGACTTCGGAAGCGGTGATAAAGGGAAAGGAAGTGATCAGATTCGAGTAGATCGTGATTTATTCCGGTGAGTAGACTAAATATCAACCGGAGACATTGTATGGATGGCGAATAGCGTCCGGAACTTAAAACTTGTGATAAATTGCTTTCTATTCATTTCATTTGTATAACTATACTTAGACTCGCATTGTATGGATTCATACATTTTAAACACTATTGCTTAACACATTATAGGACACTTGCACTATTACCGAGGAGCTTATATTTCACTTGCACATACCTACATGCTACACCTACACCCATCGGTAATTAACATGCCACATGAACACCTAGAACTTGCCATGTCACTTATATCCTATTGCACACTCCGAGTATCGTAGATGACAGTTGTTACTCATCATTATGTATTGTTTGATATATTATAGCCCATTGCCATTGTTATTACATTTTACATTGCTATTGTTATTACGTTTTATTATGCAATGTTGTTTTATGAGATTTCTGTTGTTACGGGTTTTGAGGCACTGTATGAAATAGTTGATAATACTTGATCTCATTTATAATTTTACGGTTTCTTATGATATATGATGATACGTCCACCATGAGCTTGATATTTTTCTGATTTGGCTTTATTCCGAACCTTTAGGGGAGATATACGGTTGCGTATTCTTACGTTATCCGGACTGGGTGGTCAGATAAATGATGGATCCGGTCGAAGCCAAAGAGCAGGAAAGCCGTATTTGAGACGGAGAGCCTAGTGAAGACACTTGATTCCGGAGATAGTTTGAGAAATACGGCGGATATCTGGAGCATACCGACCGGTGTTGGTAGATGTCAAGATCGTTCGGAGAATCAATGCCTGCGAGAATTGATGATTTTTGTCGATATTTGACACGGGACTTGATGATAGTTTATGGATATATTCAAAATATTGGGATATTTTGATGAGATTTTGGTTTTCTTTTATACGGAAACTGTTGTGACATGTTCATGTTTCACAATTTTTATATGCATGCTATTATACATTATGACTACTTGTGCATAAGTTTAGTCGCTATTTCGGTTATACATACGATTTCTGCTATATGATATTAGTTTTATTCACTGAGTTGGTAACTCACCCCCATTGTGCCTTAACTCCTTACAGGATAGACAGCGTGGACGCATAGCGGCGTTGCGGACTTATATCTTGGGTTCTCATCGCAGATTTTGTTAGGTGGGTTACATGTATAGTAATCGTCTCTTTTGTATATATTATACTTTGTATCTAGTATCACTCCATCAGACCACTTGTGTCGTTGATTTAGAGCAAGTTGGGATTTATGTATATTTTGGGTCGAGTTGAGTAGAATCAGCTAGTTATCTTGATTTTTGTAATTTTACTTATAGTATGCTTGTGATTCTTCGCTTTTGAGCGGCGTATATACATTGCGTAGTTTTATTTCCATCGATTGGCGTTGATATTGCTACCAAATGAGGATGCCGTTATAATTGTTATTATATACTTGTTTTCTTTAAAAATTACAAAAGGGGTGCTGCCGAAATTTCAAATAGCGAAAACATTTTCTTAACCCTATTTCAAATCATTGGATATATGCTTTAAATTAAACAATTTTTGTAATACAAAATTAGGTTTCATATCAATTATTTATTTTAAAATTTTATCTCCTTAATTTTTCAAAAAGGGTTTAGATCTTGGTTTCTGGTTTACTTGAATTACATCGATATTTTTAGACATCACACAATTTAAGTGCCGATCACGTGTCAATTTCGGATCGTGACAGAAAATTTTCGTTTTGTATTCTGTATTGGCCGCAAGTTAGCGGCACGAGCACTAGTGTCTACCTACAAAGTATTCATAAAATCTACATGGTTTTGTGCGGGAAATATTATTCTTAAGGGAAAATTTTAGGTAATACCCATAATTTTTGTCCTAATAATAGGAAATAATCCAAACTTTTTAAAAACCCTGCATTTTTCCCCTCTCAACTTTAAATTATTTTCACAATAAACTTCATTTAAATATATAATTAATAATGTCACATTTCTTTTTTTCTTTTTAATTGAATATTTAAATAAAAGATTTTTTATGAACCAGTTAAAGTTGAGAAGCAAGATGCAGCTTTTAAAAAATTATGGATATTGCCTGCTATTGGGACAAAAGTCATGTTTATTTCCAAAAATTTATCCTTCTGCTCTTGGTACATGAAATGCGCTTGGTACATGAAATGAAAGATTATCTAGAGTCATCATATTCCTGACATCTAATTCCAAAGAAATTTTGCATTAACAAGATTGGTATATTTTAATCATCACCAATAATATATATATATATATATATATATATGCACACGCGCACGCACATAACAGTCGACCGGCATGACCGACGGTAGGCACGGCCGGCCTACTAGTAGCGAGGGAGGCCGGCGGCAAGTGACGGATGTCCTACTGACGGTGGACGGCCGGCGGCGGGCAACAGGGCCGGCATGCAGGAAGCGGACTGTCATTGGACATTTTGTATTAAGTGGAAACATTTCATGCTAATATGGCAGACATCTATTTTAGGGAGAATATGATTCCCATGAAAAGAAATCATTTGATTTCCATGGTAATTTTATATTCCCAGCAATACATTTTACACCTAAACAAGCGTGGCAATATTTCATGAGAATGTAAGATTACCATCTAAATTATCTCCTACCAAGCACGCTAATGGTTATTATTATAGTTGAAAACAAAATGAACAGTACATTATGAACATGATGATTTCTCAATATACTTGCAGTAAGACGGTTGTCACAAGTTAAAAATTTTCCATGCGGAAGTTAAAGTGCATTATTAAATTTTGTTTATGAAATTTTGCAACCGTTACGGTATTTTGAAAATGATGGTTTTCGATATAATTTTCCGCTAGATGCTAAAAGAGAGCTCGGAATCTATATATTTGAAAACAAAATGAACAATTCATTAAATAACGATTTCACAATATAGCAATAGTTAGATGGCTGTCGCAGATTAAAATTTTCTATGACGAAGAAAAAATGTAATTTCCATGACGAAGTTAGAATGTATTCTTAGAATTTATTTACGAAAATTTTCAAACATTACTAAATTTTGAAAATCAGGATATTCAATATAAGTATCCACCAGATGTCAAAAAGAGCATGAAAAACCGTAGTTTTTATTTGTCCATTTGAAAGGAAAATAAACACCGCATTAAGCGACAATTTTCTAATATAGCTACAATAAGACGGTTGCCGCTGATAAAAAAATTTCCATGATATAGTTAAAATGTAATTTTTCAAGACGAAATTAAAATGTATTATTAAAGTTTGTTTAGGAAAGCTTGCAATCATGAATTTTTTTTGAAAATAAGGGTCTTTTAATAATTATCCGCTAGATGCCTAAAAAGCATGAAAACCTGAAATTTCCATCTGTGCATTTGAAAGCAAAATGAATGGTGTATTAAACGACGATTTTCTAATACAGCTATAATAAGATGGGTGTCGCACGCTAAAAAATTTCATGATGAAATTTGTAAGTCCACGGTAGCGTCCCGGTCGTCTAACAGACGCCAAATGCGGAACAAAAACTTTTTGACTGGTGCTATCGCGTACTATAACCCGGATCTGCCATTAAAGCTAAACTAACAGACTACAAAGTGGGTAGAAATGTTATACCGAACGATCCGAGTCCTTCGGTCTTCAACCATCATCCCACGCTTTGTTGCGGCTGCTCCGATCTCCTGAATCTCCAGTCTTCTCGTTCAGGTGGCACCACGTCGACGGATCTTTAAACGGGCTCCCGCCTCTGAACCGAGGCAACTCGGTCGTCAAGTTTGTTAAAAGAGATGACCAAAATGATGTAGAGAATGAGTAGAACGTTTTGTCTCGTTACGTCCAATGCCAAGGACGAACGGTTAATGAAGTTGCCATTTGAAACTGTGATGGAATAAAAAGAGCTATGAAATTTCCATACACATAAACTATAAACATTTCTCAAATAAAATCAATCCTCTTCCTTGTGAAGAGGGGCCGGCCAAATATAAGGAGCAAGGGAGGTAAGTGTAGGAGCTAGGAGGTGACCACAAGAATAAATGAGATGAATGATTCACCTTAACACCTTGCATTAATTGCAAATGAAGAGTCATTAACCTAGTCATCACAAACATTTAATGAACATTAAATGCAACCATGAGTCATTAATCCTAGTCATCATCTAGAAACTTCTAGAAGCACGACTCACCCTCATGACTCACCCAAGTGACGAAAAGATAAATCCGTATTTAACCGAATGTTAAATACGGTCGATAGAAAATTGGAAACTGGTAACTTCCAAAAGTGATCCTGAAACGAATTTCAGGATAACCCCGTAACAGTATAAACATACCCGCATTTGTATTACGACCAAATACAAATACAACTGAGACAAAAATATTATATCTACACGGTATAATACTCGGATCCGGTTTAAACCAAAGCCTACCAGTATTATCTGCCCGAAAAATGACACGTGCGAAAACGCACGTGCATTTTCCGAACCCTGCCATAAAACCATACGGCCTCTACAACGTTTCGCCCGAACTTGGGAAAGTGTCTGTGGGGGACTCTAATGATTCATCAACATACTGGCACCGGGTATAACCACTAGCACGTCAGAGGTACAAGCTGTACGTAACGGTTGCCTATGTATTGATTGAAAGGGGAGCTGACGAGCGAACTCATCCAGAACCCCTACTGAGCCTGACAGTGACAATATCCGTACAGTCCAGTCCGTTCATCTAAGAGTATCTCATATCGTGTCTACGGGGTGGATAAAATCAGACCCCTAATAACGCGATAATTCATGTCGGTATGAAGCCCATCACCACCTGAGAAACTACTGATCCAAATCAGTAATTCTCCACTACCTCGGCCGAGAATTTCTAATGATGGCCACCCGTGCACTGTGCGACATCAACCCCCAATACCGGGAGAGACGAATCCCCGACAATCCGTTCACTGCCTCCATGTGGCTCGGGACTGTACCCAAAAAATACCTGTTTGCACGTCTCCTTTGAGCGTGGTAGGATAGAAATTAAATCACAGTGGGAACTCACACGAGACAAATGACGATCTCAGGTCGACAAACTAACCTGTACACATGTCACCAGGGGACTGCTATCTGACGATATGTATAATACTGTAGGGTTCCTAAGCACACTAATGAGGTCTCACAAGTGATCAAGCATGCCCAATTCAAAGCTTTCATGTGCCTACAAACCCTAATACGGATCGTTAACTAGATTTATGGGTGATGCGATGCAAGTAAACAACTTTAACTTAAAGGAAAGAAGCTACAACCTTTGTAGATCCGGTCCACCACCTCCTTGGCTCCGTGATGACGTCCCTCCGCTGTCCAAATCGAATCCAGGACTCTAGCATCGGCTTCATCGGAGAAAAGGGCGGGCTAGGTCATCGACTTCGATGCCGAAGATGATCTACGTCGAGGCATCACAAGATCAAGCTCCCACTTCACCAAGTCATGAAACTTGTGAAGAAAACACCCTATACTACTTGGCAAGAGGTAGAGGATGAAGAAATAGGAAGTGGGTTCACTTTAGAATTGGATTTCTCACTCATTTTCACTAGTTGCCATTGATGGTGGCTAGGTTTTCTTCTTGTTCAAGATGAAGAAGATGATGATGAAAGAATATCATAAGTATATCCTAAAAAGAAAATCAATATGAATACTTATCATATCCTAACCTTGGTTAGGTGTAGAGAATATACCATGGTTAGTTTTAATGGTCAGGGTTAAGAATGAGACAAGAATGGTGGACTTGTTCAAAGCTTCATGAAGCTTCAACAAACAAACAAACAAAGCCACCATTCTTTCTTTATCTTTTCCAAAATAAGAATTATAAATAAATAGATAAGTAATTAAACAAACAAAACCCTAATCATTAACTTAACCATGGTTTAATTCTTTACACAAACCCAAGTGAGCAAGTATCATCAAACATGATACAAACAAGTGCACAAAAGTATATCACATATACAACTTGTGCACTTCAAGTGAGAAAATCCATTTAAAGTGAACCAATACTAGTTAATGCAAAGTAATATATCAAATATATAATTATGCATTAAATCATTAAATCAATACTTGATTTAACGATCCGGTCATATCGCATATAACCGACTAGTATCCAATGTATCGGCTTATCGAATCAATCCTTGATTCGATAACTAGGTTATATCGCATACAACCATTCGACACATTCATCGCAAGAATGGAATACGGTATCACATACACGCATTATTCTCGGTCCCGCACATATCTCATATGCGCTCCCATTTCGTTTCGCTTGAGCCAGGAAACCTCTGTGTAGGACTCTAAAGACTCGTCAATACGCCGGCAGCAGATGATGATCATATCAAGCACCCACAAGCCGCAAGCGGTCTGCTAAACGTAATGGCCACCCGGGTATTGATCGATCAGAAGATCGACGAGCAAGCCCGCTCACACTCCTGTGAATCCAACCAGTAACACTTACCGTACAGTCCGGTCTGTTCGTCTGATATGTCGCATATCTCGCCTAGGGGTGGTAAACGTCAGACCCCAGTAGCTCGATAAGTCATGCTGACTTGAGGTCCATAACATTTGTGAAACTACTAATAACTCTTACCAGTATATCACTGCAACCCTGGCAAGGGATTTCCTGTTATGGCCAGTCGTGCATAGCGCAACATCAACCTCCAATACCGGAAGAGACGAATCCCCTCCTATCGCTCATTGCCTCCATGTGCATCGGGACTGTACCCAAAAACCACCTGTTTGCATGACTCAGTAGAGCCGTGGTAGGATAGAAATCAAAGCACAGTGGGAGACACACAAGACTCTATGACGATCTCGGGTCAACAGACTAAACTGTACCAGTGTCACCAGAGAACTGCCATCTGACGTGAGGTATAATACCATCTGGGAGTTCTCGGCGAGTCCGTTCAGTATACCCAGTCTCCACTGAGCACCCACATACCATCTCTGATGTCAAACACCAATGGATATGGGATCATCCATCGCCCATCACATAGGTCGAGAAGATATACGCTAGTCTACTCTGGAATATCGATGCCCCGTCTCGATATTCCCACGACTAGGAACATTGAAGGATGTACTCATGGACTACCCAGGCCCCACTAGTATGATCTGCATCATAGTCCTGGAAGTCGAGTACACATCCCAAGGGCTTTATCAACATGTAACAGAGAGACAGAAAGTATACATGTTAAGATAAAGAGCAACCAGATAGCGTATTATCATGTCGAGCAAGAAAGTCCTACCTATATATATCCCAGCATCCACTACAATATACATCCAATGTACAGTAATGGCCTCTAGGGCATACATATAACTAACAAATACCAACTAGCATGTTCCCGGCGAGTTCTGTCCGGTGTACTCATAACCTAATGAGCACCTGTATATATCTTAGGTGATCCAACTGACACCAGTGGCTTGTGAGACCGGCCATCGCCCCTCATCGGGGTCTCGACTGTATACACTAGTCTACTCTGGAGTATCGATGCCCTGTCTCGAAACTCCCACGACTAGGGACACTTAAGGATGTGCTTACAGACCCCATCTCTCACGTATATGATCACCATCATACTGCTGGCAGTCAAGCAAGAATCCTATGGGCTCTATCATCATGCAATAGTGAACTAAAGCATGTAAACTATGATAAAGACAAACCAGATAGCATACTATCATCTCGAGCAAGACTGTCATATCGGTATAGGTCCTGCCTCAATCATTGTAATCACGTACCTGCGATCCAATAATTGACTTTGAGGGCACTATATCCAACAATCTCCCACTTGCACTCAAGGCTAATTATTGCGATGTCGCATACTCACAGCCCGTGTGATACCGAACACCCAACTCCTCTACTAATCAGTTTCACAAAGCTAGTTTGTAAAACTCTTGTGTTCGAGAAATAGCCTCAGTGAGTGGATCCGCCCTGATGTTTCTTTCTATTGTCTCTCTTAATCTCAAGTTCGCGGAGAAAGTCATCTCCCGAATCGAGTAATAGGTGTCTTAGAATATGTCTGGATATCTGATGGGACCTTGTTCATAAATGAACTCCAAATCCAAACTTCTTAGATTTTATATATCACTGAACCTAATCAGTATCCAGCACCATACCTCCCACAGTATCCTCTTGGACCAACTGTCCATAATACTGTCCCTCGTCAGAGGGAAAAACTATAACTTTGGCAATCACTCTGTCATCCATGTCACCTTTGAAGTCTGGAATGATAACCGTCTCCCGAAGGAGGCTGCCGTCATCAAATCCGTAGAACATCCATTCATGTTCTAAAACTGCTTCCTTATATTTCTTCAGGATTGGATTAATATAAACTTATCGCATATAGTGCAAAAACAACATCTGGTGTGGTACTTGACATCTCATGATTGACTCAATTGCCTAAGCAAGTGATCTGCCAATCATGCACATCCCTCTCTCCTTTAGTCTGTAAGCCACCTTTAGAGAGGGTGACTCCATCACCTGCAGGTACACCACCATGTCAGGAGTCATCTATTCTAAAAACCATTAGAATACTGTCAAAGTACCCACCCATATCTAGATCTAATACCATAGATCTAGTAACCAGAATGTCTGATATTATATCCATATCCTTTGTGGAGAAACAACTGTGTGACGACCAAAGTACAACCGATCGTAGTATAGGAATTTTACTTCCTACTCTGTGTATGTCATCCAAATACCATGACATCACACCCTACTACCTTCTTAACAGATCCATCCCCTATTCTGATGAAGTCAAAGCCATGACTGTCACATCAAAATTAGATGATCTTATCTCCGCTATATGTGCTCAAACCTATAAATAGATATAAGCTACTTGCTCACTATACTTCCGCTGCTCCCACTAACTACGACAACCCTCTGGCAGAATAATATATATACGTCCACTTTTAAAGCTAGTTTAGAACGACGCTATACTTATTCTCCTGCCAGGTCCCATAGTCTGGAACAACAGTAGTGTCAAGTTTGGGTAAACAAGAACCTCGCTGTCACCGTCCTTGAGGGTACCGGAGTACCTCTCGGATGTCTGAGGTTACCCACCATATCTGCGGAGTGGCTAATGGAATGTCAAACCCGATTGAATATATATGTCCTATTAAATTTTTCATAATCGTTTGCGGTTCTGGAATCACTTCAAGTTCTACCATACTCCCACTATTGTTTTCTGAAAAAATCCGTTTTAATAAAACTGTGGCGAGTTAAGAACAATATCACTATTGATCTTCCAGATGGTAGAAATGTTAACCTTCGTCAAAGCCAGGGTCAACCAACAAACTGCCATTACAGAAACGTGTCTTGAGTTATCCAGTGTCTGGTTTTAAGCATAAGCCGAACAACTCCCTGTATCTTAACATCGTTAAGATATGAACTATTCTATATACAATATAGAAATAGATGCACTAATTTAATTGGAACCAGATTCAAATTATGCAGCTATCTCCAGTGCATATCAACTTAATGGAGAGAGGCTAATCAGCATTACTCAACTTAGGAATATATCCAATTATGAGTAATCTGAAAGAGAAACAAGTTTCTCAAAAACCATTACTATAAACTGAATACCAATCATAAGTATTTACATCTTCAATTTCTTTGAAGAATCCCGATACTTGTGACACCTGGTTCTCTACTTTATTCTTATACCCACAACTTCTCGAAACTTAAACATTGTATTTCTACGAAACACTTGTCTAAAAATTAGAGAAGTCACAAGTAAACAAAACATAGTATGAGGACCTACCCCTTTGTCCTGATGGACACTGGACAACATACAATACTCTGTATAAGTCCGCTGAGTTGAATAACTCAAAACCTGTGCATCGTAGGTTGAAAACTGTACCCAGGCGATTTCCTCAAATATCACCAATTACAATGAATTCTGATATAATGAGGATGATCACCTAATTCCCAATAACTTACTCCCACTCATCATCTGTAAAACCATACAGATGTGAGAATCATACCTGGTAAATACATACCCTGGAGTAAGTATCTAATCGGGAAATGAGTTTTGCTTCAACAATGCACTGAAACATGAAAATGTTTCATAGGGGTAACCTGGTATTCCTAGTAATGCCTCTTCCATAAACCAATTCATGACTATAACCGTATATTTCTTTGCCATCTGTCCAAATCCCTTTATTTGTCTTTAGTCGTTACCTTCTGTACACCTTCTTTAGGCTAAATGGTTTTCTTCCTTCCCTACCGTTCGGCACCAGCCTATGGTTTGGAAGAAGACTATCCAGTAAGCATAATAGGTGTACTCTCCTAATCCTAGGAGTACTCGCAACTTGAGAGAAGGTGATGATAAAAGACAACTGAATAATACCTTATTCTATTTCTCCCGAACTGGGGAAAAAACAAAGGTGAAATAGGAGTGGCGATGAAGTATGCGGTTTGGTCATGAATGATAACAGTCGCAATTTACTTTGCGCTCTTTCTAATCCCTTTATCTTGTCTTTATATATTACCTTCTGCACACCCTACTTAGGCTAATTGGTTTTCTTCATTCCCTACCTTTCGGCACCGGCCTACGGTTTGGAATAAGACTATCCAATAAGCGTAATAAGTGTACTCTCCTAAACTAAGGAGCCCTCGCAACCTGAGAGAAGGTGATAATAAAAGACAACTGAATAAACCAATTCTATTTCTCCTGAACCTTGATCCATCCTTGAAGAAATCCCTTCGAGTTCGTATATAACCATACGATGGATCTATCCAATGGAAGTGGATTTCCGTAGTAATACGGGGTATTCTGAGAAATACAAAGGATAAAAGAAGGAGCGGCAATGACTTATGCAACTCGGACAATCCAAAAGCCAGTACTTTAAGAAGGTTCAGTCAACTTGGTCACTGAGTCATAGTCTAGGGTCGGTCAAAGGTCGCTGCCAAAGAGAGAGAGAAAAGAAACACTCTGCGTGCACTCTAACCTAGATCAGAATGGTTATCACTTTATCTAATCAGGAAACCTCCCACTGTAATCTCAAATTCTCCTCCAAACCTAAAGAAGAATTAGTCGGGATCACCCGAAGAGTAAACCAACTCATCAGTGAGAATCAGGATCCAACTATCATCGCATGATAACTTGATGGAAGCCACTCATGTTATCACACTCCAGAAGGTATGCGCATGCCTAGCAAGTTTGCTGTATGTTTGAAACTCCCGATGTGATTTTTGCCCCATGCTCTTATGACCTTGACGAAAGCCAACAAATCATAAGTCACATGTCAAGTTCTGCCCGTCATTATCCAGGTTAATTTGAACCCACCCGTACATACCTTTGACGAAAGCCAACAAGGTAATACGACTGTCCCAAACCAACATATCTATCTATGCTACAAATGAATATCCCAGCAGCTACCAAGCACTATGCCTTGACGAAAGCCAACAAACATAGCTTGAATACTACTGACCATCCATAAGATACGACGGAGGGCTACGGCTAATTTTTGGCGAAAAACCTTTAACGTAATGAACTTGATCTCGTTAAAGGAACCTGATAGCTTTTTATAAAAATATAGTGGCGAAAACCTTTTGCTAAAGAGGTCACTCCCGGTGAAGGGATCTCGGCTCTTTCCTCGTGGAATGAGGTGCAGGATATTCTAACTGAATACCGCGATGCAAAGCAACTTGCAATCGACTATAGTAAAGTTATTACCCTGACGTAAACTTCTGCCCAAGGGGTCACTCCCGGTGAAAGGATCTCGGCCCTTGCCTCGTGGAATGAGGTGCAGGATATTCTAAACTGAATATCACTATGCATAGCAACTTGTAATAACATTTTTTAAAATTTGTTCCAACGACATCAAATATTGGTTTGTTTTATCCTTGCATTGATAAGAATCAATGCAGTCCCATCAATCAATCACACCAGAAAAGAACGAAAATAAAATGTACGTATATGCCATCCGCATTCGCCACTGGGTCCCGTCATCACCCGTTAGGTTACTTAACTAACGACAGAGCGGGGGCTGGACTAGCGCGGGTGTAAAACATATACAACATCTAATAGTATATATACCAATATACAATAATCGCTCCAGGCGTGATAATATGCAACATTACAGAAAAGTAATAAGCGTCACAGAATAATACAGATAATCTAGGATCCCCGGGTTTCACAGAGCCGCTACTGAAACCCGACGTTCCCCTGGTCGTATGGATAGCCTGTGCAATGAAACCTAGACCCCTACGGGTGCGGCAAGTTACCCGTCAAAACCTGAAGAGAGGCAGCCCTCTACATTAAAGTGAATGGACCACCCGGCACTTCACGGAATCCGGTAACTTGAGCATCCCTCCTTGGGTCAACCTGTACCCCCTACGAGTGCGGCGAATAGTCTGCCAATTCTAGAGTGAGGTCCCTCTGCCTCTCAAAGCCATGAGATACGGATCCGTTGCCCTCCAGAACCCGGCTATCCGTGCACTCCGTCACGGGGTAAACCTAGTACAGAAATAAAAATATATACAACGGGTACATCGACCTCTACCCGGTCGTGCCCCAAAAAGAATATTATACAAACAGGCAGTGACGGCAGTCCACATATTGGATGCTCTTCCCGCAATATCAAATGTACAAATAAATCCAAACTGCACTACCATTGCACACTGCTATCCACCACGACATATCCGCAACATCACAGCACAACACAGAACATCAACGCGAATGTCACGTTCGCAACCCGTCTAAAAGAACTATAGCAATCAGACGCGGTTTACCGCTCGAATGACATTCCCGGTCGGAGATATAATGTAAATACTGCATATTAACAAGTTTAAAATTTCGATCGACAAAACTTTCCGAAGTGGGCCCCACGTACATCTGCTGTACAGTAACAAAATCTGGGCCCAAAAGAATATTACCAAAAACCACAATTTCCTCAGTTGAAGCACCAGAAGAAAAATAACCCACTGATTCACCAAGACGGCCGCGTTTCCGCGGTCAAAGCAGGGAGTTGACCGCGGATCCGCGACCGTACGGTCGAATCAGTAAATCGTATTTCTTCTGAGTTCATTAAAAAACCTGCTCTATTTTCTGGTATGGTCAAAATAATTTTTAGACATCATTTAAAATCAACAAAAACTTTAGACTTGGAATTTGCGGTTTTCGAAAATCCGTTCGATCGATATTTTAAACGCGTTAGCACAAGTTAGTATAGCTTAATGGTGAGGCTCTGATACAACTGTAAGTCCACGGTAGCGCCCCGGCCGTCTAACAGACGCCAAATGCGGAACAAAAAATTTTTGACTGGCGCTATCGCGTACTATAACCCGGATCTCCCATTAAAGCTAAACTAAAAAATTACAAAGTAGGTAGAAATGTTATACCGAACGATCCGAGTCCTTCGGTCTTCAACCATCATCCCACGCTTTGTTGCGGCTGCTCCAGTCTCCTGAATCTTCAGTCTTCTCGTCCAGGTGGCACCACGTCGACGGATCTTTAAACGGGCTCCCGCCTCTGAACCGAACAACTCGGTCGACAAGTTTGCTAAAGAAGACGACCAAGATGATGTAGTGTCACGCCCCGCTTCCTAAAATACGGAATACGAGGGGTAGACAAGGCCAGCCATGCTCCTACGTTCAAGGAAATGTCCTGCCGTAGTCACACTTCGGCTTCTAGTTTTTCATGGTAAACAGTAAATGATGCGCAGGTAATGAGAAATGCAGTAACTGAAAGTAACAATGTAAAGAACTGACCTGAGGGGGAAAACAACGAATGTAACTCGGAATGGCTAGTCAAGAAGTCTATGATGCACGTCTAGTTCTGGTCCAGGCTAAATCTTCTCCCCACACTGAGCATGCATACTCAGGTCGTCAGAGCGACACAATAGCAATATAATATATATAAAATCAAGTGACAGTTATAACAGTAATAATAGATATGAACAACAGTAATCAATGACAGCATGAATATGAATGTGCAGTAATCATTGCAGCGGAGCAGTAAAGCAGTAGAACGATATGTCACGTATGTCAACACAGTATATAAGGTATATAAATGCCAGTATCCCTATCAGTCTCTAAGTCTCACTGTACAGGTCACAAAGCCTATCGTCAGTCTAAGTGTGAGAGTCAACCACTCGTGAGTGTCCTCTACCCAAGGGTAGAACCCAAGGGCAAGGGACCACGGGCCCAACATGTAACATGTATATCACGGTGTATATCACATACCCTGTAAATCTCCATATAACTCCCTAAATATATAAGCCGGCATGGGACTCCCGAGATTCTGTTGAACTCACACTTAAACTACCCTACACCCCGTGGTCTACATAAAACGCTAACCATAACCCTAAATACTAATCGATCCGTGACAAGTCTGCACGAGAACTGGAGGCGGGACCTCCATCAAGCACGTCCCGACTAATACCTAAGATAAATGGCAGTGTCGGATGCCTTATCCGTGACACCCGTGCAAGCGCTTCCATAAGTGTCCCATACCACTTATAGTCACACGTACACGCATCCCACAGACGTCGACAATACAATAGAATAATAGGGTCACTGATTGTGCACAAGTACGTATCACTTTTACTTATTCACGGATACACGAACACTGACATACTTGCCACAATCATCACTAAAATCTAACACTGGGTAAATCCACGATACCACTGGGTTATCACTGCAACGAAATGGGTATGATATGATGCATAAACAATATATAAAGCATGCTAGGGATGTTATGAAACAGTAATTTATCACTTGCACGATTCATCATGGAACGTACGTGCACAGTTTAGCGAAACGATAAACAGGTGATAATTAGTATGTTCAGTTATCTATCCATCTAATTTAGTTTCAAGCCAATTGGATTCCAGGATCATTAGTTATAACCATTTCCTTTTAAGCGCTCGCGGCTGGAAATCCGATTTCAGAATCAGAAGTCCGTTTCGCAACGCATTTTAATCCTAGTTGGGATCAGATTTTAGCGACGCTACAGTTGAATGAATTCTACTGTTTTCAGTAAGGTTTTCAACATAATAGACGGGTATTCAATCGCATCTGGACGTCAGGAGTTATTCACTGTTTAACACTAATAGGTCAGTTCTGATTCTGCTGGGACTGTTATGCGTCCCGATCTTTCAAATTATAGAATAAATATCAAACGGTAATGAAACAGAATGAAATCAATGGTGTTGCCTAGATAACAGTTTTATCTATAATAAACAGTGGAGTTCCACAACCTACGAGTTAAGGAAATCCTGTGGTACCCATTACGGAACAGCAAGCAACAACTGGAGTCGCTCTGGACTGCAGTCCAGAGTCGCACACGGATCCAATTTTCATCACTGTTTAAGTACAGGAATGTCTGGAAACTAGTACAGGGTTAAAGTTTGTCGAGTCGGCTTCGATTTGACCCTTCGAACGCACCATTATAGTAGGTATATGATTTATGGTGAATTTAACGGTTTTCAGGTACAATAAAATTACAGTTTTACGATTAAACTTGGGGGTAGTTGTTTTAGTCGTTAACGATCATATTTTCCAGCGAAACTTGCACAAGGTACTCATCACAGCAAGGGCCAAAGTAATTAATCCAGTTCCGTCAATTTAGAAAAGTATTTTCTTTCGGAACACGCGTCGAACAGGTATGGCACATAATTGGTTTAAATTTGTAACTTTATAATCTGTGAATTTAGTGATTGTACAATAAGTAAATAGCATGTAAACAAGTAAAAACTTGCCTGGAGGCGGTGGACTGATGCACGGCAGCGGCAATGGCACGATTGCGTCACGAACGCAGCACAGGTTCGTTCTCGGAATCAGGTAGTTGCACACAATCCAGTCAATCTCCGCACATCATTCTTCGCACTGCTTCGGGTTATTCCTTGTTTTGGTGTGAGGGGATAGAGGTGCTGAAACGGGGAAAGAGATCTTTAAAGGAACAGAGGGAGGAAGATTTAGAGAGAGAGAGAGAGTGTGTGTGACAGAAAGAGAGAGAGGAATAGAGAGTGAGAGAGAGAAAGAGGTTTAAAGAGTGAGAGAGAGAAAGACAGAGAGAGAGACAGTGAGGAGGAGAGAGAGAGTGAGAAACAGAGGGAGAGAGAAAAACAGTGAGAGAGAGAGAAGATGGCGATGGAGATGATGTTGATATGGAGGGTGAAGGGTGTCGATGGAGTTGGTGGTCGACGATGGTGGTCGTCGGGAAGACGGGGCGCCGGCGGTGAGGGTGCACGGTGGTCGAGCTCGGGTGAGATGGGTTGGTGTGCAGGGAAGCTCGACAAGGGGTGCTCGGGAGTGGAGAGCTCATCGGCAAGGGTAGTAGAGGCTCGTTGGCGATGGATCGTCGATGTTGAGGGGCAGTGGGGAGCTAGGATGGGTGCAGTGAGGAGGTCTCGATGAAGGGTGACGAGGGTCGGGAGTATAGCGAGGAGGGGAGGAAAACGAGAACGAGGGAGGGAGCGAGCGAGGAAGAGGGAGTAGTGGGTAGAGGAGAGAAGTTCGTGAGGGAAAACGCGCGCATCGTGGTAACGCTCGCGCGAGCGAGGGCGACGGCGGAGGGAGCGGATCGCGCGCGAGATTGGCGGGAGAGCCGTTGGGAAGAAGATGCTGTAGGGAGCGGGTCGGGTTGAAGCGGGTGCGGGCGCTGAAGGCTGAAGCGGAGCGGGCCAAAGAAATAGAGGGAAAAATGGAGAAAGAGAGTGTGGGCCGGGCTACGTGGGCTTAGGCCGGGGTTTAATAGGAAATTAAAAGGATTGTGGGGAAATATAGTGAGTGGGCCGGGCCAGAATTAAAGAATTAAAGGAAAGAAATGGGAACGGGCCAGAGATATTTTAAAAGGGAATTTGGTGAAGAATTGGGCTGGGCTGAGATTTGGGCCAGAAAAATATAAGGAAATATTGAGGAGAAAAGAATGGATGGACTCGGGCTGCTTTTGGGCTGGGGTTGGAAAATTAATTATAAGAATTGTAAGGGAATGAGGAAACGGGCCGGCTGAAATTTATTGAGGTATTTATTTTAGAAAAATGTGTGGCCTTAGGGTTCCAATATAGTTTGGGTTAGGATTTAGAGGAAAAATCAGATGGAAAAATAAAGGGATTGGAATTTGGGTTTGAGAAAATAGTGGGGGAAAATGGATTGGGAGTTTAGGGTTTAATGGTGTTTCGAAAATAACTAAATAAATAATTGTAAATAAATTATATAGGTGAAAAGAAATATGGATATAGGCGTATAAAAGGGGCTGGGTGTTACATCATACCATCCTTACAAAAATTTCGTCCTCGAAATTTAAAATAAACAATAACTTATACCAACATAGGCGAAGGCTATTATATTGCAACTAACACATAAGGATTTACTAGAAATATGTGGACGGAAAAATTTGAAGATATAAATACGTAAGAATAAATATAAATACGGGAATATAAACAACAACAATAACGAACAATATTATTCGAGGCGCACTCGATAAAAGTCGACATCCAAGTATGTGCAAAAACTCGCAGAAATAATAGGTATGAGGCTCAACTATTTATATAGTAATCATAAGTACAATACCCGAAAATAAAGTAACGAGAATAAAGTGGCTAAAAGTAGTCGGTAGGTTAAAACATTTTAAGATAACGTATCGATACAATAGGTTTAAAATAATTTAGAAGACTTGTATAGTGAAATTAAGAAACATGGACCAAAAGTATGCGCGGTGTAAGGTTGCGCCACTGAAAATGAAAATAATAATAGTTGTACTTAAAATACAAAACGGAGTAATCAATAACACGAACCAAAATAATGAAAACTAAATTTTTGAATAACACTGTCCCTATATATAGTTAGGGTAATAGGAAGAACACAGAAATGTAGGCTAGCTATGGTAATGACTACAAGGAAGTGTGGATCATTCAAAGGTCGGTGGGTGGCGGCTTTAGGTTGAAAATCAAGGAGACTGTGATCGGGTCTGCACAGGAAGTAAGAATGAGCAACAAAGGAATACCAGAGAAAAGTATGGGGGAAAAACAACAGTCGGTACACCACACGAATCAAAATTTGAAGAGTTAGTGAACTCGGAAGTTTCACAAGAAATGTTCTCCTCCCAGAAGGATCTCAAACGGGCACAGACGAGAGATGAAGGGTGGCTCATTCCAAGGATCAGGGTGCGGTACTTTCTAATCGAAATGAGAGTGAAAACTACATAATGAGTAGGGGTGGACAGTCAGGGAACTCGGCAGAAAATAAATGGATATGGGAAATAAACAAGTATCAAGCGAACCAATAATCAAAGATTTATGAATTCAGAAGATTCATTTCATTCAAGAAAATCCGAAACAAGGCATTGTCAAAGACGGAAAGTGGCCCTAAAATATACACATTTTATTTGGCCAGAAAGACAACATCAAAAGAAATTCCGTCAGCCGCGGTTGTGGAGATTCAGTAGGTTGCGGTAGGCTCGCGCACTCAGGTAGGGGCGTCCATTTTCATATCGCCTTGCGGGCAACGCCATTGGAAGTTCTTCCACAACGGGATCTTGATCTTCTGGTCCTTCTTCCTCGGATAGAGCTTCTTCATCGAGGTCTGATTCCATGTGATTTCCTTCTTCTGGATTTTCTTCCACGGGATTTTCCTCAACTGGATTTTCTTCTACCGGGTCCTCATCGGGATCTTCTTCTATCTGGTCTTCCTCTATAGGGTTCTCTTCGGGATCTCCTTCTTCTTCGCCAGAATCAGCTATCATGTCGAACTCTGGGGAGGCTGCTCCTTCGCCCTCTGGAACGTGGTTTCCGAAGTTGACTTGGGGACCGTCGATCTCAACGTCAGAACTCATCAGCGTGCGGTCTAAGGAAACGCATGACTGCGCATCCTCGTCTAGATACGGCGCCGCTCCGGGGTGGGCCATGGCCTGAAAAGAAAAGTCATGATTAGACAGTGGAATACATCAAGGAAAAAGCTCAGGATACGAAGTATAGGAAAATATGCGGTTGGAGGAATTGAAAGCTCAGAATTTAAAATACTGTGATAATGAATAGAATTTGTTATAGAGAAAGCATGAGAATGATACATATATTATGATTCAAATTTTTATTGCATTCAACCAAACGTTCAACGGATACAAGATTTCAAACGGAAAGAAATATTCATAAAAAGATGACAACATAATAATGAAATAGGAAAACATAAAAATTTCTTCTTTGATTGCTAGACCGCTGCATCATTGTTACGCGAGTTGAATTCGGTGTTGGGTCTGCTTTATCCTCGAAGGGCGAACTACGCAATAATCGTCATTCGGCAGAAGTGGGAAGTGTGGACGAATCTCCTCCTTGTAGCTCCTTCCTTTCTGGGCAACCGTTGATGAGATGTTCGCTGGATCCACAAATCAGACATTTCCCTTGGGCGCGGCGATAATCCTTCTGAAGGTGTCCTGGCCTCCTACAGTATCCACAGTATGGGGTCTTCTGCCGCTTCTGTCGCTGGGGAACAAATTGACGCTTCATCATCTTCTCTTTTCCTCGTCTAACGGGGATCCCTTTATGATTTGCGACTCCCGCTGGTGCCTGATTCACCTGCCTACTCAGTCCTTCAGCCAACAAGTCATTTGTTCACTCCTGGGCTTCCTTTAGACCTTGCAGTACACTCAGAATCTCAATGGTCTGATTCTGGGGAGCGGATATAGACGAAGAGTCGTTGGAAGATATGATCCTGAAACAATAGTTTTGAGAATGATATAAGTCACAAGCCGAACTAACCAAAGTATAATATGGATAGGACAAAGATTCAAGAATATCAGAGATGATGAATTTATTACAAGTGGGGAAATCAACTGTATGACTTTAAGTCGCCTAAACAAAGTATGGTAGTGTAATCGTGATGTAGTTCACCATTACAACCACAAAACTTTGCCAAGTCACCTGAAACCCTAGTGGATGGATAGATGAACACACGATGTGAATATGGATCAAGAATGACAAGTTTACAACCTAGACCAAGGAATGTCTTCGATTGCCAAACTATGCACTATGCACGGAAAACTGCAATCCCAATCGATGCAAAACCTGGCTCTGATACCAACTAAACCATGTCACGCCCCGCTTCCCAAAATACGGAATACGAGGGATAGACAAGGCCAGCTATGCTCCTACGTTCAAGGAAATGTCCTGCCGTAGTCACACTTCGGCTTCTAGTTTTTCATGGTAAACAGTAAATGATGCGCAGGTAATGAGAAATGCAGTAACTGAAAGTAACAATGTAAAGAACTGACCTGAGGGGAAAAACAACGAATGTAACTCGGAATGGCAAGTCAAGAAGTCTATGATGCACGTCTAGTTCTGGTCCAGGCTAAATCTTCTCCTCACACTGAGCATGCATACTCAGGTCGTCAGAGCGATACAATAGCAATATAATATATATAAAATCAAGTGACAGTTATAACAATAATAATAGATATGAACAACAGTAATCAATGACAGCATGAATATGAATGTGCAGTAATCATTGCAGCGGAGCAGTAAAGCAGTAGAACGATATGTCACGTATGTCAACACAGTATATAAGGTATATAAATGCCAGTATCTCTATCAGTCTCTAAGTCTCACTGTACAGGTCACTAAGCCTATCGTCAGTCTAAGTGTGAGATTCAACCACTCGTGAGTGTCCTCCACCCAAGGGTAGAACCCAAGGGCAAGGGACCACGGACCCAACATGTAACATGTATATCACGGTGTATATCACATACCCTGTAAATCTCCATATAACTCCCTAAATATATAAGTCGGCATAGGACTCCCGAGATTCTGTTGAACTCACACTTAAACTACCCCACACCCCGTGGTCTACATCAAACGCTAACCATAACCCTAAATACTAATCGATCCGTGACAAGTCTGCGCGAGAACTGGAGGTGGGACCTCCATCAAGCACGTCCCGGCTAATACCTAAGATAAATGGCAGTGTCGGATGCCTTATCCGTGACACCCGTGCAAGCGCTTCTATAAGTGTCCCATACCACTTATAGTCACACGTACACGCATCCCACGGACGTCGACAATGCAATAGAATAATAGGGTCACAGATTGTGCACAAGTACGTATCACTTTTACTTATTCACGGATACACGAACACTGACGTACTTGCCACAATCATCACTAAAATCTAACACTGGGTAAATGCACGATACCACTGGGTTATCACTGCAACGATATGGGTATGATATGATGCATAAACAATATATAAAGCATGCTAGGGATGTTATGAAACAGTAATTTATCACTTGCACGATTCATCATGGAACGTACGTGCATAGTTTAGTGAAACGATAAACAGGTGATAATTAGTATGTTCGGTTATCTATCCATCTAATTTAGTTTCAAGCCAATTGGGTTCCAGGATCATTAGTTATAACCATTTCCTTTTAAGCGCTTGTGGCTGGAAATCCGATTTCAGAATCAGAAGTCCGTTTCGCAACGCATTTTAATCCCAGTTGGGATCAGATTTTAGCGACGCTACAGTTGAATGAATTCTACTGTTTTCAGTAAGGTTTTCAACGTAATAGACGGGTCGTCAATCGCATCTGTACGTCAGGAGTTATTCACTATTTAACACTAATAGGTCAGTTCTGATTCTGCTGGGACTGTTATGCGTCCCGATCTTTCAAATTATAGAATAAATATCAAACGGTAACGAAACAGAATGAAATCAATGGTGTTGCCTAGATAACAGTTTTATCTATAATAAACAGTGGAGTTCCGCAACCTACGAGTTAAGGAAATGCTGTGGTACCCATTACGGAACAGCAAGGAACAACTGGAGTCGCTCTGGACTGCAGTCCAAAGTCGCACTTCGATCCAATTTTCATCACGGTTTAAGTACAGGAATGTCTGGAAACTAGTACAGGGTTAAAGTTTGTCGAGTCGGCTTCGATTTGAGCCCTCGAACTCACCATTCTAGTATGTATATGATTTATGGTGAATTTAACGGTTTTCAGGTACAATAAAATTACAGTTTTACGATTAAACTTGGGGGTAGTTGTTTTAGTCGTTAACGATCATATTTTCCAGCGAAACTTGCACAAGGTACTCATCACAGCAAGGGCCAAAGTAATTAATCCAGTTCCGTCAATTTAGAAAAGTATTTTCTTTGGGAACACGCGTCGAACAGGTATGGCACATAATTGGTTTAAATTTGTAACTTTATAATCTGTGAATTTAGTGATTGTACAATAAGTAAATAGCATGTAAGCAAGTAAAAACTTGCCTGGAGGCGGTGGACTGATGCACGGCGGCAGCAATGGCACGATTGCGTCACGAACGCAGCACAGGTTCGTTCTCGGAATCAGGTAGTTGCACACAATCCAGTCAATCTCCGCACATCATTCTTCGCACTGCTTCGGGTTATTCCTTGTTTTGGTGTGAGGGGATAGAGGTGCTGAAACGGAGCAAGAGATCTTTAGAGGAACAGAGGGAGGAAGATTTAGAGAGAGAGTGTGTGACAAAAAGAGAGAGAGGAATAGAGAGTGAGAGAGAGAAAGAGGTTTAGAGAGTGAGAGAGAGAAAGACAGAGAGAGACAGTGAGGAGGAGAGAGAGAGTGAGAAACAGAGGGAGAGAGAAAAACAGTGAGAGAGAGAGAGAAGATGTCGATGGAGATGATGTTGATATGGAGGGTGAAGGGTGTCGATGGAGTTGGTGGTCGACAATGGTGGTCGTCGGGAAGACGGGGCGCCGGCGGTGAGGGTGCACGGTGGTCGAGCTCGGGTGAAATGGGTTGGTGTGCAGGGAAGCTCGACAGGGGGTGCTCGGGAGTGGAGAGCTCGTCGGCAAGGGTAGTAGAGGCTCGTTGGCGATGGATCGTCGACGGTGAGGGGCAGTGGGGAGCTAGGATGGGTGCAGTGAGGAGGTCTCGATGAAGGGTGACGAGGGTCGGGAGTATAGCGAGGAGGGGAGGAAAACGAGAACGAGGGAGGGAGCGAGCGAGGAAGAGGAAGTAGTGGGTAGAGGAGAGAGGGTCGTGGGGGAAAACGCGCGCGTTGTGGTAACGCTCGCGCGAGCGAGGGCGACGGCGGAGGGAGCGGATCGCGTGCGAGATTGGCGGGAGAGCCGTTGGGAAGAAGATGCTGTAGGGAGCGGGTCGGGTCGAAGCGGGTGCGGGCGCTGAAGGCTGAAGCGGAGCGGGCCAAAGAAATAGAGGGAAAAATGGAGAAAGAGAGTGTGGGCCGGGCTACATGGGCTTAGGCCGGGGTTTAATAGGAAATTAAAAGGATTGTGGGGAAATATAGTGAGTGGGCCGGGCCGGAATTAAAGAATTAAAGGAAAGAAATGGGAATGGGCCAGGGATATTTTAAAAGGGAATTTGGTGAAGAATTGGGCTGGGCTGAGATTTGGGCCAGAAAAATATAAGGAAATATTAAGGAGAAAAGAATGGATGGACTCGGGCTGCTTTTGGGCAGGGGTTAGAAAATTAATTATAAGAATTGTAAGGGAATGAGGAAACGGGCCGGCTGAAATTTATTGAGGTATTTATTTTAGAAAAATGTGTGGCCTTAGGGTTCCAATATAGTTTGGGTTAGGATTTAGAGGAAAAATCAAATGGAAAAATAAAGGGATTTGAATTTGGGTTTGAGAAAATAGTGGGGGAAAATGGATTGGGAGTTTAGGGTTTAATGGTGTTTCGAAAATAACTAAATAAATAATTGTAAATAAATTATATAGGTGAAAAGAAATACGGATATAGGCATATAAAAGGGGCTGGGTGTTACATGTAGAGAATGAATAGAACGCTTTGTGTCTTTACGTCCAATGCCAAGGACGAACGGTTAATGAAGTTGCCATTTGAAACTGTGATGGAATGAAAAGAGCTATGAAATTTCCATACACATAAACTATAAACTTTTCTCAAATGAAATCAATCATCTTCCTTGTGAAGAGGGGCCGGCCAAATATAAGGAGCAAGGGTGGTAAGTGTAGGAGCTAGGAGGTGACCACAAGAATAAATGAGATGAATGATTCACCTTAACACCTTGCAACTTGCATTAATTGCAAATGAAGAGTCATTAACCTAGTCGTCACAAACATTTAATGAACATTAAATGCAACCATGAGTCACTAATCCTAGTCATCATCTAGAAACATCTAGAAGCACGACTCACCCTCATGACTCATCCAAATGACGAAAAGATAAATCCGTATTTAACCGAATATTAAATACGGTCGATAGAAAACTGGAAAATGGCAACTTTCAAAAGTGATCCTGAAACGAGTTTCAGGATAACCCCGTAACAGTATAAACATACCCGCATTTGTATTACGACCGAATACAAATGCAACTGAGACAAAAATATTATATCTACACAGTATAATACTCGGATCCGGCTTAAACCAAAGCCTACCAGTATTATCTGCCCGAAAAATAACACGTGCGAAAACGCACGTGCATTTTCCGAACCCTGCCATAAAACCATACGGCCTCTACAACGTTTCGCCCGAACTTGGGAAAGTGTCTGTGGGGGACTCTAATGACTCATCAACACACTGGCACTGGGTATAACCACTAGCACTTCAGAGGTACAAGCTGTACGTAACGGTTGCCTATGTATTGATTGGAAGGGAAGCTGACGAGCGAACTCATCCAGAAACCCTACTGAGCCTGATAGTGACAATATCCGTACAGTCCGGTCCGTTCGTCTGAGAGTATCGCATATCGAGTCTAGGGGGGTGGATAAAGTCAGACCCCTAATAACGCGATAATTCGTGTCGGTATGAGGCCCATCACCACCTGAGAAACTACTGATCCAAATCAGTAATTCTCCACTATCTCGGCCGAGAATTTCTAGTGATGGCCACCCGTGCACTGTGCGACATCAACCCCCAATACTGAGAGAGACGAATCCCCGACGATCCGTTCACTGCCTCCATGTGGCTCGGAATTGTACCCAAAAAATATCTGTTTGCACGTCTCCTTTGAGCGTGGTAGGGTAGAAATCAAAGCACAGTGGGAACTCACACGAGACAAATGACGATCTCATGTCGACAAACTAATCTGTACACATGTCACCAGGGGACTGCTATCTGACGATATGTATAATACCAACTAGCATGTTCCCGGCGAGTGATGTCCGGTGTACTCATAACCTAATGAGCACCTGTATACATCTTAGGTGATCCAACTGACACCAGTGGCTTGTGAGACCGGCCACCGCCCCTCGTCGGGGTCTCGATTGTATACACTAGTCTACTCTGGAGTATCGATACCCTGTCTCGAAACTCCCACGACTAGGGACACTTAACGATGTGCTTACAGACCCCAGCTCTCACGTATATGAACGCCGTCATACTGCTGGCAGTCAAGCAAGAATCCTATGGGCTCTATCATCATGCAATAGTGAACTAAACCATGTAAACTATGATAAAGACAAACCAGATAGCATACTATCATCTTGAGCAAGACTGTCATATCGATATAGGTCCTGCCTCAATCATTGTAATCACGTACCTGCGATCCAATAATTGATTTTGAGGGCACTATATCCAACAAAATTAAAGTGTGTTATTGTAGTTTTTTACGAAATTTTATAACCGTAAGGTCCGTAACAATTTTGGAAATGAGAATCCTCCACATAATTTTCTGCTGGATGCCTAAAAAGTGACGAGCTTTTCTATAATTTTTTCGCAAAAAGTCAAAATTAAGATTGAAAATCCCAAACTAAATCCATATATATATTATTTATAAGAATAATGAAAAAAGAGCCTAGGAGAATTTTTCGTTAGGTACTTTTTCATTAGGCGCGGCATCAAAATTTTATATCCTCCAAGATTTTTTTCGACGATCGGCACTCATTATCATCATCTTTATCATGTAAAATATGGATGTACCCAATTTCATGTGATTCCACCACTTTTTCACCGTTGAATTGCTATTAACAATGTAAAATGTTTTATTGTTGGAAAACCGTTAATTTTGTACCCACTAAATCAACGGTGAAAAAGTGATCGAACCAAATGAAATTTTGTGTATCTACATCTTACATTGTGAAGATGATGATGCTGGGTGTTGATCGTCGGAAAAAATCGTGGATGTTATATTTTTTCGACGCCATAGGAGGAAATTCCAATCTATGACACCTATCCGTCATTATATATATATATAGAGAGAGAGAGAGTGAGAGAGAATAATGGAGAAAAGAGACCCTAGATTCTTCCACCTTTTCATCTATCATCGTTTTTATCATCTAAGATAGGCATATACCAAATTTCACGTGATTCTTCCACCTTTTCACCGTTGGATTAGCAATGTAAATTGTTCTATTGTCAGTAAACCGTTAGTTTCGCACCCACTGAACCAACGGTGAAAAGGTGGTAGAATCGCATGAAATTTGGTGTATCTATTTTTTAGGTAATAAAGATGAAAATAATGTATGCCGATCGCCGGAGAAAATGGTGGAGCGAGTATTTTTTCGACGTCATAGAAGAAAATTCGTGCCTAGGGCATCTTTTCTCCATCATTCACAAATAGATGCGTGATATAGGGTCCGAGGACAAAAGGGTGTGAGGACAAAAAAAAAAGCACCAAGCTTGCCATATGGCTTTCTATATATAATATAATATAGATAATATAGATAAATAGTTACCTGGCGTGTGAGATGCATCATCATCTGCCTGTCCCACGCATGCTCTCTTTATCACCCAACCGATCCAAGACATGTTTAATGTTTTCTCGGAAACACAAATCGGAAGTGGTGGTCAAGAACAAAAAGCACTGCACCGCCCACTGAAAATATTGATTATTAATAAATTAAGTTATCAATCAATCAATTAAGATTAAGAAAGAAAAGAAAAAGATTACGTGCTACGTACACGTGTCCCTTGATGGCAGGTTGCTTGGTCTCGACTCTCACCTCTCAATTGGAGTGGACCGCAGGCAGACTGGGTCAAAGTCTAGACAGCTCCTTGAATTTGAATAGCTCTCAAGTTCTTCCGATTTTTCCCCCAAATTAACCCTATTAAATAAATTAAATCCTAAACGATACCAAAACGAAAATGACGATGCTCAATAATGGTAATTCTTTATATCATGACACATGGCGGATAACGTGTCACATGCGTAATCCAGTTAGGTCCCTGTGAACCACGGAGGGAGAACCAGTGTGCTACAGTGGTGGCTTCCCTCAAACCCTGTCTCCGAGATTGCACCCCACTCCTTACCTCCGAGCACTTCAGCAACCAAGCCAATTGTCCTTTTGCTCTACTCCGAGCTATCACAGGCCCGAGCTTCCTCAGCCATCCGGTTCGCCTCCGAGCCTTCCTTCGGGCTTCGCCCTCCCGACTCACCTCCGAGCCATCATTCGGGCTGACCTTCCTCGCCCTCCCGGCTCGCCTCCAAGCTATCACAGAACCAAGATGCCTCGGCCTCCCACTCGTGCCCGAGCCTCCCGGCGAGCTCATCTTCCTCGGTCTCACCCAGATCGACCTACAACACTGATCACAGGCGCCTCAGCCATGGCTCCATGAATCTCGCCATGCGCGAGTTATCCGCCACCCACGATCTCACATTCTACGCCATCACGATCCCCCATTAACGAGCATGTCTCGTCATTAATGCGGGATCCCTCCTATCATGCGGGCATGACGCTAGGGGCGTAACGGCCGGCGTGATTCTCACGCCCGCTTGCCCATTGCTGCCGCTATATAAACCCCTCTCTCAGACGATCGAGGTAAGGTGATTCTTTCCTCACTAGGCCATTACTCTGCTCAAATATCCAGTCTAACTTGATCGTTGGAGGGTCCTCGGTGGCACAACCACCCCGGGAGTTCCTTGCAGGTAGCTCGGCCACATCAACCTTAAACCCATTGAGATCTACATGCTTCAGGAGCCAGCCCTCCAATTCAAATCTCAGCCGTCCATCATTGCCAACAGCAAATCAACGAAAGGTAACATCTTGACGTGATCCGACATCCGTCAGCTGACGCCGTCTGTGGGTCCTCGGTGGCACAACCACCCCAGAACTTCCTTGCAGGTAGCTCGGCCGCATCAAGCTCAAACCCATTGAGATCCACACGCTTTAGGAGCCAATCCTCCAATTCAAATCTCAGCCATCCATCATCGCCAACAGCAGATCAACGGAAGGTAACATCTTGACGTGATCCGACATCCGTCAGTCGGCGCCGTCTGTGGGAAAATCTTGATTCCACTGAACAAAGTTCATTTTCTAAGAGCGATCACCGCGACGATCCAAGCACCAGCCGCCGCCTCCCCCACAACGGAGGCGCGAACGAATCTCCTCCCCCGAACGCCGTCAACACCCTAGCCGCCTAGATAGATCGACTCCCGTCCATCGTGGATGCACTCGTCCATGTCCAAACGGCGGGACAAGCTCCCCAGGTCGCCGCTCCCCCACCTCGGGACCGAGACCCCTACAGAGGGAGAGAAGACTCTGCTCGCGTCTGCACGGCCGACCGCTGCCTCACTGCCTCCCACAGCCACAGATCTCCCGGGCCAACATATTCTATGACCCGCTGAGTGCTCTACAGATCAACACCGAGGTCCATCGCCAGGGCGTCCCGCCCTGAGCCTCATCGCGCCCCTGTCCCTCCCGAGGAGGTGTCGGTTAGCTCGCCTGCACCCAGGCATGACCGACACCCCCTTCCCTCGACGGGGTCGTGCGGACGGGACTCGTCACGGCAGCTCGAAAACTACCTTGCCAGGGGACCTAAGGAACCTCATCAAAAGGAACCGGGGCCGCGGCCAGACACAGGCCTCCAACAACAAAGGCCAAGGATCAAAATGCGCCGAATCGTCGGGATACCACAGCCGACTCAAAGCCCTCACCAAGAGGCAACTGAGTAGCTTCACTGCTCGGTCCATCCTTAGCAGGCCTCTTACGGCCCCTCCCGTGCTAAGGATCGAAGCCCTCGCTAAGTGGCAACCGGGCCCGCCCTTGCTCGGTTATCCCTGGATGGTAGTTCCCTACCCCGCAACGCCAGGGATCAAAGCCCTCGCCAAGAGGCAACTGAGCAGCTTCACTGCTCGGTCCATCCATAGCAGGCCTCTTACGGCCCCTCCCGCGCTAAGGATCGAAGCTCTCACCATGAAGCTGTTGGATATAGTGCCCTCAAAGTCAATTATTGGATTGCAGGTATGTGATTGCAATGATTGAGGAGGACCTATACCGGTAGCACAGTCTTACTCGAGATGATAGTATGCTATATGGTTTGCCTTTATCAATCGTGTATAGGTTCAGGTGACTGATCACTATTACACGTTGATAGAGCCCTTAGGATCTTGCTTGATTACCAACAGTATGATGGCGATCATATACATGAGAGTTGGGTAGTCTATAAGCACATCCTTAATAGTGGTCCCTAGTCGTGGGAGTTTCGAGACAGGGCATCGATACTCCGGAGTAGACTAGTGTATACAGTCGAGACCCCGACGAGGGGCGGTGGTCGGTCTCACAAGCCACTGGTGTCAGTTGGATCACCTAAGATGTATACAGGTGCTCATTGGGTTATGAGTACACCGGACATGACTCGCCGGGAACCTGCTAGTTGGTATTATACCTAGCGTCAGATAGCAGTTCCCTGGTGACATGTGTACAAGTTAGTTCATCGACCTGAGGTCGTCATTTGTCTCGTGTGAGTTCCCACTGTGTTTTGATTTCTACCCTACTACGGCTCAAAGGAGTCGTGCAAACAGGTATTTTTGGGGTACAGTCCCGAGCCGCATGGAGGCAAGTGAGCGGATCGGCAGGGGATTCGTCTCTCCCGGTATTGGGGGTGAGATCGTGCTGTGTCTAGGAGATCCATTACACCAAGTCCTTGGCCAAGGCAGGTGAGAATTACTGGTAAGTATTCCAGTAGTTTCTCAGGGTGTTCAAGGTTCTCTCCGACACGACTTATACCGCTATTAGGGGTCTGATGTTACAAGCCCCCTGGGCCCGATATGCGATACTCATAGACGAACAGACCGGACTATATGTATATTATCACTGTTAGGCTCAGTAGGGTTTCAGGATGAGTTCGCTTATCGGCTTCCCTTGAGGTCAGTACATGGGCAGCCGTTACGCACAGCTAGTGCCGCTGATGTGCTTGCGGTTAAACCCACTGCCAGGATACTGATAAGTCATTAGAGTCCCCCACAGATAGTTTCCCAAGTTCGGGCGAAACGTTGTAGAGGCCGTATGGTTTTATGGCAGGATTCGGAAAATGCACATGCATTTATGCACGTGTCATATTTCGGGCAGATAATACTGGTGGGCTTTGATTTAAGCCGGATCCATGTATTATACTGTGTAGATATAATATTTTTATCTCAGTTGCATTTGTATTTGGTCATAATACAAATACGGGTATGTATATACAGTTACGGGGTTATCCTGAAATTCGTTTCGGGATCGCTTTTCGAAGTTGCCAGTTTTCTATTACCCGTCTTAAACATTCGGTTTAAATGCGGAATTATCTTTTTCTTGAGGGTGAGTCATGAGGGTGAGTCATGAGTGGAAGCTTCTAGATTGGTGACTAAGTTTAGTGACTCATTCATTGCATTAATGGTTGATGAGATGTTTATGTGACTCATTGATTGCATTAATGTGTTTTGGTTTTGAACTTGGATATTTTTTCTTGATCTTTTCTTTATGGTCACCTTTCCTCCTACACTCACTCCCTCCTCCCCTTTTTAAGTGGCCAGCCATTCTTTTGGATGCCCCATGGTTGTGAAAATGATATGATGATTCATTTGATAAATTTCCTAGTTCAATTTATCAATCTAAAAGGCAACTTCATTAACCGTTCATCTATGGTTTTGGATGAAACGAGACAATGTATTCTACTCATTCTCTACATCAATCTTGGACATGTCGGCTAGCAAACTTCATGTCCGAGTTGCCTCGGTTCAGAGGCGGGAGCCCGTATAAAGATCCGTTGACGTGGTGCTACCTGAACGAGGAGACCGGACATCGAGCGAGGTCACAGATGCCGCAAAGGAGCGTGGGGATGATGGCTAAAGACCGAAGGACTCAGATCGTTCGATATAGCCTTTCTACCCACTTTGTAGTTTGTTAGTTTAGCGTTAATGGCAAGATCCGGGTTAAAGTATGCGATAGCGCCAGTTATAAAAGTTTTTGTTCCGCATTTGGCGTCAGATTGACGGCCGGGGTGCTACCGTAGACTTACATGGTATCAGAGCCACGCCATTAAGGTTTACTAACTTGTTCTGACGCTTATAAAATATCGATCGAACGGAATTTCGAAAACCGCAATTTTCAGTATAAAGTTTCTGTCGATTTTAAAAACTGGTCTAAATATTATTTTGAGTACCTTAGAAAATCGTGCAGGCTTTTCTAAGAAAACTGGTGAAATTTGGTCAAGTGATCCCACTGTGCTGCCGCAGAATCGCCGCCCAAACCAGGGTTTGGCCGCGGTTCCGCCGCCAGTTTGTGAGATCAATACTCCCTATTTCTATAGTGTCTTCTGCATAGGGAATTGTGGTTTCTAGAATATTTCTTTTGGGCCCAGATTTTATTACTGTACTGCAGATGTACGTATTCGGCTTATTCGGAATTTTCAGAAAAGGACTATAGATTTTAAAAATGCATATTCGGCTTATTTATTTAAAAACCTTGTTTTTAAATAATGTTTTCCTTACTTCTTAAAAACCAGTTTTCATTATTTACTCCTTAAAATGGTTTTAGATTTCTGGGCTTTTGGCTTACTTGAATTAGATGGGGTCCTATAGACTTCATATGATTCAAGTACCAGTCACGTGCTATTTCGGGTCGTGACAGTACAGATATCACTACAGTTGGCGCGTGAGCTTTTGCTGATAGGTGGGTTTTTGTGCGGTATCTGTTTATTTTTCCAGTTGTATACATCATTGTATCTAGTATTCTCCATCTACAACTTATGTATTGACTTAGAGACCAGTTGTGAGGACGATAATTATTATTTGTACTCTGGTGTCGAGCTCGTTGTGAGCCGACTTTATTTATGCAGTTTTATATTTCATGTTGTCTTCACTTATTTTACTCATTCTTCGCTACGGCGTCGTATATTATCATTGTGGTGGTTGTTTCCGCCGTTGGGCGTGATTGCTCCCGTTTTGGGATGCTTATTTCGTATTGTATATCATTTTACTCATATATTGCCTTGTACCCGATTTCGGGGCTAGTTTTTACAAAGGAAATGCTGCCAAAATTTTAAGAAAATAACTTGAATTTTAAAGAATTTTACTAAGTTACTTAAGGTTTTCTAAACGTTTTAACAAATGTTTCTATTAAATGTTTTAACACTCAATATTTTTAATGGTTTTGATTTCTGGGTTTCGGCTTACTTAGTCGCGTTACGCCTGTAGACGTTACGTGGTTGAGTGCCGGTCACGGGCCGAATTTTGGGTCGTGACAAAGTTAGTATCAGAGCGTAGGTTTTACCTTCGGAGTGTAGGATGACCCTGGTATGATGGAGTAGGTAGCTGAAGCGGAGTGGCGTAGCGTACGTATGTTCCGCGGCATACTCACGACACGGTACTCCGCTTAAGCGACCTTAGGACTTATTGATTGGAATTCCTTCATGATTGTATACATTCTTGTGATTCGATTTCCGTATCCTTATCGAATCCTACTTTCTTTTCAGCCATTATGTCACCAAATACTACAAGGGCGCAGAGAGTGGCCGCGAGAGCCGAGATTCGAGTTGGCTCGTCCGAGACGAGAACTGATACGGGTAGTACACCTGTTGTACCAGAGCAGACTGTTCCTCTTACGACAGATCAGATCGCCATGCTAGGGGCCGGTATGCAGGAGATGCACCAGATGATAGGGTCGTTAGTCGAGACGCTTCGAGCGCAGCGACCAGAGGTAGTTCCACCCGTTATGGGGACCGCGATGGTACCTACAGTACAGGCAGTTGCCCCTACAGCCACGGAGGTTATTACAGTATCGCTATCAGAGTTCATGAGGTTGAAGCCTCCGGTCTTCACAGGCACCGATGCAGCCGAGGACCCATAATCTTTTATTGATAGAATGACCCGGATATGTCGTTCACTCGGATGCTCAGATGCGAGATAGGTAGAGTTTGCGAGCTTTCGCCTGGAAGGTCTTGCGCAGAAATGGTGTGAATCGATCGAGAAGGGCAGAGCAGCAGGTCTTCCTTCTATGACCTGGACCGAGTTTGTGATGGTGTTTTTAGCCCGTTTCCTTCCCCAGAGTGTCAGGGATTCCCGAGCATACAGGTTCGAGTCCTTACACCAGACGCCAGAGATGACAGTGGCAGAGTACGATGTACAGTTTACCGAGCTATCCGTTTATGCCCCATACCTAGTGGCCACTGAGGAGATGCGAGTCAAGAGATTTGTCCGAGGCTTGCTTACACCACTGTTCCTTGCGATCAGCGTACAGCATTGCGAGACTTATGCAGCAGCTGTAGACGCAGCCTTATTAGTCGAGGAGCGCCTTGCTGAGATTTCGGTAGTTCCAGAGCCGAAGAGAGTTCGTACTGATACACCGGCACAGAGACGGCCATTTAGGCGCCGCGACAGACACCTTGCAGGTGGCAGAGACTTGGGGCGAGGCCGGTTGTTCAGCACTTATCCCCAGGAGGGTCAGCCGACACCATCTATATGTTTCCGATGCAAGAGTACTTATCATCGTGTTCGAGATTTCCCGGAGCTACGATAGGGCGAGACTGCCATACCACATGTCACACTTCCACCTTCTCCACCCCAGAGGGCGTTGCCTATTGTACCTACTGTTGCTCCGCGTCAGACTGATGCACAGAGAGGCCGTGGTCACGGAGGGTTTGCTCAGAGAGGACGAGGTGGTCGAGGTAGAGGATGGCCAGCTGCCGGCAGAGTGCAGCCAGTTGCTAGTAGGGGATTGCCAGTCGCAGGTGGAGAACATGCACGGGTTTTCGCGTTGACGCATCAGGACGCACAGGCATCCAATGCTGTGGTCTCAGGTACCCTATCAGTATGTTCTGTTGACGCACACATGTTGTTTGATCCCGGATCCACGCACTCGTACGTTTCCACACACTTCGTGCCGAGTTTGGGTAGAGAGTCCGGTTTGCTTGATCAGCCGCTTGTTGTGACCACTCCTGTAGGAGAGTCGTTTGTTGCTGGGCACGTGTTCCGATCCTGTATTGTCTGTATTGGCGAGAGAGAGTTTCCTGTCGACTTGATCCTTCTTGAGATGTTGGACTTCGACGTTCTTTTGGGCATGGATTGGTTAGCCACGTGCTATGCGTCTGTGGACTGCTGCGAGAAGACGGTTAGATTTTGTTTTTCCGGCGAGTCGGCTTTTGTTGTGCAGGGGCCCTGTTGTGCCGCCCCTCACAGTTTGATTTCTTCCCTTCGCGCTGGACAGCTGTTGAGGAAGGGATGTCAGGGATTCCTAGCCTATGTTTGTGATACTAGAGCTATAGATGTTCCATTGGACCAGGTTCCGATTGTTTGTGAGTTCCCTGATGTTTTCCCTGACGAGCTTTCTGGGCTACCGTCTGAGCGTGATATTGCTTTCTGTACTGATTTGATTCCCGGCACGAGGCCTATTTCTATACCGCCTTATCGGATGGCCCCGGCGGAGCTTAGAGAGTTGAAAGGTTAGTTGCAATATTTGCTGGATAAGGGACTTATTCGACCCAGTGTTTCTTCTTGGGGTGCTCCAGTCCTGTTTGTCAAGAAGAAGGACGGCAGTTTGCGTTTGTGTATCGACTACCGCCAGCTGAACAGGGTTACCGTGCGGAACAGATATCCTTTGCCACGCATCGACGACTTGTTCGACCAGCTTCAGGGGGCGGGATACTTTTCGAGGTATGATTTGTGATTGGGCTACCATCAGTTACGGGTTCGACAGGAGGATATTCCGAGGACAGCTTTCCGCACGCGTTACGGCCATTATGAGTTTTTGGTGATGTTGTTCGGACTCACCAATTCCCCAGCATCATTTATGGACTTGATGAACCATATATTCAGGCCGTATCTTAATTTGTTCATCATTGTATTTATTGACGATATTTTGGTGTATTCCCGAAACCGAGAGGAGCACGAGCAGCACCTGTGGATCACATTGCAGACTTTGAGGAAGCACCGGCTATTCGCAAAATTCTCTAAGTGCGCATTCTGGCTTGACAGCATAGACTTCTTGGGTCATGTGATTACACGAGATGGTATATGTGTGGACCCGAAGAAGATCGAGGCCGTTCAGCGTTGTCCCAGACCCACATCAGTTACGGAGATCCGCAGCTTTCTAGGATTGGCCGGCTACTACAGGCGATTTGTACAGGATTTCTCCCGTATTGCCGCACCTTTGACCGGGTTGACCCGGAAGGGAGTTCCTTTCGATTGGACGGAGGAGTGCGAGCATAGCTTTTAGCAGTTGCGGACTTGTTTGACTACGGCGCCGGTGTTATCATTGCCTTCAGGATCAGGCGGATTTATAGTCTATTGTGATGCTTCTCGGGTGGGGCTAGGGTGCGTATTGATGCAGAATGACAGGGTGATCACGTATGCTTCACGGCAGTTGAAGAGACATGACCAGAACTATCCCACTCATGATTTGGAGATGGCTGCAGTGGTCTTTGCACTCAAGATCTGGCGACATTACCTATGCGGCGAGTCGTGCCAGATATTCACTGATCACAAGAGCTTAAAGTATATATTTCAGCAGCGAGACCTGAATCTCCGACAGCGCCGTTGGATAGAACTAGTGAAGGACTACGATTGCGAGATCTTGTATCACCCGGGCAATGCGAATGTTGTGGCGGATGCTTTGAGCAGGAGGCCCGGGAGTAGTCTATCTTGTTTGAGCACAGTGCAGAGGCAGTCGTCGGCTGATTGGCAGATATTATGCGACAGCCGAGTGCAGTTCGAGTTCACGCCGATCGGGGGACAGCTTGCGCATGTTCGTGCACGCCCACAGTTGCTTGACCGTAAACATGAGGCACAGTACAGTGATGACCGTTGTTCAGAGATCATGGCACAGAATGGACAGGGCAGATTTTCCGAGTCCGTGATCGATGATCAGAGGATACTGCGATTTGGGACTAGACTATATGTACCAGATGCTGAGGGACTGCGGCATAAGATTCTTGAGGAGACACACAGATCGATGTATAGTGTTCATCCGGGTTCCACTAAGATGTACCATGATATGAGAGATGTTTACTAGTGGGATGGAATAAAGAGGGACATCATAGAATTCGTGTCGAGATGCCTGACTTGTCACCAAGTCAAGGCCGAGCACCAGAGGCTAGCGGGAGAGCTACAGCCGTTACCCATTCCGGAGTGGAAATAGGAGCAGATTTCGATGGACTTCGTTGTGGGTCTACCCAGGACTAGGCGGGGGTATGACTCCATTTGGGTGATCATAGATCGGATGACGAAAGCGGCTCACTTCCTGCCAGTGAAGACGACTTTCGGATTTGCTCAGTATGCCTAGATATACATCGACGAGATTGTACGACTGCATGGAGTCCTGATGTATATCGTGTTCGACCGAGGCACCCAGTTTACCAGCCGACTATGGCAGAGGCTTTAGGAGGCCTTGGGCACCCTCTTGAGTTTCAGCACAGCATTTCATCCGCAGACCGACGGCCAATCAGGCGGACTATTCAGACTCTCGAGGACATGCTCCGAGCGTGCATTTTAGATTTTGGTGGTAGCTGGGATCATCATTTACCTTTCGTGGAGTTCTCCTCCAACAATAGTTTCCAGGATACTATTCAGATGGCACCTTTCGAGGCCTTGTATGGGAGGAGATATAAATCGCCCGTCTGTTGGATAGAGCTCAGCGAGAGCAGTATTTTGGGGCTACAGATCGTACAGGAGACGACTGAGAAGATACAGCTGATTCGAGATAGGATGAGGACGGCTCAGAGCAGGCAGAAATCATATGTTGACAGACGCCGCCGCAGATTAGAGTTCGTAGTTGGCGATCACGTTTTTCTGAGGGTCTCTCCGATGAAGGGAGTGATGAGGTTTGGGCGGAAGGGGAAGCTTAGCCCCAGGTTCATTGGTCCCTTCGAGATCCTCAAGCGTGTGAGCGCAGTAGCATATCGTTTGGCTCTTTCACCCGACTTCCCAGATGTTCACCCCGTATTCCACGTGTCGATGCTTCGTAGATACCTACATGACCCTTCGCACATGATTCAGCATCAGACCGTTCAGCTCGAGCGCGATCTTTCATTCACCGAGCAGCCAGTCGTGATATTGGACCGGCAGGTGAAAAAACTTAGATCGAATGTCTTGCCATCAGTGAAGGTGCTTTGGCGCAGCCCGAATGGTGAAGAGATCACTTGGGAGGCCGAGAGCGAGATGCGGAAGAAATTCCCTCATCTCTTTGAAGGTATGCGTAGATTTATATTTTTAAATTCGGGGGCGAATTTCTTTAAGGGGGGAAGATTGTAACACCTTAGGATGTGTTTAGTGGCTAATTATACTTTAATATATGGTTTTTAATAAAAAGTTTACCAAATTGATTTTCAAATATTTTAACAAATTTAATGAATATTTTATTAGAATTTTCCTAGGCTTGCACACACTTGTGCATGTAAACTATGGTTAAAATGGGTTAAACCATGATTAGCAACCATGGTGGGTTAAACCATTGGAATTAAGTGCTTTGGGTTTTAATTAAGTGTGTTTGTATTTTTTTTAACAAAAATGGAAAATGATTTGAAATTGGTAGACTTGGAGGGAGAAAGAGAGAGAGAGAGAGAATGGGCATGATGGCCTTTCCATGCCTTCATTTAATGAAGAGAGAGAGGGGGGGTTGACTCTTCTGAGCTCTCATTCCTTTTCCTTTTGTTAACTCTTTTCTCACAACTCTCTCACTCTCACTCATACACACACACACACACACTCATTCCTCACAGCAGCAACAACAAAAGCAGCAGCAGCAGAAGCATCAACATCAGCACCAGAAGCAACAGCATCAGCACAAGCAGCAACAACAGCAGCCTCAAGCAGCAGCAGCATGCATTAGCAGCAGCAGCACCCCAGCAGCAGCAGCAGCACTTCTTCTTCTTCTTCCCCTCCTTCTCCTGCTTCCTAGGGTCTATTGGGGTATAATTCTTAAACTCAATTCCCTTTTTTTTCAGCTTATGTGTAGAAGTAGCATCGGTTAGTAGTAAAAGTGAGTTTTTGTGCTAAATATGGTGAATTGTGTAGACTTTTGGTTAGGAGATGATTTTGGTGGTTAGATTAACTCAGTTAAGTGTTATTTGGGCCACTTAAACCTAAATAAACCCCAGATTTCACCAAAATACCCTAGGTTTTCATTTTATGCAAAATATAACGTTTTTAAGCAAAAGTTAGCCTTCCTGTGATCTGCTTTAGACTCGGTGGTTTCAGATAAAATCTGAGTTAACTGAAGCCTACTTTTTAGACCCTGATCATACCACCAGAGAACGAGACCCCCTACCTAACTTTTGGCCGCCGATTTATTCTTTCTGGCCGTAAATTGCCCCCAGATGAGGGAGTCTTGGGGTTGGGTTTGCGTGGGTAGGAGTCTGCTGTACATTTGAGGCCTGTGGTATGTGAAATTTAGTAATTTTTACCTGAGAAAGAATCTGGGACGATATATCGTTTTTCCTATACGTTTAGTTTGCGCGACACGTGTGATACGTGAGTGGGTTCTGTGATCCAGCGTGTCGCGACGTGTCGGGATAGTTTTAAACGCGTATACACACGTTTTAGCGTATCGTACACATGCGCGTTTAGTTCGCGACGCAAGTTTCTCGTTTGATTTCGATATCGCGTTTTGCGAGATATTTTGCTTATATATGGATTCTTTGTGTAATTCCAGGTTCGCAGAAGGGTACGTCGGACGCCGCAAAGAAGGGAAAGCAAGTGGTCAGCTACATTTAGCACGCGACCAGGTGAGTAGATTTAACATCTACGGGAAAATCGCCCGTATGGCGTTAAGCGTCAGGGCCTGATAGGATATTTAGTCGTAGATGTTCATATGGACTATTGTAGCATACCTTCTTGTTGCATATAGAATTGGTAGTATATAACACTGCACTGTCACTGATGGTTAAAGTTGCACGAGCACTATTTGTATGTTACACTCACACCGTTAATGATTGCCATGACACTTGCACTATAGGATTGCTACAATTTACATATCATTTGATTGCCGCATCATTGATGATTGTCATGACTTGTCGCATATTCACATATTATTAGATATATCACTACTTGTGCACATGCACACTGTATATTCACGTTAGCGCATACCTTCATTGATATATCCATACTTGTGCACATATACCTCGTATATCCATATTAGTGCACATGTACATTGCTACACTCACATTGCCTACATATCCATTCGCACATCCATACCTATATGCATACATATGTTACATACATGGGTGATATTGACATGATTTAAAAAGTAAGGGAACGCACGAGACATTTTCAAAACTGGATCCTTTTTAAAAGAGCGATTTTCCCATTCTTTTACTCTTAGTGTCATACGACACATTGCATGGATTTAAACATTGAGTTTGGATTTATGTGATTTCTGGATTTGGGAATCAGGGTATTATTTAAGAAAATACGCACTGTTTTAAAAACCTGGTTTCCCTTGATATGATATTTCAGTGCGTCCACCATGCGTTTTCTCGGTTCTGAGACGTGTGACTTGTGAACCCGAATCGAGGAGCTGGACGAGGCCGATTGTGGGTACATGGTGGACCCGGTATGGTACCCCGGGACGAGAACGGATCGCTGTGCTGTAGACGGTAAGCCTGGCAGAGGGACCACTACCTACCGGTGATTGGTTGGACCTGGCGGTTATCCGGAGGATACTGACTAGAGTCGATAAATAGATACAGGACGACACGTACTGCCAGGGCCGAGGGCCGATTCCGCAGACGGAGCCCGTGGGCCGATCTGGACTGACGGAGCCCGATACTTGAGGATTTGCGTGTCGATTCTGGACACGATTATTTTATTATCTTTCGAGTGCCGATGTTGGGCACTCACGATTCTATGAGATTTACAGGATTTGAGGGCCGATTAGAGTGACGGCGCCTGAGTTTTACTGGGATTTGGGTGCATTGATGGACACCGGTTATTTTTCCACGTTGACATTCCGTATAGATGATATTTTATCCCATGCTCAGCATTCATTATTTTACATCTCATCCTGTGGTTATAGTACCTGATAGAGTACTTTTGGATGATTATTGCATACCCTTCTCATCATATATATTGATGTTATTAAATTGCACCTGTTAGGCATGATTATTGCGTATCTAGTTCATCATATAGACATTATCTGCTGGCATATGTTAGATTATTGCAGTACGTGCATACTCGCGATTACCTTTATATGTTATCTACTATTCATGAGTTGGCAACTCACCCCCGTTGTGCCACAGTGTTTGCAGGTTGCCCCTCGGAGTAGTCGCGGCAGGCTACTTTCTTGCATCTTTTGGTACAGATACCACTACAGTTGGCGCGTGAGCTTTTGCTGATAGATGGGTTTTTGTGCGGTATCTGTTTATTTTTCCAGTTATATACATCATTGTATCTAGTATTCTCCATCTAGTACTTATGTATTGACTTAGAGACCAGTTGTGAGGACGATGATTATTATTTGTACTCTGGTGTCGAGCTCGTTGTGAGCCGACTTTATTTATGCAGTTTTATATTTCATGTTGTCTTCACACTTGATCGGTTTCCACGGAATTTTGATGTGATCAAAAGTCCGTCGCAATCACGTAGCGTACGCGGATACTCGCCGGGTAAACTTAATAGACAACCTCACTCCATAGCTCACAAGGCATCCTACATTCACTTATTTTACTCATTCTTCGCTACGGCGTCGTATATTATCATTGTGGTGGTTGTTTCCGCCGTTGGGCGTGATTTCTCCCGTTTTGGGATGCTTATTTCGTATTGTATATCATTTTACTCATATATTGCCTTGTACCCGATTTCGGGGCTAGTTTTTACAAAGGAAATGCTGCCAAAATTTTTAAGAAAATAACTTGAACTTTAAAGAATTTTACTAAGTTACTTAAGGTTTTCTAAACATTTTAACAAATATTTCTATTAAATGTTTTAACACTCAATACTTTTAATGGTTTTGATTTCTGGGTTTCGGCTTACTTAGTCGCGTTACGCCTGTAGACGTTACGTGGTTGAGTGCCGGTCACGGGCCGAACTTTGGGTCGTGACAAAGAGGCTACCAAGCAGCTATCCTGCTCGGTTATCCCTGGCTGGTAGCTCCCTACCCCACAATAGCAGGGATTGAAGCCCTCGCCAAGAGGCACCGGGCGCTAACCCTGTTCGGCCCATCCTTAGCAGGCCTTTTACGGCCCCTCCCGCACTAAGGATCAAAACCCTCAATAAGAGGAGACCGACCAGCTACCCTGCTCGGTCATCCCGGGCTGGTAGTTCACTACCCCACGACGCCATGGATCTAAGCCCTCGCCAAGAGGCACCGGACAGTGACCCTGCTCGGCCCGTCCTTAAGGATCAAAGCCCTCACCAAGAGGCACCGGGCAGCAACCCTGCTCGGCCCGTTCTTAGCAGGCCTCTTATGGCCCCTCCCGCGCTAAGGATCAAAGTCCTCGCCAAGAGGCACCGGGATGTAACCCTGCTCGGCTCGTCCTTAGCTGGCTTCTTACGGCCCCTCTCGCGCTAAAGATCAAAGTCCTCGCAAAGAGGTACCGGGCAGCAACCCTGCTCGACCCGTTCTTAAGGATCCAAGCCCTCGCCAAGAAGCACCGGACAGCAACCCTGCTTGGCCCATCCTTAGCAGGCCTTTTATGGCCCCTCCCATGCTAAGGATCGAAGCCCTCGCCAAAAGTCAACCGGGCCCGCTCTTGCTCGGTTATCCCTAGCTGGTAGTTCCCTACCCCGCAACGGCAGGGATCAAAGCCCTCTCCAAGAGGCAACGAGCAGCTTCACTGCTCGGTCCATCCTTAGCAGGCCTCTTACGGCCTCTCCCGCGCTAAGGATCGAAGCCCTCACCAAGAGGCAACCAGGCCTGCCCTTACTCGGTTATCCCTGGCTAGTAGTTCCCTACCCCGCAACGCCAGGGATCAAAGCCTTCACCAAGAGGCGGCCGAGCGGCTACCCTGCTTGGCTATCCCTGGCTGGTAGCTCCCTACCCCACAACGCCAGGGATCTAAGCCCTCGCCAAGAGGCACCGGGCAGCAACCCTGCTCGGCCTATCCTTAGCAGGCCCATTATGGCCCCTCCCGCGCTAAGGATCAAAGCCCTCGTCAAGAGGCGACCAAGCAGCTACCCTGCTCGATTATCCCTAGCTAGTAGCTCCCTACCCCACAACTCCAGGGATCGAAGCCCTTTCCAAGAGGCACCGGACGGCAACCCTGCTTGGCTCATGCTTAGCAGGCCTCTTACGACCCCTCCCGTGCTAAGGATCAAAGCCCTCACCAAGAGACGACCGAGTAGCTACCCTGCTCAGTCATCCATGGCTGGTAGTTCACTACCCATCAACGCCAAGGATCAAAGCCCTCGCCAAGAAGCCGTCGAGTTTCTTCCTTCTCGGCCAATCCTCAGTGGGCAACCTCCTGCCTATCAGACACTGAGGATCTGAAGCTCTCCTCCCGAGGCCGCCGAGTTTCTTCCTGCTCGACGCATCCCCAGCGGGCAGCCTCCTGGCCATCAGATGCTGAGGATCCGAAGCCCTCCTTACGAGGCTGCTGAGTTTCTTCCTGCTCGGCACATCCCCAGCAGGCAGCCTCCTGCCCATAAGACGCTGAGGATCTGAAGCCCTCCTCACGAGGCCGCCGAGTTTCTTCCTGCTCGTCGCATCCCCAGCGGGCAGCCTCCTGCCCATCAGACGCTGAGGATCCGAAGCCCTCCTCACGAGGCCACCGAGTTTCTTCCTGCTCGGTGCATCCCCGGCAGGCAGCCTCCTGCCTATCAGACGCTGAGGATCTGAAGCCCTCCTCGCGAGGCCGCAGAGTTTCTTCCTGCTCGCTGCATACCCAGTGGGCATCCTCCTGCCCATCAATGCGGTGGGTCTGAAGCCCTCCTCGCGAGGCCGTTGAGTAGCTTCCTGCTTGGCGCATCCGCAGCGGGTAGTTTCCTATCCTACAAAGACACGGATCCAAGACCCGCCGAATAAACTCATACTTAACGCGCGATCAACGCCTCAACTCCGACAAAAAGAGGATACCGACCTTCCCGCACTTGTCCTTCATTCGAATCATACTCGACGCACGACAACAAGAACACCGTGTCGTCCCTGAACAATCCACCATGAGGAATTACCAGCGCCAAGCCGCACAGAAGGAACCAAGCGGTCCACTCTCGACCCGACCCACAAATAGATCGGAACGAGAGTGGGGGGCTAATGATGATGCTCAATAATGGTAATTCCTTATATCATGACACGTGGTGGATGATGTGTCACATGCGTAAGACAGTTAGGCCCCTGAGAGCCACGGAGGGGGAATCAGTGTACTACAGTGGGGGCTTCCCTCAAACCCTGTCTCCGAGGTTGCACCCCACTCCTTGCCCCCGAGCACTTCAGCAGCCAAGCCAACTATCCCTTTGCTCTACTTCGAGCTATCATAGGCCCGAGCTTCCTCGGCCATCCGGATCGCCTCCGAGCCTTCCTTCGGGCTGAGCTTCTTCGCCCTCCCGGCTCGCCTCCGAGCCATCATTCGGGCTGAGCTTCCTTACCCTCCCGGCTTGCCTCCGCGCTATCACAAAACCAAGATGCCTCGGCCTACTACTCATGCCCAAGCCTCCTACCGAGCTCATCTTCCTCGGTCTCACCCAGACCGACCCACAGCACAGATCACAGGCGCTTCAGCCACGGCTCCGTGAATCTCGCCATGCGCGAGATATCCGCCGCCCATGATCCCGTGTTCTACACCATCACGATCCCCCATTAACGAGCATGTCTCATCATTAATGCGGGATCCTGCCTATCACGCGGGCGTGACGCCAGGGGCGTTACGGCCAGCGTGATTTTCGCGCCCGCCTGCCCATTGCTGCCGCTATATAAAACCCTCTTTCAGACGATCGAGGTAAGGTGATTCTTTCCTCACTAGGCCATTACTCTTTTCTCAAATATCCGGTCTAACTTGATCATCGGAGGGTCCTCGGTGACATAACCACCCTGGGACTTCCTTGCAGGTAGCTCGGCCGCATCAACCTCAAACCAATTAAGATCCACACGCTTTAGGAGCCAGCCCTCCAATTCAAAACTCAGTCGTCCATCATCGCCAATGGCAGATCAACGGAAGGTAACATCTTGACGTGATCCGACATCCGTCAGCTGGCGCCGTCTGTGGGTCCTCGGTAGCACAACCATCCCAGGACTTCCTTGCAGGTAGCTCGGCCGAATCAACCTCAAACCCATTGAGATATACACACTTCAGGAGCCAGCCCTCCAATTCAAATCTCAACCGTCCATCATCGTCAACAGCAGATCAACGGAAGGTAACATCTTGACGAGATCCAACATCCGTCAGAAAATAAATCCCAAAATAACTCTACGCCTAAACAGCATGATTTTGGAAGGCCACGTCAGAAGAAAAGAGTGGTTCGAGAATGCCACGTCAATAAAAAATGCTAATTGGGATAGCGTTTTCCATCTATAGAATACGCTATCCCAAATAGTATACCTACACACGCATCCGATCATAGAGACACAAAGTACACACAGAAAAGAAAATAATTTGCTCAAGAACTCAAGGAAAAACACTACTTGTGATAGCGTTTTCCCTCATTCCTTGCTCACCTGTTGCTGCTCCCCTCACTTCCTGAACCCCTGAGCTCCTGAGATGATGCCATTTCCCCCCTTTCCTCACCATTGAGCAGATCTTCATTCATCGACGAATAAAATAGAATCTAGATTCAAAAATTTTGGTTTTCGTAGTTTATGATGAATTTTAGTAACGGATAAATTCTGAAACAAAATGAACGACATTTCCTTTATAAATATTAATATATTTTCATAAATACATAATAATCTCCACTCCGGAGTAATACAAGCCACACACGACTCCAAAAAAATCACACCTCGAAGGGAGGAACTACACAATAGAAACTATATCATATAAAGTATAAACACACAACCATGCAAACTAGAAACTAACAAAATATATTATGAATGCTACAAAGTTCATAAATAATACATCATATGTCACATAAAATTGTAGTATTGCCTCTTCTTCTTCTTCTTCTGTGGGGCTTGCTGCGATGATCCAGCCACGTCATCTGGAGGTTGCTGCGGTGGTCCTGCTACGCCACACTGAGTCATCTGAGTCAACTGTGATACAGGGACGATATCAAGACCATGCTTCGCCTCCGCCGCCTCATCCGCCACGTTCTCATCCTTCTTATCTTCATCCGCCTCATACTCGTGGTTTCGGTAGGGAACACTGGGCCCTGCTTGATCATCGGATCGATATGTATGACTCCGCTAGTCATGGACGAGACCTGCTGCCATCGCTTCAAATCTCGGACCCTCACCCGTCTCATGCATCATGCCTCGGCAATGTCCAATCGTAGCATGCGCAAATTGTTTCAATGCATCCACCGCATCATTCCGTATAGTCTTTAATGCTATATGTACAAGCATCCATATATGTCCAACCTAAAAAACAATGTACAATTTAGTATAAACATTTTATAAAACATACAAGATGATAATCCAACATTAAAAAACAACTAAAATAACATACGATCTTAAATTTTGTGAGAGCTGTGGGCCGAAACATAGGGATGTCTCCATCAATGACATATCACCGATCGTGCGTGACAACATACAATCGAGTCTTTGGGATATACTAACTCATGTACTCGACACGGCGTGTAGGATTATACACCGGGATGTCTCCTCCAACAATGGGTGCAAACCTGTCGATGTCCCACCTGTGCACGTTTAGCATATGCCTGTGTCTCCAGTCCTCCCTGGCTTTGCCTCGCGCATTTATCTTGTACAACGCGGCGTCAAAAAATCGGTCTGGTGGAATCCCCTGTTGCAAATCGAACTGACACAGTACTCTATCCGGATATTAGTACTCGAAAAACATGAAGTGTATGAGTGGCGCCATGGTCAACCATAGCAAGTGGTGGGGATGAGACGTGCACATAGGTGGTAGAAGTGCAACACGCTCGTCTGTGTAAGGCTGCTACATCACAAACTCATCCCGTAGCATGTTCCGCTTATCTTTGTATAAGTCAAGGCACTCATGAGGGTTCCTCCTCCATGTTAGCTGACCTGTCCACCGAACACCTAAAGGAGACCTCTGATCCTTAGGACCATCGATGATCCACCTATCCGAGAGATGCGTGATCTCAAGAAGTCCAATGTGTAATCTCTCTCACGCCCATATTTGTAGGAACTCGGAACATCCGGTCTTCTACGTTTTACCAGGCGATGTACGAAACAAACCACGATATAAACATGCTAAGATCGCACTGCCCCAGCTATATGATCCCGATGCATCTCTGGTCAGACCGGCAATCAATGGTAGATATAACAGCGACACCATATCTTCGGATGAATTCAGGAATAGGACGCCCCCGAACAAAGTCAAAATGTATGAACGAGCGAAGCACTCTATCTGATACGGATCGGAGTCCTCAGAGATGGTATCATGAAATTGATCATGTAAGCACGAAACCGTAAACGTGAACCCCAGAGCATACCCGCTGGCGGCACAATTCCCAAAAGCTGATTGCATAATGTCGGTCAATCATAAACTGTCGTACCGGTCACTGCAATACCATCCACTGGAACTCCCAATAGTACACTGGCATCCTGTAGTGTTAGGTCATTTCACCAACCAAAAAATGAAATGTGTGTGTCTCAGGCCTCCAACGCTGTATCTGAAAGTCGACCTTAGCACCACCATGAGGTTCTAGAGGTATCAAGCATGCCAAATTTTAATTTTATTAGGTGCTAAGTTAGACTAACAAGATCTTTACTAGAATATTAAGGTTTGCCTTTGATGATGTGATGAACTAAAGAGTAGAAAAGAGCATACAACCTTTGTAGTTCGAGTCCTTTTCTTCAAGAGCTCCGGATTGTGGTTCACGCGACTCCACTAGGCTCCTCTTCAAGATGAAAGAACCCCCTTCGTGATCTTCACGCCAAAGACGATCCACCCGAAGTCCATAAGCTCAAGCTAACCTTTCACTAATCTCATTAGTGAAGGCAACACTCCACATCAAATTGCTAATCTAATGTGTAATGGTGAAGTAGGGGTTTAATTTGCTCACTAGTCTTTTCACAAGTTCAATAATTCACATCACATGTGAGGGTTTGAACTTGGAAGTGAGGTGAAGAAAATTGTAGAGAGCAAGAGAAAGCAAGAGCTCAAGAAAATGGCTAAGGCATGAAGAATGAAAATGATGAGAGTCAACTCAAATGGCTCTCTTTCCTCACTTATTTAAGCATGTAATAAAATTGCAATTCTAAATTGCAACCATACTTGAATAGTGAGTCAAGACTAATATACAAATAATAAAAACCATGCCTTGCCCATTCCATAAATATCTCCACAATTTACACCCCATTTTTCTATTTTCTAAAAATAGAAAAACATGACATGCTACATATAATAATATATATTTATATATATCAAATATATATTAATATATATATAAAGCAATTAGTGAGCTAATGATATTAGTTAAGATATAATTATATCACATATAATATATATCACATATAATATATATCACATTATTAAATCAACACTTGATCTAATAATCTAGTTATATCACATATAACCGACCAATATCATTAATCTGAATATCACATTATCAAACCAACACTTGATTCGATAATCCGGTTATATCACATATAACCTGATCGACATCAGATAACTGCCAGATTATAATACGGTATCACATACTCATATTTAATCTGGCCCACGCACATATCAACATATGTGCCCTGCTTTGTTTCGCTCGAACCAGGTTACTTCTGTGCGGGACTCTAAAGACTCGTCAATACGCCAGCAGTAGGTGATGATCACATCAATCACCTACAAGTCGTCAGCGGTACTAGCTGGACGTAACGGCTACCCGGGTATTGAGCGATATGAAGATCAACAAGCAAGCTCATCCATACTCTCCATGAAGCCTATCAGTAACACTACCGTACAGTCCGGTCTGTTCATCTGATATGTCGCATATCATGTCTAGGGGTGGTAATCTTGGGCCTAGTGGTCTCTTGCGCATACGTGCACTCTCTTGTAGACCCTAGTAATGTGATAAGTCATGTCGATGTCTGGCCTATAAAGGATTGAGAAACCACTGATAACTCTTATCAATAAATCTCAGCAGTAGTCTTGGCCAGGAACTTCCAATTATAGCCAATCGAGCATAGCGCAACATCAACCCCCAATACCGGGTGAGACGAAACCCCTCCTATCGCTCATTGCCTCCATGTGACTCGGGACTGTACCCAAAATCCACATGTTTGCTTGACTCCTTTGAGCCGGGTAGGGAGAAAATCAAAGCACAGTGGGAGCCACACAATACTCTATGACGATCTCGGGTCTACAGACTAACCTGTACCAGTGTCACCAGAGGACTGATATCTGATGATAGGTATACTACTACATAGGAGTCCTTGGCGAGTCCTGTTCGGTGTACCCATTCTCCAATGAGCACCTGTGTACAATTTTTGATGTCACACACCAATGATTGTAGGATCAACCATCGCCCTCTAAGGGATAAGAAACGTACACACTAGTCTACATTGGAATATTGATGCCCTGGTCTCAATATTCTCTCGACTAGGAACTGATTAAAGGATGTACTTATGGACCACCCTGGCCCCACTAGTATGATCTTATCATAATCCTGGTAGTCAAGTACATATCTTAAGGGCTTTATCAACATGTGAGAGCAAGACAGTAAAGAATATCAGTCAACATGTTAAGATAAAGAGTAACCAGATAGCATATTATCATGTCGAGCAAGAAAGTCCTCTATGTATATGTCCAAACATCCACTATAATATACATCACATGTACAATATTGGCCTCTAGGACATACATATTCCTAACAATCTCCCATTTGCACTAAGGCCATGTGTTGTAGTATCTCATACCCAAAATCCCAAAATGTCTCTCAAACTGTATCTAGGGGAGGGCCATGGTGAGTGGATCCTCTACGTTGTCCTTCGTGTCATCTATTATGAGCTCGATCTCCCGGCGATCTACTATCTCCCTGATCAAGTAATACCGCCTCAGAATATGTCTGGATCTCTGATGGGACCTGGGTTCCTTGGCCAAAGCCACCGCTCCATTGTTATCACAATACACAGGTATTAGATGCTCAATGGATGGAACCACACCAAGCTCAGTAATGAACTTCTTCATCCAGACAACTTCTTTGGCAGCATCGTTGGCAGCGATGTATTCAGCCTCCATCGTCGAGTCTGCTACGGTGTCTTTCTTGGAACTCTTCCAACACACCGCCCCTCCGTTGAGGGTAAAGACAAAACCCGAGACCGACTTACTGTCATTCTTATCACTCTGGAAGCTCGAATCGGTAAAGGATTCCACCTGGAGTTTACCGTTACCATACACCAAGAACATTTCTTTAGTGTTTCTCAAGTACTTAAGAATGTTCTTCACAGCTGTCCAGTGGTTTTCCTCAGGATCTGATTGATACCTACTCACTACACTCAGTGAGTAAGCTACATCCGGTCTGGTATATAACATTGCATACATGATAGAGCCTACTGCCGAAGCATAGGGTATCCCGTGCATGCGATCCCTCTCCAAATCAGTCTTGGGAGACATCTCTTTGGAGAGAGTGATTCCTGAATAAGCAGGTAAGTTACCTTGCTTGGAATCTTCCATACTAAACCTCTTTAGTATGGTGTCAATGTACCTGGATTAGGACAATCCCAAAATCCATTTAGATCTATCTCTATAGACCTTTATCCCTAGGATGTAACATGCATCACCAAGATCTTTCATGGAGAACTTGAGTGATATGAAGAGCTTGACCGAGTGTAGCATAGGAACATCGTTTCCTATCAAGTATGTCATCCACGTACAATATGAGGAATAGCACCTTAATCTCTACTACCTTCTTATATATACAAGGTTCATCTATATTTTTGATGAAGTCAAACTCTTTGATAGCTTCATCAAAACAGATGTTCCAACTCCGCGACGCCTGCTTTAATCCGTAGATGGATTTACGCATCTTGCACACCTTTTCGCTGCTACCACTGTCTACGAAGCCCTCTGGCTGTGTCATGTACACTCTCTCTTCTAAATCACCATTTAAAAAACCGGTCTTGACATCCATCTGCAAGATTTCGTAGTCATGGTTGTTTCCTCCAATCAGAGCAAAGCTCTGTTTTGAAATTTAAAATTCAAAAATTGAATCAACGCTTCAGATCCAGTACTAGGCGCGCTGTGCACCACGTGTCAAACATGGATTTGCTAGTGCCAGGTGCGCTGCGCCCTAGGCAGTGCACCCCCAATCAGAGCAAAGCTCTGTTTTGAAATTTAAAATTCAAAAATTGAAGCACCGCTTCAGATCCAGCGCTAGGCGCGCTGCGCGCCACGTGTCAAACACGGATGTGCTAACGCCAGGTGCGCTACGCCCTAGGCAGTGCACCATGTGTGCGCTAGCACTAGGCGCGCTGCACGCCACATGTCAAATACGGGTACGCTAGCGCAGGCTGCGCTGCGCGCCACGTGTCAAACGTAGGTGCGCTAGCGCAAAGTGCACTGCGCTCTGAGCAGCGCACCACGTGCAAAGAACGGGTGCGCTAGCGCTGGAATTATAAAATTCCCCACCATTAGATCAAAAGATCTAATAATAATGATAAATCATTAATTAATCAGAATTAAAATTCTGTTATAGGAAGATCTTTCCAATCTTGTTAAAAACAAGAAGAATGCCTTCTGTAAAACAGAAACCCTAGGATCAAAGATCCAACGGTGGGGAAACATCCCCAAATCAATCAGAGAAAGATCTTTTTAACTGATTTAACAAATCAATTTGCCCTATATAAAGGCCCCAAGACTTCAAGTCTGATATAGAGAAACCCCCCTATAAATTTTGAGAAAACTCAAAGAGAGAAGAGCAAGCTCTCAGCAAAAGAAGACTTTTTCTTCAAGGTAAAAATGGTGATGAACAAAGAGATGGATTCATCTTATAATTAAAAAGAAGAATTATCTTCTTAAAAAAGATCATAGATCTACAAAGACCAAGGTCTTTCATAAAAGAGATCAAAAGATCTCATCACATAACAAAGAAGTATTTACTTCATTCACAGATCATTGATCTATAAAGGCAAAGCTCTTTCAAAAATAAGAACTGTTGTTCTTGAATCTTGAGACAAAGCCTATTTTAAAAGAACATAAATTTGTTCACAGATCATAAATTTAATCAAATGCGCTTTGTGCTATTGAAATGCGCTTTGCGCTATTGAAATGTGCCTTGCACTCTTGAACAGCGCTTCTGCGCTCTCTGGACCGGCGCTCTGCTCCAAAATGCGCCACGTGTCAACCACGTATGCAACTTGGGCTTTGCGCTTCTGAAATAGCGCACTGCGCTCATGGGCTGACGCTACTTGCCACTCACGTGTGCGCCACTAAACTAGCGCAATGCGCTCATAAATTGAAAGCGCTTAGCGCTCATAAACTGGCGTAATGCGCCCATCATCTGGCACTTAGCGCCAAGCACGACACGTGTCCTCCACGTGTGCGCTACTTGACAGAAGCGCACTGCGCTCTTTAATTGGTGCAAAAGCGCCTGGCGCGCCGCGTGTCGCGCTGACAGAACACAAATTGTTCTTTAATGAGCCAGAGCTCTGATGAATGCTCTGCATTCAATATAAGACAAAAGAAAAGATTTTGCCAAGATATAATGCTCAGCATTGTTAAAAGGGACAAGCCCAAATAAAGGCTCAATAGCCAGAATAAAATGTGGAACATTTTAATCTGATTGGACTTAGCCCAAGATTGGCCATAAGTCCTCAACTTATATTTAATTGAGCCCGTCTGCTCATATAAATTTAACAGATCTTAGTTCTAAATTGGACTATAGATCTTTTAACCAATTCACACCGGTTCAAGGGTACATCTCTTTACTCCTCTGATATCTGTCGTTGTAATCCTTCAACGTCTTCAGAGAGGTGACGGGTCCCGACAACCACACATTTCACGGACTGTGGGGTCCTTAAACTCATGGACTACGATGTCTTTAAACTACGGACTGTGGGGTCCTTAAACTCATGGACTACGATGTCCCTAACTCCGGACTGTGGGGTCCCCTTAAACCCATGGACTACGATGTCCTTAACTTGGACCGATATGTCCTTAAACTAACATTGGACCGTAATACCCTTAAACTAATCGACCGCAATGTCCCTAAACTAAACATTAGAGTCCAAATGCTCTTCTGTTGGATCTAAATGATCCCGTTAAGTTGATCTTAGTCTAAAATGAGACTAACGTATTCTTAACAAACGTTTAAGTCGATCTTAGTCTCAAATGAGACTAACGTATCCTTAAACCCAACCCCCAAACCCAAATCTAAGAAGATACGGATTTGGACTAATCTACGCCCTACGAGCGACAACATAAATTAGTTTCCGTATACAATCCACGGGCAACAAAACACAAAACAAACACCCACGACACGAAGTGACCATCTGGAGAACGAGAAAGTGGATACCACGATGCGTTAACGTAGTTAACTGCAGGGGCTTGCGCCTGCAGGGAAGAGCGTCCCCACAATCGAAAACCCCTCAACGAGGTGGAATCTGACGAAGTGAGCTATATCGGCCGCATCCGTTTAAACCTTCGATACATGGTGTCATAAATCAACTTGGAATCTTCGGAGAAGTGGACGGATAACACCAATTAGCATCTTCCCCGAAATTCAGGCAAGACGTTCGCCGCGTCTTCCCACGTCTTTCGGCGGGGAACAGATTCTGGCATGCCCGGTGGGACTTTTTCCTCTTTCCACTCCACACTTCGTATGTCGTGTTCGCGAACGAATCGCGGTTTGATATGGTTGCCCTTGGGTTCGAGCTACTAAGATTTGGTTTCTTGCTTGGCGCAGAAAAAGAAACATCAATGGCGTCTACTTGCGTGAAGTGTTCCAGCTGTAACTGCAACTCACGTTCCGCCCCATCTGGAGGCATAGCTTACGGGCCCCAAGCGGCCTCTCTATTCACGATGCCGGTGGACCAAGTAACTCAGGCCACCACTGGACTGTTCTTTGGGACTATGATCCCGCCCATGAGCTTCAATGCCCCGATGTTGCCGTAAGAAGCCCGAAAGAAGTCGGTCTTCGATCGACTTACTACTACTGCGATCCCTCTCGACGGGTCGTCCAGCTCCGGCGCCTTAGTCTTCGCCAGATTGGGCCAAAGTTCATGTGGGCCCGTGATGAAGCCTGCAATTTCAGAAAAGGTTATTCCAAAGAGGATAGCCATCCCTGCTCCCGAAGTCGTCAAGGCGGCTTCTCCTGCCAAAGGGTCGGTCTTCACAAGACTGACTGTTCCGGCTCCCGTTCCTGCTCAAAGGTCTGTCTTTGACAGATTGGATACTGCTGCTCGACGGATGTCGGTCTTCAAAAGGCTGGTACTAGCAGCGCCTCACCAGAACAGGGGGCATGACGAAGTCACCCCTCAAGCTGAAACAATCCCCGCGGCTCGACACGCTCGACGTCGCCACTGGCGCCAGGTAAGGAAAGCTGGGGGCAACTCCCCCTCTGGGCTAACTCCACCAGCCTCAACGGTGGAAGTCAATGCTGCTATTCCAACCGGGAACAGTTTTGAATTGCTGAACAAGGTGCGCAGGAACTCTCCTACCGCCATACTGAAAAGATCTCCTCCACCCGTGGAGAATGCGCCGAAGGAGAAGCCAGAACAGCCCCCTCAGCAGCTATCCTCCAAAATCTACAAAGTCTGGCGACAGGTCCAGGAGTCGGTGATTAATCAAGATTACCCTTGCCGACAGAAAAAGGTGAAGGTTCAACAGGAAGAGAACCGTCCTGTCAAGCCATAAAGGACGACAACTACCTGGGTGCCCGCTGCAACGGCCCCCTCAACGTCAACTACTCAAAAGAGAAGGAGGCCAGAGAAAGCCCCTGTGACTACGGCAGACCACAAAGACGCTGAGCCCAAATGCCCCAATTCTGGGGGCATAATGGTGTATACTGTTTACATGGCTTCCAGAAAAGAGGAAAGCCACGCTTCGACGGGTCACCGACCGCTCACCTGATCCGTGACAAAAGCCCAGGAGCAGCAACAGAAGCTTCAGGAAATGCTAACGCAAATGGCCGCACTCACCGGGCCAAAAGAAAGCCCGGAGGCGTCATCAGAGCAGCGTCATGAACAAGAAACCGACGTTGACTTCCTCCGCAGAGTCCTCGAAAAGAAGGACATAGAAGCAGCAGAACAAGCGTCTAATATAAAACGAATGGCACTTCTCTTTCAAGACATGGTCGAGATGATATTACAGCCGGATCCTCCAGCTGAAAACCCTCCGATCATTATTGAAGACGACAGAGAGGAGACATTGAACCCTCCTCCGGCTCTTTCAGCAGCCGAAGAGGAAACTGTTTCCAAGGCCGCTCTGGATGACTATATTGCTTAGCAAATACAAGCTCACCAGGAGAATGAAGCGGCCGGCAAAGTTGTTAAAACTGGGCGACCGTATCCAAGCTGGTATGACCAAATAAAGTATCCGCTGGAATATACGATCCCTAAATTCCATGTGTACAAGGGGACAGACAATCCCCACCAACATGTCGCTCAGTTCAGAGCTCTTTGCGGCAACACCGGGGGTGATGATAAACTTTTGCTCCGTCAGTTTGTTGGCGGCTTGTCGGAGACGGCATTCGAGTAGTATTCTGAACTTGTAACACCCGAGCCCAATACTACTGATTTCTGTTACTGTTTGAGCATTAGGTAGTACTCATTTCATTTATCTTGCTTGTTTGGGTCTTACTGTAAAATTTTATCTGGAAAAGTCATTTCTGCATATAACAAATTTTTGTATCTAAAATGAAATTAAAAATAGTCATCTTGGCCTACGCGACACCCCTAGCCTTGTGGTAGCGTCCGTGCATCGAGTTCTCGTCCCGTTCGGTGAAACGGGCGAGTTTGGACGGCTACGCGCGTACAGGTGTCCGACTTGGGGGTATGCTTTTTAATTATAAAACACCTCATTTTAAAATTTAGAACCCGCTTAAAATGCTATTATTTAAATTTCAATTTTTTGGACCCGACCTGGGCACGATTTGGAAATGTTTCATTTAGCGCCGAAATCCCAAATTTTAATAATCTTTAAAACCTTAGTATATATATTTTTTTCTAACTAAATAATCTTACTGTTATTATATAATCCTCTGAAATTTTTATAAACCTACGAATCCTTATTTTCCAGCCAATCAACGTGGGCATAAACCCCGTGGGCCCCTCTCTCTCTCTATATCTCACGTCTCTCTCTCTCTCTCTCTCTATCTTTCTCTATCTCTCTCTCTCTATATCTCCGTCTCTCTCTCTATCTTTCTTTCTCTCTCTCTCTCTCTCTATCTTTCTATATCTCTCTCTCTCTCTCTCTAACTCTCTTTCTCTCTCTCCCTTATATATAAATTTTTTTCCTTTTCACTTTTTCATCCTCCAGGAGAACAGTGCCCACGAGAAACCCATCGCGAGAAACCCTCGGCTGAACCCTAGCCGCCTTCACCGTCACTGCCGCAGCCCCGACGCCGGCGTCAACGTCACCGTCACCATCGCCTCCGCCTCCTCCTCTTAACCTCAACCTTCTTCCTTCCACCCCGCGCACCCTACGCAGCCGCGATCGCTGCAGTTTTCCCTGCTGCTCGCCGGCGGCCCTCGTCGTCGCCATCCGCGCCACCACTAGCACCTCCTCACTACCTGCGCACTCCAGCACCCCGACCATCTCCTCTCCCTCTCCGTTTTCCTTTCCCTGCACCGAAGTTTCTTACCCGAGCCCTAACCCTCATCGCTGCAACCTCCTCGCCGGCACCTCACCGCCGTCGATCTCATCGCCGTCACACCCTCTGCAACACCAGTAAGCTATCTCTTCTCTTCATCCTTCCATTTCATCTTCCTGTTCCTCCTTTGGCTGTGCACTAAATTCTGGAAATTTGTAGTCGCTGTTCGCCGGAATCCGGCCGTGCTGGTGACATATCCCGACGATCCAGCGGAGTACTCTGACCCGTGAGGCCCCTTGGTTCGTTGTTTGGGTTCAATCCGTGAACCGTGCGTGCGTCGCGTGTTTCCCCACCGACGTTACGTTCCGATTTTCCCGGTTCGCGACCCGTCGAGGCAAGTATCCCTTGCTACATGCTATACCATATGTTTATATATGTTTTGACACATTAAACCTGTAAAACTTAACTTGGTATAGTCGTTTCTCAGTTGGTTGCAATATGGCATTATATCATTTTTACAGTTAACATAAAATTTACAGTTTGCTAATTTAAACCTAATAACCAAGTTTACTTGTTAATCACATTTTACTGTTTAATAGATGGTAGCACTTACCCATGTAGTTCTATTACATTCGGACATTCGTATTCAAGGCTTGATATAACTGTATTGCATCAATATCTAAACTATTGCACCGCTAAGGGTGCTCAAACCTGTTAATATAATAAAATGGCTGCACTGTATTACTGCACTCTTGAGATTGAATGAAACATGCTTATTATTTAATTCATTGCTTATTCCATGTTGTTAAATACCCTGTTCGATTATATATCTGTTTGTGAGCACACCCACGATATTGTTACATCTTGACTTGACATTGTCACACATGGTATATATATGATACACCTGACATGGTACCGTTTACTGTTGACTTGACCTGATGTACCATGACCCGACCTGTTACCTAATCTCGTGCCTAATGCCAACAAACCTGACATGAAGTCCTCATGGACCATTCCTGTTGTCTATCCAGACAAACCTGCTGTTACCTGATCCTGTGTTGGCATTAGTTCTTGATTACTGAATACCTGACCTGACATACATAACTTGGGGGTATGGGGAAATCAAAGGTGAAACCGACTTGAAACTCAACAGTTCGATACCTGTTCTGATCAGTCTTACGGGCTCGGCCAGCCCCGGAGTGATGATGCTGACATCACTCGCCCATCCTGCTACCTATTACTGCCTAGCGGCACGTCTCGGATTCAGCCCTGAGGATCTTGACCGTGGTCCCGGGCATGCACGGGATACTATTGAGTTACATCGACGATTCATCAATTGATTTCAAAGACTTTAGACTAGAAAACTTGATAGAACAGTTTAGTTACCCACTGCACACTACCCTGCACTGCTTGTTTCACATTATTGCTGTATTCATGTTTTATTTTGCAATGCCTGTTACACTGTTCATATTATATTACTGGTTGACATGACGCGCTGACGTCTGGGTTTTGCATGGCCCAGATCCTGTACCACTGTCGCAGTCCGGGCAGGAGTATTTCAGCCAGCAGGCTGAGTTGTGAGTTCAGTAGTGGTTAGTTTTATTTCCTGCATTTATTTCCTGATGTGAGCCCGTATTATGGGACATACTTTTCAGTTATTTGTATTGGATCATTTGCTTCCGCATTTATTTATTATTGACTCTTGTTATTCTGGATTATGGACATGTTTTTAGATAGTTTTATCTTGTTCTTGATATCTCTACAGCCGTAATGTGACTGTGGATGGATACTTCCTACCCACAGGTAGTATGGTTGGCTATGTCACGTGCCCAATCTAGCGTACTCTGGGAGGCGGGGCGTGACATGGTTCTTTTGGTATCAGAGACATAGGTTAGTTGGGTTGATTCTTTTGTAGTTGGGTATTGTACCCAAGACACGAATCAGAATACCCGTGTTAGGAAACATGTCCTGCCACTTTGCCGTTTACCATTCTTGAATCACATCCTTCCTGATTATATGTTTTACGACGTGCAAACTTACTTTGCATGTCGACTCGAAAAACCTGATTTCTTGTTATCTCTAGGACTTAGGCGACTTGGGTGGAGTTAAGTAATTGTGGCTATGATACCGCGGCATAGTTACAATGCGTTACTCTATTTAAGTATCTTGGAGTTCTAGCCTTGATCTAAATATTAAATCTATCATCATGCTAATGTTGGGTGTTTTGATTTCAGAAATATGGCAGATAAGAATTTCAAGACATACCAGAGGCGTGTGGACGAAGCCGCCATGCTGGGAGTAATAAGAGGAATGCTGGAAAATCAGAAGAGGCAGACTGAGCTGATCCAGCAGCAAGCAGATTCATTTCAGGAAGGTTTGCAGATCGTTCAGCAGTCTGTAAACAACGTTGGAGCTAAACCAGTTGACCGAGTAGGGACCGTGGCAGATTTCAGACGTTTGGGTCCGTCTACATTCACTGGTTTGGAGGAGCCGTTGCCAGCCGAGCAGTGGCTAGTCGACACATAGAATTTGCTGATTGCGGCACAGATTCCAGAGGACAAAAGGGTTGATGTGGTGCGCATTCAACTAGTGGATTACGCCCGAGAGTGGTGGCTTGTGGAGGAGACCCGCTTGCCCAAGCCGATCAGTTGGGCGGAGTTTTCTAAGAGTTTCCTGGAGAAGTTCTTCCCGCGGACTGCACGGGAGGAAATGGAAGAGAAGTTTATTGGGCTGAGGCAGAATGGAGCACCCGTGGACGTGCATGCAGCAGAGTGGACGAGACTCAGCAGATTCGCTGGACCTTTAGTCGCCAACGAAGCAGACAGGGCACGAAGGTTCATGCTTAGCTTGGATGTGGACATCCAGAGGCAGATTGTCTCCCTGGGTTTGAGCACTTTCTCACAGGTTCTTACGGCAGTTCGGGAACAACAGAGTTTATCTGGGATGAAAGGGAGCTTGCAGCAGACAGCAGTTGCGGCCAGGAAGCCCGCATTTGTACCTAACCGAGCTCATGGTCGCAAGGGTATTCCAGTGGACCGTCGCGGTGTAGCAACCATGAAGAAGCCTTTGATTGTTGATTGAAGAAAGAGCGTGATTTGCGACTACTGCCGTTTACCCGGGCACGTGCAGAAGGATTGTCGAAGAAGGCTGGGACTTTGTTTGGTTTGTGGAGCGGCTGATCACGCAGTTGGTGCCTTTCCGTCGAAGCTTCGCACGAGAGATGATATTCAGAAGCCTCCGCAGAAACCGTTCCAAGGGCAGAAACAGCTGACTCAAGGACCTAATCAGGCTCGAGCTTTTACCTTGACAGCTGAGGAAGCCAAGGCATCAGGAGAAGTGGTTTCAGGTACTTTACTCGTTCATGGTTTTCCCGCATTGGCATTATTTGATTCTGGTGCATCCCACTGTTTTATGTCATCCAAATTTATAACTACACACTCGATTACCTATACGACCCTGTCTAGTTTCTGGGACATACACACTGGGAATGGGAAAATCATAGCTAGTAGGGAGTGTAGAGATTGTACAGTTGTTGTATGCAGACGGGAACTCTTTGCAGATTTCTTGGTGATTGATACGGGCAGCTATGAAGTCGTCTTGGGAATGGATTTTCTTGGCACTTTCCACGCTCACATTGACTGTAGGGCAAAGAAAGTAATTTTCCAGATTCCCGGACATCCCGAATTTACCTTCACTGGAGGAAGCAGTTCTGTCGGGCCAGTCGAGTTTAGGGCTAGGCCGACAAACAATATTCTTGCAGCAATGGAAGTTGATAGTAGTGAAGAGCCGGCGGTTGTTCGCGATTTTATGGACGTATTTGAAGATATATCGGGTTTACCGCCGAAGCGAGACGTGGAGTTCGCAATTGATCTTATTCCTGGTGCAGCGCCAGTATCTAAAGCGTATTATCTAATGGCACCAGTAGAGTTGGTAGAAGTTAAGAAACAGGTTGCTGAATTGCTTGAGAAGGGTTGGATTCGAAGCAGCAACTCGCCTTGGGGAGCTCCAGTTCTTCTAGTAAAGAAGAAGGATGGCATAAGAAGAATGTGCATCGACTATCGAGAATTAAACCGGGTGACTATTAAGAACAAGTACCCGATCCCTCGCATTGGAGAACTTTTTGAGCAGCTTAGTGGCGCGAGGGTATTCTCGAAGCTGGATTTGCGATCCGGATATCATCAGCTCCGAGTGAAAGCAGAAGATATTTGCAAGACGGCGTTTCGAACTCGGATTAGACATTACGAGTACCTAGTAATGCCCTTCGGAGTAACGAATGCGCCGGCAATATTCATGGACTTGATGAACCGAATCTTCTCACCGTTCTTGGACCAGTTTATTGTGGTATTCATTGATGATATTCTTGTTTACTCGAAGATTTTTGAGGAGGATGCTGAGCATTTGAAGATCGCACTGCAGACGTTGAGACAGGAGAAATTGTATGCGAAGGTGAGTAAGTGCGAATTTTGGCTGGAGGAAGTGAAGTTTCTGGGGCATGTTGTGTCGGGCGATGGAATCGCCGTCGATCCCGAAAAGATTGCAGCAGTTCGAGACTGGCCTATTCTAAGGAATGTTGCTGAGATAAGAAGTTTCCTTGGATTAGCCGGATACTACAGGAGATTTGTGCAGAACTTCGCTCGTCTGGCAGAGCCGTTGACCAAGCTTACGCGCAAGGAGGTACCTTTTGTATGGACGGATAAATGTGCGTTAGCCTTTGAGACGTTGAAGCAGAAGTTGATAACCGTCCCTATTCTGACCGTGCCAGAAAATTCCGGAGGATTGGTGATTCACATCGACGCATCTGGGAAAGGATTGAGATGTGTTTTGATGCAGCATGGGAAGGTTGTAGCATACGCATCGAGACAATTGAAGACCCATGAGAAGAATTATCCGACTCATGACTTGGAGCTTGCGGCTGTGATCTTCGCTTTGAAGATTTGGAGACACTACCTTTTGGGTGAGAGAGTCGAAGTTTTTACAGATCACAAGAGTTTGAAGTATGTGTTCACTCAGAAGGAGTTGAATATGAGGCAGCATAGATGGTTGGAGCTGATGGCCGACTATGATCTTGATCTTAAGTACCATCCGGGGAAGGTTAACGTCGTGCCGGATGCGCTTAGTCGATTACCAGCAATTCAGGTGTTAACTACGCAGAGGGAGATCATTGCAGATTTTCGAAGATTTGACTTGGAGGTTGTGCTACCGCGTTCTACGGGACAGTTGATGCAGTTGCAAGTACAGTCGTCTTTAGTTGAGAAAATTAAAGCAGCACAATCGCAGGATCCTAGAATGCAAAAGTTTCGGGAGCAAGTTGAAGCCGGACTATGAACAAATTTATTGATCCACGAAGATGGTTCGTTGAGGTATGGTAGCCGTTTGTGTGTGCCAAAGGGTGATGTTCGTGAAGAGCTTATGAAGGAGGCACACAGTTCAGCTTACTCTGTACATCCAGGAGGCACAAAGATGTACCGAGATATTCGACAGCATTTCTGGTGGGAAGGCATGAAACGGGAGATTGCTCACTTTGTGGCTAAGTGCTTGGTGTGTCAGCAAGTTAAGGCTGAACATCAACGGGTTGCTGGTTTATTGCAACCACTTCCGATTCCTCAGTAGAAGTGGGAACATATAACCATGGATTTCATGACAGCTTTACCGCGGAGTCCAAAGGGCAACAATGCAGTATGGGTAATTGTTGATCGGTTGACCAAGGCTGCTCACTTTATTCTTTTCCGGGTTGGTCAATCAACGGAGACTTTGGCAGAGCGGTACATGCAGGAGATTGTAAGATTACATGGTGTACCGGTGAGCATCATGTCCGATCGGGACACTCGGTTCTTATCACACTTCTGGAGGAGTTTACAGGAAAGTTTGGGGACTCGATTGAAGTTTAGCACAGCTTATCATTCTCAAACTGATGGTCAGTCGGAGAGAACGATCCAAACTCTTGAAGACATGTTGAGAGCATGCACGTTGGACTTCAAGGGTTCGTGGGAGGATCATCTACACTCGGTGGAGTTTTCTTACAACAACAGTTTTCAGGCAACTATCCAGATGGCTCCGTTTGAAGCGTTGTATGGTCGTAAATGCCGTTCACCTGTTTGTTGGGATGATGTCGGTGAACGAAGATTGTTGGGACCAGATTTGGTAGTGCAGACAGTCAAGAAGGTTAACACTATCAGAAAGCATATGAAGGCAGCACAAGACCGACAGAAGAGTTGGCTGACACGTCAAGATGACCTCTAGAGTTCGCCGTGGGTGATATGGTATTCTTGAAGATATCACCGACTAGAGGGGTGATTCGCTTTGGGAGTCGAGGAAAGCTTAGTCCTCGATTTGTTGGACCCTTCGAGGTATTGGAGCGTGTTGGAGAGGCAGCATACCGTTTGGCGTTACCGCAGTCCTTGGCAGGTGTGCACGATGTGTTTCACGTATCTCAACTACGAAGGTATGTTCGAGATGAAATATACGTCTTGGATCATTCGGAGTTAACAGTACGGGAAGACGCAACTTTTGAAGAGCGACCGGTTGAAATCGTGGATCGAAGGGAAAAGGTTCTCAAGAACAAGGTCATCCCCCTTGTGCTTATCTCTTGGGGTAATCGATCGCATGGAGAGTCCACTTGGGAACGAGAAGATGAGATCCGGCAGAAGTTTCCTCACCTTTCCTGTAATTTCTATCTTGTATTCTTGGAATTTCGAGGACGAAATTCTTTTGTAGTTGGGTATAATGTAACACCCGAGCCCAATACTACTGATTTCTGTTACTGTTTGAGCATTAGGTAGTACTCATTTCATTTATCTTTCTTGTTTGGGTTTTACTGTAAAATTTTATCTGGAAAAGTTATTTCTGTATATAACAAATTTTAGCATCTAAAAGGAAATTAAAAATAGTCATCTTGGCCTACGCGACACCCCAAGCCTTGTGGTAGCGTCCGTGCATCGAGTTCTCGTCCCATTCGGTGAAACGGGCGAGTTTGGACGGCTACGCGCCCGTACAGGTGTCCGACTTGGGGGTATGCTTTTTAATCATAAAACATCTCATTTTAAAATTTAGAACCCGCTTAAAATCCTATTATTTAAATTTCAAATTTTTGGACCCAACCCGGGCGCGATTTGGAAATGTTTCATTTAGCGCCGAAATCCCAAATTTTAATAACCTTTAAAACCTTAGTATATTTTTTTTCCTAACTAAATAATCTTACTGTTATTATATAATCCTCTGAAATTTTTATAAACCCACGAATCCTTATTTTCCAGCCAATCAATGTGGGCATAAGCCCCGTAGGCCCCTCTCTCTCTTTCTCTATCTCTCTCTCTCTCTATATCTCACATCTCTCTCTCTCTCTCTCTCTCTCTCTATATATATATATATATATATATATATATATATATATATATCTCACGTCTCTCTCTCTCTATCTTTCTCTATCTCTCTCTCTCTATATATATCTCACGTCTCTCTCTCTCTTTATCTTTCTCTCTCTCTCTCTCTAACTCTCTTTCTCTCTCTCCGTTATATATATATTTTTTCCCTTTTCACTTTTTCATCCTCCAGGAGAACAGTGCCCACGAGAAACCCATTGCGAGAAACCCTTGGCTGAACCCTAGCCGCCTTCACCATCGCCGCCGCAGCCCCGACGCCGGCGTCAATGTCACCGTCACCCTTGCCTCCGCCTCCTCCTCTCAACCTCAACCTTCTTCCTTCCACCCCGCGCACCCTGCGCAGCCGCGATCGCTGCAGTTTTCCCTGCAGCCGCCTGCTCGCCGGCGGCCCTCGTCGTCGCCATCCGCGCCACCACCAGCACCTCCTTACCACCTGCGCACTCCAGCACCCCGACCATCTCCTCTCCCTCTCCGTTTTCCTTTCCCTGCACCGAAGTTCCTTACCCGAGCCCTAACCCTCATCGCTGCAACCTCCTCCCCGGCGCCTCTCCGCCGTCGATCTCATCGCCGTCACACCCTCTGCAACACCAGTAAGCTATCTCTTCTCTTCATCCTTCCATTTCATCTTCCTGTTCCTCCTTTGGCTGTGCACTAAATTCTGGAAATTTGTAGTCGCTGTTCGCCGGAATCCGGCCGTGCCGGTGACGTATCCCGACGATCCAGCGGAGTACTCTAACCCGTGAGGCCCCTTGGTTCGTTGTTTGGGTTCAATCCGTGAACCGTGCGTGCGTCGCGTGTTTCCCCGCCGACGTTACGTTCCGATTTTCCTGGTTCGCGACCCGTCGAGGCAAGTATCCCTTGCTACATGCTATACCATATATTTATATATGTTTTGACACATTAAACCTGTAAAACTTAACTTGGTATAGTCGTTTCTCAGTTGGTTGCAATATAGCATTATATCATTTTTACAGTTAACATAAAATTTACAGTTTGCTAATTTAAACCTAATAACCAAGTTTACTTGTTAATCACATTTTACTGTTTAATAGATGGTAGCACTTACCCATGTAGTTCTATTACATTCGGACATTCGTATTCAAGGCTTGATATAACTGTATTGCATCAATATCTAAACTATTGCACCGCTAAGGGTGCTCAAACCTGTTAATATAATAAAATGGCTGCAATGTATTACTGCACTCTTGAGATTGAATGAAACATGCTTATTATTTAATTCATTGCTTATTCCATGTTGTTAAATACCCTGTTCGATTATATATCTGTTTGTGAGCACACCCACGATATTGTTACATCTTGACTTGACATTGTCACACATGGTATATATATGATATACCTGACATGGTACCGTTTACTGTTGACTTGACCTGATGTACCATGACCCGACCTGTTACCTGATCTCGTGCCTAATGCCAACAAACCTGATATGAAGTCATCATGGACCGTTCCTGTTGTCTATCCAGAAAAACCTGCTGTTACCTGATCCTGTGTTGGCATTAGTTCTTGATTACTGAATACCTGACCTGACATACATAACTTGGGGGTATGGGGAAATCAAAGGTGAAACCGACTTGTAACTCAACAGTTTGATACCTGTTCTGATCAGTCTTACGGGCTCGGCCAGCCCCGGAGTGATGATGCTAACATCACTCGCCCATCCTGCTACCTATTACTGCGTAGCGGCACGTCTCGGATTCAGCCCCGAGGATCTTGACCGTGGTCCCGGGCATGCACGGGATACTATTGAGTTACATCGACAATTCATCAATTGATTTCAAAGACTTTAGACCAGAAAACTTGATAGAACAGTTTAGTTACCCACTGCACACTACCCTGCACTGCTTGTTTCATATTATTGCTGTATTCATGTTTTATTTTGCAATGCCTGTTACACTGTTCATATTATATTACTGGTTGACTTGACGCGCTGACGTCTGGGTTTTGCATGGCCTAGATCCTGTACCACTGTCGCAGTCCGAGCAGGAGTATTTCAGCCAGCAGGCTGAGTTGTGAGTTCAGTAGTGGTTAGTTTTATTTCCTGCATTTATTTCCTGATGTGAGCCCGCATTATGGGACATACTTTTCAGTTATTTGTATTGGATCATTTGCTTCTGCATTTATTTATTATTGACTCTTGTTATTCTGGATTATGGACATGTTTTTAGATAGTTTTATCTTGTTCTTGATATCTCTACAGCCGTAATGTGACTGTGGATGGATACTTCCTACCCACAGGTAGCATGGTTGGCTATGTCACGTGCCCAATCTAGCGTACTCTGGGAAGCGGGGCGTGACAGAACTTCCAAACGACTCCGTCAAGACTTTCGCAGAAATGGAGCTATTATTCACCCAGCGATTCACGAGTGCTAGTGAACGCACCCCAATAACGGCATTGATCAATGCCAGGGTGAAGCCGGGTGAAACGTGGGTTCAATATGCAATATGATGGCGGAATTTGTGGTCAAAATGCGAACAGCGCATCGAAGAAGCACCGGCGGTGGGCATGTTCGTGGGCACTCTGGACCCTCATGCAACCATTTCCCAATTCATGATGTTCTTCAAGCCGACCACATTCCAAGCCTTGATCGACAAACTGGCCCAAATGGACCAGATGGGTCATAGACTGTCTCCTCCAAAGCCGGAGCCGCGGAACAAGAAGGGAAAGGGGAAAGTGACCGTCGTCGCTAATGCTCAACAGCAGCCCAGTGGTCTAAGACCAGTTGATCGCCAAAATAATAGAACTCGATCTCTCGAAGATAAAATGAGAGGCCCTTACTCATTCCCGCGAGACAAGACGAAGAGGTTATTTGAGTTAGCACTGCGCAACAGGATCATCACTCTGCCGGAGCCAAGACGCCCAGCGCAACCAGGCGACATTAGCAATCCTAACTATTGCCCTTATCACCGAATGTTGGGCCATCCGATCGAGGATTGTTACATCTTCAAAAGCTAGATAGAAGATCAGTACCAGCAGGGAAAATTTATATTATCCGAGAATTGGAAGGCGAACCCGCCTCGGACACACACTCCCAAGAAGACGGATACACCGGTGGCATCATGCTCTTTCATAGAAGAAGCTCCATGGGAGGTCACTCTTTCAGCGAAAACTAAAAGAATGCTGAAAGATCTCCAAACATGTCCGGCGATCAGGTAGAAAAATCCACTCGAACCCGAGGTCATCAAAGGAATGTTAAAACCGCATCCAACTCCAAAGATCGGTGGTAATATCCAAAGCACTCACACCCAGCCGTCGAAATCTTCAAAGAAGAAGAAAATATCCAAGAAGCCCGTGGAGCCTGGTGACAAGCGCACGGACCTGCAAAAGCAGATTGACACGCTGGAAGAGTATAACCAGAAGGCGCGGACTCCAGTCACACTCCAAGAGTTTCTCAGCCACGTCCTTGAGGACGGAGATGATGGGGAAGGCTCGTCGGATGAATCTGAAGAATACATAGCAAGTTGCCATGTGATCTCTCATTCGTCGATAGACGATAAAGAAGCTCCTTGCACTGAGAAACTGGGGGCAAATCCTAAACTAGAACTTCTAGAGCCGTCTGACGAAATAATTGATGCATTCTTGCACGAAGCTTTTCTTAAAAACAAAGCTGCTCGAGAGCGTGAAATGGCCATACTTGAAAATGCCAAACGCCGGCGGCTGGACGAAAGAGTTGAAACACTCCCGCCAGATCAAAGTACATCCGCCGCAAGTTAAAACAGGTTCAAGACGAGGAAAAGGTTCGCTAAAGCCATCTCGATAGGAATGAAGCTGCCACCCTCCGAAACGAACGCTCTCGGTGAAGCGGAAATGCATCCTAACTACTGCTTATATCATCGAGAGATTGCGCACCCCACCGAAGAGTGCAACGCTTTTAAAAGATGGTGGCAAGGATATGTTGCTCACCGGCAAAATTTCAAGCGGATAAAACGCAAAACTCGTCGGGTGCAAAGAAGCACGACCGAGGAGCGTAAAAGAACTACCAGCGACTGTCGCATGGTCAACGCCGGGGGATGACAAGTTCTCACCTTCGGGAGTGACTCTGGCAAAGAAATGACCCTTGACCCTCTCTTTAAAGAGTCTACCTTAGGAAAAGAGGAAGAACCGAAGACCTGTGAAAATATTCAGCTGCGCAATCGTACGCTGCTCGAAAAGAATCTTGGGCTCTCGAACAGTGAGTCAAATAGAAGAGATAAGGGAAAAGAAAAAGTCCCTGAGGATATCATTCTTGATAACCAAGCCGTCGATAAGCTGACGGCCAAGAACCCGCCAAAGAAAAGTAAGGTGGACTACAACGTTCTCGCACACTTGAGGAAGATACCCTCACAGCTCAGTATTCTCGACGCCTTTTTGCTATCCAAAGAGGCGAGAGATTCTTTAATCAAGGCACTGCAGGAACCCGAGCAATTCCAAGCATTCCTCGCCGAAGAAAAGATGAAGGATGAGCTGGAAGAAGTACACACAGCCGATATCACCTTCGGCGATGAAGATCTCCTCCTTGGGACATGCGAGCACAACCGTTCCCTATATGTCTTCGGATACTGTCATGACATCAAGATAGGTAAAATCCTGGTCGACAATGGGTCCTCCGTCAATCTCCTCAATGTGAGAGTGTTGAAGGAAATCTGTATGAGCGTTCAACACCTCGCTTGGGATAAGATCACCATCTCCGGGTTTGACTCCCAGTCATCACGGACGCTTGGGTCCGTAATATTGACGTTACACTTTGGGCTGCTCATCACGGACATCAAGTTCCACGTCATTGATGCCAAGACATGCTATAACACTTTGCTCGGCCGGCCTTGGTTACACAAGTACAATATCATCCCCTCTACACAATATTGGTGTATGAAATATTTCAAAGATGGTCTTGAGTATACTGTGACAGGAGAACTAAACCCATTCTCCGTGAACGAAGTCCGCAAGTACGAAAATGCAAAATACTTCTTACCAGATTTTGAGGACAGGGAAAGATGTCACAAACCGAAGAACAAAGCTGTCACCACCATTCTGGTCTTCGGGAGTGATACCGAGGAGGAAGAGGAGATAGTTTACTCAGGTCCGCCCCAGTACAACAAGCCAGGACCGTCCACTCCTATGCTGATCTTCGGCAGCGACTCGGAAGATGAGGTCCATGCCGTATTCTCTGCTCGGCCATCCATACAAACCTTCGCTGATGAAGAGCAAAGTTTGCAAGTTGCCATGGTTCCGTCCAAGCATTGTAAAGAACTAGATGTGCTTGATACCTACAGTGTGGAAGAACTGAAGACATTCTATGTCCCTCCCAGGCGAAAAGGTGAAAAGGCGATCCTATTCTACCGATCCGGAGAAACCTAAGTGGAGAAAGAAATCTGGCATGGCGCGGATTCTATACTTGACAGGCTCCAGCCCATCCGTTTGCCCAGATATTACACGAATGGACTAAAAAGACTCTTGAGACGCCAAGGTGTACCCCTTAAGCAAACTGCGCGACAAGCACGGTTCTATAACAGGATCTGGAACGTTCCCGGAACTCAAGGAAAGTTGCCCAACGGAAGAATGGAAACGACCGAGCTTGGGTATGTCCAATCCAAGAAACGGGAGCTACTTCGCGACTGCTACGTCATACATGACTTTGATGAAGAAGGAGATGCTCTGTGGGGAGATGCTAACCCTGAACCAGAAAGAGCTCCCGCCGTGAAAATGCCCAGTCCGTCATTCGAAGATCAAATGGACAAGCTTATAAGGGAAGCAGGTCAAAAGGTTCAAGACGACCATAATCGCGAAATGTCCATTTATGAGAAAGCCAGGACACGACGCCTCCTTCAGCAGGTTGCGAAAAATGAAAATGCTCCTCCTTGTCAACCCGTTGTACAAAAGGCTCGACGCAGAGGCAGAAATAAACTAAAGAACGGGAAAGGCGTTCGACAGCGACAAAGCGGGTCCAAGAAGCCACGCGATCAGGAATCGAGCAGCCCGGATTCGTCTCTTATAAAAAAGATGGGTCGAGCATATTCTTTCCCCTAAGACAAGACAAGGAAGATATTCGATCTTGTCATAAAACATCAGATGATGACACTCCCGGAGTCCAAGCACCCCGAGAAAGCAGGCGAAGTTTCTCACCCGGACTATTGCTCCTATCACAGGGCAATAGGGCATCCTCTCAAAGACTGCTTCACATTTAAAGACTGGGTAGAAGACCAGTATCAGTGAGGCAGGTTCGCTCTATCCAGCAGCTAAAGGGTAACCCCGCCATAGAAGCATGAACCCAAAGCCACGAGAGTAGAGCCGGATCAACATCGGTCTTGGAAGCGATCTCGTACTTGTCATATGATAATGTTGTCAGAAGAGGAGCCCGAGAACATGGACGAACTCCCCTGGTGCTTCTAAAACGATGATGATGAGATAATCTCGGAATTCCCACCGGCACCAAAAGAGCTGGAAGATGGAATACATATTACTACAGATAACCTCAGAAAAATTGATTTAGGGACGGCAAGTGACCCGCGGCCGACGTTCGTCAGTGAGCTGTTGTCTGAAGAAAGGATGGCTAGGCTAAAAGATGTGCTCATGCAACATAAAGATTGCTTCATATGGAACTATTCCGAGATGCCAGAATTAGATCCAGAGATTGCTGTGCACAAATTAGCGATATCTCCGAACGTCAAGTCGATCAAACAAGCGCTGAGAAGAATACGGCTTGAGCTTGAGATGAGCATCAACGCCGAGGTCAAGAAGCTAATCGACTCCGGCTTCATCCAAGAGATTCAATATCCTGACTGGATGGCCAACATCATCCTAATAATGAAGAAGAATGGGACGGTGCGCATCTGTGTGGACTTTCGGGATCTCAATAAAGCCTACCCGAACGACGACTTCCCAGTACCGGTCACCGAGCTGATGATAAACAATACGTCCACTCATGAAGTTTTCTCCTTCATGGACGGCTCGTCAGGATATAATCAGATAAAGATGCATCCCGAGGAACAGAAGCATACCGCTTGCCGGACCCCTTTGGGCATATTCTGCTACAAGGTGATGTCCTTCGGTCTAAAGAACGCCAGTGCCACCTATCAGAGGGCCATGACGAAGATCTTCGATGACCTCATACATTAAATCGTCGAATGCTATATCGATGACCTCGTAGTTAAAAGCAAATCATACGAGGAACATTTAGAGCATCTGAAAATCGTGTTTCAGCGCTTCCTGCAATACAACATGAAGATGAACCCTCTCAAATGCGCATTCGGAGTTTCCTCAGGCAAATTCCTAGAATTCATTGTCCGACACCGAGGTATCGAGATAGATTCGTCAAAGATCAAAGCGATTATGGAAATGCCTCCGCCAAGAACTCTTAAGCAACTGCGGTCTCTCCAAGGGAAGCTCGCATATATCCGGCGATTCATAGCCAATCTCTCCGGCAAATGCCATCCTTACAGTCACCTGATGAAGAAGGAAACCCCGTTCGTCTGGGATCACAAATGCTAAAGCGCACTGGATGAAATCAAACAATACCTACAGAATCCGCCAGTACTGGCCGTTCCCGTTAAAAGAAAACCTCTCGTCCTGTATACAACAGCCCTCGAAGGTTCTTTAGGCGCGCTATGGGCACAAGAGAACGACCAAGGGAAGGAGAGAGCCCTCTACTATCCGAGTCGAGTTCTACTGGGGGCAGAAAGCAATTACTCCCCTGTCGAAAAACACTGCCTGGCGTTGATCTTCGCAATAACGAAGCTCAGACACTATGCATTGGCACATGAGGTTCATCTCATATCAAAGGTGGATCCCCTCAAATATTTGATGTCAAAAGCCATATTAACGGGACGACTCGCTAAGTGGGCCTTGCTCTTGATGGAGTTCTCAATAACTTATCGGCCTCTCAAGGCCATCGCCGACTTCCTCGCTGAGCATCCGATACCTGCCGATTCTCCTTTGAATTGCGAACTCCCAGACGAACATGCATTTGACACGATCGACAGGGGTGACACCCGGTGAGAACTTTATTTTGATGGAGCGTCTTCAATGAAGAAGCGCAAACAAAGCACCCCTATAATCAAATCGGGGGTAGGCCTCATCTTCGTAACTCCACAAGTAGGGATAATGCGCTTCGCCTTCTTCTTGACAGAGTCGAGGACGAACAATGAAGCCGAATATGAAGCTTTGATAGCAGGTCTCGAAATCGCTATCGACATGGGAATTAAGAACCTGCTCATATACTGGGACTCCCAGCTGGTCGTTAGTCAAATAAACGGCGACTATCAGACGTGTAAGCCTGAGTTGGTGAAATACGGCGAGAGAGTACAGCAACTGCTGACTCAAATTCCTTCCTACACCTTGGAAAGCATTCCACGTATGGAAAATAGCAAAGTGGATGCATTAGCCAAGCTCGCTAAAGAACTGGCCGACGAGAACCTCGATGACGTGAAGATCGTCGTGCAAAGTCGTCGGGTTCTTGCTCCGGCAGAAGTATCTCCGGAGTCGTCCGAAGAAAAGGGAGCGACCGAACAAACGACTCTACAAATAAAAGATCAGGAAAAGGCTAAGGATTGGAGGGAAGTCTTTATAGACTACTTCAAAACCCATCGAACACCTGAAGATGCGTCCTCAAGACATCAGCTTATGAAATGTGCTCTGTCTTTTGCTTTCGTCAATGATACTCTGTATAAGAGATCATTTGATTCTCTGTGGTTAAGATGCCTGGGACCAGAAGAGGCAAGGAGAGTTGTCCAAGAAACTCACGATGGACTCTGCGGTTCTCACCAAGCCAGACCGAAGATGAAGATGAAGATTAAAAGGATGGGTTACTACTGGCCCACGATGATCCAACACTGCCTCGAATATGCGAAGCAGTGCCATTCGTGCCAGATTCACGGGGACTTTATCCATCAACATCCAAATCCACTACATCCAACGGTGGCTAGCTGGCCGTTTGAAATGTGGGGGACTGACATAATCGGCCCCATCGAACCAGCATCGTCCAGAGGACATCGATTCATTTTAGCGACAACTGATTACTTCTCCAAATGGGCAGAAGCGGTACCGCTGAGGGAAGTGAAGACGGAGAATATCCTCCATTTCTTCAAAACACACGTCATTTATCGGTATGAAACTCTGAGACGGATCATCTTCGATAACGGGCCAGCCTATAGAAGCCACAAGATCAGCCGCTTCGCGCAACAGCATAACATAGACTGGAGATACTCCTTAGTTTATAATCCCCGAGCTAACGGTCTAGCTGAGGCTTTTAACAAGACCTTGACGAAGATCGTGAAAAAGACGGTGTCTCGAAATAAGAAGGACTGGCATGAGAGACTGCATGAAGCTCTCTGATCGTATGAACTACATTCAAAACGGCCACGAACACAACGCCGTACGCATTGGTATTTGGTACAGAGGCGGTACTCCCCCTCGAGATAGAGTTACCCTCTCTAAGAGTGGCAGTTCATTACGAGCTAACGGACGAACAGAATGCTCACCTTCGGCTTGAGGAGCTCGATTCCCTTGATGAAACCCGTCTCATAGCGCAACAAAATCTGGAGGCTTATAAAGCAAAGATGACGCGCTCATATGAGAAATTGACTAGGCCGAGGACATTCCGTCAAGGCGAACTCGTGCTAGTGGTCAAAAGACCTATGATCCCCAATCGTGCCAAACGGGAGAAATTCGAGCCGAATTATGAAGGCCCGTATATCATAGACAAGGTCTACCAGGATGGGGCCTATCTACTCATGGACATGCATAGTGAAAGACCCTTCAGGCCAATAAATGGTCGCTTCCTAAAAAAGTACCATGCCTGACGAGTCACGGCCTAGGTCAATGATAGATGACGACGACTATGTCCACTCGCTATCTTCCTAAGCCCAAACTCTATAAGTAGTAACTGACTAACGGACCGAAATGTCCTTAAACTAACAACGGACCAAATATCCTTAAATTAACAACGGACCGAAACGTTCTTAAACTAACAATGGACCACTATGTCCTAAAACTAGCTGTTGACCGAGAGCTCGATAAACTCGGTGGATTGCAGCATCATAAGGCTGATACAAAAAAAAGAAGAATAAAAAAAAAAGAAAAAAGAAAAAATGGTATGTCCATAAGCGAAAAGGGCATGGATGAAAACCCGAAAGGGCTCCGTGAGTAAAAACAGCAGGGCCACCGGCGAGTTTTGTGAAAACCCGAAAAGGCACAACCTCGTTAAAAGACACTTGCAAGGTCCTCTCGACCTTGTGAGGAGAAACCACTTGCGTGATATCCTTACGACTCATAGGGGAGCAACACACTTAGGGATACCCACGATTCCTAAGGAGAAATTACACTTACGAGATCCTCACGACTCATAAGGAGAACCCTCTTATGAGACCCTCACGGCTCATAAGATTCAAAAGTCTTAAGCTATAGGGATCTGAACATGTTCTTAAGCGGCCACCACAACCTCCAATGCTGCCCTACAAGCGGCTCAATACTGACCTTTGTATACAATCCACGGGCGCGAATAAGCATTTCCCTAACAAAGTCCCATCCGTGACTAGGGATATATTTACATGGTGAACAGCCCTTGTAAGTCCTCTCGACTTAAAAGGAGAAAATACTCTTGTAAGATCCTAACGACTTACGAGAAGCCATACACTTAGGAGTCCTCACGACTCCTAAGGAGAAAACACACCTACGAGATCCTCACGACTCGCTGGGAGAAATACCTTTATGAGACCCTTACGACTCATGAAGTCAAAAGCCTTAGTCGACATGATCTTAACCCTGTTTGCTAAGCTACCTTTGTTCGACATCGACAGAGGCAAATGATGATTCTCTCCTGGCAATATTCCAGTTGTAGCGGTGCTGATGCCGAAATCGGTGTCTAATTCCAAGCTTGCAGCAAAAAGCCAGCGAGCCACACATGCATACGAAATAGCCGAAATGATGGGGCAACTTGCAAACAAAATCAGCAAGTAAAAATGTATGCATGCAAAATAGCCGAAATGATTGGGCAACTCGTAATAAAAAGCAGCGAGTAAAAATAGAAAAATAGCCGAAATAATTGGGCACCGCGAAAAATAGCCAAAATGCTTGGGCAATAGCGACCTTCGCGATATAAAAGCTGAAATGATAGAGCATCGCGGAAAGAAAAATATAAAATGAAACTTTTTCCCCTACAGGTGATATCATATCAATCCCTGTATACAATCCAGGGGCGCAAACAAAAAAGTAATCACACCTTCCCTCCCCAGGCTCCATCAGAAAACAAAACCGAATCTCGACGGTTCAGGGATAGCCTAGAGATCATCGACAGCGTTCCTCCCCATTCCAGCAGGATTCAGACGCTGCAGTCAACCATGGAGCTACGGCAAAGCTCCTACTCCAAATCTCGATAGTTCCCAGACAACCTGGAGACCACTTCGATATTCGTCTCATTACAACAGACAATACGTCATCAACATGACCCCGTCTCGAAAATACGTCATCTACATGATCCCGTTTCGGAAATACGTCATCTACATGACCCCGTCGCAGAAATACGTCATCTACATGACCCCGTCTCGGAAATACGTCATCAACAAGACCCCGTCACGGAAATACGTCATCCATATGACCCCGTCACGGAAATACGTCATCCGCATGACCCCGTTTCGGAAATACGTCATCTACATGACCCCGTCATGGAAATACGTCATCCAAATGACCCCGTCTCGGAAATACGTCATCTATATTATCCCGTTTTGGAAATACGTCATCTACATGACCCCGTCGCGGAAATACGTCATCTACATGACCCCGTTTCGGAAATACATCATCAACATGACCCCGTCACGGAAATACGTCATCCACATGACCCCGTCACGGAAATACGTCATCAACATGACCCCCTCACGGAAATACATCATCAACATGACCCCGTCTCGGAAATACGTCATCAACATGACCCCGTTTCGGAAATACGTCATCTACATGACCCCGTCGCGGAAATACGTCATCTACATGACCCCGTCACGGAAATACGTCATCAACATGACCCCGTCACGAAAATACGTCATCCACATGACCCCATCATGGAAATAAGTCATCCACATGACCCCGTCTCGGAAATACGTCATCCACATGACCCCGTCTCGGAAATAAGTCATCTACATGACCCCATCACGGAAATACGTCATCCAAATGACCCCGTCTCGAAAATACGTCATCCATATGACCCCGTTTCGGAAATACGTCATCTACATGACCCCGTCACGGAAATACGTCATCCAAATGACCCCGTCTCGGAAATACGTCATCCATATGACCCCGTCGCGGAAATACGTCATCTACATGACCCTGTCGCGGAAATACGTCATCAACATGACCCCGTCACGGAAATACGCCATCCACATGACCCCGTCTCGGAAATACGTCATCAACATGACCCCGTCACGGAAATACGTCATCCACATGACCCCGTCTCGAAAATACGTCATCTACATGACCCCGTCTCGGAAATACGTCATCCAAATGACGTCATCTACGTGACCTCGTCACGGAAATACGTCATCAACATAACCCCGTCTCAGAAATACGTCATCAACATGACCCCGTTTCAGAAATACGTCATCTACATGACCCCGTCATGGAAATACGTCATCTACATGACCCCGTCTCGGAAATACGTCATCCATATGACGTCGTCACGGAAATACGTCATCCACATGACCCCGTCTCGGAAATACATCATCCACATGACCCCGTCTCGGAAATACGTCATCTACATGACCCCGCCTCGAAAATATGTCACCCAATGACGCCGTGAAATGCGGATAACGTCAATCTCATCAAACACTTACGGGTCCTCTCGATTCGTAAGGAAGAAAACTCTCTTATAAGATCCTTACGACTTATAAGGGAAAACACAGCTAGGAATCCTCACGACTCCTAAGGAGAAAAGACACCTACGAGATCCTTATGACTCGTATGGAGAAAAGTCTTTATGTGACCCGCTCGGCTCATAAAGTTGAAAAGTCTTAGGCAGTAGATCTGAACCTGCTTCCTAAGCCATCACTACCCCTCGAAGAAGCCAAAACAAGATGCTCACCCTATCATCTGCCGACTATGTTTGCTAAGGTGACATGCTGACAACAAAAGAAAGAAGAAAGCAGAGAGATGCCACAAGGCATTGCGAAAAGAAATGTATCTTTTATTCATGAATTCAATTGGGTACAAAATACATCATATGAATGAATAAAATAATGAATACATTTTATTCCAAATTACAAATGGTACAAAAAGCAATTATTGAGAGGGAAGCGTTTTCAATAGTCCGATCAGCCGCTCGCGTACTTCCCTCAGCCCCTCTTCTTGATCAGCCGCCGCGGCCAGCTCCGCATCGATTCGAGTCCTTTGTCTCAAGCATGATGAAATCTTCTTATCGATTTCCGGTTGGGCAGCTTCGCGATTCTGCGTAACCCACTCGATAGAGTCGAGCTTCCGTCTCAATACAAGCCCGTCCGTGATACATTGCTGCAAGGTGTCAAAGACGACTCTCAGTTGTGCGGCGTTCGCTTCGACCTGGGCACGTAATTGGACAGACTCAGCGGAAGCCTCCTCGCGTTCCTTCCGTCTCAAGGTCGCTTCTTGTTCGAAATGGCGGAGGAAGGACACGCTCTGCTTGACCCATGCGGCCCCCTGGGAGTTCAAAGCCTGAATCTCAGGGGTAGGATGCATAAGCTCAAGCTCATTCAGGCAGGCTTAAATCTTCCTGAAATGATTAACCCAAGACTTGACGACGCCTTCATTATGGAAGTTCACAAGCATCGCCAGCATTGGATTGACCTCGGCCATGAAACCTGCGGCAGATGTAGGAGCCCCCGCGTCAAGCTCCTCGACGTATTCGCTCAGCATACGCAGACTGGTCACAGCACCTTTTGAGGATGGACGTCTAGAAAAGGGCCCCGCCGGCATTATAATACGAGACTCGAAAGGGGCTAGAATCGATGTGACCGCTACAAAACAAATCACAATCAGATGTCGGCTCAAGAAATAAAGAAAAGTACACGAACAAATAGAGTCTACTATACTGGCTGCAATAGGGGGCAGAGCTGGGAGTTCCGGTAGTGCAGTCCCCTCCTTCAATTTGTAAGGCTACAAGCAATGCAAAGAAGGATTAGCAATAACATGACTGCCCGTTAAAAGGAAGGACGTCGGTCAAAAAAAAATACTCACCGACACAAGCGGGCGGGCTAATCTCTGACTGAAAGGAGAAGTGTGGCTGTAGCACCTGATACAGGTGATCAAAAAGGACTCCTGCAAGGACGCGGTAATGCAATGTCAGTACATAAATTATACAGTCTAGAAGTAAGACTGATGAGTCATAAATCCGTACCTTCCAACATCTGAGACGGTACGAGAGAAGGTAGAGGAGGGGTCACCGTGAAAACGGTAACTGATGGCATTGCCTCGGGTAGCGCGGCCTCAGCGCCCGCCACGCCTGCATTAGAAACGAGATAAATACTGTCAGGAAAGATTGAAAAGGATTGCAGAATAAAAAGAAAAGCAATGACCCAAAATCTACCTGATGAGTCACTAGTCGGAACCGCGACGAGGGCGTCACTTGATACAACAACTGCTTCACCCTCCTCCATCAGAATGGTCTCACCTCCCGTCGCCTCATCCCCCGACTCCACGAGAGTCGTCATGATACTCGCAGCGCCCGGCAGTGGCAAGGAGCCGCAAGGGGAAAGAGCAATGATTGGAGCAGTACCCGACTCTTGTGAAAGAGTGACTACCTCGGGCTCGGCGGCTGTAGCCGTCTCACCCATCGCCACCTCGGGCTCGGCAATGGTAGCCATCTCAGGCTCGGCGATCGTTACTGTCTCACCAGCCGCTACCTCGAGCTCGGCAATCGCAGCCATCTCGCCTACCGCTGTCTCGGGTTCGGCAATCACGACTACCTCCTCTACCGCTACCCTAGGCTCAGTGGTCACCGCCACTTCTTCGGTAAGACTCGGCCCTGCAAGATAAGATATATGAGAACTGATATTTAAAACTTTGACAACGGAACCTCGTGTCACATTACCTTGAATTGGTCTTCCGACTGCTTCCTGAGCCGTACGTGCTGCCCGTCTATAGGCAGTGGACAAGGCAGCCAGGGATTCCTCTGAAGGAGTAGGGGCAGGGGTAGCGGTGCTCGAACCCACACCCACGGCCAAGGCAGCACTACGCTCCCTTGCCGCGCGCATTCGGCGCTTCCTTTCCGCTCGGGCCATCAAAGCGGATCTTCTAGATGCCTCCATCAATAGGACGTCGTCATCCGCGCTAAGGGTTACCGCTGGAGCCGTTATGGCATCCGTCATCGATTGCTTAAGTGAAGCTTCTTTCAACAATACTGGCGGAATTGAGATAGCCGGCCCAGCGAGCGTCTCCGCACCGCCCTGTGAAGTCGGTGCCACACTCAGAATAGCATGAGTAGAGGTAGTCCCTGCGATAAGGTAAAAAAGGGGTTAGATTGTCCATATGAAAGAAGAATGAAGATGCAATGAGCCGAGACATACCAATGCCTAACAAAGCATGATTCCTCTCCTCCTCCTCAAAGGTCCTAAGGGAAGCCGCCAGAGCCTCTTCAGTGGTAAAGCCCATTACAGAAGAAAAAACGTCAGTCAAGACATGATAATAAAAATGAAGATATGATAAGGTGCGACTGATGTTTACTTGATTGCGCGAGGGTGGCCATTTCCGCTTGATGGCTTACGGATTGCACAGAAGCTGTAATAGCGGCATCAAGATCAGTATCTTCCGGCGCTATTAAGAGACCTTCGTTGGTCCCATATTCGCTTAGGCCCTCATTATAAGGAGCCTGAGGATCCAGGCCAAGTACAGCGTCTAGAGAGAGGACCGACTTCTTCTTCCTCTTCTGCGAGCGAGCTCCAGTTGCAGCCGGCACAAGCTTATGCTTGGTGGGCACTTTGGGGCGACGACTCTCGATATCTGAGCCCACGCCAGATTCGGGGGAAGCTACATTTACCGTCTTCATGGGAGCATGGGGCACCGGTAGTATATCCACCGTCTCCACGGGAACACGGGGCACCTGTAGCTCAGGCCTGTCGCCGGGGACTTCAATCACGGCAGCTTCTCTGAGCGGAGGAAGGACAATGGTCCGTCGCTTCAAGGGGAGGTTTCGGTCACTAGCAGGGGGTGCACCCTTGCAGTCGAGTAGCAGCCGCTTCTCCTCCCTGATAACAGCACCCATTGCATGTTGATACCAGGCCACGTGCACATTAAGGGCCCTCGGGACACAACTTGGTTCGCTGATAAAGAAGTGAGACCCTGTATTCAAGCGCATGAAATGATGTAGCGCGCCCCGTGTTCCCTCTTCGGTGGCAACGAGTTCTACTAAGAAAGCCTCAAGCGGGACTCTCTGGTTGTAACTCAGCTGCTGGGCAAAACGATGGGGGTTGTATCTCATGAATAGCGCCGCATCATTTTGCCTGAATACAAGAAAGCCCGGCCTGATGGAGTATAAATGAAGAATCTCCCGGGCTTTCAACACGGAGGCCCCGTCCTTAAAAATGTCTTACAGTGACAGCACCGCCTTTGAAGTTTCCTGGCCAATGGTCAAGACTTTGTCTATAAAAGACATACCATCTCCGACCGTGCGCAGACGAAGGAGCAAGCCCCTAGCTTCCCGCTGTGAGGGACTCACGATGGAGGCATCAACCAGCTGCATAATCTGAGGGAACTTGCATCTCTTGTAAAACGAAGGTCTCTTGTGAATGCCAAAGACCCCGAGCACGTGCATCTCCATCCATGAAGTGAAGTAATGCATCGGGAAGTTGGCAGGATGCACCCCCGGTTCACTGGTATCCGCCGCTGCGCTAAGACCATGGTATAAATGGACTAACCCGGTGATCCCGATGGCCACTTGTATTCCGGCAACCATGCAATGCGCGGGGTAGAAGACGGAAGGCCTCATGTAACGAGGATGCATAGGGAGCGCGAACCAGCTCCACCATAGCCCAAGAAACCCAAGAAAAAAAGCCTCTTCATTAATGCCCGGGGCGGCGATCTCTGATAGAGGATGATCACAACATCAGGAAGAAAGAAGCCCTTCTGATCAGCTTCCAGTATCGGCCGACGATCCAAGCCAAAGCCGAAGGGATCGTCAAGTTTAGCGAACTTTTCGCCTTGTCGCGACAAAATCTCCGGGTTAAGAAAACAGGCAATGAAGTCCGCAAAACTGACCCCCCGGCCTCCGGATTCAAGGAAGAGGCTCTCGTACATGTTCAGCACCTTTATCAGACTTGGGAACTCGTGCTGAATGGCATTCTCTGGTGTGAGGACCATCACCACTGGCTTGGTGGCAAAAACATATTCGTCCGGAGGAAGCAGCTCCTCATAGTGCTCCCCCCTGACCGGTAGACCAGAAACCTCAGCGAATTCTTCTAAGGAAATAGAAACTTCTCTGTCCAGTAGAAGGAAGGTATGGGTCGGAATGTTCCACTGCTTCAAGAATGCCTTGATCCACCATGTGGTAGGTGCAGAATACTAGAACAGCGAAGCATAGACCGTAGGGTATAAGCCGAGCTTTAGCAGCTGCGATTTCTTCTCCGACAAGATGTACTGGGCCCACTGTAAGTACCCGGCCGGATGACGGGGAGTTAGCTCGATGTTGTAGGGCTGTCCCCAAGGGCGCGATTCACCTTGGCATATGCGCCGCCCTAGGGTGTCTAAAGCCGGCGGCGGCTGCATGGGTACAGCGGCGATCGAAGGTTGAAGGAGACCCTCCGAAGTCCAATTAACAACCTCCACGGCATAGTTCACTGGGGGTGCATCTGCATACGGGATCACCGAGTTAGGCACCGAAGGCGTCGCACAAGATGAAAATCATCTAAGGGACCAAAGGTCCTATATATAGGCATTGAACCGCCTCTTCAACTTCTGAGTTGATCCAAGTGCGCAGATGCTGCCACCGCTGCACTCATGTGTGTGCCACATGAGCGCAATGGTGGGGGGGGGGGGGCATTTGTTTCCCCCAATCAGAGCAAAGCACTTTTTTGAAATTTAAAATTCAAAAATTGAAGCAACGCTTCAGATCCAGTACTAGGCGCGGTTTACGCCACGTGTCAAACACGGATTCGCTAGCACCAGGTGCGCTGTGCCCTAGGCAGTGCACCCCCAATCAGAGCAAAGCTCTGTTTTGAAATTAGAAATTAAAAAATTGAAGCATCGCTTCAGATCCAGCGCTAGGCGCGTTGCGCGCTACGTGTCAAACACGGATGCGCTAGCGCCAGGTGCACTGCGCCCTAGACAGTGCACCATGTGTGCGCTAGCGCTAGGTGCGCTGCGCGCCACGTGTCAAACATGGGTGCGCTAGCGCAGGCTGCGCTGCGCTCTGCGCTGCGTGTCAAACGTAGCTGCGCTAGCGCAAAGTGCACTGCGCTCTGAGCAGCGCACCACGTGCAAAGCACGGGTGTGCCAGCGCTGGAATTATAAAATTCCCCACCGTTAGATCAAAAGATCTAATAATAATGAAAAATCATTAATTAATCAGAATTAAAATTCTGTTATGGGAAGATCTTTCCAATCTTGTTAAAAACAAGAAAATTGCCTTCTGTAAAACAGAAACCCTAGGATCAAATATCCAACGGTGGGGAAATATCCCCAAATCAATCAGAGAAAGATCTCTTTAACTGACTTAACAAATCAATTTGCCCTATATAAAGGCCCCAAGACTTCTAGTCTGATATAGAGAAACCCCCTATAAACTTTGAGAAAACTCAAAGAGAGAAGAGCAAGCTCTCAGCAAAAGAAGTCTTTTTCTTCAAGGTAAAAATGGTGAACAAAGAGATGGATTCATCTCATAATTAAAAAGAAGAATTATCTTCTTAAAAAAGATCATAGATCTACAAAGACCAAGGTCTTTCATAAAAGAGATCAGAAGATCTCATCACATGACAAAGAAGTACTTATTTCATTCACAGATCATTGATCTATAAAGGCAAAGCCCTTTCAAAAATAAGAATTGTTGTTCTTGAATCTTGAGACAAAACCTCTTTTAAAAGAACATAAATTTGTTCACAGATCATAAATTTATTGAAATGCTCTTTGCGCTATTGAAATGTGCCTTGCACTTTTGAACAACGCTTCTGCGCTCTTTGGACCGGCGCTCTGCGCCAAAATGCACCACGTGTCAACCACGTATGCAACTTAGGCTTTGCGCTTCAGAAATAGTGCCCTGCGCTCATGGGCTGGCGCTCAGCGCCAAGCTCGCCATGTGTCACTCACGTGTGCGCCACTAAACTAGCGCAATGCGCTCAAAAATTGAAAGCGCTTAGCACTCATAAACTGGCGCAATGCGCCCATCATCTGGCGCTTAGCGCCAAGCGGGACACGTGTCCTCCACGTGTGCGCTACTTGACAGAAGCGCACTGCGCTCTTTAATTGGCGCAAAAGCGCCTGGCGCGCCACGTGTCGCGCTGACAGAACACAAATTGTTCTTTAATGAGCCAGAGCTCTGATGAATGCTTTGCATTCAATATAAGACAAAAGAAAAGATTTTGCCAAGATATAATGCTCAGCATTGTTAAAAGGGCCAAGCCCAAATAAAGGCTCAATAGCCAGAATAAAATGTTGAACATTTTAATCTGATTGGACTTGGCCCAAGATTGGCCATAAGTCCTCAACTTATATTTAATTGAGCCCGTCTGCTCATAAATATTTAACAGATCTTAGTTCTAAATTGGACTATAGATCTTTCAACCAATTCACACCGGTTCAAGGGTACATCTCTTTACTCCTCTGATATATGTCGTTATAATCCTTCAACGTCTTCAGAAAGGTGACGGGTCCCGACAACCACACATTTCACGGACTGTGGGGTCCATACACTCATGGACTACGATGTCTTTAAACTACGGACTGTGGGGTCCTTAAACTCATGGACTACGATGTCCCTAACCTCGGACTGTGGGGTCCCCTTAAACCCATGGACTACGATGTCCTTAACCTGGACCGAGATGTCCTTAAACTAACATTGGACCGTAATGGTCTTAAACTAATCAACCGCATTGTCCCTAAACTAAACATTAGAGTCCAAATGCTCTTCTGTTGGATCTAAATGATCCCGTTAAGTTGATCTTAGTCTAAAATGAGACTAACGTATTCTTAACAAACGTTTAAGTTGATCTTAGTCTCAAATGAGACTAACGTATCCTTAAACCTAACCCCCAAACCCAAATCTAAGAAGATACGGATTTGGATTAATCCACGCCTTACGGGCGACAACATAAATTAGTCTCCGTATACAATCCACGGGCAACCAAATACAAAACAAACACCCACGACACGAAATGACCATCTGGAGAAGGAGAAAGTGGTTACCACGATGCGGTAGCGTAATTAACTGCATAGGCTTGCGCCTGCAGGGAAGAGCGTCCCCACAATCAAAAACCCCTCAACGAGGGGGAATCTGACAAAGTCTGCTGCATCGGCCGCATCCGTTTAAACCTTCGATACATGGTGTCATAAATCAACTTAGTATCTTCGGAGAGGTGGACGGATAGCACCAATTAGCATCTGTCCCGAAATTCAGGCAAGACGTTCGCCGCGTCTTCCCGCGTCTTTCGGCGGGGAACAATGGTATGCAGCAATGGCAAGTAGGATCATAATGGACTTAAGCATAGCGACAGGGGAAAAGGTTTCATCATAGTCCATACCAGGTCGGTTGACGAAAACCTTTTGCCACAAGTCTAGTTTTGAAAGTCTCAACTTTTCCATCTACACCAATCTTCTTTTTGAAGATCCACTTGCTCCCAATGGGTTTTACCCCTTCAGGAGCAACTTCCAAAGTCCATACTTGGTTGGTGTACATGGATTCCATCTCGGATCTCATAGCATCCAGCCATTTCACAGAGTCTCCACTTGTGATGGCGTGCTTGAAACTAGTCGGGTCATCTTCTTCCATGATGCAATCCTCGCTCCCACCGTCTATGAGAAAACCGTAGTATCTCTTAGGTGGATAAGGAACCCTACTAGATCTGCGGAATGGCTGGGGTTCGTTGGGTACTATTGGATCCTCTGGTTCTACTAAATCGTCAGTTGTAGTCTGTGTTGCTGGAACTTCTTCTAGTTCTACCTCATTGCCACTAATTTCTTTTAAAAAAAAATCCTTTTCTAAAAAGGTGGCATGTTGAGCAACAAACACATTTTGTTCCTCAGTGTGGTAGAAAAGATATCCATGCGAATTCTTTGGATATCCTACAAATTTACACAGAACTGACCTTGCATCGAGTTTGTCCGGATTTTGTCTTTTGACATAGGCCGGACAACCCTATATCTTAACTCGTTTAAGATATGGTCTTTTTCCACTCTATATCTCATATGGTGTTTTAGGCACAGATTTTGATGGAACTTAATTCAATAGGTATGCGGCAGTCTCAAGCGTATGTCCCCAAAAAGAAATAGGTAACTCAGCAGTACTCATCATAGAGCGCACCATATCTAATAGGGTGCGATTTCTTCGCTCCGATACACCGTTGTGTTGTGGTGTATATGGAGGAGTAAGCTGAGAGAGAATCCCATTCTCTTTTAGATAGTCTCGGAATTCCCCGCTCAAGTATTCTCCTCCCCGATCAGATCGTAAGATTTTAATACTTTTGCCCGTCTGGTTTTCTACTTCGCACTTATATTTCTTGAATTTCTCAAAAGCTTCAGACTTTTGTTTCAATAAGAACACATGTCCGAACCTTGAGAGATCATCGGTGAATGTAATAAAGTACGAGAAACCATTTCTGGCATGTGTAGACATAGGACCGCATACATCACTATGTATGAGTCCCAAGAGTTCCGAAGCTCTTTCTCCGTGTTCAGTAAACGGAGTTTTGATCATCTTCCCTTAAGACATGACTGGCAAGTTTTATAAGATGAAAATTTGAACGTATTCAACTATCCATCTTTATGCAACTTAGTTAGTCTTATCGCATTGATATGACCTAGTCTACAGTGCCACAAGAAGGTTTCGTTCATTTCTGAACTATTCCTCTTATTTGTGTTATGTATGTTAAGAACTATATTTTGATTAAGAACGTATATACCATTACATAACGTACCAGATCCAATCAACAGTTAATTCTGGAAAATGTTCATAACATTATCCTCTAATGTGAGATTATATCCTTCTTTAGTTAGCAAAGAAACCAATATAATGTTGCACATCATCTTTAGTACGTAGTAACAGTCGTTCAGAATCAATGTATTACCAGTTGGTAATACAAGGTGATAATCGCCAACTGCCTTGGCTGCAACAATTGCACCATTTCCTACTATTAGGGATTTATCACCCTTTCCCAGTTCTCTACCCTTCTTTAGCCCATGTAACAAATTACATACGTGGGATCCTGATCCGGTATCCAGTACCCAGGACGTAGAACAAACTGAGAAACAGTTCTCGATAACGAACACACCCGAAGAAGATGCATCAACATGATGTTTCTTCGTACGAGTGGCGCGGGAATCCTGATATTCCCCTATCCCTTACTCAGACATATGACAGTCATAAGATGGAGCGGGACCAACGTTCCCTAGCTCTGTATAAAAGAAGGGTTCGGTCAATACATCCATATTATTATCTTGATTAAGGCGTGACAGTGGTTGCTGCCTGGAGAGAGAGAGAGAAGGAAACGCGTTAGCGTGCGCTCTTCGCAAGATTAGAATGGTTATTATCTTATCTAATCAGGATGGCTCCCACTGGTTTTATCAAATCTTTCTTCAAACCCTAAAAAGTAAGATTAGCCGGGATTAATTACACCCTACAGGTTCGCCAATCGTTCGTCCAGGCCAGTGTCGGTACTTTGAGGGAGGTTCCCCATGCTTTCGCACAGACCTAATTAAAATAAATTTCGTTTTCCCAGAGGTATGACCCCATTGACACCTTTCTAGACACCTACTTGACCGGCTAATTGCAAAGTGCAAAACTCTCTCAGGAGTAACTCTTACTCGCAGTGGGTATCGGGATCCAACTATCATATAGAAGGTATGCAATCTCATTGCAAATTTCAACACTTGAAATTCCCGATAATGGTTTTTACCACTGGCCACTTATGACCTTGACAAGGTCAACAAATCATAAGCGCTAGTCAAGTTCCACCCATCATTTCTTGATTGAATTAAACCCACCCATACGACCCTTGACAAGGTCAACAAGGCCGCACGACTACCCTAACCTAATCGCATCACATGCGGGTAGATAAGCACTAATCAACTACCGTTCACTACGCCTTGACAAGGTCAACAATCGCAGCACGAATACTAAATAGTACTTATCTGAAATGACGCAGGGTTACGCAGGTTTTTAAGAAAACCATGAGCGTAATGAACTTGATATTGTTGTAGAATCTAGTGATTTTGAAAATGAGTGTTTTTGAGGCTTTCCTAGTATCGCTAAAAAGATCACTCCCGGTGAAGGGATCTCGGCTCTTTCCTCATCGAATGAGGTGCTGGATATTCATCAAGGAATACCACTATGCAAAGCAAGAACTAGAGAAGCTGTCAAAAATAAAACCGAGTGGGCTGTAGCATTTGCTAGTTCCGCTAAAGAGGTCACTCCCGGTGAAGAGATCTCCACTCTTTCCTCATCGAATGAGGTGCTGGATATTCATCAAGGAATACCACTATGCAAAACAAGAACTAGAGCTACCCTTTTTGAAAATTTGATTCTACAACATCTTTTGGTTTCTTTCTTTTCATTAATCTCATTAATGAAGTCCCATCAATTAATGTTTCTTAAACATTACAGAAAAATGAAACGAAAATAGAACGTACGCTTATGCCATCCGCATTCGCCACGGGGCCTCGTCATGTTTTGTTAGGTTACTTAACTACCGGCAGAGCAGGGGCTGGACTAGCACGGGTGCAAAACATAAGCAATTTTTATTATATATCATATATATAATACTACATTCGTCTCACGCAGTTATATCATCAACATCACAGAATCAAGCAGCAGAAGCAACATATGAAATATTAGATATACTAGGATATCCGTGTTATAAATTTAGCCAGTAATGTAAAACACGGATTCTACGGTCGTGATGAATAGCCAAACCCACATCCCTAGACCCCTATGAGAGCGACAAGTAACCCTGCCAATTCTAGAGTTAGGAGACCCGGTCTCAACTCCTTGAGATGGTCTCCCACTGGACTCTAGAACCCGATTACTTGTACTCCCCGCCTTGGATCTATCCTAATGCGGAAAAGTAAATAATATACTACAGTGGTAACATCATCCTCAACCCGGAAGTACCCCAATAAAAGAATATTACATACAGATTTTACATGAATGAAAATAAAAACCCTCATCTCACATAAAACCCCCCGGCTATTCTTTCACGACGAACAAATAAATCATATCAACAGCAACACACGATATTATATATCATCAACGTAAGCAAATATGTGTATCTCTAAAACTTGTTGACATATAGCAACAAGATTGGGATACCCCACATATTACACTTACGGTCGCTGAAAAGAAAACAGAAAACTACAATAATTAAAATCCACAATATCTTTAGACATCATAAATCCGGAATATCTCATATTCTGGATTTCATGCCTAACTTATAAAACCTACAATTTAGTCTCAAATTGAAAACTCTTTTCAATTGGTTGTCGGATAATTCAACAAGATTCCCGATTTAGTGATCGCGTACAATATGCAATTGCGACAGAGTTTTGATCCGAATCAAAACTTCATGGCAATCGATCAATCGAGACTAAACGTCTAGGTTTACAATATACTAACTAGTTTTCATAAAACTAATTAATCCGGATTCTAATAATTGTATCGCACACATCATAAAGCTTGTAAAGTAACTCGACATTAGAATTCCGTACGCAATTAGCAAACTAAACCAATTTTTCCAAGACATAAAAAATCCAGTGAGCTAAAGTTCCAAAACCGACCGTTTTAGGCCAATCCGGGAGTCGAAACAAACTCGAAACCCGCCCGAATCTTCATGGAGGTGAAGATACCAAAATTAACTGTCGAATGGGGGGCCTCAGGGGGTACCCACCCCTGGGGGCCACCACGAAGTGGTCCCCTAAGGTAGGTAGACCCGAGAGCACCCAGTTGGGGTCCTCTCAGGTCACCCACCCCCAAGGCCACCTTGTGGTGGTCTTGGGGTGTGGGTCCGGCCTCTGGTCCTCCCCTCTCTCGGGGTATCCCTGGGATGCGTACGCTCCACCCCGCGACTTCTCGATTCAAACCGTGAGCCCGCGGGGTGTGCAAACAACTCAAAACATCATTTTTGAAACTGTTTTTATCGACAGTTATTGCGTGACAAAAACGACGGATTTCTAACGTCGCTACAAGTTACCCTAATGTTCTAACTTGGATCAGATACCATGAAAGTTGACCTTAGCACCACCATGAGATTCTAGAGGCATCAAGCATGCCAAATTTGAATTTTATTAGGTGCTAAGTTAGACTAACAAGATCTTTACTAGAATATTAGGGTTTGCATTTGATGATGTGATGAACTAAAGAGAAGAAAAGAGCATACAACCTTTGTAATTCGAGTCCTTCTCTTCAATAGCTCTGGGTTGTGGTCCACGCGACTACACTAGGCTCCTCTTCAAGATGAAAGAACCTCCTTCGTGATCTTCGTGCCAAAGACGATCCACCCGAAGTCCACAAGCTCAAGCTAACTCTTCACTAATCTCATTAGTGAGGGCAACACTCCACATCAAATTGCTAATCTAATGTGTAATCGTGAAGTAGGGGTTTAATTTGCTCACTAGGGTTTTCACAAGTTCAATAATTCACATCACATGTGAGGGTTTGAACTTGGAAATGAGAGAAGAAAATTGTAGAGAGAAAGAGGAAGCAAGAGCTTAAGAAAATGGCTAAGGCATGAAGAATGAATATGATGAGAGTCAACTCAAATGGCTCTCTCTTTCCTCACTTATTCAAGTATGGAATAAAATTGTAATTCTAAATTGCAACCATGCTTGAATAGTGAGTCAAGACTAATATACAAATAATAAAACCCATGCCTTGTCCATTCCACAAATATCTCCACAATTTACACCTCATTTTTCTATTTTCTAAAAATAGAAAAACATGACATGTTTCATATAATAATATATATATTTATATATATGAAATATACATTAATATATATATATATATATAAAGCAATTAGTGAGCTAATGATATTAGTTAAGATATAATTATATCACATATAATATATATCACATTATTAAATCAACACTTGATCTAATAATCCAGTTATATCACATATAACTGACTAATATCATTAATCTGAATATCACATTATCAAACCAACACTTGATTCGATAATCCGGTTATATCACATATAACCTGACCGACATCAGATAACTGCCAGATTATAATATGGTTTCACATACTCATATTTAATCACGCCCACGCACATATCAACATATGTGTCCTATTTCGTTTCGCTCGAACCAGGTTACTTCTGTGTGGGACTCTAAAGACTCGTCAATATGCCAGCAGTTGGTGGTGATCACATCAATCACCTACAAGTCGTTAGCGGTACTAGCTGGACGTAACGGCTATCCAGGTATTAAGCGATATGAAGATCAACAAGAAAGCTCGTCCATACTCTCCATGAAGCCTATCAGTAACACTACCGTACAGTCCGGTCTGTTCTTCTGATATGTCGTATATCATATCTAGTGGTGGTAAACGTCAGACCCTAGTAACGTGATAAGTCATGCCGATGTCTGGCCTATAACGGTTTGAGAAACTACTGATAACTTTTATCAGTAAATCTCACCAGCAACCTTGGCCAAGGACTTCCAGTTATAGCCAATCGAGCATAGCGCAAATCAACCCCCAATACTGGGTGAGACGAAACCCCTCCTATCGCTCATTGCCTCCATGTGACTCGGGACTGTACCTAAAATCCACCTGTTTTCATGACTCCTTTGAGCCTTGGTAGGGAGGAAATCAAAGCACAGTAGGACCCACACATGACTCTATGACGATCTCGGGTCTACAGACTAACCTGTACCAGTGTCACCAGAGAACTTCTATCTGACGATAGGTATACTACCACATAGGAGTCCTCGGCGAGTCCTGTTCGGTGTATCTATTCTCCAATGAGCACCTGTGTACAATCTTTGATGTCATACACCAATGGTTATGGGATCAACCATCGCCCTTTAAGCGACAAGAAACGTACACACTAGTCTATACTGGAATATCGATGCCCTAGTCTCGATATTCCCTCGACTAGGAACTGATTAAAGGATGTACATGTTGACCATCCTGGCCCCACTGGTATGATCTTATCATAGTCCTGGTAGTCAAGTATATATCCTAAGGGCTTTATCAACATGTGAGAGTAAAACAGTAAAGAATATCAGTCAACATGTTAAGATAAAGAGTAACCAGATAGCATACTATCATATCGATCAAGAAAGTCCTCTATATATATGTCCAAGTATCCACTATAATATACATCACATGCACAATAATGGCCTCTAGGTCATACATATTACTAATAGTATCAATACTGTGAGTTGAGCATGATCCAACCGCATACTGCCGATGAGTCCAACTACATACAATCCACACTCAATAAGTATATCGGATATATGTGGTATCATTGGCAAGTAATCGTGGCTGCGGAAATCTATGTCGGATACCTCCTCACCGTTCCAAACGACTTCCAATCCATGCCCTGCCTGTAAGATCAAGAGTGTCGATATTTGAAGACCCGGATGTGTAATATCATAATCTCGTGCCTTATCCTGGTCATCACGACGACCTCGGCCACTGGGATATCGGCTACTACGAAATCCACCACCACGTGCTCATACCATCGTACAGACCTATAAAGTAAAAAAGACTAAGATATTAGAATATGACAAGCGATAAGAGACTCATTGGAAAAAAGTAACAAAACGTAATGCTATAGTATCCAATATAACAAAAAGCAAAGAATCGTGACAATATACATGACAATATCCATGACAACAAAACAAGAAAAGGAATGTTAAAATATCCATCATAACAGAAAAGTAAAGTAATGCTGCAATATCCAAGATAACAACACAATCTCTAAAGCCATCCAAATTACTAAAAGTTTCATACAAATATTCATTCTACCTCAATACTCATAATAATTAACATCAACACAAACATCCCTATTACATTGCTCCACGACCATTCATTAACGCAACGAACCCACTTCATATCACGTAGTGGACACCTATGACTATTGTGTCCCTCCTAATGACATTTCTTACACCGGTATTTACTGGATATTCTATCTTGCCTCACATCCATGTCATTTCGAATACGTGTCGATGGAGGTCGTCCTTTCTTTCCTCTTCGCATAGACTCGTCAGGAACATGTGCACTGGTATAGGTGCATCAGTAATCTGGAAAAAATTAAGTGCCCAAGTGGAGGCCAACTGATTTACGGAATAGTGTGGGTCGATGAAGGTACGGTAATCAACCGCTCGAGACGCGTGTTCATATCAGATTTTTGCATTTTTATACCGCCCATTCTTGATCACATTGCATATTGGTAGGTACTATTGATCCGTGTTTGCTAAATAATTGCAGGTTACAGGTTCTCAGCTCTAAACAGTGAAAATCATGAAAAGGCGCAACAAATTCAGGACTACTGCCAACCACAGATAAAATACGGGTATCCGCTCACCATCCGTCAGATGCCGCATAGCAGTTCAAGGGACAAAATGGCAAATCATTAGTCATTTCATGCACAAAGCACAAGAAGGCAGCACAAGATCCAAGATTTCAACGTGGAGCTCAAGAAAATCAAGGCAAAAGTCCACATAATTTCATCTTTTTTGACTGTTGAAAATCTGGGAGAAAAAGGAAGAGATTTTGAGAAACCAAGTGTACTAAACAGAGAAGAACAGGAACATGGAGAACCCCAGAAAAAACGACAAGTCAAATCATCCAAAGGGACGTGGATCCGCGGCCAATGTGGCACTTATGCCGCGGATCCGCGGCCGAGTCAACTCAGTAGGGGATCGTTTTTTTAGGGTAGTGTTCCCGCCAAAATTTTGGCTCACAACCTGCTCCTTTATAAAAAAAAATAATATTAATAATATTAATAAATAATAATAATAATAAATAGTAAAATAAAAAATAATAAAAAAATAATAAAATATTATTAAAAAATAATAAAATAAAGGGAAAAACTCCACATGCAAAGAATGTAAATGTCTCAGTGCTGAAACTCAAAGACTCTGTCGTAGCGCACCACGTGCAAAGCACGTGTGCGCTAGCGCTAGGTGCGCTACGCTCTAAGCAGCGCACCGCGTGTCATACACGTGTGCGCTAGCGCAGTGTGCTCTGTCGTAGCGCACCACGTGCAAAGCACGTGTGCGCTAGCGCTAGGTGCGCTGCGCTCTAAGCAGCGCACCACGTGTCATACACGTGTGCGCTATCGCAATGTGCGCTGTCTTTTAAGCAGCGCACCACGTGCAAAGCACGGGTGCGCCAGCGCTGGAACCTAAAAGCTCCCCAACCGTCAGATCAAAGATCTAATAATAATGATAAATCATTAATTAATCAGAATTAAATTCTGTTAAGGAAAGATTCCTCAAAATCTTTCCAAATGACAAAATTGTGCTCTGTAAATCAGAGCACCGTTGGATCAATGATTCAATGATAAATAAAAATTACCAAAAGATAGAATAAATTCTGTTATGGAAAGATTTTCTCAATCTTGTTAAAAAACAAGAAGATTGTCTTCTGTAAAACAGAAGCCCTAGGATCAAAGATCCAATGGTGGGAAATATTCCCAAATCAATCAGAGAAAGATCTCTTTAATTGATTTAACAAATCAATTGGCCCTATATAAAGGCCCCTAGACTTCAAGTCTAAGAGATACAGAATAGACAGAAAAGAGAGAGAAAACCCTCTGCAAAAGAAGAGAAAACTCTTAGAAAAAAAAAGATTTTTCTTCATTTCCAAGATAAAAAGAACTATGTTCTTGAATAATAGAGATGAAACCATCTCGTAAAAAGAAGAACCATCTTCTAAAAAGATCAAAGATCTAAGAAAAAAACCAAGGTCTTTAATAAAAAAGAAAAGATCAAAAAGATCTAATCATAAAAAGACTGAAAAAATTATTTTATTTCATTCATAGATCTTTTGATCTATAAAGTCAGATCCTTTTATAAAAACAAGAACTTTTGTTCTTGGATTTTGAAAAAAAAGCCTCCTTTGAAGAACATAAATTTGTTCTTTAATCTTAAAATTGATCAAATGCGCTTTACGCTATTGAAAAGTGTCTTGCACTCATGAATTGCGCCCTTGCGCTCATTGGACCGGCGCTCAGCGCCAAAACCTGCCACGTGTCAACCAAAGACACAATCTGCGCTTTGCACTTCTAAAACAGACCACTGCGCTCATGGGCTGGCGCTCAGCGCCAATCGCTCCACGTGTCACTCACTGGTGCGCCAACAGACTAGCGCAATACGCTCATAAATTAAAAGCGCAATGCGCTAACAAACTAGCGCTAAGCGCGGCACGTGTCCTCTTCGTGTGCGCTACCCGACAGAAGCGCAGTGCGTTCTTTGACTGGCGCAACGCGTCTAGCGCGCCACGTGGCGCACTGTCAGAACAAATTTTGTTTCTGATAAATGCTATGCATTCAATACAAGACAAAAATGTCAGAGCCCAATGCCTAGCATTATTAAAAGACCTGAGCCCAAATAAAGGCTTAATAGCCAGAACAAAAATAAAATGTTAAAACATTTTAATTGGACTTAGCCCAATTTTGGCCATAAGTCCTCAACTTGTTTTGAATCGAGCACATCTGCTCTTTCAACCAACTCACCTTGGTTCAAGGGTACATCTCTTCACTCCTTTGATATTCGTCGCTGTAATTCCTCAACGTCTTCAAAGAGGTGGCGGGTCCCGACAACCATACATTTCACAGACTATGACGTCTTTAAACTGGACTGTGGGGTCCTTAAACTTACGGACTATGATGTCCTTAAGCTCGACCGTGATGTCTTAAAACTAACATTGGACTGTGGGGTCCTTTAAACCCACGGAATATGATGTCCTTAACCTTGACCGTGATGTCTTTAAACTAACATCGGACTGTGAGGTCCTTAAACTCATGGACTATGATGTCCTTAACCTCGACCGTGATGTCTTAAAATTAACATTGGACTGTGGAGTCCTTAAACTCATGGACTATGATGTGCTTAACCACGACCGTGATGTCTTAAAACTAACAACGGACTGTGGAGTCCTTAAACCCATGGACTATAACGTCCTTAACCTCGACCGTGATATTTTAAAACTAACAACGGACTGTTGGGTCCCTAAACCCATAGACTATGATGTCCTTAATCTCGACCGTGATGTCTTAAAACTAACAACGGATTGTGGGGTCCCCAAACCCATGGACTATGATGTCCTTAATCTCGACCGTGATGTCTTTAAACTAACAACGGACTGTGGAGTCCTTAAATCCACGGACTATGTTGTCCTTAACCTCGACCGCGATGTCTTTAAACTAACAATGGACCCCCACGTCCTTAAACTGGCAATCGACCGCAATGTCACTAAACTAAACAATAGAGTCCAATCGCTCTCTTGTCGGATCTAAATGGTCCCGTTAAGTTGATCTTAGTCTAAAATTAGACTAACGTATTCTTAACAAACGTTTAAGTTGATTTTAGTCTCAAATGAGGCTAACGTATCCTTAAACCCAAACCCCCAAAACCCAAATCTAAGAAAGATACGGATTTGGACTAGTCCACACCCTACGGGCGACAACATAACTTAGTCTCCGTATACAATCTATGGGAAACCAAACACAAAACAAACACCCACGACACAAAGTGAGCATCTGGAGAAGGAGAAAGTTATTACCACGATGCGGTAGCGTAATTAGCTGCAGGGGTTTGCGCCTGTAGGGAAGAGCGTCCCCACAATCAAAACCCCCTCAAACGAGGGGGAATCTGACGAAGTCTGCTACATCGGCCGCATCCGTTTAAACCTTCGATACATGGTGTCATAAATCAACTAGGCATCTTCGGAGAGGTGGACGGATAGCACCAATTAGCATCTGTCCCGAAATTCAGGCAAGACGTTTGTCGCGTCTCCGCCGCGCCTTTCGGAGGGGAATAGATTCTGACACGCCCGGTGGGACCTTTTCCTCTTTCCACTTCATACTTCGTGTGTCATGTTCGCGAACGAATCGCGGTTTGCTAATGGTTGCCCTTGGGTTTTGACATCCTAAGATTTGGCGTTTTTCTTGTGTAGAAAGCGAAACATCAATGGCATTCACTTGCGTGAAATGCTCCAGCTGCAACTGAAATTCGCGCTCTGCCTTATCTGGAGGCATAGATTATGGGTCCCAAGCAGCTTCCCTGTTCACGATGCCGGTGGAACAGGTCACTCAAGCCACCACAGGATTGTTTTTCGGGACCGTGCTCCCGCTAGCAAGCTTCACCGCCCATGTGCCAACGCTGGAAGCTCCCAAGAAGTCGGTTTTCGATCGGCTTGATACTACCACGGCCCCTCTCAACGGGTCATCTAGCTCCAACCCCTCAGTCTTCGCCAGGATGGGCTAAAATTCCCGTGGACCCGTAATGAAGCCTGCAATACCTGAAGTGGCCATCTCAAAGGGGATAGCCATCCCCACTCCTGAAGTCGCCAAGGCGGCTGCCCCTGCCAAAAGGTCGGTCTTTACAAGATTAACCACTCCGGCTCCTGCTCCAAAGTCTGTCTTCGACAGATTAAATCCTGTTACTCAACAAACCTCAGTCTTCAAGAGGCTGACAGCGGCGACGCCTCATCAGAACAGGGGGCATGACGAAGTCACCCCTCTAGCTGAAACCATCTCAACAGCTCGACGCGCTCGACTTCGCCACTGGCACTGAGTAAGGAAGGCTGGGGGTAACTCCCCCTCTGGGCTAACTCCACCATCCCCAATGGTGGAAGTCAATGTTGTTGTTCCAACTGGGAACAGTTTTGAGTTGCTGAACAAAGTGCGCAGGAACTCTCCTACCGCCGTACTGAAAAGATCTCCTCCATCCGTGGAGAATGTTGCAGAAGCAAAGCCAGAACAGTCCCCTCAGCGTCTGTCCTCTAAAATCTACAAAGTTTGGCGACAGGTTCGGGACTCAGTAATTGATCAAGATTACTCTCGCCTACAGAAAAGGGTGAAGGTTCAGCAGGAAGAGAACTGTCCTAGCAAACCACAAAAGACAACAATCTCTTGGGTGCCCACTACAACGGCCCCCTCCACATCGACTACTCAAAAGAAAAGGAGGCCAGAGAAAGCCCCTGTAAACGTGGCAGACCACAAAAACACCGAGCTTAAATGCCCTAAGTCTGGGGGCATGGTGATACATTCTGTTTACATGGCTTCCGAAAAAGAGAAAAGCCGCACTTCGACGGGCCACCGACCGCTCACCCGATCAATAACAAGGGCTCAGGAACAACAACAGCAGAAGCTTCAAGAGATGCTGACTGCAATGGCCGCACTTACCGGGCCAGAAGAAAGCCCGGAGGTGTCATCGGAACAACGTCATGAACACGAGACTGATGCTGAATTCCTTCGGAGAATGCTCGAAAAGAAGGACAAGGAGGCTGCGGAACAAGCGGCCAATATAAAGCAAATGGCCCTTCTATTCCAAGATATGGTGGGCATGATGATCCAGCCGGATCTCCCAGTCAAAGATCCTTCAGTGATAATTGAAGATGATAGAGGAGAAATGTCAAACCCTGTTCCGGCTTGTTTAGCAGCCAAAGAGGAGACCATCTCAAAAGCCACCCTGGATGATTACATCGCTTAACAGATACAAGCTCACCAGGTGAACGAGGCGGCCGGTCAGATTGTTAAGACTGGACGACCCTATCCGGGTTGGTATGACCAAATAAAGCACCCGCCGGGATACACGATCCCTAAATTCCACGTATATAAGGGGACAGGAAATCCGCATCAGCATGTCACTCAATTCAGAGCCTTGTGCGGCAACACCGGAGGGGATGGTAAGTTACTGCTTCGCCAATTCGTCGGCAGCTTGGCAGAGACGGCGTTTGTGTGGTATTCGGAGCTTCCCAACGACTCCGTCAAAACTTTTACAGAGATGAAATTACTGTTCACCCAACGTTTTGCGAGTGCTAGTGAACGTACCCCAATCATGGCATTGATCAATGCCAGAGTGAAGCCTGGAGAAACATGGGTCCAGTATGCAATACGATGGCGGAATCTATGGTCGAAGTGCGAGCAGCGCATCGAAGAAGCGCCTACAGTGGGTATGTTCGTGGGCACTCTCGACCCTCACACGACTATTTCCCAGTTCAAGATGTTCTTCAAGCCGACCACTTTCCAGGCCTTGATCGACAAACTGGCCCAAATGGACCAGATGGGTCATAGACCGTCTCCTCCAAAGCCAAACTCTCGAAATGAGAAAGGAAAAGGGAAAGCGATTGTTGTCGCCAACACTCAACAACAACCGAGTGGCCCGAGAGCGGTTGTTCGCCAAAGCAATAAGCAGAAATCCCTCGATGAGAAATTGAGAAGTCCTTACTCGTTTCCCCGAGATAAAATAAGGAGACTGTTCGAACTGGCAGTGCGCAATGGGCTCATCACTCTACCGGAGTCGAGACACCCACCACAACTGAATGACGTCAACGATCCCAATTACTGCCCTTACCATCGATTATTTGGCCATCCACTCGAAGATTGCTACGTCTTCAAAAATTGGGCTGAAGACCAATACCAGCAAGGCAAGTTCGCGTTGTCTGAAAATTGGAAGGTGAACCCGCCACAACCACATGCTCCGAAAAAGACGGACATTCCAGGGGCATCGTGCTCATTCATAGAGGAAGCTCTATGGGAAGTTGTTCTTTCGGCAAAAACTAAAAGAATGCCGAAAGATCTTCAAACATGTCCGGCAACCAGGTGGAAAAGCCCGCTAGAGCCGGAGATCATCGAGGAGATGCTGAAAGCACGCCCAACATTGGGAATTAATAGTGATGGTGGACAAAACATTTGGGCCCAGCCGTCACAGTCTTCGAAGAAAAAGAAGAAGACCAAAAAGCCCGCGCTGTCTAACGACAAGCGCACGGATCTGCAAAAGCATATTGACGCGCTGAAAGAATACAACCAGAGGGCGCGAACCCCAGTTATGCTTCAAGAGTTCCTCAGTCACATCCTTAAGAATGAAGATAACGACAATGATGAGGGAGACGACTTATCAGAAGAATCCGAAGATTATGTGGCAAGTTTCCACATGATCGCTCATTTGTCGTTAAGTAACAAAGCAGCTCACTCGGCGTTAGGAGATAACGTAGAGAAGCTGGGGGCAGGAGCAGTGTCAAAAGCCTTGGATTATGTGACAAGGTCTATCAAGGAGAAACCTACTTGTTTATAAAGCATCTAGCGAAACTTCGCCTCAAAGCTACAGTAGACCGAAACGTGCCAAAACTAACGATGGACTGAAACGTCCCTAAACTAACGATGGACCGCAATGTCCCTAAACTAACGACGGACCGAAACGTCCTTAAACTAACGATAGACTGCAATGTTCCTAAACTAACGATGGACCGAAACGTTCTTAAACTAACAATGGACCGAAACGTCCTTAAACTAACGACGGACCGAAACGTCCTTAAAACTAACAACGGACCAAAATGTCCCTTAACTAACAATGGACCGCAATGTCCTAAAACTTGCAACTGACCGAGACGTTTATAAACTACTACGGACCGTAGCATCCCCAGGCTGACGTGGTAAAAAAAAAGGTACGTCCGTAAGCAAAATGGGCACGGATGAAAACCCGAAAGGGCTCCGTGAGTAAAAACGGTAGGGCTACCGATGAGTTTTGTGAAAACCCGAAAGGCCGCAATCTCGTTAAAAGAGACTTGCAAGGTCCTCTCGACTTTGTAAGGAGAAACTACCCGCGTGAGATCCTTACGACTCACAAAGAAGAAATACACTTAGAAATCCTCATGATTCTTAAGGAGAAACTACGCTTACGAGATCCTCACGACTCGTAAGGAGAATTCCCCTTTGAGACCCTCACGGCTCATAGGGTTCAAAAGTCTTAAGCTACAGGGATCTGACCCTGTTCTTAAGCAGCGCCTACAACCTCCAATGCTTCCCTACAAGCGGTCCAATGTTGACCCTTGTATACAATCCACGGGCACAAATGAACATTTCCCTAACAGAGTCCTACCAGCGACTAGGGATATGCTCACACGGTGAACAAACACTCGTAGGTCCTCTCGACTTGCAAGGAGAAAACATTCTTGTAAGATCCTTACGACTTATAAGAGAACACACACTTAGGAATCCTCACGATTCCTAAGGAGAAAAAGCACCTACGAGATCCTCACGACTCGTAGGGAGAAACACCTTTATGAGACCCTTACGGCTCATGAAGTCAAAAGCCTTAGTCGATGGGATCCTAACCCTGTTTGCTAAGCCACCTTTCTTCGACATCGACAGAGGCAAATGATGATTCGCTCATGGCAATATCCCAGTTGTAGCGATACTGATGCTTAAATCGGTATCAAATTCCAAGTCCTTTCATGGCAAATGATGATTCGCTCCTGGCAATATTCCAGTCGCAGCAATGCTGATGCTAAGATTGGCATCAGATTTTAAGTTCCACACTCGCGATAAAAAATCAGCGAGCCAAAAATGCATATGAAATAGCCGAAATGATGGGGCAACTTGCAACGAAATCAGCAAGTAAAAATGCATGCATACAAAAACAGCCGAAATGATTGGGCAACTCGTAATAAAAAGCAGCGAGTAAATAAAACAAATAGCCGAAATGATTGGGCACCGCGAAAAATAGCCGAAATGATTGGGGAATCGCGACTTTCGTTATATAAAAACTGAAATGATAGAGCATCGCGGAAAGAATTTAAAAAAATGAAAGAATGAAACATTTTGCCCTGCAGGTGAGGTCACATTGACCCTGTATACAATCCATGGGCACAAACTGTTAGTGTATATGCCCTAGGGGCCATTATTGTATCATACTAGTTTGTATATTACTTAATGGAAGCTTGGGATATTCACATGTATATAACAGTCTTGCTAAACATGGTAGTATGCTACTTGGTTTTTCTATCTTAATTTGTGAGTATACGTATTGATAGAGCTCTTAGGATCTTGCTTGACTACCAGCGTTGTGATGGCAGTCACACTTGTGGGGGCTGGGTAGTCTACAAGCACATCCTTATTCAGGTCCCTAGTAGTAGGATTATCGAGACAGGGTATCAATACTCCGGAGTAGACTAGTGTGTACGCTTCTCATCCCAGTTGGGGAGATGGTCTGTCCCACAGCCGTCAGTATGTCGTACTGGAGATAGTATACAGGTGCTCGTTGGGTTACGGGTACACCGGACAGGACTCGCAGGGAATTATTGGTTGGGTTTTTATACCAGTCGTCAGTTAACAGTTCCCAGGTGACATGAGTACAGCATAATCCGCAGACTTGACACTGCTACTTCGCCTCGAGTGTGTCCCACTGTTCTTAGATTGCTACCCTACCACGGCTCAAAGGAGTCGTGCAAACAGGAAGCAGTTGGGTGCAGTCCCGAGCACTTGGAGGCAGTGGCGGTTAGAAAGGATTCGTCTCTCCCAGTATTGGGAGTTGATATCGCGCTGTGTCGGAGGGCCATTACGCAAAGTCCCTGGCCAGGGCAAGCGAGATTTACTGGTAGGTTCCAGTAGTTTCTCAGGGTGTAATGGGCTTCACTCCGACACGACTTATACCGCTATTAGGTGACTGACGCTTGCCGCCCCCTAGGCCCGATATGCGATAGTCTTAGACGAACAGACCGGACTGTACGGAGATTGTCACATCAGACTCAGTAGGAGTTCGGATGTGTTTCCTCATCGGCTTTCTTATCGACATCTACCTGGGACCGTTACGTACAGCTAGTGCCGGTTGCGGTCTATGGTTAAACCCACTGCCAGCGTAGTAGTCGAGTCTTTAGAGTCCCACACAGAGAGTTTCCCTACTCCAGGCGAAAAGATATAGAGGTCGTATGGTTTTACGACAAGGGTTCGGACGCATCCGTGTGTTAACGCACGTACGACATCCGGACAGTTTTTACTAGCCGGCTTTGGTTTAAGCCAGTTTCTAGTATCTGGTTATTGCATTTATACAGTCTAAAGTTTTTCCGTGTTTTCACGGATAGGAGGGGCGTTCTCGTAATTACGCGAGAAGCTTCTAGAAGATGGTGACTTGGGGGTTAAGGTGGCATATGCATTAAACGAGATTAGTGAGTCATATGAGTGATTCATCCATATCATTAATGCATCATAAATGCTTAATGACTCATGGAGATGAATCACCCTCTTGTATTTATGAAGCATGATTATTCATCCTTTATTTTCTTTTATTGGATAAATGATAATGCTTGATATATATTATGATAGATCATTATCTCATCTCATTCTCTTGCTCACTTTCTCTCTCTTCAAGCTCTCTCTCTTCAAACCTTAATCCTCCCCTCTCATGTGTTGAGACCAAGGATTAGATTAGACTACTTAATCCATAACCCTTCTCTATATCATCTAGGTTACTTAGATTAGCACTTTAAGAAACCTAGTTACCTCAAGTTAGAGGTGAAGCTTGAAGTAAAGCTCTCGGGTGGATCATCTACTACATAGAGAAGGCCGGAGAGGACGTGGAAAACGAAAAGACGAAGGACACGGTTCATCAGGTATAATCACTTTTCATAGTAGTTGTTAACTTCTATGATTCTTGTTAGTTATCGTTTAGCAAAGATTCTCGGTTAGTCAATGTTTACGCCTAAAACAAGATCGTTTTTCATTATTCCGCCTCCCCGCAAGTCATGGGGTGTTATACATCGACTTACAGTGGTATCAGAGCCTCGCTAAACAATAATTAACTCATATGCAAAGTCGTAAGAATTTCGAACGCAAAAAGAACCGGAAACATCATCGATTTATCACAGTTTCTGTCGAATTTAAAACAGGCCCTAAAAATTTTTCAGGGACCTGCAGAATTACAAGCAGAGAATATTAGGGCTACTGAAGAAATTTGGACTCATGACTCGGCAAACTCACCGCGGAACCGCGGCGTATCGATGCGATCCGCCGCGGATCCGCGGCCGAGTTGGGGCCGAGTCAGCCCCAATTTCTTCAGTAACTCCTAGGTGTTAACAGTGATATTTCTGGGATATTTTATTTTCTGCTCAAGTCTCAGGTGCACAGAAGTTTTGGGAGTAGAATCCGATGTGTTTGCTCGATTGAAATTTTACGATGTTTGCTAATTTGATTATATCTGTGTTTGTATAATGTGTTCGTAAACCTCCCTTAACTGCTAGTATGTCGGTTGCCAGGGGGTTGCACATTTCTGTAATGGTTTTTACTGTTTGTGGTTATGAACTGTATTGGACCGTTGTGATGATTAGCCGGGGTTTTGTGATGGGTTATTATTTTAATTCATTCAATGTAATTGTTATATGTTGTAATATTATTTTGCGGGGCACATCCAGGTTGTGGTTGTAGGCACCGTTGTATTATTTCATTTTACTGTTTTTGCTCCTAGGACAGACCTAAGGTGGGGTACACAAACTACCGGGTACTTTGAAGTGTTTAGTGGCCTACTCACTTTGTTGAGGGAGACCGCTTCACGTCGGGTACTTGACGGGTAGTTTGCCGTACCCGTAGGGGTCTAGGGTAGGGTAATGGCTATTCATCACAACTGTGTAATCCGTCTTTTGTTGCAGGCTCAAAACAAACGCGGATTGCTTGTATATCTAATAATGTTCATCTGAGATCTGGAATGCCTATTATTGCGTCTGACGAATGTACAATATCTATATATGATAGCTATTTAGACGTCACTTATGTTTTACACCCGCGCTAGCCCAGCCCCCGCTCTGTCGTTAGTTAAGTAACCTAACGGGTGATGACGGGACCCAGTGGCGAATGCGGATGGCATAAGAGGACGTTGTATTTTCGTTGTTTTCTGCAATGATAGGTTAATAATGGGACGCATTATTATTAATGCAAAGAAAATAAACCAAAGTTTAATCGTTGGAACAATTTAGAAGAAACCACTCGGTTATTTTTAAAAACAGAAGATATTTTTTAATTGCGAAGCTTTAACCACTCCTTTTAAAAGCTATCTGGTTCTTTCGATTATATCAAGTTCACTACGTTTACGGTTTCGCCAAAACCAGTCGTAGCCCTCCGTCATTTCTTATGGATGGTCAGTCGTATTCAAGCTATGTTTGTTGGCCTTCGTCAAGGCATAGTGTTTGGTAGCTGCTGGGGTATTCATTTGTTGCATAGATAGATGAGTTGGTTTGGGACAGTCGTATTACCTTGTTGGCCTTCGTCAAGAGTATGTACGGGTGGGTTCAAATTAACAAGATAATGATGGGCAGAACTTGACATGTGACTTATGATTTGTTGGCCTTCGTCAAGGTCATAAGAACATGATGCAAAAACCCACATCGGGAATTTCTAAAGAAACTGAAACTTGCTAGTGTTGCATACCATTTGGAGTTTGATGAATGTTGGTAGGATTCCTTCAACATTATCATACGATGATATTTGGATCCCTATCCTACTGTGAGTATATGCTACTTATCAGGAGATTCGTCACTTAACGATCAATGCTATAAACCAAGTAGGTGCCTAGAAAGGTGTCACCGGGGCTACGCCCCCAGAGAAAAGAGGTTACTTAATTAAGGAACTTCGCGAAAGCGTTGGAAAACCTCCCTCGAAGTATCGACACTGGCCTGGCTGAACGGTTAAGCAAGTATTGTACGGTGAGAATAGTCCTGGCTAATTCTTCTTTTATGGTTTGAGGAAGGATTCGAGAAACAGTGGGAGCCATCCAGTTTAGATAAACTAAAAACCACTCTAAACTTGCAAGAGCATCATGCTAAAGTGTTTTCTTCTCTTTCTCTCATTGCAGCGACCTTGTGACCATGACTAGGTTACATCTAGATAACAAGTTGACTGAATATAACTTATATGACTGGCAAAGGTCTGTCCAGATGTCCATTGCCTATGACAAGCTGGACCACCCTATTACTACTCAAGATCCCGTCGTCCCAGGTCCAGTTTCCACCGTCGCGGAAATGGATATCCGTCAGATAAGGGAAAAGGATAAAGCGAAAGCCAAGTGCCTCATGTTGGCTTCAGATAATGGTGTATACCAGAAGCAGCACGAGAAGATAGACTCAGTTTCCATCTTTCTCCATAACAAAGATTTATATGGAGAGCAATCTCATATCGCAAGATATGAAACCTCGAACGAATTAATTCAAGCGAGGTTGGCTTTCGGGTCATCTGTAGGGGATGACGTCCTTACAATGACTAGCTATATTGATGAGCTCAAGGACCTGGAGACCACGTTGGGAAATAAGTCATACGCTGACTTATTTCCACAGTCCCTACCCTCTACTTACACCCTGAAAGAAACCAGGGAGACACAAGCTCTGCTTAATGGGGGACCTTCTTCTTCTACATACAGGGCGAAAGCAAAGGGTGAAAAGAAGAAGACCTCTATAAAGCCGATATACTGTGTCAGTAAAGTAGGAGGAAAGGGAAGAGCAAAAGTTTCGGGACTTGGTAAAGAGGGATGTTCCTATTGTTATGGGAACGGGCATTGGCAGAAGGATTGCAGGGCTTTGGAAGCCAAAAGCCAGGATACGAAGCATGTTGTGGCTTCGGCCTCAAGTGTGTTTGTTATTGAGAACTGTTTATCAATTAACTCTACTTCCTGGGTACTAGATACCGGAGCAGGATCTCATATCTGTAATTCATTACATGCTTTGAGAAACCGTAGAGTTATAAGGGTAGGTGATTTGTCTCTCAGAGTTGCAAACGAAATGAGCGTGGACGCTGAATCCGTGGGAGAATATCGCCTAGGTTTGACAAGTGGGCAGATATTGATTCTACGTAACTGTTTGTATGTATCTAGTTTGACTTGTAATATCATATCAGTGTCCTTACTTTCGAAGGAGGGATATGATTTTACATTCGTAAGTGATGTAATGCACATCCACCTAAATCAAGTTCTGATTGGGTCCGGTACATTAGATAACGGTATATACGTATTGAGTCAAACTCAGGTTTTCAATGTCCAGAACACACTTAAAAGAAAGTCTCCAGAAATAAATCAGGCTTTCTTATGGCATTGTAGACTAGGTCACATCAATGAAACATGATTAACTAAGTTACATAGAGAAGGATATTTGAATCCGTTCGAATATCAATCTTATGCTATTTGTGAATCTTGTCTCATGGGAAATGACAAAGACTCCGTTTACTGGACACGGAGTAAGAGCGAGCGAGCTCTTGGGACTCGTACACAGTGACGTGTGTGGTCCAATGTCTACACATGCGCGAGGTGGTTATTCCTACTTCATTACTTTTACGGATGATTTCACTAGGTATGGACATATCTTCTTGATGAAGCATAAATCCGAGGCCTTTGAGAAATTCCAGGAATACAAGAATAAAGTGGAAAACCAAAAAGGCAAAAGTATCAAGGCACTGGGATCTAATCAAGGTGGTGAATACTTAAGTGCCGAGTTCCTGGGTTACTTAAAAGAGAATGGAATTCTCTCTCAGCTTACTCCTCCATACACACCACAACACAATGGTGTATCGGAAAGGAGGAATCGAACCCTATTGGATATGGTTCGTTCCATGATGAGTAAGGCCGAGTTACCGCGATCTTTCTGGGGTTATGCACTGGAATCAGCTGCATATCTTTTGAACAAGGTTCCAACCAAGACTGTGCCTACCACACCATATCAGATGTGGAGTGGGAAGAAACCCTATCTTCAGTACCTGAAGACATGGGGATGTCCAGCTTTTGTAAAAAAGCAGCATCCGGACAAGCTCGAGGCACGCTCAGTACAGTGTAAATTTGTGGGATATCTAAAGAACTCCAAGGGATATTATTTCTATTACGCAGAGGAACAAAAGGTTTTTGTTTCTCGTCTTGCCCACTTCTTAGAAGCTGAATTTTTAGAAAATCAGAAGAGTGGGAGCGCAGTAGAACTGGAAGAAATTCCAGAACCAGAAGCTGTTACTGAAAGTTTGGTAGAACCAGAAGTTTCAGAAGAAAGGGACGTACCAGCGCCTATCCGCAGAAGTAGTAGGCAGTCTCATCCGCCCGAGAGATACTACGGTTTTCTCATAGACGGGGATCGAGAAGATTGCATCATTGATAATGATGACCCTACTAGCTTCCAGCAAGCCATTCAGAGCGGCGACCCGGTAAAATGGCTGGATGCAATGCGGACCGAAATGGAGTCCATGTACACTAACAAAGTATGGACTTTGGACATTGCTCCAGATGGGGTAAAATCCATAGGATGCAAGTGGATCTTCAGAAAGAAGATTGGTGTAGATGGACAGGTTGAAACCTATAAGGCTAGACTTGTTGCAAAGGGTTTCCGTCAAAGACCTGGTTTGGACTATGACGAAACATTTTCTCCAGTGGCTATGCTCAAATCCATTCGGGTCCTTCTTTCCATTGCTGCCTTCCACGATTATGAGATCTGGCAGATGGACGTAAAGACGACCTTTCTAAATGGAAATTTGGAAGAGTGCATCTATATGGATCAGCCAGAGGGATTCATTCAGAGTGGGAGCAGCGGTAAAGTGTGCAAGTTGCTTAAGTCAATTTATGGACTAAAGCAAGCATCGCGGAGTTGGAACATCTGTTTTGATGATACTGTCAAAGAATTCGAGTTTATCAAGAATCCAGATGAACCATGCATATACAGTAAGATTGTAGGGAGAGTTGTTGTATTCCTCGTCTTGTACGTGGATGACATTCTTCTAATAGAAAATGATATTCCTATGCTACAGTCAGTCAAAGGATTCTTGTCACAGAAATTCTCCATGAAGGACCTGGGTGATGCCACCTAGATTCTGGGGATCCAGATCTATCGTGATAGATCAAAGAGGATGTTGGGACTTTCACAGTCCAGGTACATAGACACCATATTGAAAAGATTCAGTATGGAAGATTCTAAGCGCGGTAACCTACCGGCTTGTTACGGAATCACCCTCTCCAAAGAGATGTCTCCCAAGACTGATTTGGAAAGGGATCGCATGTCGATTATACCCTACGCTTCTGCGGTAGGCTCTATAATGTATGCGATGTTATGTACCAGACCAGATGTAGCATACGCATTGAGCGTTGTAAGCCGGTATCAGGCAAACCCAGGGGAGAATCACTGGATAGCAGTAAAGAACATTCTCAAGTACCTGAGGAGGACTAAGGAGATGTTCTTAGTGTATGGCGAAAAAGACCTCCAGACCGAGGCCTTTGCTGACTCCGGCTTCCAGAGTGACAAGGATGACTCCAAGTCCATGTCGGGTTATGTCTTTACCCTCAATGGAGGGGCAGTCTGTTGGAAGAGTTCCAAGCAGGAGACCGTTGCTGACTCAACGATGGAAGCGGAGTACATAGATACTTGCGATGCGGCAAAAGAAGCTGTCTGGATGAAGAAGTTCCTCATAGAACTTCAAGTGGTTCCTACCAGTGTTGGTCCAATACCTCTGTATTGCGACAACAACGGCGCTATAGTTTTAGCGAAGGAACCCAGGTCCCATCAGAAGTCCAGACACATCTTAAGGCGGTATCACCTGATCAGGGAGATCGTAGATCGCCAGGAGATCGAGGTAAAGAGAGTAAATTCAGAGGATAACATTGCTGATCCATTCATGAAGGCCCTACCTCAGATTCAGTTCGAGAGGCTACTCGAGATCATCGGTCTTCGATATGCCAGTACATGGCCCTAGTGCAAGTGGGAGATTGTTAGTGTATATGCCCTAGGGGCCATTATTGTATCATACTAGTTTGTATATTACTTAATGGAAGCTTGGGATATTCACATGTATATAACAGTCTTTCTAAACATGGTAGTATGCTACTTGGTTTTTCTATCTTAATATGTGAGTATACGTATTGATAGAGCTCTTAGGATCTTTCTTGACTACCAGCGTTGTGATGGCAGTCACACTCGTAGGGGCTGGGTAGTCTACAAGCACATCCTTATTCAGGTCCCTAGTCGTAGGATTATCGAGACAGGGCATCGATACTCCGGAGTAGACTAGTGTGTACGCTTCTCATCCTAGTTAGGGAGATGGTCTGTCCCACAGCCGTCAGTATGTCGTACTGGAGATAGTATACAGGTGCTCGTTGGGTTACGGGTACATCGAACAGGACTCGCAGGGAACTATTGGTTGGGTTTTTATACCAGTCATCAGTTAACAGTTCCTAGGTGACATGAGTATAGCATAGTCCGCAGACTTGACACTACTACTTCGCCTTGAATGTGTCCCACTGGTCTTAGATTGCTACCCTACCACAGCTCAAAGGAGTCGTGCAAATAGGTAGCAGTTGGGTGCAGTCCCGAGCACTTGGAGGCAGTGGCGGTTAGACAGGATTCGTCTCTCCCGGTATTGGGAGTTGATATCGCGCTGTGTCAGAGAGCCATTACGGAAAGTCCCTGGCCAGGGCAAGCGAGATTTACTGGTAGGTTCCAGTAGTTTCTCAGGGTGTAATGGGCTTCACTCCGACATGACTTATACCGCTATTAGAGGACTGACGCTTGCCGCCTCCTAGGCCCGATATGCGATAGTCTTAGACGAACAGACCGGACTGTACGGAGATTGTCACATCAGACTCAGTAGGAGTTCGGATGGGTTTCCTCATCGGCCTTCTTATCGACATCTACCTGGGGACCGTTACGTACAGCTAGTGCCGCTTGCGGTCTGCGGTTAAACCCGCTGCCAGCGTAATAGTCGAGTCTCTAGAGTCCCACACAGAGAGTTTCCCTACTCCAGGTGAAACGATATAGAGGTCGTATGGTTTTACGACAAGGGTTCAGACGCATACGTGTGTTTACGCACGTACGACATCCGGACAGTTTTTATTAGCCGGTTTTGGTTTAAGCCAGTTTCTAGTATCCGGTTATTGGATTTATACAGTCTAAAGTTTTTCCGTGTTTTCACGGATAGGAAGAGCGTTCTTGTAATTACGCGAGAAGCTTCTAGAAGATGGTGACTTGGGGGTTAAGGTGGCATATGCATTAATTGAGATTAGTGAGTCATATGAGTGATTCATCCATGTCATTAATGCATCATAAATGCTTAATGACTCATGGAGATGAATCACCCTCTTGTATTTATGAAGCATGATTATTCATCCTTTATTTTCTTTTATTGGATAAATGATAATGCTTGATATATATTATGATAGATCATTATCTCATCTCATTCTCTTGCTCACTTTCTCTCTCCTCAAGCTCTCTCTCTCTTCAAACCCTAATCCTCCCCTCTCATGTGTTGAGACCAAGGATTAGATTAGACTACTTAATCCATAACCCTTCTCTATATCACCTAGGTTACTTAGATTAGCACTTTAAGAAACCTAGTTACCTCAAGTTAGAGGTGAAGCTTGAAGTAAAGCTCTCGGGTGGATCATCTACTACATAGAGAAGGCCGGAGAGGACGTGGAGATCGAAAAGACGAAGGACACGGTTCATCAGGTATAATCAATTTTCATAGTAGTTGTTAACTTCTATGATTCTTGTTAGTTATCGTTTAGCAAAGATTCTCGGTTAGTGGATGTTTACGCCTAAAACAAGATCGTTTTTCATTATTCCGCCTCCCCGCAAGTCGTGGGGTGTTGTACATCGACTTACACAAACAAGAGGGGAACCATATCATCCCACCAGTCTTCGTCGAAGCGAAGCCAAATCTCGACGGTTCATAGACAACCTTAAGACAATCTCAATATTCGTTGCAATATTGTAGACACAATGTCAACAAAAGAAGCGAAGGAAGACCCTAGATTCAAGGTCTCGACGTCAACATCGACAACTTAGAGATCAACACCGGCATTCTTCCTCCCTCCAATCGGATGCAGACGCAACATCAACAAACGGAGCCATGGCAAAGTCCCCTAGTTCCAAATCTCGACGGTTCACAGACAGCCTAGAGACTATCCCAGAACCATGGCAAAGTCCCCTAGTTCTAAATCTCGACGGTTCACAGACAGCCTAGAGATCACCAACGGCATTTCTCCTTGCTCCTTCAGGATGCAAATGCGATGTCAACAAACGACCCCAGGGTCAAAACAATGGAACCATGGCAAAGTACCCTAGTTCCAAATATCGACGGTTCACAGGAAGCCTAGAGATCACCAATGACGTTTTTCCTCACTTCAACTAGATGCAGACGTGACGTCAATAATCGACCTCAGAGTCGCAACGAAGCGGAGCCACGGCAAAGTCCCCAGTTCCAAAACTCTACGGTTCACATACAACCTGGAGTCAACCAATGACCTCCCTGCCGGATCAACGCTCCATCTCGGAAATAATTTAATCAACCCCAAGGAAATCAATGTCCTTGGCAGCAACCTCGATTAAAGGAAATCAGCGTCCTTGATGAGAGCACCTCAATTCGCGTCGACCTGCAGAGAAATCGGTGTCTTTGCAGGAATACCTCGATTTGTCTCAATCCCAGGGAAATCAGTGTCCTTTGCAACCTTCTCGATTCAGGAAAATCAGCGTCCTTGACGAGAGCACCTCGATTCGCGTCGACCCGCAGAGAAATCGGTGTCTTTGCAGGAATACCTCGATTCGTTTCGACTCCAGGGAAATCAGTGTCCTTGGCAGCCTCCTCGATTCAGGGAAATCAACGTTCTTGAGGAGAGCATCTCGATTCGTGTCGACCCGCACAGAAATCAGCGTCTTTGCAGGAATACCTCGATTCGTCTCAACCCCAGGGAAATCAGTGTCCTTGGCAACCTCCTCGATTCAGGGAAATCAGCGTCCTTGACAAGACCACCTCGATTCGCGTCGACCCCCAGAGAAATCAGAGTCTTTGCAGGAATACCTCAATTCGTCTCAACCCCAGGGAAATCAGTGTCCTTGGCAACCTCCTCGATTCAGGGAAATCAACGTCCTTAACGATAGCACCTCGATTCGCGTCGACCCCTAGAGAAATCAGCATCTTTGCAGGAATACCTCGATTCATCTCGACTCTAGGGAAATCAGTGTCCTTGGCAACCTCCTCGATTCAGGGAAATCAGCATCCTTGACGAGAGCACCTCGATTCGCATCGACCCGTAGAGAAATCAGCGTCTTTGCAGGAATACCTCGATTCATCTCAACCCCAGGGAAATTAGTGTCCTTGGCAACCTTCTCGATTCAGGGAAATCAGCGTCCTTGACGAGAGTACCTCGATTCGCATCGACCCGCAGAGAAATCAACGTCTTTGCAGGAATACCTCGATTCGTCTCGACTCCAGGGAAATCAGTGTCCTTGGCAACCTCCTCGATTCAGGAAAATCAGCATCCTTGACGAGAGCATCTTGATTCGTGTAACGTTTTGAAAATCGTTTCGGTGAAATTTCGAAAAAAACGGTAAAATAAGGGGGTTTTCTGTAAAAAGTCAAAATATAAATATCTTTATTATAAAATTAAATATACATATTCTAGCTATGTAATTGCTAGTATTTGGTGTTTATTGACCCACTGGTGAAATTTCAAATTTTCTGAAAAATTTTCCGAAATTAATTATTTTAATATTATTTTAAGCCGTCACTAATATATTTAATTAGGGAAAATTATAAATTGGAATGAGTTGAAACAAATTTTGTGCATCATAAAACTTTAAATAAAATTTTATCATGTGATTTTTGAAACAAAATCGTTTGCCAAAACGGTTTAGAAAATATCGAAGAAAAAAGGCTTTTTTTTTTAGTGTAAATGGATGTTTGGGGTGTTATATTTATCATTTTTCATCACCCCACACCCATACCCACACTCACACACCCCCATTTACTTCTCCCCTTGGCTGAATTCAGCAGGCCCCACCCTTTTCCCCACTTGAATTTGAAAGAAAAGAAAAGAAAGAAAAGAAAAGAAAGGAAATAAGAAAATAGTAAAAAGAGTATGGTCTTTTGTTGACTTGGTCTTCTTTTCTCCCCTTGACTTAACCCACCCCCACACCACACCTCACCCCTCTCCTCTCTTGGCCGAAACTGATCTCTTGGCAGCCTCCCCCCCCCCTTTTCTTCAAGTCTTCATCTTCCTTCACCTCCAAATTCATTTATAAATCAACCAAAATCAACACAAATCAAAGCAAACTCAAAAATCTAATCCCTACCCATTATTCCTTTGCCATTCAAGCTTGGATCTTGGGTGAAGAGAGAGAAATTTGGGAGGCTAGATTTCATGTGAGATCAATAAAATTATGGAGGTATAATTTTAACCTTATAGTTAATTGTTGATTATTGCTTATGTTAGCTTAATTAAGTATTTAATTAGGTGTTAACTTGGTTACCTTTCAAGTTGAAATTGTAAGGAATTGGGTTTGGATCAAGATAAGGGTTTTGATAAATTGTTCATGCTTTAATTGTGTAGTTGAACCTCTTAAGGTTTGGAAAATCTAATCTTGTTGCTATTATGTAAATTGTTGCATTTAATTTGTCCAAATCAAGTTTTTTAAGCAAACTAGGTTTTTGAAATTAAATTACAATGTGGGATTAAAATCTAAATTAAGGTTTCATGTCATTATTAATATTATAATGAGCGGTTTAATGACTTTGGTTCATGCAAAACCAAGCTTAATTGATGAATTGTGAATTTTGCTTTAAAAGGTGTTAAAAATTGATATTTTTGCAAACTAGGATTTTGGAAATTATGCAAATTTATGAGATTAATTATGGAAATGGTTTTTATGACTTATTTAAGATATTTAGTGAATATTATGGCCGCTAGATTCGTTTATACATCGAGTTTTGTACTAAAACGGTGATTTGTGCTTGCTAGATTTTCGGGAAAATTGACTTTTTAAGTGAATTGGGGTTTTTGTGAATTTTAAGCTATTTTATATTATAATTAGTGCTTGTAATTGTACAAATGAGTGCGTTGGGAGCTTTCTCGATGGTTTGGCGTTTGTACGCCGACGTCGAGAGTTTTTGGGTCGATTTGTGGAAAGCAACCTTAGGTTTTGACCTATGTGGGATTCGTGCGTCGTTTTGGTCATGAGTCAGATTTTAATGCGATATGGTGCGTTATGATATGTAGGTACCCCATGTGGACTTCGAGACGACAAGCAAGCGCGTGGCGACGTCGGCACCGGCGAGCGAGGACCAGGTGAGTAGATTTATATCTACGGCGAGAAGTCGGGTGGATGGCGTATAGCACCCCCGCAGTTCGTGGTGATGTATACGAATACGTATACACACATATATATATTATTTATATATTGTTGAGTTATTGATGATAAATATGGATATTTGGTGTTCTTGGATGATTGAGTGCCGCGAAACCCTAGAGTAGCGGTCGCACACACTTGCACACACCCACCCATACTTGCATACTCTCTTCTTTCTTTTGTGCTCATACGGGAATATTTAGTTATGTGTTCACATAGGTATGGGACTATGTGTTCACATACGGATTTGGGGATGATACTTAGGATTGAGATGAGTCGATGAGATTTGTGTTGAGATTGTGATATCGGTGATATGGCAGGATTCGTACTTGAGGTACGTCCAGGTGTTATAGCGGATCTTGGGGCGACGATACGGGTGAATAGTGTTATAAATAGGTGGTCGACATATGATCGTGATATGAGATATGATATGCTAGGATATTGATCCTAGGCTGTATTGGGCGATGTATACCCCTTGATGATGATATGTGCTGATGATATCGGTTTGTACGAGACTGTCGATCAGTAGTCAGATCATGACTATATTGATGATATTAGTATTGTACTAGACATAGGTCCGTACCTTAGACTATGATCTTTGATAAAGAGGATACCGGATGAATAGTGTGATGAATATGATTTTGACCCGTACCCAGATTTGGGATGCCGTACGACGGATTTACGTACGAGCTATATATTGATGATTGATCCGCACTCTTGACTTGGGATGTCTGATTATAGATATGGTATCGGATATGATATTATTGAGGCAGGATCGCCGACTATACATATACAGGTATCTATATGTATCGACTCAGATGATAGGCGGTTTCCTTACCTGTAGTTCAGCCGTATAGTTTAGTGTAGTTGTTAGGTTAGATTAGACTCCTACCTATTTCAAAACTAGCGGATCGTGGGTATTTTAAAAGACAGGTCAAGGGATCTACGGATATTTCAAAAGACGTATCCCTTCTTAAAACTACCGTAGCCCTATTTTCAAAACCCCATGATTCGTGTTATTTCAAATGGCACCATTGTTCAATATTTAGCTCCCGCTCATTTTGGTTGCTCGCTCCGCATCGCATATTTACATTGTTTTTTTTCCTATTGCATTGTTGACATTATGCTGTTAGGACACCAGCACCATTACCGATGATGCGTATGTACCACATACACTTACTTGCCGGCTCACACACATCTTCATCGGTTAATTGCCATGTCACGTACACCTTAGAAAATATTATTGCTTAACTTAGCTTGATAGCCAGTAGTTTGACATAATATTAGTGTACATACTTTATATGCCAGCTTAGATATTGTAGTTATTACTTGTCGCTTCATGCATACCGTTATTCATTGATATGTCGCATTCATGGATTCTCATGCATATATTCACTATTTTACGTGTTATTGAGGTTTTGGATTCGGATTTCCATGAGATTTTCTAGATTTGGAGGAAAACCGCAAAAACATAAATAAACATTTTCTCTCTTTTAAAATACAAAGTGCGGTTTTTCCCATGATGTATGAGTCGTCCACCATGAGTTTGCCGATGGATTTCGAGACCAGATTCGAGGAGACGGATGAACCGTTTCGGGTACATGGTGGACCCGGTAAGGTACCCCGGGGCAAGAAGCGCGTGATGATGACGATGTGAGCCTGGCAGGGGAGCACTACCTACCGGTGATTTTACCCGACGCGCCGGATATCCGGAGGATACCGTCGTGGTCTTGAGATGGATGGTAGGGGCCGGTCTGGACTGACGGCGCCCTAGATATTGTGATTGAGACATTGAGATTTTGAGATATTGAGGTACAGAGACTGTGATACAGAGATATCGAGATATTGGGATTTCGTTTGTGCCGATGCTAGGCACTGTTTTATGCTGATTTCATTATGATACCTCATTAAAAATACAAAGGAAATCTTACTAAATTATGAAAACAGTTCTTCATTTACATGTATTCTGTTTTCATGCATTCATACCTCATTCATATGATATATTGCTACCTGAGGCACTGACACGGGCACATGAGATTACACTCGGGTTAGATATTTACCCTAGCCTTGTTATAGGTTGCATGTTTTATATATAATTGAGGATATATTATGATCATTAACCTAGGAGTGCGTTATTTATGCGATTTCTTTTCGTAGATGTTTTTCTATTCACGAGTTGGCAACTCACCCCCGTTGTGCCCAGTTTCTGCAGGTTTACCGTACAGGTTTCATTACGGCTTTGCGGGCATAGTTTCCTTCGGGTGATTTGCTAGTAGGTGGGTTTACTTGTATCGTACCCCCATTATATATCTTGTATATCATTATTCTGTTGTATCTAGAAGTTCCATCAACCAAACATGTATTTATTTTGAGATAGAGACCAGTGATGTTATTCCTTCGACCTTAGAGTCGCGCGTTTTATTCCTGTGGTTTTCTTGTGGTTTTGAGTTTCCTTTTGAATTTTGATCCTTGCCGTTGGCGTTGTATATTGTATTGCTTGTGTGGTTGTGACCGTCGATTGACGAAGAGCTAGCTCCCGCTTGGGGATGCCTTTTTATTGATTTCGTATACTATTCATGTTGTATCCCGTTTGGGGGCCAGTATTTACAAAGGAGACTCTGCCGAAATTTTCAGGAAATTTTTGATGTTTTTAAAAACCGCATAATTCGGCTTATGCTATTGAAACTACTTGCTTTAAGTTGGTTTTTCCTGCACTCTACATCTTTTCTTGGTTTGGATTTCTGGGTTTTTGGTTTACTTAGATTACGTACGCCTCGAGACGTTCGTAGTTTAAGTGCCGGTCATGTTCCGTACTTTCGGGTTGTGACAATTCGCGTCGACCTACAGAGAAATCAGCGTCTTTGCAGGAATACCTCGATTCGTCTCAACCCCAGGGAAATCAGTGTCTTTGGCAAATACCTCGATTCAGGGAAATCAGCGTCCTTGACGAGAACATCTCGATTCGCACCGACCCGCAGAGAAATCAGTGTCTCTGCAGGAATATACAACGTCAGCAAAGCGGAGCCACGGCAAAGTTCCCAGTTCCATGACTCGGCGGTGCACAGACAACCCAAAGTCAACCCTCGACCTCCCTGTTGAAACAGTGCTTTGTCTCGGAGTAGGTCAACTCATCAGTCACTTAAGAGTCCTCTCGACTTGTAAGAAAGAAAATTCTCTTGTGTGATCCTTACGACTCTCAAGAGAAAACACACTTAGGAATCCTCACGATCCCTAAGGAGAAAATACACCTATGAGATCCTCTCGACTCGTAGGGAGAAAAAAATCTTTATGAGACCCTCACGCTCATAAAGTTGAAAAGTCTTAGGCGGCAGATCTGAACCTGTCTCCTAAGCCATCGCTACCATATAAAGAGTTCAGAATGAAATGTCATCTACCATCTATGGGCCACATTTGCCAAAGCCACATTCACCGCTGAAGTGAAGAAGCTACTTATGGATTCTTACGATTCGTAAGGAAAATACCCGAGTGAGATCCTTATGACTCACGGAGGTAATGAACACTTAGAAATCCTCACGATTTCTAGGGAGAATTTGCACCTACGAGATCCTCTCGACTCGTAGGAAGAAAAACCTTCTTGAGACCCTTACGGCTCATGAAGACGAAGAAAGTCTTAGGCAACAAGGACCCTAAACCTGTCTCCTAAGCCCTCATTCTGTGGTCATGCATAACTCTGCACTAATTCACCCACGTACGTACTTACGTGGGCAAACTAGTGGGGGGCATTTGTTCCCGCCAAAATTTTGGCTCACAACCTGCTCCCAAATAAAAAATAATAATAATAATAATAAATAATAATAATAAATAATAATAATAATAATAAATAATAATAATAAATAATAAATAATAAAATAAAAAATAATAATATAAAAAAATAAAATAAAGGGAAAAACTCCATATGCAAAGAATGTAAATGTCTCAGTGTTGAGAGTCAAAGACTCTGTAGTAGCGCACCACGTGCAAAGCACGTGTGCCCTAGCGCTAGGTGCGCTGCGCTCTAAGCAGTGCACCACGTGTCATACACGTGTGCGTTAGCGTAGTGTGCTCTGTCGTAGCGCACCACGTGCAAAGCACGTGTGCGCTAGCGCTAGGTGCGCTGCGCTCTAAGCAGCGCACCACGTGTCATACACGTGTACGCTAGCGCAATGTGCGCTGCCTTTTAAGTAGTGCACCACGTGCAAAGCCCGGGTGCGCCAGCGCTGGAACCTAAAAGCTCCCCAACCGTCAGATCAAAGATCTAATAATAATGATAAATCATTAATTAATCAGAATTAAATTCTGTTAAGGAAAGATTCATCAAAATCTTTCCAAATGACAAGATTGTGCTCTGTAAATCAAAGCACCGTTGGATCAATGATTCAATGATAAATAAAAATTACCAAAAGACAGAATAAATTCTATTATGGAAAGATTTTCTCAATCTTGTTAAAAAACAAGAAGATTGTCTTCTGTAAAACAGAAGCCCTAGGATCAAAGATCCAACGGTGGGAAATATTCCCAAATCAATCAGAAAAAGATCACTTTAACTGATTTAGCAAATCAATTGGCCCTATATAAAGGCCCACTTCAAGTCTAAGAGATACAGAATAGACAGAAACGAGAGAGAAAAACCCTCTGCAAAAGAAGAGAAAACTCTTAGAAAAAAGAAGATTTTTCTTCATCTTCAAGGTAAAAAGAACTATGTTCTTGAATAATAGAGATGAAACCATCTCGTAAAAAGAAGAACCATCTTCTAAAAAGATCAGAGATCTAAGAAAAAGACCAAGGTCTTTAATAAAAAAGAAAAGATAAAAAAGATCTAATCATAAAAAGACTAAAAGAAGTATTTTACTTCATTTATAGATCTTTTGATCTATCAAGGCAGAGCCTTTTATAAAAACAAGAACTTTTGTTCTTGGATTTTGAGGAAAAAGCCTCCTTTGAAGAACATAATTTTGTTCTTTGATCTTAAAATTGATCAAATGCGCTTTGCTCTATTGAAAAGTGCCTTGCACTCATGAATTGCGCCCTTGTGCTCATTGGACCGGCGCTCGGCGCCAAAACCTGCCACGTGTCAAGCAGAGACACAATCTGCGCTTTGCGCTTCTAAAATAGAGCACTGCGCTCATGGGCAGGTGCTCAGCGCCAACCGCTCCACGTGTCACTCTCTGGTGCGCCAACAGACTAGCGCAATGCGCTCATAAATTAAAAGCACAATGCGCTAACAAACTATCGCTTAGCGCTAAGCGCGGCACGTGTCCTCTTCGTGTGCGCTACCTGAAAGAAGCGCAGTGCGCTCTTTGACTGGCGCAACGCACCTGGCGCGCCACGTGGCGCACTGTCAGAACAAATTTTGTTTCTGATAAATGCTATGCATTTAATACAAGAAAAAAATGTCAGAGCCCAATGCCTAGCATTATTAAAAGGGCTGAGCCCAAATAAAGGCTTAATAGCCAGAATAAAAATAAAATGTTTAAACATTTTAATTGGACTTAGCCCAATTTTGGCCATAAGTCCTCAACTTGTTTTGAATCGAGCACATCTGCTCTTTCAACCAACTCACCTTGGTACAAGGGTACATCTCTTCACTCCTTTGATATTCGTCGTTGTAATTCCTCAACGTCTTCAAAGAGGTGACGGGTCCCGACAACCATACATTTCATAGACTATGACGTCTTTAAACTGGACTGTGGGGTCCTTAAACTCACGGACTATGATGTCCTTAAGCTCGACCGTGATGTCTTAAAACTAACATTGGACTGTGGGGTCCTTTAAACCCACGGAATATGATGTCCTTAACCTTGACCGTGATGTCTTTAAACTAACATCGGACTGTGAGGTCCTTAAACTCACAGACTATGATGTCCTTAACCTCGACCGTGATGTCTTTAAACTAACATCGGACTGTGAGATCCTAAAAATCACAGACTATGATGCCCTTAACCTCGACCGTGATGTCTTAAAACTAACATTGGACCGTGGAGTCCTTAAACCCATGGACTATGATGTCCTTAATCTCGACCGTGATATCTTAAAACTAACAACGGACTGTGGGGTCCTTAAACCCATGGACTATGATGTCCTTAACCTCAACCGTGATGTCTTAAAACTAACAACGAATTGTGGGGTCCCTAAACCCATGGACTATGATGTCCTTAACCTCGACCGTGATGTCTTTAAACTAACAACGGACTGTGGAGTCCTTAAATCCATGGACTATGATGTCCTTAACCTCGACCGCGATGTCTTTAAACTAACAATGGACCCCCACGTCCTTAAACTGGCAATCGACCGCAATATCACTAAACTAAACAATAGAGTCCAATCGCTCTCTTATCGGATCTAAATGGTCCCGTTAAGTTGATCTTAGTCTAAAATTAGACTAACGTATCCTTAACAAATGTTTAAGTTGATCTTAGTCTCAAATGAGGCTAACGTATCCTTAAACCCAAACCCCCAAAACCCAAATCTAAGAAAGATACGGATTTGGACTAATCCACACTCTATGGGCGACAACATAACTTAGTCTCTGTATACAATCCACGGGCAACCAAACACAAAACAAACACCCATGACACAAAGTGACCATCTAGAGAAGGAGAAAGTTGTTACCGCGATGCGGTAGCATAATTAACTGCAGGGGCTTGCGCCTGCAGGGAAGAGCGTCCCCACAATCAAAAACCCCTCAAATGAGGGGGAATCTGACGAAATCTGCTACATCGGCCGCATCCGTTTAAACCTTCGATACATGGTGCCATAAATCAACTTGGTATCTTCAGAGAGGTGGACGGATAGCACCAATTAGCATCTGCTCCGAAATTCAGGCAAGACGTTTTTCGCATCTCCGCCGCGTCTTTCGGAGGGGAACAGGTGGTTTTGTAACTTCATTTGGGCTCGGATTTTATCCCTAGGGTTTCATGTATCTGCCTATAAATAGTCCAGTTCCAAGCCAAGTAAAATGGTGCTTTTTCTTGTATTAGATTTTGGGATAAAAGTTTGTATCTTATTCTTCCTTTTCATCTTTCTCCATTAATATTGTAGTGAGCTTCATGAGTGATGATGAATAAAAGAAGAGTTCTTTTTAACATGCATGTCTTGTAATTGTGTTGTTATATTTTGCTTGTAATTTTATTTGTTAAAGTGGTTGTTGTTATTTGTTTTTTTGTTTGCTTTCTTCTTCTCTTTTTCTTTATATTTACAACAATGATACTTAAGTATGATCCTTGCCTAAGTGAGGTCCCAAATAGCTAGTTGTGATTCTCTAACTCATTTCTTTCTATCTTCCTTCTTTGTTTTATTTTCTTTTTCTTTTCAAAGGATGAGTAGTTTCTCACTTGTTAGGGTAGGATAAGAGAAGTTTGAGAGAAGGAAATCTCTCATACTCTTTTCTTTGCCCAACATCTTGATTCGGACTCCCATCAATTGAACCACAATCCGCTCCCTACGGCACCCTATCCTACATGATAGCGGTAATACCTTAGTGAGACCGGTTGTGGTTGAATTAACCGGAGGTTACGGCTAAGAGTCAAGAACGGACGGACAAGGACCAAAAGGAAAGAACTAAGTATTGGAAAGCCTAGCTTATACTCGCAAGTTTCCTTCCTAATCGTGTTAATCCTCATTGTTGCCGATTACCGTAATATCGATATTAAGAGTGGCAACGAAAGAAGTGAGCGACTCCTAACTCAAACTAATCTAATCCTAACCCTAACAAGCTCTCTTTACACATATTTTAACACATAATGAAACTAAACAAAACTGGACAAATTGGAATTAACTCGTTAAAATACTTAGAAAACGATTCCCATCACTCCGTGGACCGACCCATACTCAACCGGTTAGCTACCAAGCGAAACCGTCTTGATTGCTGTAATTAAAACTAAGCACGCAAAATCTCTAACAATCAAATGGCGTCGTTGCCGGGAGACGGTAGTTTATTTCTTGTTAATTTGTGAATATATATATAACCAAAAAAACAAAAAAAATATATACTGTAAAAATCATCTTGTTATTTTTGATTCTTTTTTTTTTGCATGTGTGCAGGATAGGAAGAAGATCAAGTTCAGTGCCAAAGTCGTGGGGAGTTAGACCCATATCTCGCGGCTACACCGCGGCGGATCAAGACGGAACCACGATTGACTGTACAATTCTGGAGCAAATTCAGTGACCAAATCAAGATTCAGAGGCTCTAACCAGGAAGAAGAGATTAAATTCAGCACAGAGAAGAAATTTGAAGTTCCCACTCGACAGTCAAGCCGCGGAACCGCGGCGCAATTGCATGTTTGACCGCGGAACCGCGGTCAATATCTGACGCCAGCAACCAAAAATCCTCTGTGAGTATTCTAATCCACTTCTCACCTCCTCTGAACTCCACTTAACTATTTTTTCTGCAGCATTCTTTGCGCAAACTCTCTTCCCCTCTCCAATAAAATTGTTTTTGTGCAGGATTTTTTGCGCCACCGCCAAATAAATTTTTGCAAGTGTTTTAGATTTTTGTTTGTTATTGTTTTGCATAAATAATACGAACTTTAAGGGGCTATAACACCAGATTGGGTGGGGATTTCATCACCTTTCCTAAGACCCCAAAAATCACTTAAAGCATACGCATTACTCTTGAGCTTAATAAAAAATATCTAGACTCATCCAACTAAGGACTGTCGTGCTCAATTGGACAGAGGAAAGTTGTGGGCATTCTGTCGTTTATCTAAACTTGACTTTGTGGTGTCTAGGCTAGACAAGTGAGAAAGATAATTTTAAAAGGCCCTTCTCACGGTGATTCGTGAGCGGAACCCTCATTACCTCACTTGTGCTTACCTGACCACAATTGGCAGTGAAGAGACGATTTGAGAGTTATCTCACAACTTTTCACTTTGGAACAGTTAGGAGCAGTCTAATGGACTTTGAAGACAAAAGTTCTAGGTATGATTGTGCATGTTTTGGATGTGATTGTTTGAAGTTGTGCCATAAGTCCGCACATATTTTTGCAAAACTCTTTCTAAAAAAAAACTTTTATAAAGCTTGCCCTTTGTCACCAGATTCCATTTCACCCACCTTTCATCCACATTTCTCTATTGGCGTTTTCTTACCCTCACATTCTACGCTTTGACTACACTAAAGTTTAGTGTATGTCCGGTTAGACTCGGGACACTAGTGCCCGTCTAGTCCGCGTTACGTTAGTCACTACCGACTACGCGATCGACTCCGACGTCGAAACTCTCTCCATGCCTTTTTCACCCTTACCTTTGCCGACCAACTCCGACGTTGACCGGGATTCTGTTCATACATCCTCACCATCACCATCACCAAATTCTTCTTCTGAGATGTCAGTATTTCCTCCTAACATCCCTTTACCGGCCCCGGGACTAATTGCACCTCATTTGGGTGTAAATAACCCGCAACCACCTCCTGTTGAAGCGCCACAGCGAATTGCACTCCAGGATCGTTTCTATCCTACCCGCACTGTACTTCCAACCTGTCTTTCACTTCCACCGGCCAATGGGGATAATTTCGAAATTAAACCCCACTTCAGCAACATGTTGCCTAAATTTCACGGGCTGAAATCCGAAGATGCCTACATCTTCATCAACAAATTCCAGAACGTTTGTGTAATGATGAAGACAACCTAACTGCCCGATGATACTATATGGCTACGAGTCATTCCTTTCACACTGTGTGAGCTTGCTGAGAAGTGGCTGTATAGCACCGCATCGCATTCGATAACCAGTTGGGACGAGTTTGTAAAAACATTTCTTAAAAAATTCTACCCAAATCACAAGACCGCGAGAATCCAAAATGAAATTAACCAATTTTCCCAGCTTCCTACCGAACCTTTTTGGAAGTGCTTTGACCGATATAAAGACCTTCTTATTCAGTGCCCTCATCACGGTATTGAGAGATGGCAACTTTGCCAAACCTTATATGAGGGCCTGGATCCAGCAACTAAGCAGTTATTGAAAACCATTTGTCAAGGCCGTTTCCTATCCAAATCTGACGAGGAAGCATGGCAATTCTTCAATGATCTTGCGGAACAGACGCTTCAATGGGAAAGCACCAGACCGAACACTTCTTCTTCCACTTCTTCCGGTCTCTCTAGGGCAGGAGTTCATCAACTCGACATCTCAATTGCAATGAAGGCCGAGATGGCAGCAATCACGCAAAAACTGGAAGCAATTGAGAGCGAATTCTCATCTACTTCTCCTGCCCCTACTCTTCCCCTTGTACCATCTGCGCTTGTTGTTCTGATCCATCCCATTTGACCGAAGAGTGTCCTTACAAACCACCTTGTCAGGGACAGGATCAGGTCAATGCTGTATTTCAGTAAAGACCAAGAAATGATCCATACTCTTCCACTTACAATCCCGGTTGGAGGAACCACCCCAATTTCGCTTGGAATCAGAACCAGCATCAATTCCAAGGCCACAACAACTTCCAGAGGCCTCCTCCTCCTCAACAACAAGCTCAGCAACAAACTCAACATCAATATCAGCAGCCTTTCCAACTCCAACCTTTTCAAAATCCGACGAACAACTTTGCACACAACAATTCTTTTCCTCAAAACAAATTTGTTCCGTGAAACAACGATAAGGTTTCCTCGCTAGAACGGTGTCTGGAGGCGTTTGTAAAGCAATCGACTCAATCCACTGCCAACATCCAGTCTTCTATTCAGTCTCTAGTGCAACACACCGCTGCACACGGGCAAAGCATAAAGACCATCGAAGCCCAGATTGCACAGCTGAATGCGGCATTAAGAGAGCGAGTGAAAGAAAGGGAAGCTTCCATCTTAACCACTCCCAAATCATGGTCACCCACATAATATACATGTTGCTCTTGAACAACAGAACCATAATGTGAGTGTCGTGACTACGTTGAGATCTGGAAGGATGCTGCATAACAACATTGGCATGCGGATAGATGATGACACCCCGGCTTCTTCTTCTTCTTCTTCTTCTTCTTCTTCTTCTTCTTCGTCTTCTGAGCCTATTCTCCATTCTTCAAAAGGCTCTTCTTCTTCCGCTGCTCCGAATGGACCCACATCTCACTCCACTAAAACTCCATCTCTGGGATCCGTTCTAACTCCACAATCTCCTCCACAAGTATTAGACTCAAGCAATTTCAAAAACATTCTATTTCCAAACCGGTTAAGGTCCGAAAAACAAAATCCACAAATGGAGAAGATTCTGGAGTTGTTTAAATAGGTTAACATCAACATTCCCCTCTTAGATGCAGTCCAACAAGTCCCTTCCTACGCAAAAATATTGGAGGACTTATGCACTAAGAAGAGGAAATCTCAGGTACCTAAGAAGATTTTCTTAGCTAGTGCCGTGAGTGATGCTCTTACCCAAGCTTTACCTCAAAAATGGAAGGACCCTGTCTGTCCTACGATTTCAATAACCATTGGGGATAAGAACATCAACCGTGCTCTTTTGGATTTTAGTGCCAGTGTTAACCTGCTTCCGTATTCTGTATATGAGCAACTAGGTGTAGGAGAGCTGAAACCCACACATTGTACTCTCCAAATGGACGACTGATCTATCACCCATCCTAGGGGTGAGCTAGAGGATGTGTTAATAAAAGTTAGGGACTTCATATTCCACGTTGACTTCATTATTTTAGACACACAACCTGTAGCTAACCCCCGGAATCAAATTCCGGTGATACTCGGTTGCCCATTCCTTGCAACCTCAAATGCTGTAATCAATTGTCGAAATGGTTCGATGAACCTATCTTTTGGAAACATGACAATTGAACTCAACATTTTTAGGTTAGGGAATCAGCCATCTGAACCTAGTGCTCATATACTCAATGTTTGTTCCATCCAGGAGATCGCCCCAGAGGACTGTGAATTTGATGAATTCTTGTTCGATCACAGCAATCTTGACGCCACTAGTGCGTTCCTATTAGAACCTGCTGCTGCTTCTGCTCCCGACAATGATTATAAGTGTTTCACGTTTTCGAACGATCTTGGCTTGTCGCCACCCGAGTTTGAAACTTTCGAATTTTCAGATGCGTTAGTTGAACCATCCAACTCGGTCACATACACTCATTTTGAGCCTCTGTTAGAATCCATTGAGTTCGAGACATTTTCGCCAATCTTGCCTTCAATCGTTTCACCTCCGACGCTCGAACTCAAGCCGCTGCCGTCTCACCTCAAGTATGCTTACTTAAGTGAGAACGAGACCCTCCCTGTCATCATCTCGGATTCTTTGGCTCCAGAGCAGGAGAAAGCCCTTCTCACGGTCTTGTAAAGCAATCGGCAAGCTTTCGGCTGGACAATGGCGAACATCAAAGGGATTAGTCCCCTGATCGTTGAACATCATATTCACCTGATGGATGATGCCAAACCAGCTAGGGATCCAAAGAGGTGGTTAAATCCAGTCATGAAGGAGGCTGTGAAGAAGGAAATCGTCAAATGTCTGGATAGTGGTATCATTTATCCTATCTCAGACAGCCAGTGGGTCAGTCTTATACACGTTGTCCCTAAAAAGTCGGGCATTACGGTCATTACAAACGAGGCGAATGAGTTGATCCCTACTCGCACTCAGACTGGGTGGCGAGTATCCATTGATTATAGAAAACTCAACGCCGCAACACAGAAGGACCACTTTCCGCTACCATTCATTGACCAAATGCTCAAAAGATTAGCTGGATATGAGCACTACTGTTTTCTGGACGGCTACTCAGGCTATAACCAGATTCCCATCGTCGAGAAAGACTAGGACAAAACTACGTTCACCTATCCTTTCAGCACGTTTGCATATCGCCGCATGCCCTTTGGGTTATGCAATGCTCCTACTACCTTCCAGCGGTGTCTGATGGGAATTTTCTCTGACATGGTTGAGAAATTTTTGGAGTTATTCATGGATGATTTCTCTATCTTTGGCGATTCTTTTGACGAGTGTCTGCAACATCTCGACGCCGTCCTTACCTGATGTAAGGATAAAAACCTCACGTTAAACTGGGAAAAATGCCACTTCATAGTACATGAAGGTATTGTCCTAGGACATATCATTTTGCAAAATGGCATTGAGGTTGACAAAGCGAAGATTGAAGTCATTTCCAATCTCCCTCCTCCCAGATGCGTCAGAGATATCCAAGCTTTCTTGGCCACGCCGGTTTTTACAGATGGTATATCAAGGACTTTAGCAAGATTTCTAGATCCTTGACTTTTCTACTGGCCAAGGATACCACATTCGACTTCACCTCGAGCCGTTTGACTGCGTTCGAATCACTAAAAAGCTCACTCATCTCTGCTCTCGTTCTTTCTTCACCTGACTAGACGTATCCCTTTGAGATTATGTGCGATGCATCCGACTTTGCTATCGGTGCGGTCATAGGACAGCACATCGATAAAATGCCGCACGTAATCTACTACGCTATCCGAACCCTGAATGATACCCAACTGAATTACACAACAACCGAGAAAGAGTTCTTAGCTGTTGTGTTCGCTTTAGAGAAATTCAAGCCTTATTTGATCGGCTCTTCAGTCATTGTCTACAAAGATCATTCAGCTTTGTGACATTTTTTTGCGAAAAAGGATACAAAATCTCGATTGATACGCTGGATCCTCTTACTTCAAGAATTTGACCTTGTCATTAAGGACAAAAGAGGATGTGAAAACGTAGTGGCCGACCATCTTTCACGACTTCCTTCTTCGCCGACGCTTCCACTCCCAATCAACAATGTTTTTCCTGATGAACAACTCTTGACAGTATCGTGCGAACCCTGGTTCCCAAATATTGTAAACTATTTGGCGACAAGATTACTACCGAACGAATGGTCAAGTCAGGACAGACTTAGATTTCTATCCCAAGTAAAACACTTTTACTGGGACGAATCCTACCTGTTCAAGTACTGTCCCGACCAAATTATTTGTTGGTGTGTTCCTGATAATGAGTTCAAGAGTGTGCTGTCGTTTTGCCATGATCAAGCGTGTAGCGGGCATTTTGGCCCAAGAAAGACAGCTGAGAAAGTCTTGCAGTGTGGCTTTTACTGGCCACAACTCTTCAAAGATATGATTACTGCAAGACTTGCTCCTGGTGCTAACATTTAGGCGGATATCCAGGAGAAACGAGATGCCGCTGTAACCAATCTTGGTTGTAGAGATTTTCGATGTTTGGGGAATTGATTTCATGGGGCCGTTTCCCAGCTCTTTTGGGAACCTGTATATTCTTCTAGCTGTTGATTATGTCTCTAAATGGGTCGAGGCAGTGCCAAGCCAGACGAACGACAACAAGATTGTCGTTAGATTCCTTAAAGAAAACATCTTTTCCCGGTTCGAGCACCCCCGAGCGATCATTAGCGACAATGGGACACATTTCTATAATACGACTTTTGAGGCCTTGATGCGGAAATACTCCATTAATCATAAGCTATCCACGCCCTACCACCCCCAAACATGTGGGCAAGCCGAAGTTTCAAATCGGCAAATCAAGCAGATTTTGGAGAAAACGGTTTCCAAGAACCGTAAAGATTGGTCTTTGAAGCTAACCGATGCCCTTTGGGCATTTCGCACTGCATACAAGACTGATCTTAGAATGTCTCCCTATCGGCTTGTATATGGAAAGGCTTGCCACCTTCCTGTGAAAATCGAGCATCGCGTATTTTGGGCTATCAAAGAGCTGAATCTAACCCTTGAAGATGCGGGCAGCTATCGGAAGCTGCAACTCAACGAGCTAAACGAGTTTCGGGATGAAGCTTATAAAAACGCGGTTATCATAAAGAATCGAACGAAGGTGTTTCATGATAAACACCTTACGCGCAAAACCTTCACTCCTGGACAACAGGTACTTCTTTACGACACCCGACTCCATTTCTATCCCGGTAAGCTTCGATCTCGCTGGAAAGGTCCTTTTTTTTGTGCGGACTGTATACCCGCACGACGCAGTGGATTTGGAGAATCCAGAGGACGGATCACTATTCAAAGTGAACGGACACAGGATAAAACCGTTTCTCACCGCAGACCCATCGGAGGAGCTCTTGATGTTACAGGAGCCGGTTTACATTGACTAATTTTCCTCCGCTTACCACCAAACTTCGGTTATCCAGTCTTAAACAGTAGAAACACTATTTCAAATAAATTTGGGGGTATGTATATACCATTTTTTTTTTGTGTGTTGGGATATTTCTTGCCCAGTGAAATTCCCATTTGTAATTTAAATAAAAAGAATTTTAAAACAAAAAAATATAGAAAAAAGGGGGTGCTTTTGTAAATATTCAGAACTATAAATAAAATTAAATAAAAATAAATAAATAAATTTAATAAAATAAATAATTATTCTTTTTGGGAGGGCTTTTGTACAAATAACCAACAGCCCCTATAAAGACCTTCTTTCCTTTTCTGCAATACCCGAGCCTCCATTCATCCCTCAGCATAAACCCTAGCCGCCACCCAAAACTCCACCAGAGATCCTCCTTCCCAGCCGCAGAACCGCCGCTCAACTCCTCTTTTGCCGCCAATTCTCCGCCGTCCTGTTGCCTCTCTCTCTGAAATTTTCAGAGGAGGTTTGCGTCTCTAAAACTCCTCTCTGTAAATTTCATACTTCTTTATTTTATTTCCATGGCCCCTATATTTCAGTTTGAACGGGATTTTTCCCAATTATTTGCCCATGACATTTATGGTAGCTATTTCGGCGACGAGATCCGAAAGCACGGATGGAATTTTCTGTTGTTTAACCATCCAAACGCGTTCGCGATTCCAGATCTCGTTGCGCGTTTCTTTGAAAGTATGGAGGAGAGATGTTTAGATAAACACGGGTTCTTACGATTATTGTGGGAGGATCGGTAAATTATTATAGATAGGGACTTCATTCACGAAATCACTTTGATACCTCGAATTCCCGTACACGATCAACCCCTCCGCTTTAAGGATTACATGCCATTAATGGGTGATGATTGTTCTAGGGAGCCTAGGAAGGGCATTCTGGCTCGAACGCTATATGCGAACGTATTAAACGTGTGTCGTTGGTGTAGGGTTCCTAGGCACTCTAATGAGGTCTCACAAGGTATCAAACATGCCAATTTCAAATTTTACGGGTGCCGAGAAACTCTAATACGGATCGTTAACTAGATGTCTAGGCGAACAAAGCAACTAGTTTACAACTAAACTAAAAGAACGGAAATACAACCTTTGTAGATCCGTTTCTCCACCTCCATAGCTCCATGATAAAGTCCTCTCCGCTGTCCAAATCGAACCATGACTCTAGCATCGGCTTCATCGGAGAAAAAGCGGGCTAGGTCATCGACGACGATGCCGAAGATGATCTACGTCGAGGCATCACTAGATCAAGCTCCACCTTCACCAAGTCAAGAAAACTTGTGAAGGAAACACCCTATACTACTTGGCAAGAGGTAGAGGATGAAGAAATAGGAAGTGGGTTCACTTTAGATTTGGATTTCTCACCCCTTTTTCATCAATCACCATTGATGAAGTCAAGGTTCTTCATCTTCAAGAAGAAGAAGAAGAAGAAGATGATAATATTATGATAGAATAAAAAGATTAACTTGAAAAGATAATCCCATTCATTCTTATCATAATAGTTACCATGGTTAAGTGTAGAGAATGAACCAAGGTTAAGTGAAGTGGTTAGGGTTAAGCATGAGACAAAATGGTCACATAGTCAAAGCTTCATGAAACTTCAACTAGCATCCAAAGAAAGCCACCATTCATTTATTTTGCAAAATAAATAAACAAAATAAATAAATGATTAAGCAAAAGAAAACCCTAACCATTACACAACCATGGTTTAATCTTTACACAAACCCTTGTGAGCATGTATCATCAAACATGATACAAAAAGGTGCACAAAAATATATCACATATACAATGTGCATCAAGTGAGAAAATCCTATTAAAGTGAACCAATACTAGTTAATGCAAAGTAATATATCAAATATATAATTATACATTAAATCATTAAATCAACAATTGATTCAATGATCCGGTCATGTTGCACATAACCGACTAGTATCAATAGTAACAACTTATCGAATCAACACTTGATCCGATAACCCGGCTATATCGCATATAACCGATCAATGTCACAAATCGTGAGAATGGAATACGGTATCACATACACGCATTATTCTCGGTCCCGCACATATCTCATATGCGCTCCTATTTCGTTTCGCTTGAGCCAGGAAACCTCTGTGTAGGACTCTAAAGACTCGTCAATACGCCGGCAGCAGGTGATGATCATATCGAACACCCACAAGCCGCAAGCGGCCTGCTAAACGTAACGGCCACCCGGGTATTGAGCGATCAGAAGATCGACGAGCAAGCCCGCTCACACTCCTGTGAATCCAACCAGTAACACTTACCGTATAGTCCGGTCTGATCGTCTGATATGTCGCATATCTCGCCTAGGGGTGGTAAACGTCAGACCCCAATAGCTCGATAAGTCGTGTCGATATGAGTTCTATAACAATTCGAGAAACTACTGGTAACACTTACCAGTAAATCTCAGCAATCCTGGCCAGGGATTTCCGGTTATAGCCAATCGAACACAGCGCAACATCAACTCCCTATACCGGGAGAGACGAATCCCCTCCTATCGCTCATTGCCTCCATGTGATTCGGGACTGTACCCAAAAACCACCGTTTCGCATGCCCTCTTGGACGTGGTAAGATGGAAATCAAAGCACAGTGGGAACCACACAAGACTCTATGACGATCTCGGGTCAACAGACTACTCTGTACCAGTGTCACCAGAGAACTGCCATCTGACGTAAGGTATAATACCATCTGGGAGTTCTCGGCGAGTCCGTCCAGTGTACCCAGTCTCTACTGAGCACCCGTATATCATCTCTGATGTCAAACACCAATGGATATGGGATTATCCATCGCCCATCTGTATGGGTCGAGAAGGTATACGCCAGTCTACTCTGGTATATCGATGCCCCGTCTCGATACACCCACGACTAGGGACTTTGAAGGATGTACTTACGGACTACCATGTCCCTACTAGTATGATCCGCATCATAGTCCAGGTAGTCAAGTACACATCCTAAGGGCTTTACCAACATGTAACAGAGAGACAATCAGTATACACGTTAAGGTAAAGAGCAACCAGATAGCATACTATCATGTCGAGCAAGAAAGTCCTCCCTATATATGTCCAAGCATCCACTACAATATACATCCTATGTACAGTAATGGCCTCTAGGGCATACATATAACTAACAATCTCCCACTTGCACTAGGGCCATCTGATAGCAATGGTTGTAGTATCTCATACTCAACCATCCCATAAAAATCTCTCTCTGGGAACAGGCCTTTGTGAGTGGATCCGCTGTGTTGTCTTCTGAATCTACTCTCCTAACCTCGATCACCCTGGAGATCAACCATCTCCATGATCAGGTGATACTGCCTTAGTATATGTCTGGGTCACTGATGGGACCGGGGTTCCTGGGCCAAAGCCACAACTCCATTGTCTCACAATGGTAGGAACGTAGTTCATCTCATGAACCAATTTACACCCAGACTGCCTCTTTGGTAGCATCTTAAGTAGCGATGTATCCAGCCTTTATCGTCTAGTATGCCACGGTATCTAGCTTGGAACTTTTCCAACATACCGTCCCTCCACTGAGGGTAAAGACAATACCTGTGACTGACATTCAGTCGTTTTTATCACCCTGGAACCATTCCAGTGATTCTCCCCAGGATCGATTGATACCTTCTCACTACAACTAGTGAGAATCCTAACATCCATTTAGATCTATCTCATAGATCCAAAACCCAGGATTTAGGAGGTATCACTTTGATCCTATATGGAGAATCATTGTGATAAGCGGAGATTGACCGAGCGTAGCATACGAAACTCCTTTCTTATCAAGAGTATGTCATCCACGTACTCTACGAGGATCGTCACCATACTCCCTACTACCTTTTTGTTTATACAAGGTTCATCTACCATTTTGATGATGTCAACTTCTTTGACTAACACATCAAAATAGACGTTCCAACTCCGCGATGCCTTCTTTATCCTATAAAGCATCTTGCACACGTTTCCGCTGCTCCCACTGTCTACGAAGCCCTCTGGTTGTGTACTTATAAACGCTCTCTTCCAAATCTTCATTTAGAAAAGCAGTCAAGACACCCATCCGCCAGATATCATAGTCATGGTATGTAGCCGTGGCAAGTAGGATCTGAATGGACTTAAGCATAGATACTGGAAAAAGGTTTCATCATTATCCACGCCTGGTCAATGACGAAAACCTTTAACAAGTCTAGCTTTGAAAGTCTCAACTTTTCCATCTACACCAAGTAATCTTCTCAAGATATACTTGCTCCTGATGGGGATTTAACCCTTCAGATATAGCAACCAAAGTCCATACTTTGTTGGTGTATAAAGATTCCATCTCAGATCGATAAACATCCAGCCATTCTTACAGAGTCTTACTCTAGATGGCCAGCTCGAAGCTAGTTGGGTCATCATCTCATGATGCAATCCTCGCTCCCACTGTCATAGAGAAACAGAAGTATCTCTCAGGTGGGTGAGGAACCCTACTAGATCGGCGGAGAGGCTGAGGTTCATTGGAATCTACTGAATCCTTTGGTTCTATCAAATCATCAGCTGCAGTTTGTATAGCTGGAACCTTTCCAGTTCTACATTACAGACTTTGCCTCGAGCTTGTCCGGATTTTGCTTTCAGACATAGGCCGGTCAACCCCAAATCTTAACTAACTTAAGAGATGGGCTCTTCCCTTATCATATCAAATATGAAGTGGTAGGCAACTGATTTGATTTGAACCCTATTCAATAGGTATGCAGCTACTCAAGTGCATAGCTCCTTAAAGGAAATAGATAACTCAGTAGTACTCATCATAGAGCACACCTTATCATATAGGGTGTGATTGCTCCGCCCCGATATACCATCGTGCTATGGTGTATACGGAGGAGTAATGCTGAGAAAGAATCTCATTCTCCTTTAGAGTAGTCCAGGAATTCCATGCAGAAGTATTCTCCTCCCTGATCTCATCATAGGACATAATACTTATTCCCGTATTTTGGTTCTCTACTTCTAACTTATATTCCGTGAATATCTCAAAAGGTTTGGACTTGTGTTTCAACAGGAACATATGTCTGAATCTTAAGAGATTATCAGAGAATGTAATGAAGTAGAAAGAACCGGTCTTGGCATGTGTAGACAGGGGACCTACATACATCAACATGTATCATCCCAAGAGTTCACTAACTCTTTCTCTGTTTCCTGTAAACGGAGCTATGGTCATCTTATCTCTGTGACATGACTAGCAAGTTTCATAAGATGTAAATTCAGACTGATTTAAATATGCATCTAACTGTAACTTCAGCTAGTCGGGTCGCATTGATATGACCTAGTCTACAATGCCTCAAGAAGGATTCGTTCATTTCTGAACTCTTCCTCTTGTGTGTATTCTGTATACTAAGAACTGTAGTTTGATTTAGAACATTAATGCTTTTAGATAACGTGCCTGAACCGATCAACTTTTGATATAGGAAATGTTCAAAACATTATCCAACAATACAAAATTTTATCATTTCTTTACTAATAAAGAGACTGATATGATTTTGTATATCAGGTTCGGTATCTAATAACATTCGTTCAGAATCAATGTATTGGTAATACAGGGTGACAGTGACCAACAGACTTGGCTGCAACACTTGCCCCGTTTTCTGTCTCATGAAACTTATCACCCGTTCTCAGTTCTCTACCTTTCTGTAGCCCTATGTAACAGATTACATATCTGGGATCCTAATTCGGTATCAAATACCCAGGACGTAGAGGATACTGAGAAACAGTTCTGTATAATAAACACACCCGAAGATGATGCATCAGCATGCACTCTCTTCGTTTGGACGGCACGGGAATTCTGGTAATCCCCAATTTCCTGCTCTGTCTTATAACAATTATAAGTTGGAGCGGGACCAACGTTCCCCAGCTCAGTATAACAAGCGGGTTCGGTCAATAATCCGTATTATTATCTTGATTAAGGCGTGATATGGTCGCTACTTGGAGAGAGAGAGAAGAAAACACTCAGCGTGCGCTCTTGCAAGAATAGATTGGTTATTATTTTATCTAATCAGGATGGCTCCCACTGCTTTTTATCAAATCTTCCTTCAAACCCTAAAAGGAAAGACTAGCCGGGATTAATTACACACTATAAGTTCGCCAATCTTTCAGCCAGGCCAGTGTCGGTACTTTGAGGGAGGTTCCCCGTGCTTTCGCACGGACCTAATTAATGTAAACCTCGTTTTCCCATAGGCGTAACCCCGTTGACACCTTTCTAGACACCTACTTGATCGGCTAATTGTAATGTGTAAAACTCTCCCAGGAGTAACTCTTACTCGCAGTGGGTATCGGGATCCAACAATCTCATAGAAGGTATGCAATCTCATTGCAAATTTCAACACTTGAAATTCCCGATAATATTTTGCCCCTAGCAGCTATATGACCTTAACATAGTCAACAAGTCATAAGTGCTAGTCAAGTTCAACCCGTCATTTCCCGATTGAATTAAACCCACCCGCACGACCCTTAACATAGTCAACAAAGTCGCATGACTACCCTAATCGAATCGCATCATATGCTTATGCAGATAAGCACTAATTAGCTACCGCACACTACGCCTTAACATAGTCAACAAACGTAGCACGAATACTAACTAGTACTTATCTGAAATGACGGAGGGCTACGACAGGTTTTTCTGAAAACCTATTGCGTAATGAACTTGATATCGTTGTAGGATCGAATGAATTTTGAAATGGAGTGTCTTTGAGGCTTTTCTAGTTTTGCTAAAGGAGTCACTCCCGGTGAAGGGATCGTCGGTCCTTTCCTCGTCGAATGAGGTGCGGGATATATCATATATATCACTGTGCAAAGCAAAAAACTCTTAAAAGCAATCAAAAGAAAAACCGAGTGTGTAGCATCTGCCAGTTATTACTAAAGGAGTCACTCCCGGTGAAGGGATCTCGGTCCTTTCCTCATCGAATAAGGTGCAGGATATATCATATATACCGCTGTGCAAAGCAAGAACTGTAGTTACCTGTTTTATTTTTGAAATTCGATTCTACAACATCTTAGGTTTATTTTCTTTCATTAATCACATTAATGAAGTCCCATCATTTAAGTACCTAAACATCACAGATAAATACGACGTACACTTATGCCATCCGCATTCGCCTCGATGTCCCCTCGTGCACCGTTAGGTTAGGTAACTAACGGCAGAGCGGGGCAGGGCTAGCGCGGGTGTAAAACATAAGTAACGCCTATATAATATATCATATATACTATATACAGTATCTATCACAGAACATCACATGATCACATGACAGATATCGCAGCAGAAAATATCATATGAAATATTGGATATACTAGGACGTCCGTGTTTTCAATACGAGTCAGTATAAAACACGGATTCCACGGTCGTGATGAATAGCCAAACCCACACCCCTAGACCCCTACGAGAGCGGCAAGCAACCCTACCAATTCTGGAGTTAGGAGACCCGGACTCGATTCCTCGAGTTGGTCTCCCACTGGACTCTAGAACCCGGTTACTTGTGCTCCCCTCCTTGGGTCTATCCTAGTGCGGAAAAGTAAATAATATACAAACGGTGACATCTTCCGCAACCTGGAAGTGCCCCAATAAAAGAATATTACATACAAGTTTTTACATGAATGAAAATGAAAAAACACTCATCTTACATAAAAACCCCCGGCTATTCAAACACGACGATCCAATATAACATATCCAGCAACACATAACATCACATGTCATCAACGTAAGTAAATATGCGCATCCCAATTGTCGTTGACATACAGCAACGAAACCGGCGATATCACACATTACACTTACGGTCACAGAAAAGAAAGTGTAAAACTACAACAGTTGGAATCCGCAACCACCTCAGACATCACATGCCTGACCAAATGAATTTCTTAGACATCGCATGCCTAAGAATTATAAACCCCGTATTTTAGTCTCAAAATCGAAAACACTTTTCAATATCAAGTCGGGCAATTCAGCAAGATTCCCGACATTTTGATCGAATGCTCGTCGCAAACTTTAGTAGACGGCCGCACCCCCGACGCCGTCGACGAAGTGCACCAAGGCGGAACACCGCTGCCGCGAGCACCGGAACGGATGCTTTCGGCGACGGGGTTCTCCTACAGTCACTTGGTCGGGGCTATGGAGTGAGGCTGTCTATTAAGTTTACCCGGCGAGTATCCGCGTACGCTACGTGATTGCGACGGACTTTTGATCACATCAAAATTCCATGGCAACCGATCAAGTGAGACTAAACTGCTATGTTTATAACATTCATTCAGTTATCTCATAACTTATTGTGAATTCCAATTATTGTATCCCATTCCAGATAAATAGAAAATGTTAAAATTTCCGATCGAACAGTCAAACACCCAAGTTTTCCCGATACAGATCAACACATGAAACAAGTCTAAAAACATTCAGTTCGTGCCTCAGTACCAACGGTCCAGCCGTAGAAGGGTCAAGCCAACGCCTCACATGTGGCACGCCGTACTGCCCCAAACCCGAAGGTTCAAAGGGCAGTCCAAGACGGTCACATAATCGAGTTAAGGTTTGTTGTCTTCTAGAGGGACCATCGCGTTACTTGCACTACTTAGAACGTCGTTAAACTACAGAAAAATCCAACACTTGGAAATTTCCCGACAGGGGAAAAATTGGGTATTTATATCCGGTCGAACTTTTTAACATATTCAAAAAATTATCCGAAAAGACACATAGACAGAGTTTGACAATCAGATCGAATAAACGAATCCCCAAAACAACCCCAGAAAATTCAACTCTTGAATAATATTTAAAAATACCCAGAGAACTCAGCACTGAATAAAGGAAGTTACTGTGCAAAATAGGGTGGGTGATGCCATCATACGGCCGCGGAACCGCCGCAGAAGCCAGGCTTCTGCCGCGGTTCCGCCGCACTTTGGAGGAATCATGCACACGTGTTGCACAGTAATTCTTAGGATTCCCTGCTGATTTTTCTGCATATTTTTAATTTGGAAAAATCTCAGTTTTTAGAAAAAGTCCAGAGAGCTATTTTGGGGTTAGGGTTTTGATTCGATCGGGTTTCAAACGTCGTCTACACATCGCCTAAGGCTCTAGCTAAGCTCTGATACCACTGTAGGGTTCCTAGGCACTCTAATGAGGTCTCACAAGGCATCAACCATGCCAATTTCAAATTTTACGGGTGCCGAGAAACCCTAATACGGATCGTTAACTAGATGTCTAGGCGAACAAAGCAACTAGTTTACAACTAAACTAAAAGAACGAAAATACAACCTTTGTAGATCTGTTTCTCCACCTCCATAGCTCCATGATGAAGTCCTCTCCGCTGTCCAAATCGAACCATGACTCTAGCATCGGCTTCATCGGAGAAAAAGCGGGCTAGGTCATCGACGACGATGCCGAAGATGATCTACGTCGAGGCATCACTAGATCAAGCTCCACCTTCACCAAGTCATGAAAACTTGTGAAGGAAACACCCTATACTACTTGGCAAGAGGTAGAGGATGAAGAAATAGGAAGTGGGTTCACTTTAGATTTGGATTTCTCACCCTTTTTCATCAATCACCATTGATGAAGTCAAGGTTCTTCATCTTGAAGAAGAAGAAGAAGAAGATGATGATAATATTATGATAGAATAAAAAGAATAACTTGAAAAGATAATCCCATTCATTCTTATCATAATAGTTACCATGGTTAAGTGTAGAGAATGAACCAAGGTTAAGTGAAGTGGTTAGGGTTAAGCATGAGACAAAATGGTCACATAGTCAAAGCTTCATGAAACTTCAACTAGCATCCAAAGAAAGCCACCATTCATTTATTTTGCAAAATAAATAAACAAAATAAATAAATGATTAAGCAAAATAAAACCCTAACCATTACACAACCATGGTTTAATCTTTACACAAACCCTTGTGAGCATGTATCATCAAACATGATACAAAAAGGTGCACAAAAATATATCACATATACAATGTGCATCAAGTGAGAAAATCCTATTAAAGTGAACCAATACTAATTAATGCAAAGTAATATATCAAATATATAATTATGCATTAAATCATTAAATCAACAATTGATTCAATGATCCGGTCATGTCGCACATAACCGACTAGTATCAATAGTAACAACTTATCGAATCAACACTTTATCCGATAACCCGGCTATATCGCATATAACCGATCAATGTCACAAATCGTGAGAATGGAATACGGTATCACATACACGCATTATTCTCGGTCCCGTACATATCTCATATGCGCTCCTATTTCGTTTCGCTTGAGCCAGGAAACCTCTGTGTAGGACTCTAAAGACTCGTCAATACGCCGGCAGCAGGTGATGATCATATCAAACACCCACAAGCCGCAAGCGGTCTGCTAAACGTAACGGCCACCCGGGTATTGAGCGATCAGAAGATCGACGAGCAAGCCCGCTCACACTCCTGTGAATCCAACCAGTAACACTTACCGTACAGTCCGGTCTGATCGTCTGATATGTCGCATATCTCGCCTAGGGGTGGTAAACGTCAGACCCCAATAGCTCGATAAGTCGTGTCGATATGAGGTCTATTACAATTCGAGAAACTACTGGTAACACTTACCAGTAAATCTCAGCAATCCTGGCCAGGGATTTCCGGTTATAGCCAATCGAACACAGCGCAACATCAACTCCCTATACCGGGAGAGACGAATCCCCTCATATCGCTCATTGCCTCCATGTGATTCGGGACTGTACCCAAAAACCACCGTTTTGCACGCCCTCTTGGACGTGGTAAGATGGAAATCAAAGCACAGTGGGAACCACACAAGACTCTATGACGATCTCGGGTCAACAGACTACTATGTACCAGTGTCACCAGAGAACTGCCATCTGACGTAAGGTATAATACCATCTGGGAATTCTCGGCGAGTCCGTCCAGTGTACCCAGTCTCCACTGAGCACCCGTATATCATCTCTGATGTCCAACACCAATGGATATGGGATCATCCATCGCCTATCTGTATGGGTCGAGAAGGTATACGCCAGTCTACTCTGGTATATCGATGCCCCGTCTCGATACACCCACGACTAGGGACTTTGAAGGATGTACTTACGGACTACCATGTCCCCACTAGTATGATCCGCATCATAGTCCAGATAGTCAAGTACACATCCTAAGGGCTTTACCAACATGTAACAGAGAGACAATCAGTATACACGTTAAGGTAAAGAGCAACCAGATAGCATACTATCATGTCGAGCAAGAAAGTCCTCCCTATATATATCCAAGCATCCACTACAATATACATCCTATGTACAGTAATGGCCTCTAGGGCATACATATAACTAACAGTTGGGCACAAAACAATAATTTTAGAAGTTCGCACAACACCACTTTTTTCACCCCATCCCTACACATAGTGCACACATTAATGACCAAAAACCCTAGTTATGACATGTGCACTGTGCTATTACACTCAATTGGTGTCGGTAAGGGGGCTGCCAATTACCCATGCCCAATCTTAGTGACACAATTGTGTCGCTATTTCCTTCCTGTTGAGGAATTCGATATTTACATGCATGGTGGGGTTCCCATTCGAACCCTTCTTGAGGGTGTCTCCACATCCTACACTAGACTTCATGGATTATGGTCGCATACCGAGCCGGCCGAAGATGTGATGGCGAAGACGCCCAGCTCGAGTTCGACAGCGAGCGATGAATAGCTAACACCCGCTGCGCAAGCATGCTTGATACGACGTACCCATAGGGGGTAGAACGAGTGTTGGGGATGCTGACAAATTTAGATCAGCGTTTAACGAGTCTTGAATAGGGAATGTCCACCCTACTGGCACGAGAGGAAAGAGCACGATCGAGGGGTCGGGGAACGGACAGAAGTGAGGCCGGAACAAGTGATGCCACGTCTAGGAGACGCCGTAGGCAGCGGTGAGGGCACTGCTGTCGGTCAGTTTAGGGGTGGGATTTGGTTGTAAATAGTAATCCTTGCATCTGCACGTTTTTTTTTATTTATGTAAATATTTGTATTTTTTTACTTTGCATGTTTAAATTCTGCATCGCACTTTTCTGCATTGCATTATTATAAAAAAAATTAAAAAATTAAAAAATTAAAAAAATTAAAAAAATTAAAAAAAATGAAAAGTTTCAATATTGGCCATTGTTGACTCAAGTTCGACATGACGGTAGACTAGTTAGAAAAAACTAAATCCTAAACTTTGTAAATTAAAAACCCTGAAAATAAGCTTGCTTGAAGTATAACTATAGAAAATATACGTCCTTACAGTTTATTTAGAAATAAGCAATTTTGAGTTCAGTTCTTGGACTAAGTTGAAACGAGGGAAGAGTATTGAAAACTCTATTTGAAGAGTAAGTCTGAAAAATAATTCTGAACTTTAAGTCTAAAATCTGAAAATATATACCCTACAAATCGCACATAAACGCACCTTGAAACTTGGGATAGTAGAGGATACCTAGAAATACTCTTGCCTGAAAGCCTAGTATGAAAGAAAAAACGATATTTAAAGCTAATCACCAAAAGAGCATCATTGAAAAATATATCCGGTCTTGATATATATATATATATATATATATATATATATATATATACAAGACCCGAAAACTGCTATTTACGCTTTAAATGCTCACACATTCAGTAATCGGCTGATTAATGCCTCAGGAAGCTGTAATAATTGCATGAAAGATGTGTGAGCAAATCCGTCCACCATTAATAAAGAAGAAGTAGTGCTAGGTATTAAGGTAAGGGTATTATAGCTTGAATTGAATTTCCAAGTGTAGGGGTGATATTTACACACACATAGAGGTATATGATGGGAGTTTGGAGGAGAGACAGGAATGAAAAATAGGGCTTATGTCTTCAATAGAGATGATAAAAATTCCGGATTTGAGAATGCGTTTTAGAAGGAAAACTCAAGAGATGCTGAGAGTTTTATAAACTGGCAAAACATATAGGATCTTAAGTTAAATGAAACAAAAGTGTGAAGAATACGGGTTGATAATTTCTAAGTTAAACATGATAGAGTTTCTTACTAGAATGCTAAACTGTAAGATTAAAGTCAACGGCCAATTTGACCGGATTTTGTGGGTAGTATTCGCTAAAAACCCTCAGGAGATAACACTCCTCCTCTAGGACAACCTAGAGGTTTAACGGATTGTTGCACGAGCTCAGTGCTATCGCGTTCCCTGCGAAAGTGAGGTTAGGACTTTTTGTGAATAAAATGGCTTTGCTCGGGACGAACAAAAAATAAGTTTGGGGGTATTTGTTCATATCAGATTTTTGCATTTTTATACCGCCCATTCTTGATCACATTGCATATAAGTAGGTATTCTTGATCCGTGTTTGCTAAATAATTGCAGGTTACAGGTTCTCAGCTGTAAACAGTGAAAATCATGAAAATGCGTAACAAATTCAGGACTACTGCCAACCACAGATAAAATACGGGTATCCGCTCACCATCCGTCAGATGACGCATACCAGTTCAAAGGACAAAATGGCAAATCATTGGTCATTTCATGCACAAAGCACAAGAAGGCAGCACAAGATCCTAGATTTCAACGCGGAGCTCAAGAAAATCAAGGCAAAAGTCCACATCATTTCATCTTTTTGGACTGCTGTAAATCTGGGAGAAAAAGGAAGAGATTTTGAGAAACCAAGTATACTTAACAGAGAAGAACAGCAACATGGAGAACCTCAGAAAAAACGACAATTTAAATCACCCAAAGAGCCGCAGATTCACGGCCAATGTGGCATTTATGCCGCGGATTCACGGCTGAGTCAACTCAGTAGGGGATCGTTTTTTGAGAGTAGTTTTGTAACTTCATTTGAGCTCAGATTTTATCCCTAGGGTTTCATGTATCTGCTTATAAATAGTACAGTTCCAAGACAAGTAAAGGGTGCTTTTTCTTGTATTAGATTTTTGGATAAGAGTTTGTATCTTCTTCTTCCTCTTCATCTTTCTCCATTAATATTGTAGTGAGTTTCATGAGTGATGATGAATAAAAGAAGAGTTCTTTTTAACATGCATGTCTTGTAATTGTGTTGTTATATTTTGGTTGTAATTTTATTTGTTAAAGTAGTTGTTGTTATTTGTTTATTTGTTTGCTTTCTTCTTTTATTTTTCTTTATCCTTACAACAATGATGCTTAAGTATGATCCTTGCCTAAGTGAGGTCCCAAATAGCTAGTTGTGATTCTCGAACTCATTTCTTTCTATCTTCCTTCTTTGTTTTATTTTCTTTTTCTTTTTAATGGGTGAGTAGTTTTTCACTTGTTAAGGTAGGATAAGAGAAGTTTGAGAGAAGGAAATCTCTCTCACTCTTTTTTCTGCCCAACATCTTGATTCGGACTCCCGTCAATTGAACCATAATCCGCTCCCTACGGCACCCTATCCTACATGATAGCGGTGATACCCTAGTGAGACCGGTTGTGGTTGAATTAACCGGAGATTACGGCTAAGAGCCAAGAACGGACAGACAAGGACCAAAAGAAAGGAACTAAGCGTTGGAAAGCCTAGCTTATACTCGCAAGTTTCCTTCTTAGTCGTGCTAATCCCCGTTGTTGTCGATTACCGTAACATCGATATTAAGAGTGGTAACGAAAGAAGTGAGTGCCACCTAACTTAAACTAACCTAATCCTAACCCTAACCACCTCTCTTTACACATATTTTAACACATAGTGAAACTAAACAAACCTGGACAAATTGGCCTTAACTCGTTAAAACACTAAGAAAAAGATTTCCATCACTCCGTAGACCGACCCATACTCAACCGGCTAGCTATCAAGTGAAACCGTCTTGATAGCGGTAATTAAAACTAAGCACTTAAAATCTCTAACAATCAACGCGCAAACTGCCATAACATACGAACAAGGGAGGTGATAGGCCTGCATTTTCCCACAAGAATATCTTAGGGACTCCTGAAGGTTAACTATCTGTGTCCTGCCTATTGTTCCCCTCCGAACACAGAGACGCGATCGTGTAGGCTCGTCTTGCCTGAGATTCGGGGCAGATGCTATTTGGTTTTATCCGTCACCTCTCCGAAGATACCAAGTTGATTTATGGCACCGTGCATCGGAGGTTTAGACGGATGCGGCCGATATAGCAGACTTCGTCAGATTCCCCCTCGCTTGAGGGGGTTTTGATTGTGGGGACGCTCTTCCCTGCAGGCGCAAGCCCTTGCAGTTAATTACGCTACCGCATCGCGGTAACAACTTTCTCCTTCTCCAGAATTTCACTTCATGTCGTGGGTGTTTGTTTTGTTTATGGTTGCCCATGAATTGTATACGGAGACTAAGTTATGCCGTCGCCTGTAGGACGTAGATTAGTCCAAATCCGTATTTTCTTAGATTTGGGTTTGGTATTTTGGTTTAAGGATACGTTAGCCCTATTTAAGGCTACGATCAACTTAAACTTTTGTTAAGGATACGTGAGCCTAATCTCCAGACTCAGATCAACTTAATGGGATCGTTTGGATCCGACAAGAGAGCAATTGGCTCTGTTGTTTAGTTTAATGACATTGCAGTCGATTTCCAGTTTGGGGACATGGTGGTCCATCATTCCCATTTGGGGACGAATATTAGTTTAAGGACATTTCGGTCCAACGTTCCCATTTTGGGACGAATATTAGTTTAAGGACGTTTCGGTCCACGAGTTTAAGGACCCCGCAGTCCGTATCAATATGTGGTTGTCGGGACCCGTCACCTTTCTGAAGACGTTAAAGGATTACAACGACAAATATCAGAGGAGTTTGGAGATGTGCCCTTGAACCAGGTGTAAATTGATTAAGAGAGCAATCATACTCAGTCAATTTAATTTGAGAACTTACGGCCAGAATTGGGCTAAGTCCAGTTGAGAATGTTCAACATTTTTATTTGCATTTGGCCTGTTAGGCCTTTACTAGGGCTCTGCCCCTGTTTGATAATGCATGGCATTTTTGCTTGGTCTATTAGACCTTTATTTGGGCTCTGCCCTTTTTAAATGATGCACAACATCTGTTTTGGTCTGCCTTTGTTTGGGCTCTGCCTATTTTTAATAATGCATTGCATTTTTTATTAGGCCTGTTAGGCCTTTTTAGTTGGGCTTTGTCCCTTTTTTTTAATAATGCAGTGCATTAATTAGCCTGACAAAGCGCCACGTGGCTTGTCAGGCGCTTTGCGCCAGCGCAAGGCGCAAACGCATGTGGAGGTGACACATGTCGCACTCTGGTGAGCGCAAACGCAGTGCACTGCGACAGTGCGCTGTGCTGTTGCGCTACTGACACGTGGCGCGCTTTGGTGACTTGCGCCAAATTTAAGAGAGCAGTGCTCTGTTTTTAAAGCGCATAGCGCAAGTTGTTCTGGAGGTGACACGTGGCACTCTCTGGTGGCTTGCGCCAACCCATGAGCGCAACAGTGCAGATTTACAAGTGCAAGACACTGTTTTAATATCTTGATCCAATTTTGGATTCAAGAAAAGAATCTTTTAAGATTCTAGAACCAGTGGTTCATCAAAAGGCAATGCCTTTCTGTAGATCTAAAGAAGTATATTACTTCTTATTATTTTTTGTTATTATTTGATCTTTTCTTTTTATTTTAAGATCTTGATCTTGTTCTTAGATCATTGATCTTTTCAGAAGAAATTCTTTCTTTTCAAAAGTTTACCTTTCTTTTTTTCTTTCTTGAATTCTTCTCAAACTTTCTTTCTTAGGAGTTCTCTGAATTCCCTCTCTGTTTTCTCTGTGTGTGTTTTAGACTTGGGGTCTAGGGGCCTTTATATAGTGCCAATTAGTTTGTTAAAATAGTTAAAGAGATCTTTCTCTGAGTGATTTAGGGATTTTTCCCACCGTTGGATTTTTGATCCAAGGGCTTCTGTTTTACAGAAGACAATCTTCTTGTTTTAATAAGAACAGAAAGATCTTACCGGAATTTTAATTCTGTTTGGCGCAAGCGCAACTGCGCTGCCATGTGTCACGCAGCGCAGAGCGCAGCGCAACTGCGCTGACACGTGTCGCGCAGCGCTGAGCGCAAATCATCTGAAGCGTTGCTTCTTTTGTTTTTTTACTTTAAATAGAGCCTTGCTTTGATTGGGTGCGCTGCCTCAGGCGCTGCGCTGGCGTGTCAGCTTTTGACACGTGGCGCGTTGCGCACAGCGCAAGGAATCTGAAGCGTTGCTTCAATTTTTGAATTTTTGAAATTCAAACAGAGCTTTGCTCTGATTGGGGGAAACAAATGCCCCCCACCATTGCGCTCACGCGGCGCACACGTGAGTGCAGCAGTGGCAAGATCCCAACCGTCGGATCAACTCAGGAGTTGAAGGGGCGCAATCGCCTATAAATAGGACCCTTGGTCCTTAGTAGATGATTACCATCTTTAAGAATTTTGATTTTCAGAGCCTTGCTCTTGTTTTCAAGAACTCCAGAGCCTTACTCTCATTTCCAAAGTTAGAACCTTTAGAAAAATTTTAGGTAAAATTAATCTTAAATTAAATTAATTTTAATTAATCTTAACCAACAGAGCCTTGCACTCATAGATCTTCTGATCTAAAGAAAACCCCTTTGAGGTTTCACCGGCAGAGCCTTGCTCTCAGGAATCCATAGATCTAAAGGGATCTTGTTTCAGGGTTTTTTTAACCCATGAATAAAGCTTTGCTCATGGACCAAATGTAGATCTTTTGATCTAAAAATGAAGAACTCTTAAGAGTTTTCATGGATCTTTAAGATCTCAGAATTTTTTTTTAATTTTTAGGAGTTAAATTTTTCTTTTGATGGATTTTTCCATCATTATTACAGAGCTAGGCTCTTTAAGGTAATTTTATTCCCTTGAGACCAGAGTTTGACAAATGTCACTCTGTGACAGGGCTTTGCTCTGAAAGAGCAGATTTTCTTCTTGTCTCTAGGGATTTCTTATGAATGATAATATTCTTTTGGGATCTTTTCATTAATTGACAGTCTCATCCAATGATGAGGCAGTCTTATTAACTGATGCACTGTCATCCAGATTTTGTGGGTCCCCCTTTGGTCCCCTACCCACTGCATTGCAGTATAGTATAAATTTTAAAATGCCAAGCATTGGAATTACAACACTAATGGCTGATTTTTGTCCCTCCGCAGAAAACATGTCTGCTGACCTGTCATTCCCCGTTTGTTCTCTCGGATGAAGGATTTCCGGCGGCACCAGTGGACAGAGAGGTGCCCGCTCTGATCAAGGATCATGACCCCGAGCACAAGAACCTTCACCTATGGGGTAGGTGGTATATCGATATCATCAAGGGTCGCCGAAACTTCGGTTCCGCGACGCCATCTGAGCCCATCTCATCGATCCCCTATGCGGATGAACCCCCGGTGAAGTATGCCGTGGAGGTCAAGAATTGGAATTCGGAGGATCTTCTCCAGCCCGCGATTGGTGCCATTCCCGTGCAGCCGCGCCGGCCGTAGACATTTTGGGGAGGCGAATATGTCAGGGTGAAGCACGCCCTTGGGGACAGGCTTATAACATTGGATTGACCCCGCGACAACCGGCCGGATATTTACAGTGGGCCAGGTATATCCTATCGGCGAAGAGAACTCATCTGATGAAGATTGGTTTGTACTCGGCAATCTACGCCTCGCTTTTTGAGTACCCCGTTCCTCCAACGTGGTGGATTAAGGCTTTCATCGAACAATGGAATATCCCCACACACACCTTTCTTATGACGGACCGGGAAGTCTCCATTTCCCTGGAAGAGTTCGCCGAGATCTCGGGCTTGCCTATGAGGGGGGAGCATTACGAAGAGCTGCTTCCTCCTGACGAGTACGTCTTCGCCACCAAGCCGCTGGTGTTTGATTTGACGCCGGAGAATGCTATTCAGTACCAGTTTCCGGGCTTGGTGAAGGTGCTGACCATATACGAAGGGCTCTATCTGGAATCAGGAGTTTGGGGCATCAGTTTCGCAGATTTTATCGCCCGCTTCCTTCGACCGGAGATTCTCTCGGAGCGGAATGAAAAGTTTGCCAAGCTTGATGACCCTTTCGGCTTCGGCTTAGATCATCGACCAACATCGGAAGACGATCAAAAGGATTTTTATCTCCCTGACGTCGCCATCATGCCCTTGTCAGAAATCGCCGTCCCGGGCATGGATGCGGAGACCTTCTTTTTGGGGTTCCTGAGGTTGTGACTGTGCAGCTTCGCACTCCCTATGCACCCGCGCTACATGCAGCCATCCGTTTTCTACCCAGCGCATCGGATGGTGGCTGGCCTACAGTTGACAATAGGAATCGCCGGGTTGGCTCACCTATACAATGGACTTAGCATGGCGGCGGACGCTAATGAATCTGGGGTGCAGCCTGCTAATTTCCCGATGCACTACTTCACCTCATGGATGGAAATGGATGTGCACGGGGTGTCGGCGTCCATAAGAACCCTTCGTTTTTTGAGAGGTGCAGACTCCCAAGAGTCATACGGCTGATTGGCGCCTCGATCGTGACTGCGCCTCCACGGGATGCTAGAGGGTTGCTCCTTCATCCACACCTGGTCGGAGCGAGGATTTCTTTTATGGATAAAGTCATAACGATCGGCTCAGAAACCTCCAAGTCGGTGATCTTGCTGCATGACGACTTTAAGGACGGGGCCTTCGTACTGAAAGCCCGGGAGATTCTTCATCTCTACTCCATTCGGCCGGGCTACCTGGTGTTCAGGCAGAACGAGATGGCGCTCTTCATGAGGTACAACTCTCACCGGTTTGCCCAACAATCCAGCTATAACCAGGGGATCCCGCTGGAGGCGTTTTTAGAAGAGCCCGTGGCCAGCAGGGAGGGGATACGGAGCGCGATGCACCATTTCATGCGGCTGAATACGGACTCCTACTTCTTCATCAGCGAGCCAAGCAGCGTTCCCTGGGTCCTCAACATGTACGTGGCTTGGTACGCGCATGCAATGGTTGCAGTCATCCAAATGGAGAAGCGCATGTTGGTTGACCGTAAGGGTGCGCCTCCCGGCGGCGACCGCAAGGCTCCCTGAAGCCAAGGACCCCGGTCGTTCCTCCACTGAAAGATGCCGGAGCTGGGCCACCGTGTGTGCTGAGCCCTCCGCGCGGATTGCCGCTCCGTGATACTGTAGATGCGCCACCAGCGCCCCGTGCTCCAGTAGAGACGGTAAATGTGGTTTCGCCGGAGTCCGGCGTGGGCGCGGATATCGGGACCCGCCGCCCTAAAGTGCCTGCAAAGCGTAAGTTGATCTTGGGTGCACCCAAGGCTAGCGGGCAGAAGAGGAAGAAGAAGTCGATCCTCTCTCTCGTTGCTATCCTCGGTTTAGAGCCTCAGGACCCTCTTACTGAAGGTATAAGCGAGTACAGCAGCAATAAGGGCTTCTCGGTAGATCCAGCAGACACCGATCTGGCGGCCGCCATTGCGTCTTCTGAGCGATCAGCCAGGCTCGAAGCGATGTTGACTAAACTCACTCAGTCAGGTAATCATTAGCTGCACTCTTCGTCATTTCATCGCATTTTATCATTATCTTTGACTAATGCTTTTCCCTTTCTTAACAGGTGTCACTACTGAAGAAGCCATCGCTGCCTCTCTAAAAACCTTCCAGGAGGAGGAAAGGAAGCGCGCTTAATTGGGCGTTGGTACATCTCGGCTCGTTGAGTCTTTATTTCCTTTCACTTTTTTTTATATAGCCTATCTGATCTTCTTTTTGTTTCTTTGCAGGGACCGTGCAAGCCGATGCGGGGACTCTTCCCGAGCCAGCTACCAAAGTCCCTACCTCTTCCGGGGCTACCGCGAGAGTCTCAACTCGAAAAGTCGGTGAAGGATGCCTTGAAGGCTTTGGAGGCATCCCTGTACGTGGACGATGATGCCTCAATGAAGGAAGCTTCAAAGAGGTCAGTCTTAACGGCTCGGGAGGAGAGAAAGTGGTTGAGGCGTGAGGCGAAGGTACGCAGAGCTGCTTTGGCCGTGGGAGCGGGCCCAAGCACTGTCCCTCATGCTGATACTCCCTCGGAAGAGCCCCCGGTCGCCTTGTCTACCGCTCACAGACAGGCGGTGCGTGCATCTCGGGAGGCTAACGATCAGTCCACCTCAGGTAATGTGTCTTTCAAGATTTTGTTGTAAGAATTGTAAACCTGTCGGTTCTCATATATCTTGTCCTGCTGGGCCAAGTACAACCGAAGGGGAGGCGGAAATCGTCGAACCTAAGGGGACAGAGGAAGAGGCACCGGCAGAACCCGAGCCGACGGTGGGCGACGTCGCCGGGGTTGCTGGACCTGAGCTGGGGGCTTAGGAAACTGCGCCAAAGAAGGTCGTCGATGCCGAACCCGTGGTAGCGGCAAATGAGACAGCTGCTACGACTGAGTTTGGGGCAACCGCGGACGGAGCGCCTGAGACCGCTGACCTCATGGTGACGGCGGACGAGACAGCAGCGACCACCGAGCCCGAGGGAGTAGCGGGTGAAACGGGCATGACTCCCGGGGACAAGCCAGCCGCTCTTTCTTAAGAGTCTGGCAATGCTCCAATTATTGCTCTCCCCGTCTACGGTCCTCCGCCGTCTCCTGGCCGCGCGAGCACGTCGACAGCCCCCGTAGAGTCGGGTGATGAGGCCACGGGAGGTGGACTCATGTCGATAGAGGAGGGAGACGCCTCCGTTTCGGCTAGCGGCTTATCAGGTAAATTTCGAGTTACTGTCATTTTTTCTTTATCTTGCAATCCTTCCTGACAGATTTATCTTTGTTTTTAACGCAGGTGTGGCCAGTGTTGACGCTCCATTGCTCGAGAGAGCGCCGTCAGCTACTGCCTTGGCGGTGGCCACCTCTCAGCCTTCTCTCGTACCATCGCAGATGCTGGAAGGTATGAATTTGCAAGCCATTAATTTTATCTTTCGGCCGCATAATTTATGTACTAATGTCATACTATTGCATCTTTGCAGAAGTGCTTTTTGATCACCTCTACCAGGTGTTGCACACGCACTTCTCCTTCCCATCTGAACTCGCCTCTTCCTCCAGTGGCGCTGGTGAGTGTAGTTTCCAATTGATGCCTTTCTTTTTTTAGTAATGGAATTATTTCTGACTCTTCCTCGCCCTGATTGCAGTGCTACAAATCGAAGGAGGAGTTGAAAGATCGGTCGTGCCACCGGCCCTCCCGGCTTTTCCGCCTGCTGCAGCTGGTATAGTAAACTATCCCATCGATGACTTTCTTATATTTCTTGAACCGTCATCTGATCGTGTTTTATTTTTTCAGCTGTCGTTCCGACTCCGGCGCCCTTCGAGTCTCGCATCATAATGCCGGCAGGCCCCTTCCTGAGACGTCCATCTTCAAAGAACGCTATGATGAGTTTTGGGGATGCTGAGCGGATACATTGAAGAGCTCGACGCGAGCGCTCCCCCACTTGCCGCAGATTTCGCTGCGGAGGTTAATCCAATTCTGGCGACGCTTGTAAACTTTCATAATGAAGGCGTCGTCGAGTTTTGGGTTAATCACTGCAGGGAAATCGAGGCCCGCCTGCATCAACTGGAGTCTATGCGTCCTTCCCCTGAGATCTTGGCTGCGAGCGCTCAACGGGCGGCATGGATCGAGCAAACCGCTCCTTACTTCCGCCACCTCGAACAAGAAGTTGCTTCAAGGCGTAAGGAGTGCGGCGAGACTTCGAGTAGATCTGCCCAACTGCATGCTCAGGTGGAGGCAAATGCTGCGCAGCTGAAGGTCATCTTTGAAGGACTTTTGCAATGCCTCTCCGAAAGGTTAACACTGAGGCGGCAACTCGACGTCATCGAGCGGGATGCACCTAATCAGGAGGCATCCCAGCAGGCAGCTGAGGAGCAACTTTCATCCTACCTGCAGCAGCGGGCCCAGGTGGAAACGGAAGTGGCCGCGGCAGCTGCTCAGGAGGAGGCGCTGAAGGAAGTGCGGGAGCAGCTCGCGGATTTATTAAAGCCACTTCCTTCTCGATAGCAACTTTTTTGTATCATTATACACTTGTAATCTTTGAATAAAATGTACACATTCTTTATTCTTTTATACGATTCACCTTGTACTTAATTGAATTCATGAATAAAGATATATACATTTTTTTTTGCAATGTCTTGTGTCATCTCTGCTCTTTCTTCCTTCTTTTATTATCAGTATGTTGTCTTAGTAAACATGGTTGACAGGTGATAGAGCGAGCATCTTGTCTTGGCTTCTTCAAGAGGTAGCGATGGCTTAGGCCGTAGGTTCAGATCTGCTGCCTAAGACTTTTCAACTTTATGAGCCGTGAGGGTCTCATAAAGACTTTTCTCCCTACGGATCGAGAGGATCTCATAGGTGTATTTTCTCCTTAGGAATCGTGATGATTCCTAAGTGTGTTTTCTCTTACAAGTCGTAAGGATCTTATAAGAGAATTTCCCTCTTACGAGTTGAGAGAACTTGTAAGCGGTTGTTTCCCTCCTTTTTGAGATTCAACTTTGGAGAGTGAGACCCGTGGATAGTATGCAAGAGACCGTTTTAGACCGACTTGCAGGGTCCCAGTGCTTAGGAAACAATTTTTTTAATCCCTGCTGCCTAAGGCTTTATCTTGCAAGTCGAGATGAATCGGGAAGTCCTCGCGAAGACACTAATTTCCTCACGAGTCGAGACGAATCGAGCAGCTCTTGTCAAGGAAACTAATTTCCCTGAGTCGAAGTATTTTGTCGAGGACACTGGTTTCCTCAAGGTTAAAACGAATCGGAGTATTCCTGCAAAGACACTGGTTTCTCTGCGGGCCGACGCGAATCAAGAAGCTCTCATCAAAGACGCTAGTTTCCCTGAATTGAGGTATTTGCCAAGGACACTGATTTCCCTGGGGTTGAAACAAATCGGGGTATTCCTGCAAAGACGCTGATTTCTCTGCGGGTCGACGTGAATCAAGATGTTCTCGTCAAGGACACTGGTTTCCCTGAGTCGAAGTATTTTGCCAAGGACACTGGTTTCCTCGAGGTTGAAACGAATCGGAGTGTTCCTGCAAAGACACTGGTTTCTCTGCGGGCCGACGCGAATCAAGAAGCTCTCATCAAGGACGCTAGTTTCCCTGAATTGAGGTATTTACCAAGGACACTGATTTCCCTGGGGTTGAAACGAATCGAGGTGTTCCAGCAAAGACACTAGTTTCTCTGCGGGCCGACGCGAATCGAGGTGCTCTCATCAAGGACACTGGTTTCCCTGAGTCGAGAAGGTTGCCAAGGACACTGATTTCCCTAGGATTGAAACGAATCGGGGTGTTCCTGCAAAGACGCTAGTTTCTCTGCGGGCCGACACGAATCAAGGTGCTCTTGTCACGGACGCTAGTTTCCCTGAATTGAGATATTTGCCAAGGACACTAATTTCCCTGGGGTTGAAACGAATCGAAGTGTTCCTGAAAAGACGCTAGTTTCTCTGCGGGCCGACGCGAATCGGGGTGCTCTCGTCAAGGACACTGGTTTCCCTGAGTCGAGGAGGTTGCCAAGGACACTGGTTTCCCTGGGGGTTGAAATGATCTCTGGTGGTCTTTCAGGTTTTATATGAGTTACCGTCAAAACCGTGAAACTAGAAATTTGATCTTCGCTTCGTTTGCTGGCACTGCGTCTGCTGTATCGAGACGAACATCACGGTTGTCTCTAGGCTGTTGGTGAACCGTTGAGATTTGGCTTCGCTTTCTGGCGGAGCCTGTTGGGAAGGTATGGTTCCCTCTTTGTTTATGCCCTTGGATTGTATACAGGGATCGACGTGATCTCACCTATAGGGCGAAAGTTCATCATTTTTTTATATTATTGTTTTATTTTCGCGATGCTCTATCATTTCAGCTTTATATCGCGAAATTCGCGATTGCCCCATCATTTCAGCTATCTTTCGCGGTGCCCAATCATTTCAGCTGTTTATTTTATTTTTACTCGTTGCTTTTTATTGCGAGTTGCCCAATCATTTCGGCTATTTTGTATGCATACGTTTTTACTTGCTGCTTTTCGTTGCAAGTTGCCCCATCATTTTGGCTATTTCGTATGCATGTGCGGCTTGCTGGCTTTTCGCCATAAGCATGGAATTAGACACCGATATCGGCATCAGCATAGCTACAACTGGGATATTGCCAGGAGTGAATCATCATTTGCCTCTGTCGATGTCAAACAAAGGTGGCTTAGCGAACAGGGTTAAGGTCCTGTCAACTAAGGCTTTTAACTTTATGAGCTGTAAGGGTCTCACAAAGGTATTTCTCCCTACAAGTCGTGAGGATCTTGTAGGTGTGTTTTCTCCTTAGGAATCATAAGGATTCCTAAGTGTATATTCCCCTGTAAGTCGTAAGGATCTTACTAAAGGGTTTTCTCCTTATAAGTCGAGAGGATTTACAAGGGTCGTTCACCATATGGACATATCCCTAGCCACGGGTGGGACTTGGTTAGGGAAATGTTTATTCACGCCCGTGGATTGTACACAAGGGTCAGTATGATCCGCTTGTAGGGCAATATCGAAGGTTGTGGGGGGTTTGCTTAAGAACAGGTTCAGGTCTCTGTAACTTAAGACTTTCAAATCTTATGAGCCGTGAGGGTCCCATAAGAGAGTTCTCCTTACGAGTCATGAGGATCTCGCAAGCGTAATTTCACCTTAGGAATCGTGAGGATCCCTAAGTATGTTGCTCCCTTGTGAGTCGTAAGGATCTCACGCGGGTGGTTTCTCCTTACAAGGTCGAGAGGACCCTGCAAGTGTCTTTTAACGAAGTTGTGCCCCTTCGGGTTTTCACAAACACTCGCCGGTAGTCCTTTTTTTTACTCACGGAGCCCTTTCGGGTTTTCATCCGTGCCCATTTTGCTTATGGACATACCGTCTCTTTTTTTTATTCTTTTATTCTTTTTATTCTTTTTTTCTAATGAGGTCGCGCCCTTTCGGGTTTTCACGAACACTCGCCGGTAGCCCTGCTGTTTTTACTCACGGAGCCCTTTCGGGTTTTCATCTGTGCCCATTTTGCTTATGGACATACCGTTATTATTTATTTCTTCTTCTTCTTTTTTTCTTCTTTTTTTTATCGCTTCAGCCTGAGGATGCTGTGGTAGTAGTTTAAAGACGTTTCGGTCATCAACTAGTTTTAGGACGTAGTGGTCCGTCATTAGTTTAAGGACGTTTCGGTCCGTCATTAGTTTAAGGACGTTTCGGTCCGTCATTAGTTTAAGGACGTTACGGTCCATGGTAAAGAAGGCCGGCTACTGCTCATAGAATTTGGGCTTAGGAAATAGCGAGCGGACATAGTCATCGTCATCTATCATTGACCTAGGCTGTGACTCGTTAGGCATAGTATTTCTTCAGGAAGCGACTGTTTATTGGCCTGAAAGGCCTTTCACCGTGTTAGTGTATATGCCCTAGGGGCCATTATTGTATCATACTAGTTTGTATATTACTTAATGGAAGCATGGGATATTCACATATATATAACAGTCTTGCTAAACATGGTAGTATGCTACTTGGTTTTTCTATCTTAATATGTGAGTATACGTATTGATAGAGCTCTTAGGATCTTGCTTGACTACCAGCGTTGTGAAGGTAGTCACACTAGTGAGGGCTGGGTAGTCTACAAGCACATCCTTTTTCAGGTCCCTAGTCGTGGGATTATCGAGACAGGGCATCGATACTCCGGAGTAGACTAGTGTGTACGCTTCTCATCCTAGTTTGGGAGATGGTCTGTCCCATAGCCGTCAGTACGTCATACTGGAGATAGTATACAGGTGCTCGTTGGGTTACGGGTACACCGGACAGGACTCGCAGGGAACTGTTGGTTGGTTTTATACCAGTCGTCAATTAACAGTTCCCAGGTGACATGAGTACAGCATAGTCCGCAGACTTGACACTGCTATTTCGCCTCGAGTGTGTCCCACTGTTCTTAGATTGCTACCCTACCACGGCTCAAAAGAGTCGTGCAAACAGGTAGCAGTTGGGTGCAGTCCCGAGCACTTGGAGGCAGTGGCAGTTAGATAGGATTCTTCTCTCCTAGTATTGGGAGTTGTTATCGCGCTGTGTCAGAGAGCCATTACGCAAAGTCCCTGGCCAGGGCAATCGAGATTTACTGGTAGGTTCCAGTAGTTTCTCAGGATGTAATGGGCTACGCTCCGACACGAGTTATACCGCTATTAGGGGACTGACGCTTGCCGCACCCCTAGGCCCGATATGCGATAGTCTTAGACGAACATACCGGACTGTACGAAGATTGTCACATCAGGCTCAGTAGGAGTTCGGATGGATTTCCTTATCGGCCTTCTTATCGACATCTACCTGGGGACCGTTACGTACAGCTAGTGCCGCTTGCGGTCTGTGGTTAAACCCACTGCCACCATAGTAGTCGAGTCATTAGAGTCCCACACAGAGAGTTTCCCTGCTCCAGGCGAAACGATATAGAGGTCGTATGGTTTTACGACAAGGGTTCGGACGCATGTGTGTGTTTACGCACGTACGACTTTCGGACAGTTTTTACTAGTCGGCTTTGGTTTAAGCCAGATTCTAGTATCGGGATATTGGATTTATACAGTCTAAAGTTTTTCCGTGTTTTCACGGATAGGAGGGGCGTTCTCGTAATTTCACGAGAAGCTTCTAGAAGATGGTGACTTGGGGGTTTAGGTGGCATATGCATTTAATGAGATTAGTGACTCATTTGTGTGATTCATCCATGTCATTAATGCATCATAAATGCTTAATGACTCATGGAGATGAATCACCCATTTGTATTTATGAAGCATGGTTGTTAAATCCTATTTTCTATTTATTTGATAAAGATTAATGCTTCATATATATCATGATAGATCACAATCTCATTCTCATGCTCATGCTCACCTTCTTTCTCCTCAAGCTCTCTCTCTCTTCAAACCCTAATCCTCCCCTCTCATGTGTTGAGATCAAGGATTAGATTAGACAACTTAATCCATAACCCAACTCTATATCACCTAGGTTACTTAGATTAGCACTTTAAGAAACCTAGTTACCTCTAGTTTGATGTGAAGCTTGAAGTATAGCTCTCGGGTGGATCGTCTACTACTTGGAGAAGGCCGAGGAGGAGGTACCAAACGAAAAGACGAAGGACACGGTTCATTAGGTATAATCTCTTCACATAGTAGTTTAGAACTCCTATGTTTATTGTTAGTTATCGTTTAGCACCGATTCTTGCGGTTAGTCGATGTTATAGCAAAGAACAAGATCGTTTTTCATATTTCCGCCTCCCCGCAAGTCGTGGGGTGTAGTACATCGACTTACAGTGGTATCAGAGCCTCGCTAAACATTAATTAACTTATTAGCAAAGTCGTAAGAATTTCGAACGCAAAAAGAACCGGAAAAATCATTGATTTAACACAGTTTCTGTCGAATTTAAAACAGGCCCTAAAAATTTTTCAGGGACCTGAAGAATAACAAGCAGGGAATAATAGGGCTACTGCAGGAATTTGGACTTGTGACTCGGCTAACTCACCACGGATCCGCGGCCGAGTTGGGGCCGAGTCAGCCCAAATTTCTTCAGTAACTCTCCTGTGTTAATAATGATATTTCTGGGATGTTTATTTTTCTGCTCAAGTCTCAGGTGCACAGAGAAGTTTTGCAGTAGAATCTTAAGTGTTTGCTCGATCGAAATTTTGCGATGTTTTCTAATTTGATTATATCTGCGATTGTTTAATTTGTTCGTAAACCTCCCCTAACTGCTAGTATGTCAGTTTGCACATTTCTGTAATGGTTTTTACTGTTTGTGATTATGAACTGTATTGGAATGTTGTGATGATTAGCCGGGGTTTTGTGATGGGTTATTGTATTAATTCATTCAATGTAAATGTAATTTGTTGTAATATTATTTTGCGGGGCACATTCAGGTTGCGGTTTTAACCACCGTTGTATTATTTCATTTTACTATTTTTTTGCTCCTAGGATAGACCCAAGGTAGGGTACACAAACTACCGGGTACTTTGAAGTGTTTAGTGGCGTACTCACTTTGTTGAGGAAGACTGCTTCACTTCGGCTACTTGGCGGTAGTTTGCCGTACCCGTAGGGGTCTAGGGTGGGGTAATGGCTATTCATCACAACTGTGTAATCCGTCTTTTGTTGCAGGCTCAAAACAAACACGGATTGCTTACATATCCAATAATGTTCATCTGAGATCTGGAATGCCTATTATTGCGTCTGACGAATGTACAATATCTATATATGATAGCTATTTAGACGTCATTTATGTTTTACACCCGCGCTAGCCCAGCCCCCGCTCTGTCGTTAGTTAAGTAACCTAACGGGTGATGACGGGACCCAGAGGCGAATGCGGATGGCATAAGAGGACGTTGTATTTTCGTTGTTTTCTGCAATGATAGGTTAATGATCGGACGCATTATTATTAATGCAAAGAAAATAAACTAAAGTTTAATCGTTGGAACAATTTAAAAGAAACCACTCGGTTATTTTTAAAACAGAAGATATTTTTTTAAATTGCGGAGCTTTAACCACTCCTTTTAAAAAGCTATCTGGTTCCTTCGGTTATATCAAGTTCACTACGTTCACGGTTTCGCCAAGACCATTCGTAGCCCTCCGTCATTTCATTTGAGTATTCAGTAGTATTCAAGCTATGTATTTTGACCTAACGCCAAGGCATAGTGTTTGGTAGCTGCTGGGTATTCATTTGTTGCATAGATAGATGAGTAAGTTTGGGACAGTCGTATTATCATTTTGGCCGAACGTCAAGGATATATACGGATGGGTTCAAATTAACAAGATAATGATGGGTAGAACTTGACATGTGACTTATGACATTTTGACCTAACGCCAAGGTCATAAGAGCATGGGGCAAAAATTTATATCGGGAATTTCTAAAGAAACTGAAATTTGCAAAGAGATGCATACCATTTGGAGTTTGATGAATGTTGGTAGGATTCCTTCAGCATTATCAGACGATGATATTTGGATCCCGATCCTACTGTGAGTATATGCTACTTATCAAGATATTCGTCACTTAACAATCAATGCTATAAACCAAGTAGGTGTCGAGAAAGGTGTCAGCGGGGCTATGCCCCTAGAGAAAAGAGGTTATTTAATTAAGGAACTTCGCGAAAGCGTTAGAAAACCTCCCTCGAAGTATCGACACTGGCCTGGCTGAACGGTTAAGCAAGTATTGTACGGTGAGAATAGTCCTGGCTAGTTCTTCCTTTTTGGTTTGAGGAGGGATTCGAAAAACAGTGGGAGCCATCCAGTTTAGATAAACTAAAAACCACTCTAAACTTGCAAGAGCATCATGCTAAAGTGTTTTCTTCTCTCTCTCCTAATTGCAGCGACCCTGAAAATGACTGGACTTAAGTTAATTTTAGAGAAAAATATACTGACAGGGCCAAACTATAAAGATTGGCTGCAGAATGTCAAAATGGCTTTGACCTATAACAAATTGGGGTACATCCTCACCGCTAAGGCACCTGCTGTCCCAGGTCCCAAATCCAGTAATGCGGATAAGGAAATCCGCAAAACCTGGGAGTATGATTGCGCGAAGGCTAAGTGCATCGTGCTTGCCTCGATGAATAATGAACATCAGAGGAGCCACGAGGATATGGAACTAGATGCCATATTTCTCCATACAAAGGAACTTTATGGAGAGCAATCTCGTATAGCAAGATACGAGACCTCAAAGAACTTGTTTCGAGCGAGGTTGGCCGTCTGATCATCGGTAGGAGAACATGTCCTAAAGATGATAGGCTATATAGAAGAGCTCGCAGACCTTGGGATGACTTTGGATAATGAGCTCTATACAGACCTTATTCTCCAGTCCCTTCCTTCCACCTATGCCCAGTTTATTCTGAATTTCAACATTCAAAGAAAAGAAGTTGAACTTCCAGAACTATTTAACATATTGAGGAGTGCAGAGGGCACCTTGCAGAAGGCAAGGGAAACACCCGCTATGTTTGTTAGCGGTGCTTCTTCTTCCGGGTCTAAGGCTAGGGCCAAAGGAAGGAAGAAGAAGGCTGCCACCAGACCTAGAGAAGGTGTTGGTAAGGTGGGTGGGAAGGGAAAGAAAAAGATTGCAGTGCCAGTAGTGGCCCAGGATGAGTGCTTCCATTGTCACAGGAAAGGGCACTGGAAGAAAGATTGCAAGGCGTGGAACGCCAAGAACCAGGGACCGAAGCAAGCTGCGGCTTCGACTTCAGGTGTGTTTGTAATTAGGAATTGTCTGTCAATTAACTCTACTTTCTGGGTATTGGATACCGGATCAGGATCTCATATATGCAATTCATTACAGGCACTGAGAAACCGTAGGGTGCTGAAGGAAGATGATATGACCCTAAAGGTTGCTAACAGAGCTAGCGTGGGAGCTGTGTCCGTCGGGGATTATCACCTGGGATTGACAAGTGGACATATTTTGGTTTTACATAACTGTTTTTGTGTATCTAGTTTAACGTGTAATATCATATCAGTTTCCTTGTTGCCAAATAAAGGTTATGATTTCACGTTTGTAAGTGATGTTGTTAGCATCCACCTTAATCATAGTTTGATTGGGTCCGGTACACTGAATAACGGTATATATGTCTTAAACCAACTCCAGATTTTCAATGTCCAGAACACACTAAAAAGAAAGTCTCCAGATTTAAATAAGGCTTTCTTATGGCATTGTAGACTAGGTCACATCAATGAGACAAGGTTAACTAAGTTACATAGAGAAGGATATTTGGACTCGTTCGAATATCAAACTTATACCACTTGTGAATCATGTCTCAAAGGAAAGATGACAAAGACTCCATTCACTGGACATGGAGTAAGAGCGAGCGAGCTCTTAGGACTTGTACACAGCAAAGTATGCGGTCCAATGTCTACACATGCAAGAGGTGGTTTTTCCTATTTCATTACTTTTACGGATGATTATTCAAGGTACGGATTTATTTATCTGATGAAACATAAATTTGAGGCTTTTGAAAAATTCCAGGAGTATAAGAATGAAGTAGAAAACCAAACCGGCAAAAGTATTAAGACACTAAGATCTGATTGAGGTGGTGAATACTTAAGTGCCGAGTTCCTAGGTTACCTAAAAGTGAAAGGAATTCTCTCTCAGCTTACTCCTCCATACACTCCACAACATAATGGTGTATCGGAGAGACGGAATCGAACCCTATTGGATATGGTACGATCCATGATGAGTAATGCTGAGTTACCGCGATCTTTCTGGGTTTATGCGTTAGAATCAGCGGCATATCTTTTAAACATGGTTCCTACCAAGACTGTGCCTACCACGCCATATCAGATGTGGAGTGGGAAGAAACCCCATCTTCAGTATGTAAAGATATGGGGATGTCCAGCTTTTGTTAAAAAGCAGCATGTGAACAAGCTCGAGGCACGATCAGTAAAATGTCAGTTTGTGGGATATCCAAAGAACTCCAGGGGATATCTATTCTATTACGCAGAGGAACAAAAGGTTTTTGTTTCTCGTAATGCCCATTTTCTAGAACATCAGTTTTTAGAAAAGGAAACAAGTGGGAGCGAAATAAAACTGGAAGAAATTCCAGAACCACAAACTACTACTGAAAGTTTGGTAGAACCAGTAGTTCAAGAAGAATAGGACATTCCCGCACCCCTCCGCAGGAGTAGTAGGCCGTCTTATCCGCCTGAGAGATACTACGATTTTCTCATAGATGGGGATAGAGAGGATTGCATCATTGATGATGATGAACCTACTAGCTTCCAGCAGGCCATTCAGAGCGGCGACTCGGTACGTTGGCTAGATGCAATACGGACCGAGATGGAGTCCATGTACATCAACAAAGTATGGACTTTGGACTTTGCTCCAGATAGGGTAAACCCCATAGGATGCAAATGGATCTTTAAGATAAAGATTGGTGTAGATGGACAGGTGGAAACCTATAAGGCTAGACTTGTTGCAAAGGGTTTTCGTCAAAGACCTGGTTTGGACTATGACGAAACATTTTCTCCAGTGGCTATGCTCAAATCCATTCGGGTCCTTCTTGCTATTGCTGCCTTCCATGATTATGAAATCTGGCAGATGGACGTAAAGACGGCTTTTCTGAATGGTAATTTAGAAGAGTGCGTCTATATGGATCAGCCAGAAGGTTTCAATCAGAGTGGGAGCAGCGGTAAAGCATGCAAGTTGCTTAAGTCCATTTATGGACTAAAGCAAGCATCGCGGAGTTGGAACATCTGTTTTGATGAAACAGTCAAAGAATATGACTTCATCAAAAATCCAGATGAACCATGTATATATAGTAAAGTTGTAGCAAGAAGTGTCATATTCCTCGTCTTGTACGTGGATGACATTCTATTAATGGGAAATGACATTCCTTTGCTACAATCTGTCAAAGGATTCTTATCACACAGGTTCTCCATGAAAGACATGGGTGATGCCTCTTACATTCTGGGGATCCGGATCTATCGTGATAGATCCAAGAGGATGTTGGGACTTTCGCAGTCCAGGTATATCAACACTATATTGAAAAGATTCAGTATGGAAGATTCTAAGCGCGGTAATCTACCGGCTTGTTACGGAATCACCCTCTCCAAAAAGATGTCTCCCAAGACTGATTTGGAAAGGGAACGCATGTCTATTATACCCTACGCTTCTGCGGTAGGCTCTATAATGTATGCGATGTTGTGCACCAGACCAGATGTAGCTTACGCACTCAGCGTGGTAAGCCGGTATCAGTCAGACCCAGGGGAGAATCACTGGATCGTAGTAAAGAACATTCTCAAGTACCAGAGAAGGACTAAGGAGATGTTCTTGGTTTATGGCGGAAAAGACCTCAAGTTAGAGGCCTTTGCTGATTCAGGCTTCCAGAGTGATAAGGACGATTCCAAGTCCATGTCGGGTTATGTCTTTACCCTCAATGGAGGGGCGGTGTGCTGGAAGAGTTCCAAGCAGGACACCGTTGCTGACTCGACGATGGAAGCGTAGTATATTGCTGCTTGCGATGCCGCAAAAGAAGCGGTCTGGATGAAGAAGTTCCTAACAGAAATTCAGGTGGTTCCTATCATAGTTGATCCAATACCTCTGTATTGCGACAACAATGGAGCTATAGCTTTAGCGAAGGAACCAAGGTCCCATCAGAAGTCCAGACACATCTTAAGGCAGTATCACCTGATCAAGGAGATCATTGATCGTCGGGAGATCGAGGTTCGGAGAGTTGCTACTGAAGAGAACATTGCTGATCCATTCATGAAGGCCCTACCTCAGAATCAGTTCGAGAGGCTACTCGAGATCATCGGTCTTCGATACGCCAGTACATGGCCCTAGTGCAAGTGGGAGATTGTTAGTGTATATGTCCTAGGGGCCATTATTGTATCATACTAGTTTGTATATTACTTAATGGAAGCTTGGGATATTCACATGTATATAACAGTCTTGCTAAACATGGTAGTATGCTACTTGGTTTTTCTATCTTAATATGTGAGTATACGTATTGATAGAGCTCTTAGGATCTTGCTTGACTACCAGCGTTGTGATGGCAGTCATACTAGTGGGGGCTGGGTAGTCTACAAGCACATCCTTTTTCAGGTCTCTAGTCGTGGGATTATCGAGACAGGGCATCGATACTCCGGAGTAGGCTAGTGTGTACGCTTCTCATCCCAGTTGGGGAGATGGTCTGTCCCACAGCCGTCAGTACGTCGTACTGGAGATAGTATACAGGTGCTCGTTGGGTTACGGGTACACCGGAAAGGACTCCCAGGGAACTGTTGGTTAGTTTTATACCAGTCGTCAGTTAACAGTTCCCAGGTGACATGAGTACAGCATAGTCCGCAGACTTGACACTGCTACTTCGCCTCGAGTGTGTCCCACTGTTCTTAGATTGCTACCCTACCATGGCTCAAAGGAGTCGCGCAAACAGGTAGCAGTTGGGTGCAGTCCCGAGCACTTGGAGGCAGTGGCAGTTAGACAGGATTCGTCTCTCCCGGTATTGGGAGTTGTTATTGCGCTGTGTCAGAAAGCCATTACGCAAAGTCCCTGGCCAGGGCAAGCGAGATTTACTGGTAGGTTCCAGTAGTTTCTCAGGGTGTAATGGGCTACGCTCCGACACTACTTATACCGCTATTAGGGGACTGACGCTTGCCGCCCCCTAGGCCCGATATGCGATAGTCTTAGACGAACAGACCGGACTGTACGGAGATTGTCACATCAGGCTCAGTAGGAGTTCGGATGTGTTTCCTCATCGGCCTTCTTATCGACATCTACCTGGGGACCGTTACATACAGCTAGTGCCGCTTGCGGTCTGTGGTTAAACCCACTGCCAGCGTAGTAGTCGAGTCATTAGAGTCCCACACAGAGAGTTTCCCTGCTCCAGGCGAAACGATATAGAGGTCGTATGGTTTTACGACAAGGGTTCGGACGCATACGTGTGTTTACGCACGTACGACTTTCAGACAGTTTTTACTAGTCGGCTTTGGTTTAAGCAAGATTCTAGTATCGGGATATTGGATTTATACAGTCTAAAGTTTTTCCGTGTTTTCACGGATAGGAGGGGCGATCTCGTAATTTCACGAGAAGCTTCTAGAAGATGGTGACTTGGGGGTTTAGGTGGCATATGCATTTAATGAGATTAGTGACTCATTTGTGTGATTCATCCATGTCATTAATGCATCATAAATGCTTAATGACTCATGGAGATGAATCACCCATTTGTATTTATGAAGCATGGTTGTTAAACCCTATTTTCTATTTATTTGATACAGATTAATGCTTCATATATATCATGATAGATCACATTCTCATTCTCATGCTCATGCTCACCTTCTCTCTCCTCAAGCTCTCTCTCTCTTCAAACCCTAATCCTCCCCTCTTATGTGTTGAGATCAAGGATTAGATTAGACTACTTAATCCATAACCCAACTCTATATCACCTAGGTTACTTAGATTAGCACTTTAAGAAACATAGTTACCTCTAGTTTGAGGTGAAGCTTGAAGTATAGCTCTCGGGTGGATCATCTACTACTTGGAGAAGGCCGAGGAGGAGGTACCAAACGAAAAGACAAAGGACACGGTTCATTAGGTATAATCTTTTCACATAGTAGTTTAGAACTCCTATGTTTATTGTTAGTTATCGTTTAGCACCGATTCTTTCGGTTAGTCGATGTTATAGCAAAGAACAAGATCGTTTTTCATATTTTCGCCTCCCCGCAAGTCATAGGGTGTAGTACATCGACTTACACACCGTGCATATCCATGAGCAGATAGGCTCCACCCTGGTTGACCTTGTCTATGATGTACGAGCCTTAATAGTTCGGCTCGAATTTTCCCCGCTTAGCGCGATTGGGGATCATCTTTGACCACTAGCACGAGTTCGCCTTAGCGGAATGTCCTCGGCCGGGTCAATCTTTCATATGAGCGCGTCATCTTTGCTTTATAAGCCTCCAGATTTTGTTGCGCTATGAGCCGTGTTTCATCAATGGCATCAAGCTCCTCAAGCCGAAGGTGAGCATTTTCTTCGTCCGTCAGCTCGTAGTGGACTGCCACTCGTAGAGAAGGTAGCTCTATCTCGAGGGGGAGTACTGCTTCTGTACCGAAGACTAACGCGTACGGCGTTGTGTTCGTGGCCGTCTTGAACGTAGTTTGATACGCCCAGAGAGCTTCTTGCAGTCTCTCGTGCCAGTCCTTCTTATTTCGGGACACCGTCTTCTTCACGATCTTCGTCAAAGTCTTGTTGAAAGCCTCCGCTAGACCGTTAGCTTGCGGATTATAAACTAAGGAATATCTCCAGTCTATATTATGCTGTTGCGCGAAGCGACTGATCTTGTGGCTTCTGTAGGATGGCCCGTTATCGGAAATGATCCGTCGCGGAGTTCCAAACCGATAAATAACGTGCATCTTGAAGAAATGGAGGATATTCTCCGTCTTCACTTCCCTCAGCGGTACTGCTTCTGCCCATTTGGAGAAGTTGTCAGTCGTCGCCAAGATGAATCGATGTCCCCTGGACGATGCTGGTTCGATGGGGCCGATTATGTCAGTTCCCCACATTTCGAACGGCCAGCTAGCCACTGTTGGATGTAGAGAATTTGGGTATTGATGGATAAAGTCCCCATGAATCTGGCATGAGTGGCATTGCTTCGCATATTCGAGACAGTCCTGAATCATCGTGGGCCAGTAGTAACCCATCCGTTTAATCTTCAACTTCATTTTCGGGCCTGCTTGGTGAGAACCGCAGAGTCCGTCGTAAACTTCCTGAACGACTCTTTTCGCTTCGTCACGTCCCAGACTTCTCAGCCACAGAGAATCAAACGACCTCTTGTATAGAGTATTATTAACGAAGGCGAAAGATAGAGCTCGTTTCATGAGCTGATGTCTTGAGGACGCATCTTCAGGTGTTCGACTGGATTTGAAGTAGTCTATAAAGACTTCTCTCCAATCTTTAGCCTTTTCCTGGTCTGTTATTTGCATAGCCATTTGCTCAGTCAGTCTCTTTTCTTCGGATGATTCCGGAGATACTTCTGCGGGGGCAAGCACCCGATGGCTTTGTACCACGATGTTTACGTCATCGAGGTTCTCATCGGCCAGTTCTTTAGCGAGCTTGGCCAACGCGTCCGCCTTGCTATTTTCTGCACGCGGTATACTTTCCAGCATGTAGGAGGGGATTTGAGTCAGTAATTGCTGTACTCTCTCGCCATACTTTACCAGTTCGGGTTTGCATGTTTGGTAGTCGCCATTTACTTGACTGACGACCAGTTGAGAATCTCCGTATATGAGGAGGTTTTCGATTCCCATGTAGATGGCGATCTCAAGGCATGCTATCAAAGCTTCGTATTCGGCTTCATTGTTCGTCCTCGGCTCTGTTAAGGAGGAAGCAAAGTGCATTATCCCTCCTTGAGGAGTTAAAAAGATGAGGCCTACCCCCGATTTGATTATAGGGGTTCTCTGTTTGCGCTTCTTTATGGAGGCGCTCCATCGAAGTAGAGCTCTCATCGGGTATCACTACTGTCGATCGCATCAAACGCAAGTTTGTCTGGCAGCTCGCAATTCAAAAGGGAATCAGCCGGTATCGGATGCTCAGCGAGAAAGTCGGCGATGGCCTGGCCTTTCACTGCTTTAAGAGGCTGATAGGTTATCGAAAATTCCATTAAGAGCAAAGCCCATTTAGCGAGTCTCCCTGTCAATATGGCCTTCGACATTAAATATTTAAGGGGGTCCACCTTCGAAATGAGACGGACTTCATGTGCCAATGCATAGTGCCTCAGTTTTGTTATCGCGAAGATCAACGCTAGACAGTGTTTTTCAATGGGGGAATAATTGCTTTCTACCCCCAGAAGAACTCGACTCAAATAGTAGAGAGCTCTCTCCTTCCCTTGATCGTTCTCTTGTGCCCATAATGCGCCTGAGGAACCTTCGAAGGCTGTTGTATAAAGAATAAGAGGTTTTCCTTTGACCGGAGCAGCCAACACTGGTGGATTCTGCAAGTATTGCTTGATCTCGTCCAGTGCGTCTTGGCATTTGTGATCCCAGACGAACGGGGTTCCCTTCTTCATCAAGTGACTGTAAGGGCAGCACTTGCCTGATAGATTGGCTATAAATCGGCGGATGTACGCGAGCTTCCCTTGGAGAGACCGCAATTACTTGAGAGTCCTTGGAGGAGGCATTTCCATGATCGCCTTGATCTTTGACGGATCTATTTCGATACCCCGGTGTCGGACGATGAATCCTAGGAATTTGCCTGAGGAAACTCTGAATGCACACTTGAGAGGGCTCATCTTCAAGTTGTATTGTCGACGGAGTTGAAATACGGTCTTCAGATGCTCGAGATGTTCCACGTATGATTTACTTTTAACCACGAGGTCGTCGATATAGCATTCGACGATTTCATGTATAAGGTCATCGAAGATCTTTGTCATGGCCCTCTGATAGGTGGCACCGGCGTTCTTTAGACCGAAGGGCATCACCTTGTAGCAGAATATTCCCAGAGGGGTCCGGAAAGTGGTGTGCTTCTGGTCTTCGGGATGCATCTTTATCTGATTATACCCTGATGAGCCATCCATGAAGGAGAAAACCTCGTGAGTGGATGTATTTTCTATCATCAGCTCGGTGACTAGCACTGGGAAATTGTCCTTCGGACAGGCTTTATTGAGATCCCAAAAGTCTACACATATGCGCACCATCCCATTTTTCTTCATCACCGGGACGATGTTGGCAATCCAGTCGGGATATTGAACTTCTTGGATGAAACCAAAGTCGATTAACTTCTTGACCTCGGCATTGATACTCATCTCGAGCTTGAGCCGCATTCTTCTCGTCGCCTGTTTGACTGACTTGACTTCCGGGGATATCGCCAGTTTATGCAAAGCGATTTCTGGGTCTAGTCCTGGCATTTCGGAATAGTTCCATGCGAAGCAATCTCTATACTGCATAAGCACGTCTTTTAACGCAGCCACCCTTTCTTCAGATAGCAACTCACTGGCGAATGTCGGTCGTGGGTCGTTCGCCGTCCCCAACTCAATTTTCTTGAGGTTATCTGCAGTAGTATGTATTCCATCCTCCGGCTCTTTCGGTGCTGGTGGAAATTCTGAGATCACCTCGTCGCTGCTGTTTGCGAAGCACCAGGGAAGGTCATCCATGTTCTCGGACCCTTCTTTTGATGTTGTTATCATGTGACAAGTACGAGCTCGCTTCCAGGACCGATGTGGATCGGGTTCTGCTCTCGTAGCTTTGGGTTCGTGCTTCTGTGGCGGCGTTACCCTCCAGCTGTCAGACAGAGCGAACTTGCCGAACTGATACTGATCTTCGACCCAATTCTTGAAGGTGAAGCAATCTTCGAGAGGATGGCCTATTACTCGATGATAAGAGCAATAGTTCGGGTGTGCGACTTCGCCTGCTTGCTCAGGGTGCTTGGACTCCGGCAGTGTAAGCATTTGGTACTTTATAGCTCGGTCAAGTATCTTCTTCATCTTGTCCCGAGGAAAAGAGTATGCTCGACTCATCTTCTTTACAAGGGAGAGATCAGGGCCGCTCGATTCCCGCTTGCGCGGCTTCCTAGCCCAGCTTTGTTGCTGTCGAGCGCCTTTTTCGCTTTTCGAATTGTTTCTGCCTCTGTGCCGAGCCTTTTTTACCACAGGTTGACAGGGAGCGGCACTTTCATCTTTCGCGGCCTGTTGTAGGATGCGTTGCGTTTTGGCTTTCTCGTAGATGGCCATTTCGCGGTTGTGGTCGTCTCGGACTTTTTGACCAGCTTCTCTTATAAGCCTGTTCATTTGTTATTCGAATGACGGACTGGGCACCTTTGCATCAGGAACTTTTTCTGGTTTAGGATTAACGTCCTCCCATTGAGCCTCCCCTTCTTCATTGAAGTCATGCATGACGTAGCAATCGCGGAGTAGCTCTCGTTTCTTGGATCGAATGTACCCAATCCCGATTGTTTCCATCCTCCCACTAGGCAACTTGTGCTGAGTTCCGGGGACGTTCCAGACCCTGTCATAGAATTTGGCTTTTCGAGCGGTCTATTTAAAGGGTATCCCCTGGCGCTTCAACTGCCTCTTCAAGCCTTCTGTATAATATATAGGCAAACGGATGGGCTGAAGCCTATCAAGCGTAGGATCCACACCGTGCCAGATTTCTTTCTCCACTTTGGTTTCTTCAGAGCGGTAGAATAGAATTGCCTTTTCGCCTTCTCGCCTGGGAGGGACATAGAACGTCCGCAGCTCCTCTACACTGTAGGTATCGAGTGCATCCAGTTCTTTATGGTGTTTAAGTGGAACCATGGCGACTTGCAGACTTCGCTCTTCGTCAGCGGACGTTTGTATTGAAGGCCGAGCAGAGAATATAGCATGGACCTCATCTTCCGAGTCACTACCAATGATCAACGTAGGAGCGGATGGTCCTCGCTTGTTGTATTGGGGCGGGCCCGAATAAACTATCTCCTCTTCCTCCTCGGTATCACTCCCAAAGACGGGGATGGTAGTGTTAGCTTTGTTCTCCGGCTTGTGACACCTCTCCGTGTCTTCGAAATCCGGTAAGAAGTATTTGGCATCTTCATATTTGCAGACTTCGTTCATGGAGAACGGGTTCAGTTCTCCCGTCACGGTATACTCGAGACCATCCTTAAAATATTTCATACACTGATGCTGTGTAGAAGGGATGATGTTGTACTCGTGTAACCATGGTCGGCCGACCAGAGGATTGTAGCATGTATTGGCATCTATGACGTGGAATTTAATGTCCGTGACGAGCAGCCCAAAGCGTAACGTCAGTATCACAGACCCGAGAGTTCTTGATGATTGAGAGTCGAATCCGGAGATGGTGATCTTATCCCGAGCGAGGTGCTGGACGCTCATGCAGATTTCCTTCAATACCCGGACATTGAGGAGATTAACGGAGGATCCATTGTCGACCAGGATTTTGCCTATTTTTATATCATGGCAGTATCCTGAGACATAGAGGGGGCGGTTGTGTTCACACGTCCCAAAGAGGAGGTCTTCATCACCGAAAGTGACATCGGCTGTGTGCACTTCTTCCAGCTCGTCCTTCATCTTTTCTTCGGTGAGAAAAGTTTGGAATTGCTCCGGCTCCTGTAGCGCTTTGATCAATGATTCTCTTGCTTCTTTTGATAGTAAAAGGGCGTCAAGAATACTGAGCTGCGAGGGTAACTTCCTCAGATGCGCTAGAACGATGTAATCCACCTTATTTTTCTTCGGCGGGTCCTTGGCGGTTAACTCTTCCACAACTTGGTCATTTAGGGCGATATCCTCAGAGACCTTCTCTTTTCCCTTATCTTTTTTGTTTGAGGGTCCGAGATTCTTTTCGGGTAGCGTACGACTACACAGCCGGATATTTTCGCAGGCTTTTGGCTCTTCCTTTTCCCGAGGTGGACTCTTTAAAGAGAGGGCTAAGAGCCATTTCTTCATCAGAGTCGCTCCCGAATGTGAGAACTTGCGCTTTCCCGACGTTAACCATGCAACAATCGCCGGTAGTACTTCTAGGCTCCTCGGTCGTACCTTTCCGCTCCCGACGAGTTTTGCGCTTCTCCCGCTTAAAATGTTGCCGGCGAGCGACATACCCCTGCCACCATTTATTGAAAGCTTTGCACTCTTCGGTGGGGTGCGAAACCTTTCGATGATATAAGCAATAGGAGGGGTGCATTTCTGCTTTGCCGGTATTGTTTTCTTGAGAAGGTGGTAGCTTCATCCCCAGTGACACGGCTTTAGCAAACCTTTTCCTCGCCTTGAATTTGATTTTGTCCGCAATGGATGTATTTTGACTTGACAGGAGTGCCTCAATCCTTTCGTCCAATCGCCGGCGCTTGGCCTTTTCAAATAGGACCGTCTCGCGTTCCCGATCAGCCTTACTTTTCAACAGAGCTTCATTGAGGAATGCATCAATAGTTTCATCTAATGGCCCCAGAAGTTTCGGTTCAGGATCTGCCCCCAGCTTCTCAGTGCAAGGAGTTTCCTCAGCGTCTGTAAACGAGTGGGAGATCATATGACAGCTCGCCACGTATTCCTCGGATTCATCCGACGAGCTCTCCCCCTCATCTTCCTCTTGAAAGACGTGGTTGAGGAACTCTTGGAGTGTGATGGGAGTTTGTGCTTTCTGGTTGTACTCCTCCAGTGCGTCAATTTGTTTTTGTAGGTCCGTGCGCTTGTCGCCAGGCTTCACGAGCTTCTTGGATTTCTTCTTCTTCTTCTTTGAAGATTTTGACGGCTGGTTGTGAGTGCTTGGGCCACCACCATCGATCTTTGGAGTTGGGCACGGCTTCAACGCCCCTTCAATGATCTAAGGTTCCAACAGGTTCTTCCACCTGATCGCTGGGCATGTTTGAAGATCGTTCGGCATCTTCTTTGTTTTGGCTGATAGCACAACCTCCCATGGAACTTCTTCAATAAGGGAGCACGTTGCCCCCGGCGTATTCACCTTTTTAGAGGTATGAGGTTGCGGCGGGTTCACCTTCCATCTTTCGGATAACGCGAATTTGCCTTGCTGATATTGATCTTCAATCCAGTTTTTGAAGACGTAGCAATCTTCAATCGAATGACCCAATACTCGGTGATAGGGACAGTAATTGGGATCATTGACGTCGTTTGGCTGCGACGGACGTCTTGACTCCGGCAGATTAATGAGTCTGTTACGCAGTGCCAGTTCAAACAGTCTTCTCGTTTTATTTTGAGGAAACGAGTAAGGACGTCCCAGCCTTTCCTCGAGGGATAGGTGTGGACGCATATTGTTTTGACGAACAACCGACTTCAAGTTGCTCGGCTGTTGTTGAGCATTGGCGACGACGATCGCTTTCCCTTTCCCCTTCTCATTTCGAGAGTCCGGCTTTGGAAGAGATGGTCTGTGACCCATCTGGTCCATTTGAGCTAGCTTGTCGATCAGGGTCTGGAACATGGTTGGTTTAAAGAACATCATGAACTGTGAGATAGTTGCATAAGGATCTAGGGTGCCCACGAACATGCCCACCGCCGGCGCTTCTTCAATGCGTTGTTCGCACTTTGACCACAAGTTCCGCCATAGGATTGCATATTGAACCCAGGTCTCCCCCGGCTTTACTCTCGCATTAATCAAAGCTATTATTGGAGTACGCTCACTGGCACTTGCGAAGCGCTGGGTAAACAACAACTCCATTTCAGCGAAGGTCTTGACGGAGTCATTTGGGAGTTCGGAGTACCACTCAAATGCCGTCTCCGATAAGCTACCGACGAACTGACGAAGCAACAATTTATCATCACCGCCGGTGTTACCACAAAGAGCCCTGAACCGGGCAACATGTTGATGGGGATTGCCAGTCCCCTTATAGACATGGAATTTCGGTATTGTATAGCCCGGCGGTACTTGATCTGATCATACCAGCTCGGATATGGTCGTCCTTGTTTACCCCAATCAGAGCAAAGCTCTGTTCAAATTCCAAGGTGGGAAACGAAGCAACGCTTCTGCTTCCCCCAATCAGAGCAAAGCTCTGCTTTGAAAATTAAAGTGAAAATTAAAGTTAAAATAAATGAAGCAACGCTTCAGATCCCCTGCGCTGCGCACAGAGCGCCACGTGTCAAAATCAGACACTCCGGCTCAGGGAGCGCAGCACCCAAGGCAGCGCGCCCAATCAGAGTAAGGCTCTATTTAAAAACAAAATTAAAAGAAGCAACGATTCAGATGATCTGCGCTCTGCGCTGCGTGACAATTGCGCTAGCGCAGGTGCGCTGCGCTATGCGCTGCGCGCCACGTGGCAGCGCAGTTGCGCTGCGCTCTGCACTGCGCGACACATGGCTGCGCAGTTGCGCTGCATTCTGCGCTGCGCGATACGTGGCTGCGCAGTTGCGCTGCGCTCTGCTCTGCGCGACACGTGGCTGCGCAGTTGCGCTGCGCTCTGCGCTGCGTGACACGTGTCAAGCGCTGGGGCGTTTGCGCCAAACAGAATAAAAATTCCAGTAAAATTTTTCTGTTCTTGTTAAAACAAGAAGATTGTCTTCTGTAAAACAGAAGCCCTTGGATCAAAGATCCAACGGTGGGGAAAATTTCACAAATCACTCAGAGAAGGATCTCCTTAACAAATTTAACAAATCAATGGGCGCTATATAAAGGCCCCTAGACCCCAATTCCAAAAATCATCAACACAGAAAAAAAAGAAGAGAGAACTCTTCTAAAGAAAATTTTGAGAAGAGATCAGAGAAAGAAAAGGTAAAAACCTCTGAATAAAGAAGAATTTCTTCTAAAAAGATCATTGATCTAAGAATAAGATTAAAGATCTTCAATAAAAATATAATAATAAAGGCATTGCCTTTTGATGAACCACTGGTTCTTTGAAAACAAGAAAATTTGTTTTCTTTGATCTAAAATTGATCAAAATAAAAAAACAGTGCCCTGCACATGTAAATCTGCACTGTTGCGCTACTGGATCGGCCGCAAGCCACCAGGGAGCGCCACGTGTCAGCTCCAGAACGATCTGCGCTATACGCTGTTAAAAAAGAGCACTGCTCTCATGAATTGGCGCAACCCACCAGAGCGCGCCACGTGTCAGAAGCGCAACAGCGCAGCGCATTGGCGCAGCGCACTGCGCTTGCGCTCACCAGAGCGTGACACGTGTCACCTCCCCATGGACTTGCGCCTTGTGCTCCTCAATTGGCGCAAAGCGCCTGACAAGCCACGTGGCACTCTGTCAGATTAATTAATGCAGCGCATTATTAAAGGGCAGAGCCCAATTAAAAAGCCTAATGGACCAAAACAAATGCTTTGCATTATAAAAAGGGGACAGAGCCCAACTTAAAAGGCCTAACAGGCCAGAATAGAATGCAGTGCATTATTAACAGGGGCAGAGCCCTAATAAAGGCCTACTTGGATAAATATAAATAAAAATGTTAAACATTATCAACTGGACTTAGCCCAATCATGGCCGTAAGTCCTCAAATTAAATTGACTGAGCACGCTGCTCTCCTAAATCAATTTACATTTGGTTCAAGGGTACATCTCTGAACTCCTCTGACACCTATCGTTGTAAACCTTCAACGACGTCAGAGAGGTGACGGGTCCCGACGGCCATACATGCAATGGACCGCGATGTCCTTAAACTACCTATGGACCACTATGTCCCTAAACTGGAACAATAGAGCCCCAAATGCTCTTTTGTCGGATCTAAACGATCCCGTTTAAGTTGATCTTAGCCTCAAATATGGCTAACGTATCCTTAAACCTTCAAACATACTTTAGTCCCAAATTGGACTATAGATCCCCCAATTAACTTTGGTTCAAGGGTACATCTCTGAACTCCTCTAATATCTGTCGTTGTAATCCTTCAACGTCGTTAAAGAGGTGACGGGTCTCGACGGCCATACATTCAATGGACCACCATGTCCCTAAACTTGAAATTGACCGCAACGTCATTAAACTAAACAATAGAGCCAATTGCTCTTTTGTTAGATCTAAACGATCCCGTTAAGTTGCTCTTAGTCTGGAGATTAGGCTAACGTATCCTTAACAAAAGTTTAAGTCGATCTTAGCCTCAATACGGCTAACGTATCCTTAAACCAAAACACCAAACCCAAATCTAAGTAAATACGGATTTAGACTAATCCACGTCCCACGGGCGACGGCATAACTTAGTCTCCGTATACTATCCACGGGCAACCAGAAACAAAACAAACACCCACGACACGAAGTGAAATTCTGGAGAAGGAGAAAGTTGTTACCGTGATGCGGTAGCGTAATTAACTGCAGGGGCTTGTGCCTGCAGGGAAGAGCGTCCCCACAATCAAAAACCCCTCAAGCGAGGGGGAATCTGACGAAGCCTGCTACATCGGCTGCATCCGTCTAAACCTTCGATACACGGTGCCATAAGTCAACTTGGCATCTTCGGAGAGGTTGGCGGATAAAACCAATTAGCATCTGTCCCGAATCTCAGGCGAGACGTCCTCACGTCTTGGCCGCCGTTCGGAGGGGAACAATCCTGTTCTGACAACTTGACCGGCTGCCTCAGTCGCCTGATGAACCCGTATCTGCTGAGCTATATATTCGTCCAAGTCAGGTTTGGAGATTGTCTCCTCCTTAGCTGTTGACAGAGCCGGTGGAGGATTTGACGTTTCTCCCCCGTCATCTTCAAGGACGATCGGAGGATCTTCAGCAGGAGGATCTTGTTGGATCATCATACTCACCATGTCCTGGAATAGAAGGGCCATTCGCTTTATATTGGCTGCTTGTTCTGCAGCCTCTTTATCCTTCTTTTCCAGTATCCTGCGAAGGAATTCAGCGTCAGTTTCTTCCTCCTGGCGTTGATCCGAGGACGCTTCAGGGCTTTCTTTTGGCCCAGTGAGTGCGGCCATCGTATTCATCATTTCTTGGAGCTTCTGCTGCTACTCCTGAGCTTTATTCACCGATCGCGTAAGCGGTCTATGACCTGTAGATGTACGGCTGTCCTCTTTCCCGGACGCCATGTAGACGGTATGGACCACAATGCCCTCAGACTTAGGGCGTTTGGGCTCACCGCCTTTGACGTTTGCCGCGGGCATGGGGATTTTCTCCGGCCTTTTTCTTTTGTGGGCCGTTGCCGCGGGCACCCAAGTAGTTGTCGTCCTTTGCTGTTTGACAGGACAGTTCTTTTCTTCTTGAGCCTTCACCCTCTTCTGCCGGCGAGAGTGATCTTGGTAGATTACTGAGTCCTGGACCCGTCGCCAGACCCTGTAAATCTTGGAGGACAGCCGTTAAGGGGGCCACTCCGGCTTTGTTCCCGCAGCACTCTCCGCAGGTGGAGGAGATCTTTTCAGCGTGGCAGTTGGAGAGTTCTTGCGTACCCTCCTTAACGGTTCAAAGCTGTTCCAAGTCGGAATAGCAGCATTGACTTCCACCATTGGAGCCGGTGGAGTTAACCCAGAGGGGGAGTTGCCCCCGGCCTTCCTTACTCGGCGCCAGTGGCGACGTCGAGCGTGATGAGCTGTTGGGGCTGGCTCGGCGATAGGGATAGTTTCGTCTTGTCCCCTGTCCGGATGAGGCGCCGCTGGTGCCAGCCTCTTAAAGACTGATGTTGTCTTTTCGGTAGCGATATCCAATCTGTCAAAGACAGACCTTCGAGCAGGAACGGGAGCCGGAACAGTCAGCCTTGAAAAGACCGACTCTCTAGCAGGAGAAGCCGTCTTGACGACTTCAGGAATAGAGATGGCTGTCTTCTTCGCGATGGCCACGTCAGGGGTCATGGGCTTCTTGGCAGGCCCATCAGAGTTCAGGTTCAGCCTGGTAAAGACCGAGGCTGCCGGCTTGACATTGAACGACCTGTTGAGAGGGGTCGTGGTAGTAGTGAGCCGATCGAAGACCGACTTCTTTTGCGCTTCCGGTATGGGCACTGGAATGTTAACGTTCACCGGCGGGAGCATGGTCTCGAAGAACAGACCGGTGGTAGCCTGAGTTACTTGTTCCACCGGCATAGCAAAGATGGAGGCCGCTCGAGGCCCGTAAGCCACACCTCCAGGTGAGTCGAAGCGCTGGTTGCAGTTGCACTTGGAGCAGTTTGAGCAGTTGGATGCCATTGATGCTTGATTCTTGCGCCAGGTAAAAGACCAAATCTTAGTAACTTGAAACCCAAAGGCAACCATTAACAAACCGCGATTCGTTCGCGAAGACGACACATGAAGTGTGGAGTGGAAAGAGGAAAAGGTCCCACCGGGCGTGCCAGAATCTGTTCCCCTCCGAACACAGAGACGCGACCGCGTAGGCTCATCTTGCCTGAGATTCGGGACAGATACTATTTGGTTTTATCCGTCCACCTCTCCGAAGATGCCAAGTTGATTTATGGCACCGTGCATCGGAGGTTTAGACGGATGCGGCCGATATAGCAGACTTCGTCAGATTCCCTATCGCTTGAGGGGTTTTTGATTATGGGGACGCTCTTCCCTGCAGGTGCAAGCCCTTGCAGTTAATTACGCTACCGCATCGCGGTAACAACTTTCTCCTTCTCCAGAATTTCACTTCGTGTCGTGGGTGTTTGTTTTATTTGTGGTTGCCCGTGGATTGTATAAGGAGACTAAGTTATGCCGTCGCCCGTAGGACGTGGATTAGTCCAAATCCGTATTTTATTAGATTTGGGTTTGGTGTTTTGGTTTAAGGATACGTTAGCCCTATTAAGGCTAAGATCAACTTAAACTTTTGTTAAGGATACGTGAGCCTAATCTCCAGACTCAGATCAACTTAACGGGATCGTTTGGATCCGACAAGAGAGCAATTAGCTCTGTTGTTTAGTGTAATGACATTGTGGTCAATTTCCAGTTTAGGGACATGCTGGTCCATCATTCCCATTTGGGGACGAACATTAGTTTAAGTACATTTCAGTCCAACGTTCCCATTTTGGGATGAATATTAGTTTAAGGATGTTTCGGTCCACGAGTTTAAGGACCCCGCAGTCTGTATCAATGTGTGGTTGTCGGGACCCGTCACCTTTCTGAAGACGTTGAAGGATTACAACGACAAATATCAGAGGAGTTCGGAGATGTATCCTTGAACCAGGTGTAAATTGATTAAGAGAGCAATCATACTCAGTCAATTTAATTTGAGGACTTACGGCCAGAATTGGGCTAAGTCCAGTTGAGAATGTTCAACATTTTTATTTGCATTTGGCCTGTTAGGCCTCTACTAGGTCTCTGCCCCTGTTTAATAATGCATGGCATTTTTGCTTGGTCTATTAGACCTTTATTTGGGCTCTGCCCTTTTTAAATGATGCACAGCATCTGTTTTGGTCTGACAGACCTTTGTTTGGGCTCTGCCTATTTTTAATAATGCATTGCATTTTTTATTAGGCCTGTTAGGCCTTTTTAGTTGGGCTCTGTCCTTTTTTTTTAATAATGCAGTGCATTAATTAGCCTGACAAAGCGCCACGTGGCTTGTCAGGCACTTTGCGCCAGCGCAAGGCGCAAACGCATGTGAAGGTGACACGTGTCGTGCTCTGGTGAGCGCAAGCGCAGTGCGCTGCGCTGTTGCGCTGCTGACACGTGGCGCGCTTTGATGACTTGCGCCAAATTTAAGAGAGCAGTGCTCTGTTTTTAAAGCACATAGCGCAAGTTGTTCTGGAGCTGACAAGTGGCGCTCTCTGGTGGCCTGCGCCAACCCAAGAGCGCAACAGTGCAGATTTACAAGTGCAAGGCACTTTTTTAATATCTTGATCCAATTTTGGATTCAAGAAAAGAATCTTCTAAGATTCCAGAACCAGTGGTTCATCAAAAGGCAATGCCTTTCTGTAGATCAAATGATCTAAAGAAGTATATTACTTCTTATTATTTTTTGTTATTATTTAATCTTTTCTTTTTATTTTAAGATCTTGATCTTGTTCTTAGATCATTGATCTTTTCAGAAGAAATTCTTCTTTTCAAAGGTTTACCTTTCTTTTTTTCTTTCTTGAATTCTTCTCAAACTTTCTTTCTTAGGAGTTCTCTGAATTCCCTCTCTGTTTTCTCTGTGTGTGTTTTAGACTTGGGGTCTAGGGGCCTTTATATAGTGCCAATTAGTTTGTTAAAATAGTTAAAGAGATCTTTCTCTGAGTGATTTAGGGATTTTTCCCACCATTGGATCTTTGATCCAAGGGCTTCTGTTTTACAGAAGACAATCATTTTGTTTTAAAAAGAACAGAAAGATCTTACTGGAGTTTTAATTCTGTTTGACGCAAGCGCACATGCGCTGCCACGTGTCGCGCAGAGCGCATCGCAACTGCGTTAGCGCAACTGCGCTGACACGTGTCGCGCAGCGCAGAGCGCTGACACGTGTCGCGCAGAGCGCATCGCAACTGCGTTAGCGCAACTGCGCTGACACGTGTCGCACAGCGCTGAGCGCAAATCATCTGAAGCGTTGCTTCTTTTGTTTTTTACTTTAAATAGCGCCTTGCTCTGATTGGGTGCGCTGCCTCGGGCGCTGCGCTGGCGTGTCAGATTTTGACACGTAGCGCGTTGCGCGCAGCGCAAGGAATCTGAAGCGTTGCTTCAATTTTTGAATTTTTGAAATTCAAACATAGTTTTGCTCTGATTGGGGGAAACACCTATTAGATGCAGATTCCCTTAGAGGCAATTATTTTTAATTCTATTCTACATGTATAGAACTTTCTCGTTCGTAATAATAGTATGCTATTTAGTTTTTTCTTTATTGGTATATCTTTTATTAATCTGTTTATTATTGATTACTAATAAAGTCCGTAGAATAATACTAGACTGCATGATTGTGATGTAGATCACAATAGTGAGATCTGACTACTCGATAAGTATATTCTTAAATATTCCTAATCATAGGAGATCGAGACAGGACATTGATACTCTGAAAGACTGGTGTATATTATATTTACTCATCAGAGAGAGGAATGACTATTCTCATAGTTATCTAGTGTGGTGACATCAGAGTATCGTATGCAGGTGTTTATACATGATCAGTACACCGAACGGCTCATTTTGAATTTCCAGTTGGTAATTATACATAACTGTCGGATGGAAATTTATATAGTGACAACTGATACAACTTAGTCTCCAGACCTGAGACTCGCCATAGTACCTTACGTGTGCTTGAGATTATTTTAGTTACCACCCAACCACAAATCCATTGATACCGTGTATAACGGTAGTAGTTGAGTATGATCGAATACATATGAAGGTTGTGAGGAGTTAATATGGGATTCGTCTCTCCAGTATATGGAGTACAATGTTCTGCAGTGTGCGATATATCAATGACCTAAAATCTCTGAAAAGAGTACTAGAGATCAAATGATAAGTGGTTATCAGTTTGATCTCAGGATTACGCGATAATATCAACACAATAGTTATTTGAGTTATTTGGGTTTGACAGTACTACCAAGTCATAGACTAAATAAAAAGCCTAACTAGATGAAGAGACCGGACCATACGGTAGTTGCCACTGACAAGTATTGATTTGCTTGGATAGTATTTTCCTATTTCAATCTATTCATCGACAGTTTACCCATGTAGTCTAAATACGTAGATATCATCCCTATAGACTTTTGGATTTTACTGTTCACAGATTAGTTCAAATTGTTCGAATTAATTATCCATTTTCGAGTAAACATCGAGCCTCCAGAGTCATACATATGTGAACTCCTACTTGCCAAATATAAAACTATAAAAGAAGAGAAAGTATATGGCTGATATACCGAAATGGATTTAATTAAATGAGTATATTTGATATACTATTAATTCAATAAGGGTAAAATTATCAAATACGATTTGATGTGCTACTCAAGATAATATACGATATTAAATGAGTAAATAATACATGCCCATATATATATATATATATATATATATATATATTATGAATATAATATATATAATATAATATATATAATATATATATATATATATGTTGATATATATAAATATTTATAAAATAATATGGTCGTGCATTTGATGTGTATCAAATATTATATGCATATGTATATGTGTAGGCCAACATGTATTAAGTAATAACTAATTAGTTTGTTTACGGGTTAAATAAATAAATTAATTATGAGGATTTTATTAGAAAACTATATCCCTACTTCTATTTGATACTAACCCTAACCTTAATCAATTACTCTCATCCTCTTAAAAGTTTTAGCCTCCCCTTCCCATTTCTTTTAGCCAAAATTTTCATGGTAGAGACGAATTAAAATTTTGATTTTTAATTCTCTTCTTTCTTTTATAATTCTCTCTAATTAATTAGATTAGCTAACTAATTAATTAGAGTTCACTAATCTTGGAGATTCATGTGGAGGCAAGCAAGAAAATCATCAAGGTGTAATCAAATCGTCTTGATTGGATAGGAATCACTAGTACAGCGAACAGAACGCAAATTCGAATTTACGCAAAGGTATTATCTTATCGAATCAATATTAAGGGTTAATTGATTTCGTTTATAATTAACCTAATTTATAAACCATGCAAAAAAAATTAATTTTCCCTTCCGCTGTGTTTACACCAATTTTCACCAACATAGTATCAGAACGATGGTTTATAAATTAAATTAATTAATTTGCTCTTGATAATTGCATATATAAGTGTTGCTATAATTAGGATTAATCAATATGTTCTGAGCGTTAGAGTATTTTTGAATGCATATGTCAATATTTGTATAAAATTTAATATGATTAAATTTGATACATTAGATATTTTAATGAGAATAAAAATGTCAACTTTTATATAAAAAAAAATTTACTCATAAAAATTTGGAATATGTAAAAAAAATTGTTTTATTATTATTAAAAATATTCTGAATTTTTAAATTAATTAATTAAATAAAAAATCATTTTTCAAAAATATTCTAATTTTGTTGAAAATTTATTTTCAAAATATTCCAAGTTTGTTGGAGCTTTTTAAAAATCTATTTTCAATATACTCTAAGTTTGTTGGAGTTTGTTGACTTTTTTTTAGAGATTATTTAAATTTAAAATCCAAGTTTGTTGGAAATTTCTTAGAGTTGTTATTAAAAGATTTGTTGTTATTTTTAAATTGACATTTAGATGCATGTGTGTTAAATTGTTGACATACTAGATAATTTTATTTAGTTAATTTTAGTAAGTTGTTATTAAAAAGAATTAAATAACTTTAGTTTTAAATTATAGCAACTATTTTATGCAAATCATTATATGTGATATAATGAGTTATAGTTGTGATGTGATCATAAGCCTGCAATGTGTTCTATTTATTTTTGTGTATGTGATATGCAATGGTTAGATTAGTATATTGGAATGGATTTGGAGAAATCCTCTGTGATTTGCATTGTAAATTTTTATAGTGGCCCGCGAGTCACTTGGTAATGATTTAATTAAATAGGGTCTGCGAGCCTCGATTTCTTTACGCATTAGTTTGTGAGTTTCATGAGAGTAAAGAATTGAAACAAGAGATAGACGTGATTGAAAAAGTTCAATGGAGCATTCAAGCGGCTCAAAACCTTTTCTTTTATTTTTAGTTTATATACATGTGATGTAAAACCCTAAAGTGAATTATCGTATTTTAATTCTATTGCTCGAATTAAAGCATGATAAATCACACTCGTCCAATCCATTTCAGTATAAACCCATTTTTATGATATACATGCCTGTAATGCCTTAGAAATTGTTATTGTGGATTTGCATGTTTGTGATATTTTTAAAAGTTGTTTTATTCTCATTACATGTTTTCAAAAACATGATTTTGTTAAAATGTGTTTTTCTAAAACGATTATAAAAACAGTTAAAAAAAGTTTTAACAAGAAAACGATGAGATGATTAATAATGAGATTGTTAAGTATAACAAACCATTTAAAATTGAAAAACAATTTTTAAAATGAATAGGGGAGTTAGTAATAACTCAAAAACATAGTTTTTGCTAAACACGTTTTTCAATTTAAATCAAGTCAAAAACGTTAAGACTATTTTTAAATACTATACATTACCTTCCACCATTTCAATCAAATAGAGTATTCGATATTCATGGTATGATTGTTGGCAAGTTGTCAAGCCATAACATGTGGCATTTGGATGATATTTGATTGCTAATACATGTGATGTAGAGTAGTTAAATCAATAATATGGCTTTATTGTTGGCGAGTTGCCAAGAGTCACATTATTGATCTAGCTACTCAAGAAATGTATAGATACGGCTTGACTAGAATATTATGAGTTATCGTTGGCTTATTGTAAAACTTATAATAAATCTAGGGGTAAAAACTATAATCGAAAAGTCGCGAATGTGATCGACAAAAGAGTTTTGTCCACCTTTTATGGTATATGATGACTTGTTGGCTAGTTGTCAAGGTCACTATATTATGATAGTTGGATTTTGATTCCCACTTTAAATTTTTAGAAAGTTTACGTTTTTCAAATGTTGTGGTTTTCATGAAAATACGCTAAAATAGTGGGAGCTATCTAATAGATAAATTAAATATTTTTCCAATCTATTTTGATGTTAAGAATGTCTGCTAAAATATTTTTCTACTACTCTCAGATTTACTACTGTTAACAATGACTGGATTAAAACTGATAATTGAAAAGACGAACTGACAGAACACAACTATAAAGACTGGTTATGCAAGATCAAAATCGCCCTCACTTATGAAAAAATGATTTACGTTCTCACTTTCGCACCACTTCCCTCCCTAGGTGATAATCCTGAAGATGTGGATCGAGATATCCATGCTCAGTGGAAGCTCGATTGTGACCGGGCCCATTGCCTCACTTTGGCCTCTATGAATGATGATTTACAGAGGCAACATGAGAAAATGGATGTTCAAACCATATTCAACCGTCTCCAAGAACTTATGGAGAACACTCTCGAATAGCTAGATTTGAGCTATCGAATGAATTTTTTGATCTGAAAATGAAGCCGGGTACACCCGTGCAGGACCATGTCTTCAAAATGATTGATTTGATCAATCGACTTGAGAATTTGGGTTTTCCTTTATCTAAGGAGCTTTCTGTTGATAAAATTCTTAGCTCTTTACCGAATACCTTTTTTCTGTTCATAATGCAGATCAATATGAACAAAATGGAAGTTGGATTTTCAGAGCTGCTCAATATGTTGGTGAAAGGTGAGACCTCTTTAAATAAAGAGAAGTTCTTTATTATGTCTATGGGGAGTTCTTCTTTCTCTACTAAGGCAAAAGCCAAGGGAAAGGGAAAGAAGAAGCCAAACAAGCCTACGGAGGCATACAGAAGGTTAAGGGTAAAAGCAAGGCAAAACAAAGGCTGCGCAAGGAGAATTTTTTCACTGTCATAAGACGGGGCACTGGAAGAGAAATTGCACTAGCTATCTAGAGGAGCTGAAAATGAAGAAGCTTGCTGAAGCTTCATCTTCAGGTATCTGTGTTATTGAAAATTGTTTTCAAGTTACACCTACTTCATGGGTATTGGATACTGGTTCTGATTCTCACGTCTGTAATTTTTTAAAAGGACTGAAAAGAAGTAGGAAACTGGTACAAGGAGAGATAATTCTCAGAGTTGTAAATAGAGCAAGTGTTGCAGCAGTTGTAGTAGGAGATTATCGTATATAACTGTCAAATGACAAGACTTTAGTTTAAATAACTACTTTTATATTCCTAACATGTTATGCAATATTATCTCTGTTTTTTTATTAGATAAGGACAGATATTCTTTTGTTACGTCCAATAGTGTTATGAACATTCAGTGTAATAATGAATTAGTTGCTTTTGGGAATTTATTTAATGGTCATTATCTATTGAATTTTGCTGATGTTTATAATATACACAATACTCGTAAAAGAACAAGTTAAAAAATGAACGAAACTCTTTTATGGCACCATAAACTTGGCCATATGAATGAGACGAGACTTAAGAAATTTCATAAGAATGGTTACCTACATTCATTTGACTTCGATTCATATGATAATTGCAAGCCTTATCTTAAATGTAAGATGGATATATCTCCATTTTGTGGAAGCGAAGAAAGAGTTGATGAACACTTAGGACTGGTATATAGTGATGTATGTGGTCCAATATCTATATAAGCTAAAGGAGGATACTCTTACTTCATTACTTTTATAGATGACTGCTCATGTTTTGGACACATATACTTGATGAAGTATACGACTGAAGCATTTGAGAAGTTCAAAGATTATAAAAATGAAGTGCAAAATCAAACGGGAAAAATATTAAGATTCTTCGATCAGATCGAGGAAGTGAATATTTGAATACAGAATTTCTTGGTTACTTAGAATGGAATTCTCTCTCAGGTTACTCCACCTTACACGCCACATCATAAAGGGGTATTGGAAAGGAGGAATTGTATCTATTAGATATGGTAAGTTCCATGTTGAGTATTACTGAGTTACCTCTTTCATTCTGGGGGTATGTACTAGAGACAACTGCATACATACTGAACCAGGTTCTATCAAAGTCAGTGCCCTTGCCTCCATATGAGTTATGGAAAGGAAAGAAACATAATCTTAAGTTTGTTAAGATATGGAGCTATCCTGCTTTTTTTAAAAAGTAGAATCCTGAAAAGCTAGAGACACGATCCGTACTTTGCAAGTTCATAGAATACCCAATACATTCGTAAGGGTATAGATTTTACTGCCCAGAGGACTAACATATTATTATCTCTAGACATGCTAGCTTCTTAGAGAAGGAATTTCTTGAAAAAGAAATTAGTGGGAGCGCAGTAGAACTAGAAAAGGTTCCAGAACAAGCAATTACGAAAGACCGAATCGAACATGAAACTCCAGTATTACCTAATCCAGCGAAACCACTCTGTCGATCTGATAGGCAATCTAGAGCACCTGAGAGATATTATGGGTATCACGTTGATGGTGATATCGAAAATTGTGTCATAGAGGATGACGATCCTATCACTTATCGACAAGCTATAGAAAGTAAAGACTCTCAGAAATGGATAGATACCATAAAATCTGAAATTGACTCAATACACTCCAATAAAGTGTAGACTTTAGAGGATGCTCCTAAAAGGATAAAACCCATTGGGAGCAAATGGGTCTTCAAGAAGAAGATTGGTGTAGATAGGAAGGTGGAGACCTTCAAAGCTCGATTGGTGGCATAAGGCTTCTATCAAAGACCAGGTGTGGATTTTGATGAAATATTTTCTCCAGTTGTGATGCTTAAGTCGATAAAAATCATACTTGCAATCGCTGCTTATTATGACTACGAAATATGGCAGATGGACGTCAAGACGGCTTTTCTAAACGGTACTTTAGGAAAGAGCATTTACATGACATAGCCAGAGGGTTTTGAGGTCAGTGGGAGCAGCGGTAAAGTATGCAAGTTGCTTAAGTCCATTTATGGACTAAAGAAAGTATATAGGAGATGGAACATATGTTTTGATGAAATAATCAAAGGGTTTGATTTCACCAAAAGTGATGATGAACCATGTCTTTATAAGAAGGTTGTAAGGAGTAATATCGTGTTCCTCATATTTTATGTAGAAGACATACTTCTAATAGGCAATGAGTACCAACATTACAGATAGTAAAGATCTGGCTATCACAAAATTTCTTGATGAAGGATTTGGGTGAAGTATCCTACATACTGGGTATAAATATCTATAGAGATAAATCTAAGAGGATTATTGGGTTATTCCAATCCAAGTACATAGATGACATAATGAGATGTTCAGTATGGAACATACTACAATGACCAAGCGTGGTAATGTAACTGCTACGCATGGTATATCTCTCTCCAAGGATATGTCTTCCAAGACAGATGAGGAAAGAAAATGCATGGATAAGATACCATATGTTTCGGCAGCTGAGTCTATCATGTATGCGATGTTATTTAATAGACCTGATGTGGCTTATGCACTTGGTGCAGTAAGTCGATATCAGTCTAATTCTAGAGAAAAGTATTGGATTGTTGGTAAGGCTATATTTAAGAATTTGAGAAATACTAAGGATATAATTTCGGTAAAGGTGACCTCAAGGATGAGGTGTTTACTGACTACAGTTTTGAGAGTAGCTACGAAAGATAATATAGCGGATCCATGCACTAAAACTCTTTCTCAACCGTAGTTCAAGAGACTCGTTGCGATGTTGTGTATATGATACCACAAAAATTGGCCCTAAGTGCAAGTGGGAGATTGTTAGATGTAGATGCCCTTAGAGGCAATTAGTTTAATTGTGATCTACATGTATAGAACTTTCTCGTTTGTAATAATCGTATGCTATTTAGTTTTTTCTTTATTGGTATATCTTTTATTATTCTGTTTATTATTGATTACTAATAATGTCTGTAGAATAATACTAGACTACAGGATTGTGATGTAGATCACAATAATAAGATCTGACAAGTCGATAAGTATATTCATAAATGTTCCTAGTCGTAGAAGATCGAGACAGGACATCGATATTCTGGAAAACTGGTGTATATTATACTTACTCATCAGAGAGAGTGATGATTGTTCTTATAGTCATCTGGTGTAGTAGCATCAGAGTATCGTATGCAAATGCTTATACATGATAAGTACACCGAACAACAAATTTTGAATTTCCGGTTGGTAATTATACATAATTGTCAGATGGAAATTCAAATAGTGACAACTGGTACGGCTTAGTCTCCAGACCTGAGACTCATCATAGTACCTTGCCTATGCTAGAGATTACTTTAGTTACTACCCAACAACAGATCCATTGATACCGTATATAATGATAGTAGTTGGATATGTTCGAATACATGTAAAGGTTGTGAGGAGTTAACATAGGATTCGTCTCTCCGGTATATGGAGAACAGTGTTCTGCAGTATGCGATATATCAGTAACCTAAAATCTCTGGCTAGAGTATTAGAGATCAAATGATAAGTGATTATCAGTTTGATCTGTAACGACCCTGAAATCCCTGTACAAATGTAACTTGTTCAATGTATAGAAAATATTATTTCAACCTGATTAGGAGTTATAAGTTAAAATTGTTCAATAAAAGTAAGAAACAACTTATAGCTCACTGGTTAAGACTCTCTACTATTGTTGTTTAGCCTGCAAGTTCGAATCCCATCAGCCCCAATTATTATTAATATTGTTTCTTTTTAACTTTTTAGAAGCCCAAGAGTTGCGTATGCCTTATACGGAGAAACGAAAAGTTTCTAAAAAATCAAATAGGATAAATGATATTTTAATTACGAGTTTAACACATGCCCAAAGCCTTGAGAAACATGGCCTAAATCTGACCACCGAAAATATCCCAAAAACCAATACCGGCTATTTGTATGAGGCCAGCTGCCTCCATTCTATTCCCGTGTGACCCTATGACTCCCTTATACTCCATTTTATTGTTTGTTTTCTCTAAATTCAACTGGAGAGCAGCACACCTCTTCATCTACCTCATTAACACAATTTAATCCATTTTAATTCAACTTTTTATTCACACACTCTCATTTTACCCTATAAATACCACCCCATCCCTTATCTCTTCCCTATTCTGAAATCTATAGCAAAAATTCTCCAAAAATTTTCAAGTTCAAGAAGAGTTAAAAGTAGTCAAGTGGAGTTAGCAGTCCAAGTTTGTTTCTTCGAAGACCGAAGCCATTCTCGATGCTAATACGATCCAATGAAGACCCCCTCTCTTTTTCCTCCCTTCTCAAGCGTAACAAAACCCGTAAGTCCTTTTTTCTCTTCCGTTTCATCTCAAACCGCTTCCTAAAACCATATCGTCTAAAATGGAGTTAACTTTTGAAAACTCTCTTTAAATAACTTTATCACCCTTACTATGCTAATTAAATTACCATAACCTTATTAACAACAATCATAACAATAATCATCTAATTACTCTTTGAATGTTTAGAATTTCATTTAAATAAAACATGAATTGAACTTTTACGCAAAAATACCATATAATTTGCTTACATCTTTATTACATTATCATGAACTATAACTCTAGAAAACTCACGGGGTAACGACCTACCCCATCACATACACTATGGTTTCATAACACGATATTTTATATTACAAAGTTTTATCCTAAATGCAACAATTTACATTAAAATATCATCGCTTTTAAAAATAGTTTTTATCGCTATTTTTAACCCTTTGCAATTACGCCTCTACAACTCTCGTTAGGGGACCCATTTGCAGATGGTGTGGGTTATTGCACACTTTTAGGATAGTAGAGCGAGATGCAGAACTTCTCATGGAGAATTCGGTCCTGAAAGGAATAAAAAGTACGAGTTTAAAGAATACGACTTTTGAAACAAATTAAAACTTTGAAAAAAATTATATAAAATTTTAAATCCATATTTTCAATGAAAACAAATTGTGAAAACTATATTTTTAAATGAAAAATTAAAATTTTAATAAAATACCATCAAGTTTCTAAAGGTATAGTTTTCATAAAAATACTATAAACTTTTAAAAAGTTAGGTTTTATCACTAAAATACCACTAAAACCGAAATAGATTTTATATAAGAACTCTAATATTCTAAAACACCCTCGAGATTTGTTTTTTAAAACAATATTAAAACATTTTACATAAAACCCCCTCGAGAAATGCAAACAATGAAAATATATAATAAACAACTTGAATAAATTTTTAAAGACCCTGAATTAATACAGGTTTAAATGGTATCATTTTTCTTGAGCCTCAGGGAGCCAGAGAAAGTTAGTGTTTTCCTATTCGGATCAGATAACACTGCAAATTAAAGGAATTATCAATGGCAATCGTCTTGAAAAAAACACAAATTCTGCGGCCCATGTCCAACGGTTGTCCGATTATTCCCGAACTTAAGATCTTCAAAATATAAATCTAGTAATATGAAATGACTATAACCGAATACAAACCCAAACTTGAACTTAAACTCGAACTCAATCTATTTGAACTAACTTTTCTCGACCCAGGATTGCAATTGACATGACTCGCATTCTATTTGACATACTCAACTACATTATTCACTTTTGCAATTTATGGTTTCGATCAAGACATATTATAATCAACCAATCAAATCACTAAATCGATACAACAATTATAATCTATTATACTCGGGGTGTTTGGGATAGTTTCAAGTGTGAATCCAACGGAACTTTAGGAGTCCCGTATTAACCTATTCGAATTCTATTTACTCAAATCTCAGTCGGGTCGGCTCCTGTACAGCTTGGAGTCCCGGTGCTAACACATGAAATGGGCCTGTGTTTCCTTGCTCCTAGGGCCCTACTCTTGAGCTCGTGAATACTTCTACGGTTGCGTTGACATTCACACTTGGAACATAACGTTAACATAGTGACCATATAGAGACCTTTAGGACATATAATCATGTTCATTTCTACATGCTTTTTACTTGTCATTTACTTAACTTCATTTTATGCTATAACTATCACACTTCGTTTATACCCTTCTTTTGGGACTTACCGAGCGTTAGTTCGCAGACGGGCATTCCACCCATTCTTATTTTCTTGGAATGTTCATCAGATACTGTTGAGACTGAGGAGATAGAAGTCACAGAGGAGGAGTACGACCAGATTGCTGCCCAGGCTTAGATTAACTTACCTTTTCTTTCAGCTTTTGTATGCCACCTATTTAGGCACTTCTGTTATTATACTTACTTTTTAGTTGAACTTTTATATTGTAAATATTTCAAGTTTGAATGTAAATAAAGATATTTGTTGAAAAAAATTTAGTCTTCATTTATTCTTACATTGTGTGTTATTATTTAAATACGCTTAGCATATTTATTTAGGGAATAACCTTATATGGATAAATATGCCGCAGGCTTGTCATGTCACCGTTTCCGTCTACTGGGAAGTGGGCGTGACAGGTTTTATTGGTGGCCCATGCAGGTCAGTTCTGCATGAAGTCATAAACAATATACCATAAGAATTAATGAATTCAACAAATATTTACATTTCTTGCATTTCAAATTTCTTGAATCTTTCTTAATATGTCTTTTCTATCAAGGTGATGGATTCTTCGAACAATACCAGCACCAACGTCAATGACAGCACACCACCGCCTACATTACCACCTCCACCTATCGTTGCAGCACCTATCAATGAACAAACGGTGCTTCTGGAGGCTATCGGAAGCCTATTGGAGGGACAACGGGAGTATACAACCCTCATGCACCAAGAACTTGCTCGCTCTGAGGCAGAAGCACCCGGAGTCAAGCAGTTCAGGGCACTGCACCTAAAAACCTTCTCGGGTAAAGGGAGTTTTCTTGAAGCAGAGAAATTGGCTCAAGTGGTTAAGGATGACTTGGCAGTGGCTCAAGTGCCAAATATAGCTTAGGTAAGAGTTGCTAAGTTGCAACTGACAGATGATGCCAGGCTATGGTGGAAGGTAGAAGAGAGCCGTCTCGAACAACCAATAGAGTGTAAAACATTCCGAGACCTCTTCGATACAAAATACTTTATAAAGATTGCCCGCTTTGACATGGAGCAGCAATACATCCATTTACAGCAAGGCTCGATGTGGGTCAAGTCTGTAGATGAATATGATACTAAGTTTACCATGCTTGGCAGGTAAGCTATAGTCTCAAGTTAAAATTTCCTATCTCACTTAAACACTGCTAACACAAGGTCATAATAGGTTCGCTGCACACCTCATTTCCACTGCTGAGATCCGGGCACGATGATTTTAGCAGGGGTTGGACCCTGAAATCCAAGATGCACTCACTATAGAGGATTTCCCAACCCACGAGCTTGCTCTGAAGGCTGCCTGAGGTTATAAGGCAGTTGTGAAGAAGAAGGACATGCTGCAGTTGGCCGCTGTGAAATATCCTATGCACTAGATCACATGAGGGGCCTCTTCTAGGCCAGCTTTCAACGGACCATCCCGGAGGCTAGGAGGTTCATTCGCTAACAACAAGCCAGACTTTTGCAGCTACTGCAAAAGAACGGGGCATCTAGTGAAGAACTGGCGTAAGGCGAACAACTTGTGCTTGATTTGTGGGACTTCAACTCACACTATCGGAGCATACCCACATAACCGAGGGACCAATAACCCTCCAGCTAGACCAGCGATCCAAGCTCCTACCCGGTTAGCTCTACCAGCTCCAACTCTCTGCATTCAGACCGCTCAACCTCAACACCGAGTGTTTAACCAGGCACAAAGGAACGTGCGGTGATGCTAAACATTTACTATGTCGTTCGAAGAGGCCGAAACTACGGGTCAGGTTATCACTGGTAAATCTCTTCCTTCTTTCCTTTCAAGTCATTTCAATTCCTAGCTATTTATATTTGTTATACTTAAACCTATCCTACACGACTTAGGTACAATCTTAGTAGCCATCCTATCTGAACTCACGCTTTTTGATACTAGGGCATCACATTGCTTCATGTCGCAGCGGTTCATAAGAACTTATGCGATCCCAGTTAAACTGCTCGTATCCAGCTGGAATGTTAGTTCAGGGAACGGTGTTCTAAAAGAAGCCTTGGGATATAATTTGTGTCCAGTGGCTGTCTACATTCGAGAATTTTATGTGGACTTCAAGGTACTGGATATACCGATTTTCGACATAGTCTTGGGAATGGACTGGCTGGGACTTTCATCACTACCCTCAACTGTGTAAGTGCACGGCGGCGCCCCGGCCGTCTATCCGACGGCCAAATGCGGAAGCGGTGATAAACTTTAATTTTGCGAACTTAGCAAACCGGCACCACCGCGCACTAAACGCCGGATCGGGCCATTAAACTAGATCTAGCAAAGTAACAAGATAGGGAAGAGAGATATACCAAGTGATCCGAGTCCTCAGGTCTTCTCGTCGTCGTCCCGATCTCCCGCGGAAACTCCGGTCGTCGCATCCTTGCCGGAATGGCACCACATCGCCTGCATCTTTTACGGGCTCCCACCTCAATACCGAGGCAACTCGGGCACGAAGCTGGCAAGTCGACGTGCCCAAGACTTGCTGTAGGTTGTAGTGTAGAATCACTTTGTCTCATGGAGTTTGTGAAGTTGCCTTGATGGAGGAATCAACAAGATATGAACTTGGGAATTTTTGGTGGCAAGCTAAAATGAGATGGATGCTTAATTTTTGCCACACCAAAATGAAATCAACCAATCTCCTTTTTATGAAGTGGCCGGCCATATCATATAAGAATGGTGGAGGAAAGAAATGTGTAGCATGAAGGGAGGTGATGGTAGGAGAAGAGAAAGGGTGACCATATCCAAACATCATCATTACAAATTCACATCAAAACCCATACCCTCTCTTATCTCAATTAATGCAAGTGATGGTGCATCAAAAGAAAAGATGGAAAGGGAATCTAAAGATGCTATCATAATCTCTCATCTCATAAATAAACCCTCCACAAAATGTTATTTGCACAATTGCAAATAACCCCCTCCAACGGAAAAGTCCGGCCGGGAAAGAACAAAGGAAAACCGGCCGGAACGGAAAGCAAAATGGCAACTCCAGAAAACTGGTCCCGTAATAAATTACAGGAAAACCCCCATACTGTGCATACACACCCGCATCTGTATTCCGTCCGGATACAAATGCAATGAGACAAAATCTACACTGTACTATACTAGGATCCGGCTTAAACCAAAGCCGGATAGTAATATCCGTCCGATCCTGATCCGTGCAATACCGCACGTATCTGATCGGACCCTGCCATATCTCCATACGGCCTCTACAGCGTTTCGCCCGAAAGCTGAGTAACTGAAAGTGTGGTGGACTCTAAAGACTCGTCAATACTATGGCTGTGGATTTAACCACTAGCACGTCAGAGGTATAAGCCAATACGTAACGGGCCACCAGCTATTGACCAAAAGGGACGTCGATGAGCGAACTCATCCTGACACCCTACTGAGCCTGTCAGTGACAATATCCGTACAGTCCGGTCCGTTCGTCTATGAGCATCGCATGGCGGGCCTAGGGGGTTGGTAAAAGTCAGACCCCCAAAAGCGGTACAAGTCGTGTCGGAGTGTAGCCCAGAACACCCTGAGATACTACTAGAATACCTACCAGTAAATCTCCTGCCTTGGCCAAGGACTTCGTGTAATGGCTCTCCTAGACACAGCGCGACCTCACTCCCAATACCGGGAGAGACGAACCCCCGAAGATCTGCTCACTGCCTCCATGTGGCTCGGGACTGTACCCAACTAAAACCTGTTTGCACGACTCCTTTGAGCCGTGGTAGGGTAGTAATCAAAGCACAGTAGGAACTCACACAAGACAAATGACGATCCCCAGGTCGATGAACTAACCTGTACACATGTCACCAGGGAACTGCTATCTGACGTCAGGTATAAGACCAACTAGCATGTTCCCGGCGAGTCCTGTCCGGTGTACTCATAACCCAATGAGCACCTGTATACATCTTAGGTGAACCAACTGACACCAGTGGCTTGTGAGACCGGCCACCGCCCCTCGTCGGGGTCTCGACTGTATACACTAGTCTACTCTGGATAATCGATGCCCTGTCTCGAAACTCCCACGACTAGGGACCTTTTAAGGATGTGCTTATAGACTACCAGCTCCCATGTATATGATCGCCCTCATACTGCTGGCAGTCAAGCAAGAATCCTAGGGGCTCTATCAACGTGTAATAGCGACCTGTAAGGTCACCTGAAGCAGTACAGGATGATAAGGTAAACCAGATAGCATACTATCATCTCGAGTAAGACTGTCGTACCGGGATAGGTCCTCCCTGAATCATTGCAATCACGTGCCTGTGATCCATTAATTGACTCTGAGGGCACTATCTCCAACAATCTCCCACCTGCACTCAAGGCTAATTATTGCGATGTCGCATACTCACAGCCCATATGATACCGAACACCCAACTCCTCTACTAGTCAGTCTCATAAAGCCTGTTTGCGAAACTCTTGCGTTCGAGGAATAGCCTCAGCGAGTGGATCCGCTCTGATATTTCTTTCTATGTCTCTCTAAATCTCAAGTTCACGGAGAATGCCATCTCCCGAAATGAGCAATACCTGTCTTAGAATGTCTGGATGTCTGATGGGACCTAGCTCAAAAATGAACTCCAAATCCAAACTTCTTAGACTGTATCGTCAACTGAACTTAATCAGTATCCTGTGCCATGCCTCCCTCAGTATCTGCCTGGATCACCTGTCCAGAATACTGCCCCTCGTCAGAAGGAAAACTATAACTCTGACAACCTCCTTGTCTTCCATGTCACCTTGGAAGCCTGGAATGATAACTGTCTCCCAAATGAGGCTGTCGTTATCATATCCCTAGAACATCCACTTATGTTCTAAAACTGCTTCCGACTGTTTCTCCAGGATTGGATCAATGTCAACTTATTGCATCTAGTGCAAGAAACAACGTCTGGAGTGGTACTTGACATCTCATGATTGACTCAATTGCCTAAGCAAGTGATCTGCCAATCATGCACATCCCTCTCTACTTTAGTCTATAAGACACCTTTAGAGAGGGTGACTCCATCACCTGCAGGTACACTACCGTGCCAGGAGTCGTCCATTCTAAATACTCTTAGAATGCTGTCAAAGTACCCTGATTGGGAAACCACCCAAATCTAGATCTAAAACCATAGATCTAGTAATCAGTATGTCTGATACAAAATCCATTTCCTTTGTGAAGAAACCACTGTGTGACGACCAAAGTATAACCGATCGTAGTATAGGAATATCACTTCCTACTTTGTGTATGTCATCCAAAACCCGGATATCACACCCTACTACCTACTCAACAGATCCATCCCCTATTCTGATGAATTCAAACCTATGACTGTCACATCAGAAATAGATGATCTATCTCCGCTACATCTGCTTTAGTCTATAAATAGACATAAGCCTGATGTCCACCAATGCTTCCGCTGCTCCCACTGACTACGACAACCCTCTGGCAGAGTCATATAGACGTGCACTTCTAAAGCTAGTTTAGAACGACGCTATACTCATCCTCCCACCGGGTCTCGCAGCCTGGAACAACAGCAATGGCAAGTGTGGGTAAACAAGAACTTCCCTGTCACCGTCCTTGAGGGTACCAGAGTACCTCTCGGGTGCCTGAAGTTACCCACCGTATCTGCGGAGTGGCCAATGGAATGTCAAATCAGATTGAATCTTTAGGTTCCTTATCAAATCTTCAGTAATCGTTTACGGTTCTGGAATCACTTCCAGTTCTACCATACTCCCACTACTGTTTTTGAAAAAATCCATTTTTAATAAAACTGTGGCGAGTCTAGAACAATATTTCTATTGATCTGCCAGATGGTAGAAAGTCAACCCTCGTCATAGCCTGGGTCAACCCACAAACATCCATTACAGAAACGTGCCTTGAGTTGTCCAGTGTCTGGTTTTAATCATAAGCCGGAAAACTCCCCGTACCTTAACAACGTTAAGATATGAACTGTTCTATATCCAATATAGAACCAGAGGCACTGATTTAATTTAACCAGATTCAAATCATGCAGCTGTCTCCAGTGCATGTCAACTAAATAGAGAGAGGCCGATCAGCGTTACTCAACTTAGGAATGCTTCCACTTATGAGTAACCTGAAAGAGAAGCAATTTCTCTTTATCATTACTATCAACTGAATACCATACACAAGTATCTACATCTTCGATCACTTTGAAGAATCCCGATACTTGCTACACCTGGTTCTCTACTCTATTCAAATACCTATAACTCCTCAAAACTTAGACCCTGTGTTTCTACGAAATACATGTCTAAGAACTAGAGAAGTTAAAAGTAAACAGAATATAGTATGAGGACCAACCCCTCTGTCCTAATGGACACTGGACAACATACAATACTCTGTATAAGTCCGCTGAGTCTAACAACTCTTTCACTGTATGTCGTAGGTTGAAAACTGTACTTATGGTTAAGAAGAATTACACCGCTGTTTAATGCTCCTTACCTAACCATCCACTGATATAGGTAAATGTCATCGACATAATATCAAAAGGTATATCTCACTCTATGAAAATAGACGTACAGATATATCAATTTGAAATTGGTGCACAACAGCGGATATTCAAAACAAAATATTTGCCGACCGGCAAACAACCCAGATGATCTCCTCAAATATCACCGATTTCAACGAATCTCGATATAATGAGGATGATTACCCTATTCCCAATAACTTACTCCCTCTCATCATCTGTAAAACCATACAGATGTGAGAATCAAACCTGGTAAATACATACCCTGGAGCAAGTGTCCAATCGGGAAATCAGTTTTCTTTTAACAGTACACAGCTGAACTGAAACATTGAAATGTTTCGATGGGGTATCCTGGTATTCCTAGTAATTCCTCTACCATTATCCAGATTCACAACTATAAACGCATAATTCTTTGCCACCTCTCCAAATCCTTTTATATGTCTTTAGTTGTTACCTTCTGTACACCCCTTAGGCCAAATGGTTTTCTTCCTTCCCTACCGTTCGGCACCAGCCTATGGTTTGGAAGAAGACTATCCAATAAGTATAATGGGTGTACTGTCCTAGTCCTAGGAGCACTCGCAATGCGAGAGAAGGTGAAGATAAAAGACAACCGAATAAACCTTATTCCTATTTCTCCTGGACCAGAATCCATCCCCGAACTGGAACAAGTTCCTTTCGAGTTCGTATATAACCATACGATGGAGTATCCAAATAAACTGTGGATCTTCGTAGTGATACGGAGTGTCCTGGAGAAATACAAAGGTGATTTAGGATTGGCGAAGGAATACTTGGTTTGGTCGTGAATAGCAGTCGCAATTTACTTTGCCCTCTTACTAATCCCTTGCTTTGTCTTAATCTTAATACCTTCTGCACACCATCGTTATGCTAATTGGTTTTCTTCATTCCCCACTGTTTGGCACCAGCCTAAGGTTTGGAAGAAGACTATCCAATTTATGTAATAGGTGTACTATCTCCTAGACTAAGGAGTACTCGTAACTTGAGAGGAGGCAAAAAGGAAAAGACAACTGAATAAACCTTATCCGTTTTCTCCAGAACCGGAAACCATCCTCGAATTCCTTCGAGTTCATATCTAACCATACGATGGTTTTGTCCAATGGAAGTGGACGTTCGCAGTAATACGGGGTGTCCTGGAGAAAAGGGTAAAAGTAGGAGTGGCAATGAGGTCTGCAACTCTGACAATCCAAAAGCCAGTGTTAAGAAGGTTCGGTCAACTTGGTCACTGAGTCATAGTCTAGGGTCGGGTCAATGGTCGCTGCCAGAGAGAGAGAAAAGAAACACTCAGCGTGCACTCTAACCTAGATCAGAATGGTTACCAATTTATCTAATCTGGAAACCTCCTATGTACCTCAAATTCTCCTCCAAACCTGAAAGAAGAATTAATCGGGGATACCCGAGGAGTAAAGTAACTCATCAGTGGGAATCGGGATCCAACTCTCATCGCATGATAACGTGACGTAATCCGCTCACGTCATCACACTCCAGAAGGTATGCGCATATCTGGCAAGTTTCAGTTCTTTTGAAACTCCCGATGTGGATTTTTACCCCATGCTCTTATGACCTTGACTTTGGCCAACAAATCATAAGTCACATGTCAAGTTCTACCCGTCATTCTCCAGGTTGTTTTGAATCCATCCGTACCTACCCTTGACTTTGGCCAACAAGGCAGTACGACTGTTCCAAACCAACGCATCTATCTATGCTGCATATGAATAACCAACAGCTACCAAACACTATGCCTTGACTTTGGCCAACAAACACAGCTTGAATACTATTGACTACCCATATGAAACGACGGAGGGCTACGAATGGTTTCTGGCGAAAACCTTTAACGTAATGAACTTGATATTGTTGAAGGAACGGATAGCTTTTTAGAAAATATAGTGACGAAAACCTTTACTAAAGAGGTCACTCCCGGTGAAGGGATCTCGGCTCTTTCCCCGTAGAATGGGGTGCTGGATATTCATAACCGAATATCACTGTGCAAAGCAAAAGTAATCGGCTATAGTGAAGTTAATGCCCTGACGCAAACTTCTGTCCAAGGGGTCACTCCCGGTGAAGGGATCTCGGCCCTTGCCTCGTCGACTGAGGAGCAGGATATTCCAAATGAATACCACGATGCAAAACAAAAGTGAACGTCCTTGCAATAACAGCTTTTTGAAAAGTGTTCCAACAACATCAGATTAGGTTTGTTTATCTTGCATTGATCCGAATCAATGCAGTCCCATCAATTGATCACACCACAAAGAACGAAAATATACTGACGTACGTATATGCCATCCGCATTCGCCACTGGGTCCCGTCATCACCCGTTAGTTTAGCTAACTAACGGCAGAGCGGGGACTGGACTAGCGCAGATGAAAAACATATACAACATCTACTAATATATATACCAATATATTATATTTCGCTCAAGGCGTGAATAAAATGCAACATCACAGAAATGTATTGCATCACAGAACAATACAGATATCTGGGATCCCCGGGTTTCACAGAGCCACTACTGAAACCCGACGTTCCCCTGGTCGTGTGGATAGCCTGTGCAATGAAATCCTAGACCCCTACGGGCGCGGCAAGTTACCCGCCAAAACCTGAAGCGAGGCAGCCCCCTTCAGCGCCGTGAATGGACCACCCAGCACTTCACGGAATCCGGTAACTTGGGCACCCCTCCTGGGTCAACCTGTACCCCCTACGAGTGCGGCGAATAGCCCGCCAATTCTAGAGCGAAGCCCCCTCCGTCCCAATGCCATGATATGCGGGCTTGTTGCCCTCCAGAACCCGGCTATCCGTGCACCCCACCGCGGGGCAATCCTAGTACAGAAAGTAAAATATACATACAACGGGTACATCGACCGCAACCAGGTCGTGCCCCAAAAGAATAATACAAACAGGCAGTGACGGCAGTCCACATGTCGGACGCTCGCCCCGCAATATCAAATGTACATAATACAACAGAAACAGTACTAGCATTGCATCCAGGCTATCCCCCACGACCGATCCGCAACATCACAGCAAAACACAGAACATCAACGTGAAAGTCACGTTCGCAAATCCGTCTAACCGGGCTATAGCAGTTAGACAGGATTTACCGATCGAGTGACATTCACGGTCGCAGATATAATGTAAATACTGTGAAATAATGTGTTTAAAATATCCGATCGATCAAAAATTAACAAGTGGGCCCCCAAGCAATACTGTAGCACTCACAGAAATTCTGGGCCCAATTTTAATATTCCAAAACCCCTATTTTTAGCCCACAAGCCCACTGCAAAAAAACGATGACATGATCCCTCATTCCTGCGGCGGAACCGCGGCATAAAGAGTGGTTATGGCCGCGGTTCCGCGGTCGTACGGAGGGATCGTGTTGTCGAATTTTTCCAGTGTTCTTAGAACTCCATGCACATCATTCTGAGACAACCTGAAAAATTTTTGGACTTCAAAAAATTTCGACAGAAAACTGATGTAAAGAAAAACGCGGGTTTTTGGAATTTTGGTCGATCGGAAATGCAAACACATCAAACAAAGCTAGACGAAGTTAATGGCGAGGCTCTTATACCACTGTAAGTGCACGGCGGCGCCCCGGCCGTCTATCTGACGGCCAAATACGGAAGCGGTGATAAACTTTAATTTTGCGAACTTAGCAAACCGGCACCACCGCGCACTAAACCCCGGATCGGGCCATTAAACTAAATCTAGCAAAGTAACAAGATAGGGAAGAGAGATATACCGAGTGATCCGAGTCCTCCGGTCTTCTCGTCGTCGTCCCGATCTCCCGCGGAAACTCCGGTCGTCGCATCCTTGCCGGAAGGGCACCACATCGCCTGCATCTTTTACGGGCTCCCACCTCAATACCGAGGCAACTCGGGCACGAAGCTGGCAAGTCGACGTGCCCAAGACTTGCTGTAGGTTGTAGTGTAGAATCACTTTGTCTCATGGAGTTTGTGAAGTTTCCTTGATGGAGGAATCAACAAGATATGAACTTGGGAATTTTTGGTGGCAAGCTAAAATGAGATGGATGCTTAATTTTTGCCACACCAAAATGAAATCAACCAATCTCCTTTTTATGAAGTGGCCGGCCATATCATATAAGAATGGTGGAGGAAAGAAATGTGTAGCATGAAGGGAGGTGATGGTAGGAGAAGAGAAAGGGTGACCATATCCAAACATCATCATTACAAATTCACATCAAAACCCATACCCTCTCTTATCTCAATTAATGCAAGTGACGGTGCATCAAAAGAAAAGATGGAAAGGGAATCTAAAGATGCTATCATAATCTCTCATCTCATAAATAAACCCTCCACAAAATGTTATTTGCACAATTGCAAATAACCCGCTCCAACGGAAAAGTCCAGCCGGGAAAGAACAAAGGAAAACCGGCCGGAACGGAAAGAAAAATGGCAACTCTAGAAAACTGGTCCCGTAATAAATTACAGGAAAACCCCCATACTGTGCATACACACCCGCATCTGTATTCCGTCCGGATACAAATGCAATGAGACAAAATCTACACTGTACTATACTAGGATCCGGCTTAAACCAAAGCCGGATAGTAATATCCGTCCGATCCTGATCCGTGCAATACCGCACGTATCTGATCGGACCCTGCCATATCTCCATACGGCCTCTACAGCGTTTCGCCCGAAAGCTGAGTAACCGAAAGTGTGGTGGACTCTAAAGACTCGTCAATACTATGGCTGTGGATTTAACCACTAGCACGTCAGAGGTATAAGCCAATACGTAACGGGCCACCAGCTATTGACCAAAAGGGACGTCGATGAGCGAACTCATCCTGACACCCTACTGAGCCTGTCAGTGACAATATCCGTACAGTCCGGTCCGTTCGTCTATGAGCATCGCATGGCGGGCCTAGGGGGTTGGTAAAAGTCAGACCCCCAAAAACGGTACAAGTCGTGTCGGAGTGTAGCCCAGAACACCCTGAGATACTACTAGAATACCTACCAGTAAATCTCCTGCCTTGGCCAAGGACTTCGTGTAATGGCTCTCCTAGACACAGCGCGACCTTACCCCCAATACCGGGAGAGACGAACCCCCGAAGATCCACTCACTGCCTCCATGTGGCTCGGGACTGTACCCAACTAAAACCTGTTTGCACGACTCCTTTGAGCCGTGGTAGGGTAGTAATCAAAGCACAGTGGGAACTCACACGAGACAAATGACGATCCCCAGGTCGATGAACTAACCTGTACATATGTCACCAGGGAACTGCTATCTGACGTCAGGTATAAGACCAACTAGCATGTTCCCGGTGAGTCCTGTCCGGTGTACTCATAACCCAATGAGCACCTGTATACATCTTAGGTGAACCAACTGACACCAGTGGCTTGTGAGACCGGCCACCGCCCCTCGTCGGGGTCTCGACTATATACACTAGTCTACTCTGGAGAATCGATGCCCTGTCTCGAAACTCCCACGACTAGGGACCTTTTAAGGATGTGCTTATAGACTACCAGCTCCCACGTATATGATTGCCCTCATACTGCTGGCAGTCAAGCAAGAATCCTAGGGGCTCTATCAATGTGTAATAGCGACCTGTAAGGTCACCTGAAGCAGTACACGATGCTAAAGGTAAACCAGATAGCATACTATCATCTCGAGTAAGACTGTCGTACCGGGATAGGTCCTCCATCAATCATTGCAATCACGTGCCTGTGATCCAATAATTGACTCTGAGGGCACTATCTCCAACAAACTGTCGCCAAATGAGGGTAGTGTTTGAAATACCAGATCACCCAGTGTTCTATTTCAAAAGCGGAAACCAGACTTTAGAGCCTAGCATTTACCGAGCAAAACCAAAGAAAGCAAAGATTGCAACGTTGCAAGCGGAAGGATCGAAGCCAGAGGTCGTCAGAGAGTTCGAGGATGTATTCTCTGAAGACATAACAGGTTTGCCTCCCAATCGATCTCTAGAATTTGGCATTGATTTACAACCCAGTGCACAACCTATAATAAAAGCTCCATATCGTTTAAGTCCGGAAGGATTGAAGGACGTCCGTATTCAGTTGGACGAACTCCTAAAGAAAGGTTGGATAAGATCCAGTACCTCAAGTTGGGGATCTCCGGTGCTACTAGTGAAGAAGAAGGAAGGTGTTGGGAAATGCCAGCACCCTGGCCTTCTACCGTGACCAATTGCGGAACAAAAATTTTATAAACTGGTGCTAGAACAACCCGATAACCCGGATCTACCATAAACCCTAAGCTAGCAAACTAAAAAGGAGTTAGAATGGTTATACCGAATGATCTGTGTCCTTCGGTCTTTAACCGTCTTCCTAAGCTCCTAGTGGCCACCATGATCAAGTTTGATAGTTAGTATCCCTCGGTGAAGATGATCCACCTGAGTATTTGTAGTTCGAGCTCTTACCTCCAAGCCGAGGTAACTAGGGTACCTAGTTCGCTAAACTAGATAGCCTAGAGGATGTAGAGTCTAATAATGGATTAATATGTCTCATAACACCCTAGGTTTATCAACACATGATACTTTTAGGGTGGAGGTGGAAGAAGAAAGCATGAGGAGATGGGAGTGTTGTGTGAAGACACCATTAAAAATGGTTAAGTGTTATGAACCATTGAAGCATACACTTAATTCATCACATGAATCAAGCATGCCACAATAGTCACCAAAGCATGAGTCACACCATAAGTCACCAAATGAGCCATGCTTCAATAAATGCAAATAACACCTCATTCTCCATCTCATTAACCATTTAATCCTAAATGGTTAAAACTAAATGAGGTGTCTTCTTCTAGAAGCACCTTATAATAAATTACAAGAATACCCCTCACCGTAAATACATACCCGTATACGTATTCCGAAAAATACGAATACAAAGAGACAAAAATAATCCAATAATATAATACTAGGATCCGGCTTAATCCAAAGCCCACTAGTATTATCCGTCCGAATCATGATACGTGCACAAGTGCACATATATGATCGAACCCTGTCGTAAAACCATACAGCCTCTACATCTTTTCTCCTAAAGCAGGGAAACCCTCTATGTGGGACTCTAAAGACTTGTCAATACGCTGGCAGTAGGTTTAACCATAAGCACGTCAGCAGCACCAGTTGTAGGTAACGGCTACCCAAGTATTGAGCGAAAGAAAGGCCGACGAGCAAACTCATCTGAACTCCTACTGAGCCTGTCTATGACAATCTCCGTACAGTCCGGTCTGTTCGTCTAAGAGTATCGCATATCGTTTCCAGTGGATGGATAAAGTCAGACCCCTAATAACGCGACATTTCGTGTTGGTATGAAGCCCATCACCAACTAAGAAACTACCGATCCAAATCAATAATTCTTGCCTACCTTGGCCAAGGATTTTTAGTGATGGCCACCTGTGCACAACTCGACATCAACCCCCAATACCGGGAGAGACGAATCCCCAACGATCCTCTCACTGCCTCCATGTGGCTCGGGACTGTACCCAACTAAAACCTATTTGCACGACTCCTTTGAGCCATGGTAGGGTAGTAATCAAAGCATGGTGGGAACTCACACGAGACAAATGACGATCTCAGGTCGACAGACTAACCTGTACACATGTCACCTAGGAGCTGCTATCTGAAAATAGGTATAATACCAACTAGCATGTTCCCGGCGAGTCCATCCAGTGTACTCATAACCCAATGAGCACCTGTATACTATCTTAGGTGACAAATTGACACCAATGGCTTATGAGACCGGCCACCGCCCCGCATCAGGGTCTCGAAAAGTATACACTAGTCTACTCTGTAGTATCGATGCCCGGTCTCGATACTCCCGCGACTAGGGACATTTAAGGATGTGCTTATAGACCACCCAGCTCCGACGTATATGATCGCTATCATAATGATGGTAGTCAAGTAAGAATCTTATGGGCTCTATCAACATGTAATAGTGATATGTAATACCACATAATGCATGTACATGATGATAAAGATAAACCAGATAACATGCTATCATCTTGAGTAAGACTGTTGTACCCGTATAGGTCCTCCCTCAATCATCACAATCGCGTACCTGTGATTATAATAATTGACTTGAGGGCACTATAGCCAACAATCTCCCACTTGCATTTAAGGCTAATTATTGTGGTGTCGCATACTCACAGCCCGTGTGATACCAAACACCCAACTTCTCTACTAATCAGTCTCACAAAGCTCGTTTGTGAAACTATTGTGTTCGAAAAATAGCCTGAGTGTGTGAATCCGCTGTAAGTCTATGTTACTCACCCCTCTAGCTAGCGGGGAGGCGGAATAGGTAAAAATCAAATTTTTTCTTACAAGGCAACATAGACTACCATAAAGGATCTTTGCTAAACCATTGCTAACAAACAAACTAGAAGTTTTATCTACTGTGCTAGAAGATTATACCTCATGCTACAAGTCCTTCGGGTCTTCTCCGCTGTCCTTCTCGTCTCCGTAGGCTCCAAGGGTCGATCCGGATCCTGGATTCTTCAACGGCCTCCTTGAGTCGAAGATGATCCACCCGAGAGTCTATAGTCCGAGCTCCACCTCAAGACCGAGGTAACTAAGGCAACAAGTTTACTAAGCTTGATGTTCTAGGTGATGTAGAGTTTGAAGGTGGATTTGTTTGTCAATTTGAACCCTAACTTGCTCAACACATGAGACCTTTAGGGATATCTAGTGAGGAAGAAGAAGGAGAGCTTGTATGAGAGCTCACTTGAAGAAAGAGAAAGTGAGAAAGATTATGAACCATGAAGAAAAAGAAAACTAATCTTTTATCATAATATTTGTGATGGCTAAGTTGAATTTGTAAGTCTACGGTAGCGCCCCAGCCGTCTGTCCGAGGCCAAAATGCGGAAATGAAAACTTTTCTAAACTAGAAACCGGTGCTATCGCGGACTTTAATCCGGGATTGAACCATTAACCTATAACTAGCAAACTAGAGAAGGGTTAGAAAGGTACACCGATCGATCCGTTTCCTTCGGTCTTTGGCCACCAACCCAAGCTCCTCGTGGCATCTCCGATCTCCGGTCTTCTCGTCGGAAGGGCACCACATCAATGAGTCTTTTTACAGGCTCCCGTTTCGTCCGAAGAAACTCGGACACGAAGTTTGCTAGCCGACGTGTCCAAGGTGAAGTAGAGAATGTGTGTGATCACTTTGTCTCTTGAGGATTTAGTGGATGCCATTAGTAAGGAGATAGTGAGCTCCAAGAGAAGAAGAGAGAAGAAGATGATGAAGCCTTTTGTTATTCTAGTGTGAGATAATGTTCTGAGCTTGAAAAAATAATCTAAGAGCTAACCTTAACTAAGTATGGCTGCCCTCTCTCTCCTCCCATCACAATCTCACACAATAATCAACCATGAAATGATGGCATGCACAAAGAATAATACCATGAGTCACTACCCTTGCACATGCCACATTTAATGCACTCCATCATGACTTTGAGCTCATTATTTCCATTTGTAAATATTAACCGAAATGTTTACAACAATAAAAAGATACGACAACATCTAAAGTAAACTCGTGACGGATCACAAGGATACCCCTCACCTGTATATACATAGCTGCATCCGCATTCCGACCGAATGCGAATGCGATGAGACTAAAGTAATCCAAAAAATCTAATACTCGGATCAGGCTTAAACCAAAGCCCACTAGTATGATCCACCCGATCATGTTCCGTGCACTACTGCACGTATATGATCGAACCCTGCCATATATCATACGGCCTCTACAACGTTTTGCCCGAAACTTGAGAAACTGTTTGTGGGGGACTCTAAAAGCTCGTCAATACTTTGGCTGTGGATTTAACCACTAGCACGTCAGTGGTACTAGCTGTACGTAACGAGCTACCAGGTATTGACCAAAAGGGAGGTCGATGAGCGAACTCATCCTGACACCCTACTGAGCCTGTCAGCGACAATATCCGTACAGTCCGGTCCGTTCGTCTATGAGCATCGCATATCGGGCCTAGGGGGTTGGTAAAAGTCAGACCCCCGAAAGCGGTACAAGTCGTGTCGGAGTGTAGCCCAGAACACCCTGAGATACTACTGGAATACCTAGCAGTAAATCTCCTGCCTTGGCCAAGGACTTCGTGTAATGGCTCTCCTAGACACAGCGCGATCTCACACCCAATACCGGGAGAGACGAAACCCCTGCCGATCCGCTCACTGCCTCCATGTGGCTCGGGACTGTACCTAACTAAAACCTGTTTGGACGACTCCTTTGAGCCGTGGTAGGCTAGTAATCAAAGCATAGTGGGAACTCATATAAGACAAATGACGATCTCAGGTCGATGAACTAACCGGTACACATGTCACCAGGGAACTGCCATCAGAAGTCGGGTATAATACCAACTAGCATGTTCCCGGCGAGTCATGTCCGGTGTACTCATAACCCAATGAGCACCTGTATACATCTTAGGTGAACCAACTGACACCAATGGCTTGTGAGATCGGCCACCGCCCCTCGTCGGGGTCTCGACTGTATACACTAGTCTACTGATGGAGTATCGATGCCCAGTCTTGAAACTCCCATGACTAAGGACCAATTAAGGATGTGTTTATAGACCCCAGCTCCCACGTATATGATCACCATCATACTGCTGGCCGTCAAGCAAGAATCCTAAGGGCTCTATCAACGTGCAATAGTGACCTGTAATGTCACCTAAAGTATATACACGATGATAAAGATAAACCAGATAGCATACTATCATCTTAAGTAAGACTGTCCTACTGGTATAGGTCCTCCCTCAATCATTGCAATCACGTGCCTATGATCCAATAATTGACTCTGAGGGCACTATATCCAACAATCCCACTTGCACTTAGGGCTAATTATTACGATGCCGCATACTCATAGCCCGTGTGATACCGAACACCCAACTCCTCTATTAATCAGTCTCACAAAACCCGTTTGCGAAACTATTGCTTTCGAGGAATAGCCTTAGTGAGTGGATCCGCCCTGATATTTCTTTCTATGTCTCTCTTTTTCTCAAGTTCGCGGAGAAAGCCATCTTCCGAAATAAGCAATACATGTCTTAGAATATGTCTGGATATCTGATGGGACCTGGTTCATAAATGAACTACAAATCCAAACTTCTTAGACTGTATCGTCAACTGAACTTAATCAGTATCCTGCGCCATGCCTCTCTCAGTATCCGCTTGGACCACCTGTCCAAAATACTGCCTCTCATCAGAGGGAAAACTACAACTCTAACAGTCACTCTGTTATCCAGGTCACCTTGGAAGCCTGGAATGATAACTATCTCCTAAAAGAGGCTGTTGTTATCATATCCCTAGGACATCCACTTATGGTCTAAAACTGCTTCCGAACGTTTCTCCAGGATAGGATTAATATCAACTTATTGCATCTAGTGCAAAAACAACATCTGGTGTGGTACTTGACATCTCATGATTGACTCAATTGCATAAGCATGTGATACGTCAATCATGCACATCCCTCTCCCTTTTAGTCTGTAAGACACCTTTAGAGAGGGTGACTCCATCACCTGCAGGTACACTTCCATGCCAGGAGTCGTCCATTCTAAAACACCTGTAGAATGCTGTCTAAGTACCCAGATTGGGAAACTCCCTAAATCTAGATCTAAAACCATATATCTAGTGACCAGAATGCTGATATTATATCTATATCCTATGTGGAGAAACCACTGTATGACAACCAAAGTATAACCGATCGTAGTACAGGAATACCACTTCCTACTATGTGTATGCCATCCATGTACCAGGACATCACACCCTACTACCTTCTTAACAGATCCATCCCCTATTCTGATGAAGTCAAACCTATGACTGTCACATCAGAAATAGATGATCTATCTCCGCTATATCTGCTTTAGTCTATAAATAGACATAAGCTACTTGTCCACTATGCTTCCGCTGCTCCCACTGACTACGACAACCCTCTGGCAGAGTCATATACACGTGCACTTCTAAAGCTAGTTTAAAACGACGCTATACTTATCCTCCTGTCGGGTCTCACAGTCTGGAACAACAGCAATGGCAAGTCTGGGTAAACAAGAACCTCCCTGTCACCGTCCTTGAGGCTACCGGAGTATCTCTCGGGTGCGTGAGGTTACCCACCATATCTGCGGAGTGGCCAATGGAATGTCAATCCAGATTGAATCTTTAGGTCCTATTAAATCTTCAGTAATCATTTGCGGTTCTGGAATCACTTCCAGTTCTACCATACTCCCACTACTGTTTTCTGAAAAAAATCCATTTTTATTAAAACTGTGGCGAGTCAAGAACAATATCACTATTGATCTTCCAGATGGTAGAAAGTCAACCCTCGTCATAGCCTGGGTCAACCCACAAACAGCCATTACAGAAACGTGCCTTGAGTTATCCAGAGTCTGGTTTTAAGCATAAGCCGGACAACTCCCCGTACCTTAACATTGTTAAGATATGAACTATTCTATATCCAATATAGAAACAGAGGCACTGATTTAATTGGAACCAGATTCAAATCATGCAGCTGTCTCCAGTGCATGTCAACTAAATGGAGAGAGGCCGATCAGCATTACTCAACTTAGGAATACATCCAGATATGAGTAACCTGAAAGAGAAGCAAGTTCTCATAATCATTACTATCAACTGAATACCAAACACAAGTATCTACATCTTCGATCACTTTGAAGAATCCCGATACTTGCAACACCTGGTTCTCTACTTTACTCTTATACCTATAACTTCTCAAAACTTAGACCTTGCATTTCTACGAAATACATGTCTAAGAACTAGAGAAGTCACAAATAAACAGAATATAGTACGAGTACCAACCCCTCTGTCCTAATGGACACTGGACAACATACAACACTCTGTATAAGTCCCCTGAGTCTAATAACTCTTCCCTGTGTGTCGTAGGTTGAAAATTGTACTTATGGTTAAGAAGAATTACACCGCTGTTTAATGCTTGTTACCTAACTATCCACTGATATAGGTAAATGTCATGGACATAATTTCAAAAAGTTATATCTCACTTTATAAAAATAAACGTACAGATATATCAATTTGAAATTGGTGCATAACAACGGATATTCAAAACCAAATATTTGTCGTCCGGCAAACAACCCAGGTGATTTCCTCAAATATCACCAATTACAACGAATCCCGATATAATGAGGATGATCACCCAATTTCCAATAACTTACTCACACTCATCATCTGTAAAACCATACAGATGTGAGAATCAAACCTGATAAATACATACCCTGGAGCAAGGGCTAATTGGGAAATCAGTTTTCTTTTAACAATACACAGTGAAACTAAAACATGTAAAAGTTTCGAAGGGGTATCTGGGTATTCTTAGTAATGCCTCTTCCATTATCAGATTCACAACTGTGACCGTATATTTCTTTGCCATCTCTCAAAATCCCTTTATATGTCTTTAGTCATTACCTTCTGTACACCCCTTTAGGCCAAATGGTTTTCATCCTTCCCTACCGTTCGGCACCAGCCTATGGTTTGGAAGAAGACTATCCAATAAGCATAATGGGTGCACTCCCCTAATCCTAGAAGCACTCGCAACCCGAGAGAAGGTAAAGATAAAAGACAACTGAATAAAACCTTATTCCTATTTCTCCTGAACCAAAATCCATCCCCGAACTGGAACAAGTTCCTTCGAGTTCGTATATAACCATATGATGGAGTATCCAAATAACTTTGGATCTTCGTAGTGATACGGAGTGTCCTGGAGAAATACAAAGGTGAAATAGGAGTGGCGATGAAATACTTGGTTTGGTCGTGAATAGTAGTCGCAGTTTACTTTGCCCTTTTTCTAATCCATTTATTTGTCTTTACTTAATACCTTCTGTACACCTTTTAGGCTAAATGGTTTTCTTCATTCCCTACCGTTCGGCACCTGCCTATGGTTTGGATGAAGACTATCCAATTAGCGTAACAGGTGTACCGTCCTAATCCAAGGAGCACTCGCAACCTGAGAGAAGGTAAAAGGAAAAGACAACTGAATAGTCCTATTCATTTTCTCCAGAACCGGAAACCATCCTCGAATCTTGAACAAGTTCCTTCGAGTTCGTATATAACCATACGATGGTTTTATCCAATGGAAGTGGATGTTCGTAGTAATACGGGGTGTTCTAGAGAAAAGGGTAAAAGTAGGAGTGGCAATGAGGTATGCAACTTAGACAATCCAAAAGCCAGTGTTTTAAGAAAGTTCGGTTAACTTGGTCACTGAGTTATAGTCTAGGGTTGGGTCATGGTCGCTGCCAAAGAGAGAGAGAGAAAAGAAACACTTTGCATGTACTCTAACCTAGATCAGAATGGTTATCAATTTATCTAATCAGGAAACCTCCCACTGTATCGTCAAATTCTCCTCCAAACCTGAAAGAAGAATTAGTCGGGATCACCCGAGCAGTAAATTAACTCATCAGTAGGAATCGGGATCCAACTATCATCGTATGATAACGTGATGGAATCCACTCACGTTATCACACTCTAGAAGGTATGTGCATATCTGGCAAGTTTCAGTTTCTTTAGAAACTGCCGATGTGATTTTTACCCCATACTCTTATGACCTTGACTTTGGCCAACAAATCATAAGTCACATGTTAAGTTCTACCTGTCATTATCCAGGTTAATTTGAACCCACCCATACCTACCCTTGACTTTGGCCAACAAAGCAGTATGACTGTCCCAAACCAACGCAACTATCTATGCAACAGAAAAGTAACAAATAGCTACCATACACTATGCCTTGACTTTGGCCAACAAACATAGCATGAATACTAAGTGCTACCCGTCTGAAATGACCGAGGGCTACGAATGGTTTTTAGCGAAAAACCTTTAACGTAATGAACTTGATATCGTTGAAGGAACCAGATAGCTTTTTATAAATATAGTGGCGAAAACCTTTGCTAAAGAGGTCACTCCCGGTGAAGGGATCTCGGCTCTTTCCCCGTAGAATGAGGTGCAGGATATTCCAACTGAATACCACGATGCAAAGCAAAAAGTAATCGACTATAGTGAAGTTATTACCCTGACGCAAACTTCTGTCCAAGGGGTCATTCCCGGTGAAGGGATCTCAGCCCTTGCCTCGTCGACTGAGGTGCTGGATATTCATAACTGAATACCACTGTGCAAAACAAAAGAGAACGTCCTTGCAATAACAGCTTTTTTGAAAAATGTTCCAACAACATCAGAATAAGTTTGTTTAGCTTGCATTGATCCGAATCAATGCAGTCCCATCAATTAATCACAACACAAAAGAACGAAAATATGATGTACGTATATGCCATCCGCATTCGCCACTGGGTCCCGTCATTACCCGTTAGGTTACTTAACTAACGACAGAGCGGGGACTGGACTAACGTGGGTGTAAAATATATACAACATCTACTAGTATATATATCAATATATAATATTCGCTCATGGCGTGATAAAATGCAACATCACAGAAATGTAATAAGTATCACAGAACAATACAGATAATCTGGGATCAACGGGTTTCATAGAGCCGCTACTGAAACCCGACATTCCTCTGGTCATGTGGATAGCCTGTGCAATGAAATCCTAGACCCCTACGGGCGCGACAAGTTACCCGCCAAAATCTGAAGCGAGGCAGCCCCCTACAGCAAAGTGAATGGACCACCCAGCACTTTACAGAATCCGGTAACTTGAGCACCCCTCCTTGGGTCAACCTATACCCGCTACGAGTGCGGCGAATAGCCCACCAATTCTAGAGTGAAGCCCCCTCCGTCTCAAAGCCATGAGATGCGGGCCCGTCGCCCTCTAGAACCTGGTTATCCGTTCACCCCACCGCAGGGTAATCCTAGTACAGAAAGTAAAAATATATACAATGGGTACATCGACCGCAGCCCGGTCATGCCCCAAAAGAATAATATACAAACAGGCAGTGACAGCAGTCCACATGTCGGACGCTCGCCCCGCAATATCAAATGTACAAATATAACCAAACTGTACTACCATTGCATCCAGGCTATCCACCATGACAAATCCGCAACATCACAGCACAACACAGAATATCAACATGAATGTCACGTTCGCAAATCCGTCTAAAAGAGCTATAGCAATTAGACAAGATTTACCGCTCGAATGACATTCACAGTCGCAGATATAATGTATGTACTGTAAACTAACATATTTAAAATTTTCGATCGACAAAATTTCCCGAAGTGGGCCCCAAGCACAATTTCCAGTACTCAAAATAATCTGGGCCAAAACTAAAAATACCAGAAACCCCAATTCCAAGTCAGAGACCATTGCAGAAAATTTAGTGCATTGTTGCTACAGAGGTGCAGCAGAACCGAGGCCAAAACAAGGGTAATGCCGCGGTTCCGCGACGCTATAGTGATATCATGCAACGAAATTTCTGCAGTGTTCTTAGAAAAGCCTGCCTGATTTTCTGCAATACTCAAAATAATTTTTTGACCAAAAAAAAATTCGAAAGAAACTGCAAAATTGGAAATGCGGTTTTGGAAAATTTCGTTTGATCGATATTTTAAACACGTTAGAGCAAGCTAGTAAAGGTTAATAGCGTGGCTCTGATACCATGTAAGTCTACGGTAGCGCCCCGGCCGTCTGTCCGAGGCCAAAATACGGAAATGAAAACTTTTTCTAAACTAGAAACCGGCGCTATCGCAGACTTTAATCCTGGATCGAACCATTAACTTATAACTAGCAAACTAGAGAAGGATTAGAAAGCTATACCGATCGATCTGTGTCCTTCGGTCTTTGGCCACCAACCTAAGCTCCTCGCGGCATTTCCGATCTACGGTCTTCCCGTCGGAAGGGCACCACATCAATGAGTTTTTTTATGGGCTCCCGCTTCGTCCGAAGCAACTCGGACTTGAAGTTTGCTAGCCGACGTGTCCAAGGTGAAGTAAAGAATGTGTGTGATCACTTTGTCTCTTGAGGATATAGTGGATGCCATTAGTGAGGAGATAGTGAGCTCCAAGAGAAGAAGAGAGAAGAAGATGATGAAGCCTTTTGTTATTCTTGTGTGAGATAATGTTGTGAGCTTGAAAAAATAATCTACCATGAGTCACTACCCTTGCACATGCCACATTTAATGCACTCCATCATGACTTTGAGCTCATTATTTTCATTTGTAAACATTAACCCAAATGTTTACAACAACAAAAAGATACGGCAACATCTAAAGTAAACTCGTGATGGATCACAAGAATACCCCTCACCTGTATATACATACCTGTATCCGCATGCCGACCGAATGCGAATACGATGAGACTAAAGTAATCCAACAAATCTAATACTAGGATCCGGCTTAAACCAAAGCCCACTAGTATGATCCGCCCAATCATGATCCGTGCACTACTGCATGTATATGATCGAACCCTGCCATATATCATACGGCCTCTACAACGTTTCGCCCGAAACTTGAGAAATTGTCTGTGGGGGACTCTAAAGACTCGTCAATATTTTGGCTATGGATTTAACCACTAGCACGTCAGTGGTACTAGCTGTACGTAATGAGCTACCAGATATTGACCAAAAGGGAGGTCGATGAGCGAACTCATCCTGACACCCTACTGAGCCTGTCAGCGACAATATCCGTACAGTCCGGTCCGTTCGTCTATGAGCATCGCATATCGGGCCTAGGGGGTTGGTAAAAGTCAGACCCCCGAAAGCGGTACAAGTCGTGTCGGAGTGTAGCCCAGAACACCCTGAGATACTACTGGAATACCTAGCAGTAAATCTCCTGCCTTGGCCAAGGACTTCGTGTAATGGCTCTCCTAGACACAGCGCGATCTCACACCCAATACCGGGAGAGACGAAACCCCTGCCGATCCGCTCACTGCCTCCATGTGGCTCGGGACTGTACCTAACTAAAACCTGTTTGGACGACTCCTTTGAGCCGTGGTAGGCTAGTAATCAAAGCATAGTGGGAACTCATATAAGACAAATGACGATCTCAGGTCGATGAACTAACCGGTACACATGTCACCAGGGAACTGCCATCAGAAGTCGGGTATAATACCAACTAGCATGTTCCCGGCGAGTCATGTCCGGTGTACTCATAACCCAATGAGCACCTGTATACATCTTAGGTGAACCAACTGACACCAATGGCTTGTGAGACCGGCCACCGCCCCTCATCGAGGTCTCGACTGTATACACTAGTTTACTAATGGTGTATTGATGCCCAGTCTCGAAACTCCCACGACTAGGGACCAATTAAAGATGTGCTTATAGACCCCAGCTCCCACGTATATGATCGCCATCATACTGCTGGTCGTCAAGCAAGAATCCTAAGAGCTCTATCAACGTGCAATAGTGACCTGTAATGTCACCTAAAGCATGTACACGATGATAAAGATAAACCAGATAGCATACTATCATCTTAAGTAAGACTGTCCTACTGGTATAGGTCCTCCCTCTATCATTGCAATCACGTGCCTGTGATCCAAAAATTGACTCTGAGGGCACTATATCCAACAGATTTGACCATTATGATGTCACAATTAAAGCTAAACCCAAAATATCTAGTGTTCAACAAAAATATCTAAGTCAAAAAAGTCAACAAGGTCAAATGGTCAAACCCAATTAGCCATGACACAATTATCATAATAAAAGGATTAGTAAACAATTTCCTCCACCTCATAATCATTTTAATCAAGTCAATGGTCAAAACCCTAATGAGGCATCTCCTTCTTCATTCCTCCCATCCATGCATACACACCCGCATCCGCATTCCGAAGAATACGAATACTAAGAGACAAAACTGATCCATCAACATAATACTAGTATCCGGCTTAAACCAAAGCCCACTAGTATTATCCGCCCAAACATCATATGTGCACAAGTGCACGTAAGTGATCATAGCCCTGCCGTAAAACCATACGGCCTCTACACCTTTTACCCAGTGCAGGGAAACTCTCTGTGTGGGACTCTAAAAAATCGAAACTACGCTGGCAGTGGGTTTAACCACTAGACGCAAGCGGTGCTAGCTGTACGTAACGGTCTCCAGGTAGATGTCGATAAGAAGGCCGATGAGGAAAACCCATCCGAACTCCTACTGGGCCTGAACGTGACAATCTCCGTACAGTCCGGTCTGTTCGTCTAAGAGTATCGCATATCGGGCCTAGGGGGCGATAAACGTCAGACCTTTAATAGCGGTATAAGTCGTGTCAGAGTGTAGCCTAAAATACCCTGAGAAACTACTGGAACACCTACCAGTAAATCTCGCTTTCCTTGGCCAGGGACTTTGTGTAATGGCTCTCCAGACACAGCGCGATATCAACCCCCAATACCGGGAGAGACGAATCATGTCTAACCGCCACTGCCTCCAAGTGCTTCGGGACTGCACCCAACTACTACCTGTTTGCACGACTCTTTTGAGCTGTGGTAGGGTAGTAATCAAAGTACAGTGGAAACACACACGAGGTGAAGTAGCAGTGTCAAGTCGACGGACTAAGTTGTACTCAAGTCACCTGGGAACTACTATCTGACGATAGGTATAGTACTAACCAGCAGTTCCCGACGAGTCCTGTCCGGTGTACTCGTAACCCAACGAGCACCTGCATACTATCTCCAGTACGACGTACTAATGGCTATAGGACAGACCATCTCCCCTACTGGGATGAGAAGCGTATACACTAGTCTACTCCGGAATATCGATGCCCTATCTCGATAATCCTATGACTATGGACCTGTATAAGAATGTGCTTGTAGATTACCCAGCCCCCACTAGTGTGACTACCATCACAACGCTGGTAATCAAGCAAAGATCCTAAGGGCTCTACTAATATGTATAAGCAATATGCTAAAAGAAACACATGCACATATTGAAGTAGAGACAAACCAAGTAGCATACTACCATTTTGAGCAAGACTGTCAATACAACTGTGAATATCCCAATCTTCCATTAAGTAATATACAAGCTAGTATGATACAATAATGGCCTCTAGGGCATATACACTAACAATCTCCCACTTCCACTAGGGCCGTGTACTGGCGTATTGAAGACCTATCATCTCGATCAGCCTCTTGAACTGTGTCTAAGGGATGGCCTTCGTGAGTGGATCTGCAGTGTTATTCTCCGAATCTACTCTCCTCACCTTGATCTCCCGGCGATCTACGATCTCCTTGATCAGGTGGTACCGCCTCAAAATGTGTCTGGACTTCTGATGGGATCTGGGTTTCTTCGCTAAAGCTATAGCGACGTTGTTGTTGCAATACAGCGGTATTGGATCAACAATGGTTGGAACCACCTGATGTTCTGTGAGGAACTTCTTCATCCAGACAGCTTCTTTTGCAGCATCGCAAGCAGCTATGTACTCCGCTTCCATCGTCGAGTCAGCAACGGTTTCCTGTTTGGAGCTCTTCCAACAGACCGTCCCTCCATTGAGGGTAAAGACATAATCGGACATGGACTTGGAGTCATCCTTGTCACTCTGGAAGCTGGAGTCAGCAAAGGCCACGATCTGGAGGTCTTTTCCGCCATACACCAAGAACATCTCCTTAGTCCTTATCAAGTACTTGAGAATGTTCTTTACTGCTATCTAGTGCTTCTCCCTTGGGTCCGATTGATCCGGCTTACAACGCTTAATGCGTATGCTACATCTGGTCTGGTACACAATATCGCATACATTATAGCGCCTACCGCAGATGCGTTAGGTATAGATGACATGCGAGCCCTTTCCAAATCAGTCTTGGGAGACAACTCTTTAGAGAGGGTGATTCCGTGACAAGACGGTAGATTACCGCGCTTTGAATCTTCCATACTGAATCTTTTCAGTATGGTGTCGATGTACCTGGACTGTGAAAGTCCCAACATCCTCTTAGATCTATCACGATAGATCTGGATCCCCAGAATGTAGGAGGCATCACCCAGATCCTTCATGGAGAACCTCTGTGATAAAAATCCTTTGACTTACTGTAGCATAGGAATGTCATTTCCTCTTAGGAGAATGTCATCCACGTACAAGACGAGGAATACCACAGTTCTCCCTACAATCTTACTGTAAATGCATGGTTCATCTGGATTTCTGATAAAGTCGAATTCTTTGACAGTATCATCAAAGCAGATGCTCCAACTCCGCGATGCCTGCTTTAGTCCATAAATGGACTTAAGCAACATGCACACTTTACCGCTGCTCCCACTCTGAATGAAACCCTCCGGCTGATCCATATAGACGCACTCTTCCAAATTTCCATTTAGAAAAGTCGTCTTTACGTCCATCTGCCAGATCTCATAATCGTGGAAGGCAACAATGGCAAGAAGGATTCGAATGGATTTGAGCATTGCCACTGGAGAAAAGGTTTCGTCATAGTCTAAACCAGGTCTTTGACGAAAACCCTTTGCAACAAGTCTAGTTTTATAGGTTTCAACCTGCCCATCTACACCAATCTTCTTTCTGAAGATCCATTTGCAACCTACGGTTTTAACCCCTTCTGGAGCAATGTCCAAAATTCAAACTTTGTTGGTGTACATGGACTCCATTTTGGTTCGCATTGCATCCAGCGATTTTACCGAGTCACCACTTTGAATGGCTTGCTGGAAACTAGTAGGCTCATCATTGTCAATGATGCAATCCTCTCGATCCCCGTCTATGAGAAAACCTTTATCTCTCGGGCGAATGAAACTGCCTACTACTCCTGCACAGTGGCACTGGGATGTCCGGTTCTTCTGAAACCTCTGGTTCTACCAAGATTTCAGTAATAGCTTATGGTTCTGGAATTTCTTTTAGTTCTATTGCGCTCACACTTATCTGATTTTCTAAAAATTCAGTTTACAAGAAGCGGGCATGACGAGAAACAAAGACCTTTTGCTCCTCTGCGTAATAGAAAAGATACCCCTTGGAGTTCTTTGAGTATCCCACAAACGTACACTGTACTGAGCGTGCCTCGAGCTTGTCCGCATGCTGCTTTTTAACAAAAGCTGGACATCCCCATGTCTTAAAATGTTTAAGACAAGGTTTCATTCCAATCCACATCTGATATGGTGTGGTAGGCACTGACTTAGTAGGAACCTGGTTCAAAAGATATGCAGCTGATTCTAGTGCATAACCCCATAAGGATCACGGTAACTCATCCTTACTCATCATGGAACGAACCATATCCAATAAGGTTCGATTCTGCCTTTCCGATACACCGTTGTGTTGTGGTGTGTATGGAGGAGTAAGTTGAGAGAGAATTCCATTCTCTTTTAAGTAGTCCAGAAACTCAGCACTTAAGTATTCACCACCTCGATCAGATCTCAGTGTCTTGATACTTTTGCCTGTTTGTTTTTCTACTTCATTCTTGTATTCCCGGAATTTCTTAAAGGCCTCGGATTTATGCTTCGTCAAGAAGACATGTCCATACCTGGAGAAATCATCCGTAAAAGTAATGAAATAGAAAAAACCACCTCGCTCATGTATAGACATTAGACCATACACATACTGTGTATGAGTCCCAAGAGCTCGCTTGCTCTCACCCCGTGTCCAGTAAATAGAGTCTTTGTCATCTTTCCCATGATACAAGATTCACAAGTAGCATAAGACTGATATTCGAACGGATTCAAATATCCCTCTCTATGTGTAACATTTCAAAATAATAAAATATTATTTTTGAGAATTTTTATAATTTAATATTAAGTTTAAATGAATATTTTAATATTTCGGTATAATTAAATACCGATAAATTGGGGAAAAATTTTGAAAATTATAGAAATTACTGAAAGAGCGTGTTTTATGTGAATTATGAAAATTTTAAGTTTTTATGATTAGTTTGACACTAATTTAGTGCTAATCGCGATTAAAAATCGCTAATCGTGCTTTAAGCATATTTTGTGCAAACATGCACCATATCTTTTTATTAACACTTGTGCATTTTCTACCATGGTTTGTTTTGGGTTTACTATTGAGGAGAGAAGGGAATTAGAGAGGAAAAGAAAAGTAAAAAGAAAAGAAAAGATTAAAGAAAGAAGTATGGGTTAGAGAGAGAAAGAGTGGGTGAGGGTCAACCTTGTCATGATGCCATCCCCTTATCATTTCTCCCTCTCATTTCTCTCCCCTCTCTCTCCTTTCCTGCTGTTGCTGCTGCCTCCCCCCTCCTCCTTCATCTTCAAGCGAAAAAACACCATGAAAATCAACTCAAAACCTCACACCCATTTCACAAAAAAGGTGCACAAGCCCTCTAACTACCCAATGGACCAAGAAAGTCTTCATTTTGGGGCTGTGGAGGATTCATAGGTGCTAAGCGAGGTAAACCCTTTCACAATTAGTGTAGCATTTCAAGTGTTTAAGCCTCATTTCAAGTTTGTTTTTGGTTTGGTGAAGTTTAGCGACATTTGGAGTTTTCTAGAGAGGGTTAGGATTAATTTGAGTTGTGGTTGTGCAATTAGGCTTTAGAGATGACCTTAGACCCCCTATTGTCTAAAACCCTGACCTAACCAAACCTGAAACCCAAAAATACGGAATTACGAAACTTTTCATGTTGGTTTGTGACGACTTTAAGGGTGCAGGGAAATCTGGAATGAACTGGGACCAAAACGTGAAAAGCAAACAACTCCAGTGACCAATTTAAGACCATAGGAGACCACCCTGTGAGTACGAGGGCGTTCCACCGAGGTAAAACCGGCCTGGCCGGAATTATGGGGTAGGGGCCGGCTACTTTGTGGGGTAGGGTGTCGGGATTGGTCCAGTATCTCATGTATATCATACACTACACCCTAGACTTGTTTTGGAAACAACTTTTGACCTGAGTCAAAATCTGGGAACACTTTTATAGGTTGCTGCCTTATGTTTTGCATGTGTTTGAATTCAAGTTTTGGATATTTGGTATTGTATTTGATTATTTGACATTTGTACGTCTATATCGATTAATATTTGGTTGAATTGCAAGATATAGCCCATAGGTTTTGACATATGGGTGATTCGTGCGACATTTTGGTTTTCGTGTGTCTTTCTTGGCTTTGATTCGGTTTTGATGCGATGCGATACGTGTGACATGTAGGTACCGCCACGACGATTCGAGACGATGAAGAAGAGGATGGCGACAAAGACATCGGCAAACAAGACGCAAGGTGAGTAGATTATATCTACGGGGGAAGTCGGGTCGATGGCGTATAGCACCCCCGCAATTTGATACTTAGTATACTAGATATACACTATATATATATCTATATATATATATACATATATATATGTATGTATGTATGATAGCGTTATGTGTGACTTGGATATTTAGATGTGAGTAGGTGTACTATGGATAGAATAGGGTTTAGATGTAAACTAGTATAGTTTCCTAGATTCGAACCCTAGAATAGGTTTACACTCACACGCACACACATGCTTCTTGCTACACATATACCTACATGATGAGGATAGTGGATGATATTTGGAGATGAGTCGATGAGATTTGGCATAGTGCCGTGAGATCGGTGATATATGTGATTCGTATTTAGGATACAATATGAGATTTTAGCGGGCCTTTGGACGTGTATTTCAAACATGCATTTATATTTATATAGATGGTATCGATTTATACTAGACTTAGATCAGTACCCCGGATCATGAGATATGATGATAAAGATACCAGATAATTGATGAGATGAATATGATATTGACCCGTACCCAGCTATTGGGATGCCGTACGATGATTTACCATACGAGCTTTACATTGATGATAGATCCGCACTCATGACTCGAGGATGTCATATGATATTGTATCGTACGCGGTACCTCTGAGGCGGGATCACCAACTATTATACATATATATATATTTATATATCGACTCAAATTTAGGTGGTTTCCATACCCCTCCTGATTAACTTGTTAGTTAGAGCCGTAGTTTTGTTAGTAGATGTTAGGCTAGGCCGATGTCATACCTATTTCAAAAGCTAACGAATCGAGAGTATCTTAAAGAAAGGCAAAGGGATTCTACGGGTATTTTCAAAAGACGCATCTCTTCTTAAAAACACCGTAGTCCTTATTTTCTAAAAAATCCCGACTCGTCTTTTTTCAAATGGCAAAACAGTATAACATAGATACATTGATGTAGTTACTGCACTTTTGTGTTATTATTTATTTGTCGCATATTCTTACTGTTTGCATCGCATTGCATGTTAAATATGTTATTATTATATCAAATCCTTGCTGTTAGGACACCAGCACCATTATCGATGATGCATATGTTCCACGTACACCTGCTTGCCGGCTCACACACTTCATCATCGATAATTGCCATGCCACTACACTGTAGTACCGTTGCATTTAGGATATGACCCTTGCATGGCATACTCGTGTACTTACATATTGTACACTTATACTTGTGCACACATCTATTGTACATTCATACTCGTGTACTTACATATTGTACACTCATACTTGTGCACACATCTATTGTACATTCATACTCGTGTACTTACATATTGTACACTCATACTTATGCACACATCTATTATACATTCATACTCGTGTACTTACATATTATACACTCATACTTGTGCACACATCTAGTGTACATTCATACTCGTGTACTTACATATTGTACACTCATACTCGTGCACCTACCTGTTGTACACTCATACTTGTACACATACATATTTGCACATACATAGATGATTCTGGTTTGACTTGGAGATCTGGGAACCGCAAGATACTTTCTAAAACTTATTCATTTTAAAGAATCGGTCTTCCCTAAATATGTGCATATTACTATTCCATATTGCATGATACACTGATATGCTTACATTTCTTTTATATGTCGCATATATCATGCTTTCTGATTATACGTATTGAGATGTGTTGTTTCCATGATATTTCTGGATTTGGGAACCGTGGGTATTTTAAAAGAAAGTATGTATTGTTTGAAAAACCCGGTTACCCTTGATATGATATTTCAGTGCGTCCACCATGCGTTTTCTCGGTGCTGAGACGTGTGACATGTGAACCCGATTCGAGGAGCTGGATGAGGCCGATTGCGGGTACATGGTGGACCCGGTATGGTACCCCGGGGCGAGAACGGATCGCTGTGTTGCAGACGGTGAGCCTGGAAGAGGGACTACTACCTACCGGTGATAGTATTTGGGCTCGGCGGATATCCGGAGGATACCGACCGTAGTCGAGAGATAATATGGGCCGATCCAGACTGACGGAGCCCGATATATGAGGATTTATGTGCCGATGCTAGGCACAGGTTTCATGATGTTTTCGAGTGTCAATGCTTGACACTCAGGTTCCATGATTTTGATATGTTGCGAGCGACACATGTTGATTTACATCCTCATACTGCCATGCATATGCTTTATGATATTTACATGCATGATGCTTATTGTCATTGGGTGACACGTGGACGAGATCCACACACATACATACATACATATAGTTGATATTGATGACATTGATTACATAGTTGGATGATATCCACATATTCATAGACTTCATGATATATTCGACATTGATCATACCTCATAATTATGATATATTATTACCTGAGGCACTGGTACGAGCACTTGGCACTACACTCATGTATAGATGATACATTGCCACCTTATCATGCTTCAGACTTATTCATTTGAGCTTTATATATATCTGATCGTATTGACCTAGGATTGTGTCATACATACGATTTCTGCTCTGTGATGTTTTCTATTCACGAGTTAGCAACTCACCCTCATTGTGCCACAGTTTCTTGCAGGTTTTTACCGTACAGGTTTTATTGCGGCTTTCCTGGCACACTGCTTCCCTTACGGGTGACTTGCTTTGGTAGGTAGATTCTTTTGCATCAGAACCACCATTGTATATGTATTATTCAGTTGTGTCTAGAAATTCCATCAACCAAACTTGTATATTGTTTCAAACTTAGAAAAACCAGTTGTGTATTATTTCGACCTTAGAGTCACGCGTTGTAGTATTATGGTTTTCAAGCTGATTTAAGTTTTGATCCTCACCCTTTGGCGTTGTATATTATACTACTTGCGTGGTTGTGACCGTCGATTGACGAAGAGCTAGCTCCCGCTTGGGGATGCCTTTTATCATTGTATATATGCTTTTATCATGTTGTACCCCGTTCGGGGCCAGTATTTACAAAGGAAACTCTGCCGAAATTTTCAGAAAAGATATTGAGGATTTAAAAATGCATGTTCGGCTTACTTATTTTAAAACCTTGTTTTTAAACATGTTTTCTTACTTCTTAAAACTAGTTTTCCATATTTACTCCTTAAAATGGTTTTAGATTTCTGGTCTTTTGGCTTACTTGGATTAGATGGGGTCCTAAAGACTTCATATGATTCAAGGGCAAGTCAGGTGCTATTTCGGGACGTGACAAAGTTGGTATCAGAGCGCTAGGTTAACCTTGGTTCGAGTCTAAATTTGACTATGTGGAGCCTAAATCGTTTATATATATACGGAACTTCGGCTTGACCTTACAGAACTTAGACTTAATCGAGGGGGTATTATACCCGAACTTTCGTCGCATAGGATGACCCTTGGTTGATGGAATTGGTAGCTTGAGTAGAGTGACGTACCGTACGTATATTCCGCGGCATACTTACGATACGCTACTCCGCTTAGGAAACCTTAGGATGTACATTTCCTTGCACAATATTATATTCACTCCTATGATCTATCCTCATCAATACTGGTTATGATTTTGCTGTTACGATTACACGGGCAGAGAGAGCTACGGCTAGAGTTGTGTCAGCACGAGCTCGTCATGGACGAGGACTGACCAGGGCGTGATTCCAGAGATGTACGATTGTATAGAAGCGTCGCTTTATTGCGTTTTCACTCCATGAGTGTTCGACAGACCGCTTTTATAAGATTTCTCGGATGTGCTGATCGGCACCAGAGGATCAGGCTACAGCTAGAGGCCAGCCAGGATGTGATGACCATTGATATATCGCGTATTCATGATGATTGAGGCACTGTTCAGCGTACAGACGAATGAGCCAGTTGTTGCTGCAAATGACGAGATATCGCCCAGATGTTGGAGCTACTGCAACATGAGTACATACTTAGAGATATGATGGTAAGTCGCTAGTCACCCGAGGATGAATGACTAGGACATGTGGTTCGTTCGCTTACCCCGATGCGAGATCATCAGATAGATTGATTCCAGCTAGAGACGACTTCACGCAGATTCATTGAGAGTCGATAGAGACGATCGAAAGTCAGGAACCCGATTCCAAGTTTAAAGTATTCGGAAGACAATGCAAGTAATGTTATAGACCCTCTAGAAGAATGAAACCCTAACTCGACGTAATGACCATGGAACGCCTCCGAACCTTAGGGTTTGTGGCAGTTTAGCGGTGCCATTTGTGAGGCTTGGGTTTTCCCTTCTACGGCTGGTCCACAGGTGCGGTGGTATATACCGGAATACTATTAAACTGTACTCAAGATGTTGATCTCCTTGGAGATTATGAGGTTTTAATAAATCGATCGGATGGTTCGACATCTTTCGGATATCATGTAATGGGACACATTGCTTGGGAGACTCCAGATACGAGTATAGCCGTTGGAGCACAGTCCATGCAGCCACGAGAAGACGAGTCCGAATCAGTCGACATTGGAACAGAGTGGTGTAAAGAGTTCGCACGAGAATTCGATGAGTTGATGTTCCACTCCGCTGACATCAGAGATACGATACGCATGCAGAGACGTTGTATAAGGATATATCTTCCAGAAGGAGTCGCGATGAGTATGCAGCCGTACCGGAACGAGGAACAGATATAGTGAAGGATGGTAACTTCCGGGCAATTCGGCAGAAACGAGATTTGAGAGAGATCTCGACAAGACCATTCTGGAATACTATGCGAGAAGACTTGGACCCAGGACTGGTCATATTGCGCACACCCAGCAGGCCAAAGTTCGGCATCGTCGATGAGACAGTTGACCAGGTTCGGATAGAAGACCTCTCCCAGATGCATTGTGAATTGATCAAGAATGGACGAGTATGGAGTATACCTTCCCAGATTGGGACGAGTTCCTAAGGACGCGTTCGGCTAGACATCTTCCACAGAGTGATGAAGATACCGAGTTCGTGATTTCGATTCTGCGTGAAAGACTTCGGATTGACCATAGCCGAGAACATTTGCAATGCGCAGATAGAGACGTGACATCGAAGTGGACGATGATACAGACAAGTGGGACAAGAGGTTCTTGCATGATGCCGACGAGCTGTTGTTACTCCCCGTTAAGATTAAAGGTCGGATATGTCTACAGAGGCGTTGGGATGCGACCAGTTTCCGAGAAAATGCTGTGCTGAGGACGCAGATGTCCAGAGAGCAAGAAAAACATTATACAAGAGTACCAGCCTCCGTACAGTTCGGCATAGCGAGACCGGAAGAGACCTTGAGCAGGATTCCTTTCAGGACACTTCTGCGATGAGATTTGCACCTAGGAACAAATGTGTGATGTGCATTCAGAGGACCAGAGGTCGGCGCCAGTGATGTGCGGCTTTACGAGTGGTCATGATGAATGACCGGGAGATGGCCAGAGAAGTTCCAAGATGGAATTGTCCCCGTTAGCACACCTGACAGGGCCTATGAGCCGATAGATCGCGAGATTGGTAATCCACAGAGAAGATAAGGGCCCAGAGATAGAGGATGCCAGACCGTGAGTAAGAGGCAAGTAGATAACTTGCGCTGCTAGTATTGGATGCACCGACATCTTCTCGACTTTGAAGGAGGGAATATCGACGACGGTAATTATGATTTGTGATTCTGTGATTCGATTATCACGTATCCGTCACCTTGGATTTCGGTATTTTGGGCGATTTATTCGCATGATTTGGTCTTGATGGCTGAGTTCCATGATTTCTATTTTCGTGCACCATGGTTGAACCTACTGGGTATTCATATTTGTGTACAGGATGCACCAGTTTTATACTTCGTGTGTTTGTCGCACCAGCTTTATGTTCCGTGCGTTTATCGCACCAGATTATATTTCGTGCCTTTGTTGCACCGGATTTATATTTTGTGCACTACGGTTGCACCTGACTTCGATTTGATGTCATTCGATATGTTGATTTTGATTTCATGCCTATGTTATGCATGCGATTTGACTTATTCCTTTGGCACTTTTAGTGTTTTGATTTGATTTGTGCACGCTAATGCACATGATTGTGAGCTTATATACCGCGGTATACCTGATTTTGATTGAGCCGTATTGTATACCGTCGATTTTGATTCTGATATTGATGTTGATTTCTTGCACTCCGTGCATTTGATTTGGATTTTCGCGCGTGTTAAGCGCATGTTTTGATATGCGATTTTGGTGCACACCAGATGCACTAAATCGGGATTCTTCGTGCATGTCAGATGTGTTGCTGTCAGGCACGCCCGTTGCCCTTGGCAGATGTTTCGTGCACATCCGTTGCACCTAGATGTTGTTTCTGTGCACATGTATAGCATATATATGGATTTTGATTTCCGTGTGCACCAGACGCACAGGGTATTCTCACATACATTTTGAGATTTATTTCTGATGGAGCAGTACATTTTTATGATATTTGCTATTGGTTTTCGTACTGAGCAGGACTAGTCAGAGGACAGTACCTGGATATATTTTGCATGCATTGATAGTTATCGAAGAGATTTCCAAAAAGCGAGCTATAGTCTCAGTATTTACCTACGTGTCTGATATGACACGACGCGTTTAAAATAAGGAAACCCTTCTAAATTGTTTTCAAAAACGGCGGGACGTACATATTAAACTAAAGATATATACATATATGGTTATTTTCTTACAGTAGACGTCCGCCACTGTGCAGTGATATGTGCATCGCACAGCGATTTAAAAAGGTTTGGCATGCATTTCTTTTAGATATTTTCATGATGTCTACATGTATGGTTATGATATATATCATATTGGTTTTGTTTCGGATTTGACATTTGTGTTTTTACCATAACTCCGATGATTGCGGGATGCTTGACGGAGTTTTGTTTTTAAGTTATCTGCTTATTACTCATGCGCATGCATTACGCTATGATGCGTTTTATGTATTGACGATTTCGGAGCCCCGACGACTTGGACTTTTACTTAAATGTTTTAGTATTTGAGGGGTTTTAAATTTAAATTCGGGGACCGAATTTCTTTAAGGGGGGAAGATTGTAACATTTCAAAATAATAAAATATTATTTTTAGGAATTTTTATAATTTAATATTAATTTTAAATGAATATTTTAATATTTCGGTATAATTAAATACCGATAAATTGGGGAAAAAATTGAAAATTATAGAAATTACTAAAAGAGCGTGTTTTATGTGAATTATGCAAATTTTAAGTTTTTATGATTAGTTTGACACTAATTTAGTGCTAATCGTAATTAAAAATCGCTAATCGCGCTTTAAGCGTATTTTGTGCAAACATGCACCATATCTTTTTATTAACACTTGTGAATTTTCTACCATGGTTTGTTTTGGGTTTACTATTGAGGAGAGAAGGGAATTAGAGAGGAAAAGAAAAGTAAAAAGAAAAGAAAAGATTAAAGAAAGAAGTATGGGTTAGAGAGAGAAAGAGTGGGTGAGGGACAACCTTGTCATGATGCCATCCCCTTATCATTTCTCCCTCTCATTTCTCTCCTCTCTCTCTCCTTTCCTGCTGCTGTTGCTGCTTCCCCCCTCCTTCTTCATCTTTAAGCCACAAAACACCATGAAAATCTACTCAAAACCTCACACCCATTTCACAAAAAATGTGCACAAGCCCTCTAGCTACCCAATGGACCAAGAAAGTCTTCATTTTGGTGCTGTGGAGGATTCATGGGTGCTAAGCGAGGTAAACCCTTTCACAATTTGTATAGTATTTCAAGTGTTTAAGCCTCATTTCAAGTTTGTTTTTGGTTTGGCAAAGTTTAGCGACATTTGGAGTTTTCTAGAGAGGGTTAGAGTTAATTTGAGTTGTGGTTGTGCAATTGGGCTTTAGAGATGACCTTACACCCCCTATTGTCTAAAACCCTGACCTAACCAAACCTAAAACCCAAAAATATGGAGTTACGGAACTTTTCATGTCAGTTTGTGACGACTTTGAGGGTGTAGGGAAATCTGGAATGAACAGGGACAAAAACGTGAAAAGCAAACAACTCCAGTGACCAATTTAAGACCATAGGAGACCACCCTATGAGTACGAAGCCGTTCCACCAAGGTAAAACCGGCCTGGCCGGAATTATGGGGTAGGGGCCGGCCACTTAGTGGGGTAAGGTGTCGGGGTTGGTCCAATATCTCATGTATAGTATACACTACACCCTAGACTTGTTTTGGAAACTACCTTTGACCCGAGTCAAAATCTGGGAACACTTTTATAGGTTGCTGCCTTATGTTTTGCGTGTGTTTGAATTCAAGTTTTGGATATTTGGTATTGTATTCGATTATTTGATGTTTGTACGTCTATATCGATTAATATTGGTTGAATTGCAAGATATAGCCCATAGGTTTTGACCTATGGGTGATTCGTGCGACATTTTGGTTTTCGTGTGTCGTTCTTAGCTTTGATTTGGTTTTGATGCGATGCGATACGTGTGACATGTAGGTGTTGGATATAGTGCCCTCAGAGTCAATTATTGGATCACAGGCACGTGATTGCAATGATTGAGGAGGACCTATGCCGGTAGGACAGTCTTACTCGAGATGATAGTATGCTATCTGGTTTATCTCTATCATCGTGCACTGCTTTAGGTGACCTTACGAGTCACTATTACACGTTGATAGAGCCCCTAGGATTCTTGCTTGACTACCAGTAGTATGAGGGCGATCATATACGTGAGAGCTGGAGTCTATAAGCACATCCTTAAAAGGTCCCTAGTTGTGGGAGTTTCGAGACAGGGCATCGATACTCCGGAGTAGACTAGTGTATACAGTCGAGACCCCGACGAGGGGCGGTGGCCGGTCTCACAAGCCACTAGTGTCAGTTGGTTCACCTAAGATGTATACAGGTGCTCATTGGGTTATGAGTACACCGGACAGGACTCGCCGGGAACCTGCTAGTTGGTATTATACCTGACGTCAGATAGCAGTTCCCTGGTGAAATGTGTACAGGTTAGTTCATCGACCTGAGATCGTCATTTATCTCGTGTGAGTTCCCACTGTGCTTTGATTACTACCCTACCACGGCTCAAAGGAGTCGTGCAAACAGGTTTTAGTTGGGTACAGTCCCGAGCCACATGGAGGAAGTGAGCGGATCTGCAGGGGTTCGTCTCTCCCGGTATTGGGGGTCAGGTCACGCTGTGTCTAGGAGAGCCAGTACATGGAAAGTCCTTGCCCAAGGCAGGAGATTTGCTGGTAGGTATTCCAGTAGTATCTCAGGGTGTTCTGGGCTGCACTCCGACACGACTTGTACCGCTATTGGGGGTCTGACTTTTACCAACCCCCTAGGCCCGCCATGCGATGCTTATAGACGAACGGACCGGACTGTACGGATATTGTCACTGACAGGCTCAGTAGGGTGTCAGGATGAGTTCGCTCATCGACGTCCCTTTTGGTCAATACCTGGTATCCCGTCACGTATTGGCTTATACCTCTGACGTGCTAGTGGTTAAATCCACAGCCATTGTATTGACGAGTCTTTAGAGTCCACCACACACACAGTTACTCAAGTTTCGGGCGAAACGTTGTAGAGGCCGTACGGAGATATGGCAGGGTTCGATCAGATACGTGCGGTATTGCACGAATCGTGATCGGACGGTTTTTACTAGCCGGCTTTGGTTTAAGCCGGATCCTAGTATTAGACAGTGTAGATTTTGTCTCTTTGCATTTGTGTTCAGTGGGAATACAAATGCGGGCATGTATTTGCAGTAGCGGGGTTTTCCTGTAATTTATTACGGGATCAGTTTTCTGAAGTTGCCAGTTTCCATTCCGTTCCGGCCGGTTTTCTTTTATTCCTTCACGACCGGACTTTCCGTTGGAGGGTGTTATTTGCACATTTGCAAATAACTTTTTTGTGGAGGGGTATCTTGCATAAGTGTGGCTTCATGATTATTCTTTCATCATGAGATGCTTTTTGAGTCCATTCCTTTGCTTTTCATGTGATGGTTTTTGAGTGGATTGAAAAGGAATTTGGTGTGACCATTTTTCTCTTCAATTATTCCTTCCTTGCTTTATTTGATCCATAACCCACACCCATTTCCTAAGGGGGCCGGCCACTATTCTTGAGAGAGAGAGAGGTTCATTTGTGTGAGGAAAAATTCATTCATCTCATGTTTTTGGCCACTACCTTTTTTCCTTACCTCTCTCCAAAGTTTTTTTTTCCTCCACATACCATGGCAACTCCTATAAACCTTAAAGAGACAACCCACTACACTACATCTACAGCATCCTTTGGACGCGTCGACTAGCCAACTTCGCGCCCGAGTTGCCTCGGTCCAGAGGTAGGAGCCCGTAAAAGATTCCGGCTACGTGGTGGCCTTTCCGACGAGGAGGAGATGAACGGAGATTCCGCGGGAGATCGGAGTGGAGACGAAGACCGAAGGACACGGATCGCTTGGTATATCTCTTCACCCATCTTTATGTTTGCTAGTACCTAGGTTAATAGCCCGATCCGGGATAAAAGTGCGCGGTGATGCCGGTTTGCTAGTTTGCAAAGTTTTTGTTTCCGCGTTTCCGGCGTCGGATCGACGGCCGGGGCGCCGCCGCCGACTTACATTGGTATCAGAGCCACGCCGTTAACCTACCTAGCTTGCTCTAGTATGTTTAAAACCCGATCGAACAAAAATCGCAAAAACCGTATTTCTAGTGCATGTGTTCTCTGTTGAAATTTTTCCAGCTCCAAAATTTTTTCAGGTCATTGCAGAAAGACATGCAAGAAATTCTAAGAATTCTGGGAAAATACGATTCACTGATTCCTTACTATGACCGCGGAAACGCGGCCAAACCCCTGGTTTGGCCGTGGTTCCGTGGTGGTTAAGTAGAATCACTGAACCAAATTTTTCCAGTGGGCTTTTGAATAGGAAATAGGGGTTTTGGGATATTATTTTTGGGCCCAGATTTTCTGTAAGTGCTACAGTACTGCTTGGGGCCCACTTTGATAAATTTGTTCGATCGGATATTTTAAACATGCTAGTTCACAGTATTTACATTATATCTACGACCGTGAATGTCATTCGATCGGTAAATCCAGTCTATCTGCTATAGCCCATTTAGACGGATTTGCAAACGTGACATTCACGTTGATGTTCTGTGTTGTGCTGTGATGTTGCGGATGGGTCGTGGGGGATAGCCTGGTTGCAGTGCTAGTACAGTTCTATTTTATATGTACATTTGATATTGCGGGGCGAGCGTCCGACATGTGGACTGCCGTCACTGCCTGTTTGTATTATTCTTTTGGGGCACGACCAGGTTGCGGTCAATGTACCCGTTGTATGTATATTTTACTTTCTGTACTAGGATTGCCCCGCGGAGGGGTGCACGGATAGCCGGGTTCTAGAGGGCAACAAGCCCGCATCTCATGGCGTTGAGACGGAGGGGGCTTTACTCTAGAATTGGCGGGCTGTTCGCCGCACCCGTAGGGGGTATAGGATTGACCCAGAAGGGGTGCCCAAGTTACCGGATTCCGTGAATTGCTGGGTGGTCTATTCAAGTTGCTGAAGGGGGCTGCCTCGCTTCAGGTTTTGGCGGGTAACTTGCCGCGCCCGTAGGGGTCTAGGATTTCATTGCACAGGCTATCCACACGACCAGGAGAACGTCGGGTTTCAGTAGCGGCTCTATGAAAACCGGGGATCCCAGATATCTGTATTGTTCTGTGATGCTGTACATTTCTGTGATGCTGCATTTTTTATCACGCCTAGAGCGAAAATTATATATTATATATATACTAGTAGATGTTGTATATGTTTTTCATCCGCGCTAGTCCAGTCCCCGCTCTGTCGTTAGTTAGCTAACCTAACGGGCGATGACGGGACCCAGTGGCAAATGCGAATGGCATATACGTACGTCAGTATATTTTCGTTCTTTGTGGTGTGATCAATTGATGGGACTGTGTTGATTCGGATCAATGCAAGATAAACAAACATATTCTGATGTTGTTGGAACATTTTTTTAAAAGCTGTTATTGTAAAGGCGTTCTCTTTTGTTTTGCATCATGGTATTCAGTTGGAATATCCTGCTCCTTAGTCGACGAGACGAGGACCGAGAACCCTTCACCGGGAGTGACCCCTTGGACAAAAGTTTGCATCAGGGCAATAACTTCATTATAGCCGTTTACTTTTGCTTTGCATCGTGGTATTCAGTTGGAATATCCTGCACCTCATTCTACGGGGAAAGAGCCGAGATCCCTTCACCGGGAGTGACCTCTTTAGCGAAGGTTTTCGTCACTATATTTTTCTAAAAAGCTATCAGTTCCTTCAACGATATCAAGTTCATTACGTTAAAGGTTTTCGCCAGAAACCATTCGTATCCCTCCGTCGTTTCAGACGGGTAGCACGTAGTATTCATGCTATGTTTGTTGGCTTTCGTCAAGGCATAGTGTATGGTAGCTGCTTGTTGCCTTTCTGCTGCATAGATAGATGCGTTGGTTTGGGACAGTCATATAGCCTTGTTGGCCTTCGTCAAGGGCTTGTACGGGTGGGTTCAAATCAACCTGGACAATGACGGGTAGAACTTGACATGTGACTTATGATTTGTTGGCCTTCGTCAAGGTCATAAGAGCATGGGGCAAAAATCCACATCGGGAGTTTCAAAAGAACTGAAACTTGCCAGATATGCGCATACCTTCTGGAGTGTGATAGCGTGAACGGATTCCGTCACGTTATCATGCGATGAGAGTTGGATCCCGATTCCCACTGATGAGTTGGTTTACTCCTCGGGTGATCCCGGCTAATTCTTCTTTCAGGTTTGGGGAAGAATTTGACGTTACAGTGGGAGGTTTCCAGATTAGATAAAGTGATAACCATTCTGATCTAGGTTAGAGTGCACGCTGAGTGTTTCTTTTCTCTCTCTCTTTGGCAGCGACCATTGACCCGACCCTAGACTATGACTCAGTGACCAAGTTGACCGAACATTCTTAACACTGGCTTTTGGATTGTCAGAGTTGCAGACCTCATTGCCACTCCTACTTTTACCCTTTTCTCCAGGACACCCCGTATTACTACGAACGTCCACATCCATTGGACAAAACCATTGTATGGTTATATACGAACTCGAAGGAATTCGAGGATGGTTTCCGGTTCTGGAGAAAACGAATAGGACTATTCAGTTGTCTTTTCCTTTTACCTTCTCTCAGGTTGAGAGTACTCCTAGGTTTAGGAGATAGCACACCTATTACGCAAATTGGATAGTCTTCTTCCAAACCATAGGCAGGTGCCAACCGGTAGGGAATGAAGAAAACCAATTAGCCTAAATGGTGTACAGAAGGTATTAAGTTAAGACAAAGAAGGGATTAGTAAGAGAGCAAAGTAAATTGCGACTGCTATTCACGACCAAACCAAGTATTTCTTCACCAATCCTAAATCACCTTTGTATTTCTCCAGGACACTCTGTATCACTACGAAGATCCCAAGTTTATTGGATAATCTATCGTATGGTTATATACGAACTCGAAAGGAACTTGTTCCAGTTCGGGGATGGATCCTGGTTCAAGAGAAATAGGAATAAGGTTCATTCGGTTGTCTTTTATCCTCACCTCCTCTCGCATTGCGAGTGCTCCTAGGATTAGGACAGTACACCCATTGTGCTTTTTGGATAGTCTTCTTCCAAACCATAGGCTGGTGCCGAACGGTAGGGAAGGAAGAAAACCATTTGGCCTAAAAGGGTGTACAGAAGGTAATGACTAAAGACATATAAAGAGATTTGGAGAGATGGAAAAGAGATATACGGTTACAGTTGTGAATCTGGATAATGGAAGAGGCATTACTAGGAATACCAGGATACCCCATCGAGACATTTTAGTGTTTCAGTTTCACTGTGTACTGTTAAAAGAAAACCGATTTCCCAATTAGACACTTGCTCCAGGGTATGTATTTACCAGGTTTGATTCTCACATCTATATGGTTTTACAGATGATGAGTGGGAGTAAGTTATTGGGAACTAGGTGATCATCCTCATTATATCGGAATTCGTTGTAATTGGTGATATTTGAGGAAGTCACCTGGATTGTTTGCCGGTCGGCAAATATTTGGTTTTGAATATCCGTTGTTGTGGACCAATTTCAAATTGATATATCTGTACGTCTATTTTTATAGAGTGAGATATACCTTTTGAAATTATGTCTATAACATTTACCTATATCAGTGGATGGTTAGGTAAGGAGCATTGAACAGCAGTGTAATTCTTCTTAACCATAAGTACAGTTTTCAACCTACGACACACAGTGAATGAGTTGTTAGACTCAAGGGACTTATACAAAGTATTGTATGTTGTCCAGTGTCCATTAGGACAGAGAGGTAGGTACTCGTACTATATTCTGTTTACTTATGACTTCTCTAGTTCTTAGACAGGTGTTTCGTAGAAACACAGGGTCTAAGTTTTGAGAAGTTATAGGTATATGAATAAAGTAGAGAACCAGGTGTTGCAAGTATCGGGATTCTTCAAGGTGATTGAAGATGTAGATACTTGTATATGGTATTCAGTTGATAGTAGTGGTTAATAGAACTTGCTTCTCTTTCAGGTTACTCATAATTGGAAGTATTCCTAAGTTGAGTAATGCTGATCGGCCTCCTTCCATTTAGTTGACATGCACTGGAGACAGCTGCATGATTTGAATCTGGTTCAATTAAATCAGTGCCTCTGTTTCTATATTGGATATAGAACAGTTCATATCTTGACATTGTTAAGGTACGGGAGTTGTCCGGCTTATGCTTAAAACCAGACACTAGACAACTCAAGGCACGTTTCTGTAATGGCTGTTTGTGGGTTGACCCGGGCTATGACGAGGGTTGACTTTCTATCATCTGGAAGATCAATAGTGATATTGTTCTTAACTCGCCACAGTTTTAACAAAAATGTATTTTTTCAGAAAACAGTAGTGGGAGTATGGTAGAACTGGAAGTGATTCCAGAACCGCAAACCATTACTGAAGATTTGATAAGAACCTAAAGATTCAATCTGTTTGACATTCCATTGGCCACTCCGCAGATGTGGTGGGTAACCTCAGGCGCTCGAGAGGTACTTTGGTACGCTCAAGGACGGTGGCAGGAAGGTTCTTGCTTGCCCAGACTTGCCATTGCTGTTGTTCCAGACTATGAGACCCGGCAGGAGGATGAGTATAGCGTCGTTCTAAACTGGTTTTAGAAATGTACGTGTATATGACTCTGCCAGAGGGTTGTCGTAGTCAGTGGGAGCAGCAGAAGCATTGGTGGACATCAGGCTTATGTCTATTTATAGACTAAAGCAGATATAGCGGAGATAGATTATCTATTTCTGATGTGACAGTCATAGGTTTGACTTCATCAGAATAGGGGATGGATCTGTTGAGAAGGTAGTGTGTGATGTCCTGGTATTTGGATGACATACACAGAGTAGGAAGTGATATTCCTATACTACGATCGGTTATACTTTGGTCGTCACACAGTGGTTTCTCTACATAGGAATTGGATCTTATATCGTACATTCTGGTTACTAGATCTATGGTTTTAGATCTAGGTTTGGGTGGTTTCCCAATCTGGATACTTAGACAACATTCTATGAGTATTTAGAATGGACGACTCCTGGCACGGTAGTGTACCTGCAGGTGATGGAGTCACCTTCCCTAAAGGTGTCTTACAGACTAAAGTAGAGAGGGATGTACATGATTGACAGATCACTTGCTTAGGCAATTGAGTTGATCATGAGATGTCAAGTACCACACCAGATGTTGTTCTTGCAATAGATGCAATAAGTTGATATTGATCCAATCCTGGAGAAACAGTCGGAAGCAGTTTTAGAACATAAGCGGATGTTCTAGGGATATGATAACGTCAGCCTCATTCAGGTGACGGTTATCGTTCCAGGCTTCCAAGGTGACCTGGATGGCAGAGTGGCTGTCAGAGTTATAGTTTTCCCTCTCACGAGGGGCAGTATTTTGGACAGGTGGTCCAGGTGGATACTGAGGGAAGGTATGGCGCAGGACACTGATTAAGTTCAGTTGTCGATACAGTCTAAGAAGTTTGGATTTGGAGTTCATTTGTGAACTAGGTCCCATCAGACATCCAGGCATATTCTAAGACAGGTATTGCTCATTTCGGGAGATGGCTTTCTCCGTGAACTTGAGATATAGAGAGACATAGAAAGAAACATCAAAGCGGATCCACTCACTGAGGCTATTCCTCGAACGCAATAGTTTCGCAAACGAGCTTTGTAAGACTGACTAGTAGAGGAGTTGGGTGTTCGGTATCATACGGGCTGTGAGTATGCGACATCGCAATAATTAGCCTTGAGTGCAAGTGGGAGATTGTTGGATATAGTGCCCTCAGAGTCAATTATTGGATCACAGGCACGTGATTGCAATGATTGAGGAGGACCTATGCCGGTAGGACAGTCTTACTCGAGATGATAGTATGCTATCTGGTTTATCTCTATCATCGTGTACTGCTTTAGGTGACCTTACGAGTCGCTATTACACGTTGATAGAGCCCGTAGGATTCTTGCTTGACTACCAGCAGTATGAGGGCGATCATATACGTGAGAGCTGGAGTCTATAAGCACATCCTTAAAAGGTCCCTAGTCGTGGGAGTTTCGAGACAGGGCATCGATACTCCGGAGTAGACTAGTGTATACAGTCGAGACCCCGATGAGGGGCGGTGGCCGGTCTCACAAGCCACTGGTGTCAGTTGGTTCACCTAAGATGTATACAGGTGCTCATTGGATTATGAGTACACCGGACAGGACTCGCCGGGAACCTGCTAGTTGGTATTATACCTGACGTCAGATAGCAGTTCCCCGGTGACATGTGTACAGGTTAGTTCATCGACCTGAGATCGTCATTTGTCTCGTGTGAGTTCCCACTGTGCTTTGATTACTACCCTACCACGGCTCAAAGGAGTCGTGCAAACAGGTTTTAGTTGGGTACAGTCCCGAGCCACATGGAGGAAGTGAGCGGATTTGCAGGGGTTCGTCTCTCCCGGTATTGGGGGTGAGGTCGCGCTGTGTCTAGGAGATCCAGTACATGGAAAGTCCTTGGCCAAGATAGGAGATTTGCTGGTAGGTATTCCAGTAGTATCTCAGGGTGTTCTGGGCTGCACTCCGACACGACTTGTACCGCTATTGGGGGTCTGACTTTTACCAACCCCCTAGGCCTGCCATGCGATGCTCATAGACGAACGGACCGGACTGTACGGATATTGTCACTGACAGGCTCAGTAGGGTGTCAGGATGAGTTCGCTCATCGACGTCCCTTTTGGTCAATACCTGGTAGCCCGTCACGTATTGGCTTATACCTCTGACGTGCTAGTGGTTAAATCCACAGCCATTGTATTGACGAGTCTTTAGAGTCCACCACACACACAGTTACTCAAGTTTCGGTCGAAACGCTGTAGAGGCCGTATGGAGATATGGCAGGGTTCGATCAGATACGTGCGGTATTGAACGAATCGTGATCGGACGGTTTTTACTAGCCGGCTTTGACTTAAGCCGGATCCTAGTATTAGATAGTGTAGATTTTGTCTCTTTGCATTTGTGTTCAGTGGGAATACAAATGCGGGCATGTATTTGCAGTAGCGGGTTTTTCCTGTAATTTATTACGGGATCAGTTTTCTGAAGTTGCCAGTTTCCATTCCGTTCCGGCCGGTTTTCTTTTATTCCTTCACGACCGGACTTTCCGTTGGAGGGTGTTATTTGCACATTTGCAAATAACTTTTTTGTGGAGGGGTATCTTGCATAAGTGTGGCTTCATGATTATTCTTTCATCATGAGATGCTTTTTGAGTCCATTCCTTTGCTTTTCATGTGATGGTTTTTGAGTGGATTGAAAAGGAATTTGGTGTGACCATTTTTCTCTTCAATTATTCTTTCCTTGCTTTATTTGATCCATATCCCACACCCATTTCCTAAGGGGGCCGGCCACTATTCTTGAGAGAGAGAGAGGTTCATTTGTGTGAGGAAAAATTCATTCATCTCATGTTTTTGGCCAATACCTTTTTTCCTTACCTCTCTCCAAAGATTTTTTTTTCCTCCACATACCATGGCAACTCCTATAAACCCTAAAGAGACAACCTACTACACTACATCTACAGCATACCTTGGACGCGTCGGCTAGCCAACTTCGCGCTCGAGTTGCCTCGGTCCAGAGGTGGGAGCCCGTAAAAGATTCCGGCTACGTGGTGCCTTTTCCGACGAGGAGGAGATGAACAGAGATTCCGCGGGAGATCGGAGTGGAGACGAAGACCGAAGGACACGGATCGCTTGGTATATCTCTTCACCCATCTTTATGTTTGCTAGTAGCTAGGTTAATGGCCCGATCCGGGATAAAAGTGCGCAGTGGTGCCGGTTTGCTAGTTTGCAAAGTTTTTGTTTCTGCGTTTCCGGCGTCGGATCGACGGCCGGGGCGCCGCCGCGGACTTACAGTAGGTACCCCCACGACGATTCGAGACGATGAAGAAGATGATGGCAACATCGACATCGGCAAACAAGACGCAGGGTGAGTATATTATATCTACGGGGGAAGTCAGGTGGATGGCATAAAGTACCCCCGCAATTCGATACTTAGTATACTAAATATACACTATATATATGTATGATAGCGTTATGTGTGACTTGGATATTCAGATGTGATAGGTGTACTATGGATAGAATAGGGTTTAGATGTAAACTAGTATAGTTTCCTAGATGCGAACACTAAAATAGGTTTACACTCACACGCGCACACATGCTTCTTGCTACACATCTACCTACATGATGAGGATAGTGAATAATATTTGGAGATGAGTCGATGTGATTTGGCATAGTGCCGTGAGATCGGTGATATATGTGATTCGTATTTGGGATACGATATGAGATTTTAGCGGGCCTTTGGACGTGTATTTCACACATGCATTTATATTTATATAGATGGTATCGATTTGTACTAGACTTAGATCAGTACCCCGGATCATGAGATATGGTGATAAGGATACCAGATAATTGATGAGATGAATGTGATATTGACCCGTACCCAGCTATTGGGATGCCGTACGATGATTTACCGTACGAGCTTTACATTAATGATAGATCCGCACTCATGACTCTAGGATGTCATATGATATTGTATCGTACGCGGTACCTCTGAGGCGGGATCACCGACTATAATACATATATATATATATATATATATATATCGACTCAAATTTAGGTGGTTTCCATACCCCTCCTGATTGACTTGTTAGTTAGAGCCGTAGTTTTGCTAGTAGATGCTAGGCTAGGCCGATGTCATACCTATTTAAAAAACTAACGAATCGAGAGTATCTTAAAGAAAAGCAAAGGGATTCTACGGATATTTTCAAAAGACGCATCTCTTCTTAAAAACACCGTAGTCCTTATTTTCTAAAAAACCCCGATTCGTCTTCTTTTAAATGGCAAAACAGTATGACATAGATACATTGATTTAGTTACTGTACTGTTGTGTTATTATTCATTTGTCGCATATTCTTACTGTTTGCATCACATTGCATGTTAAATATGTTATTGTTATATCAAATCCATGTTGTTAGGATACCGGCACCATTATCGATGATGCATATATTCCAGGTACACCTGCTTGCCGGCTCTCACACTTCATCATCGATAATTTCCATGCCACTACACTGTAGTACTGTTGCATTCAGGATATGACCCTTGCATGGCATACTCGTGTACTTACATATTGTACACTTATACTTGTGCACACATCTATTGTACATTCATACTCGTGTACTTACATATTGTACACTCATACTTGTGCACACATCTATTGTACATTCATACTCGTGTACTTACATATTGTACACTCATACTTGTGCGCACATCTATTATACATTCATACTCGTGTACTTACATATTGTACACTCATACTTGTGCACACATCTAGTGTACATTCATACTCGTGTACTTACATATTCTACACTCATACTCGTGCACCTACCTGTTGTACACTCATACTTGTACACATACATATTTGCACATACATAGATGATTCTGGTTTGACTTGGAGATCTGGAAACCGCAAGATACTTTCTAAAACTTATTCATTTTAAAGAAGCGGTCTTCCCTAAATATGTGCATATTACTATTCCATGTTGCATAATACACTGATATGCATACATTTCTTTTATATGTCGCATATATCATGCTTTCTGATTATACGCATTGAGATATGTTGTTTCCATGATATTTCTGGATTTAGGAACCGTGGGTATTTTAAAAGAAAGTATGTATTGTTTGAAAAACCCGGTTACCCTTAATATGATATTTCAGTGCGTCCACCATGCGTTTTCTCGGTGCTGAGACGTGTGACATGTGAACCTGAATCGAGGAGCTGGATGAGGCTGATTGCGGGTACATGGTGGACCCGGTATGGTACCCCGGGATGAGAACGGATCGCTGTGGTTGCAGACGGTGAGCCTGGCAAAACGACTACTATCTACCGGTGATAGTATTTGGGCTCGGCGGATATCCGGAGGATACCGACCGTAGTCGAGAGATGATATGGGCCGATCCAAACTGACGGAGCCCGATATATGAGGATTTACGTGCCGATGCTAGGCACAGGTTTCATGATGTTTTCGAGTGTCGATACTTGACACTCAGGTTCCATGATTTTGATATGTCGCGAGCGACACATGTTGATTTACATCCTCATACTGTCATGCATATGCTTTATGATATTTACATGCATGATACTTATTGTCATAGGTGACACATGGACGAGATCCACACACATACATACATACATATAGTTGATATTGATGACATTGATCACATAGTTGGATGATATCCACATATTCATAGACTTCATGATATAGTCGACATTGATCATACCTCATATTTTTGATATATTATTACCTGAGGCACTGGTACGAGCACTTGGCACTACACTCATGTATAGATGTTACATTGCCACCTTATCATGCTTCAGACTTATTCATTTGAGCTTTATATATATCTGATCGTATTGACCTAGGATTGTGTCATACATACGATTTCTGCTCTGTGATGTTTTCTATTCACGAATTGGCAACTCACCCCCATTGTGCCACAGTTTCTTGCAGGTTTTTGCCGTACAGGTTTCATTGCGGCTTTCCTGGCACACTGCTTCCCTTACGGGTGACTTGCTTTGGTAAGTGGATTCTTTTGCATCAGAACCACCATTGTATATGTATTATTCAGTTGTATCTAAAAATTCCATCAACCAAACTTGTATATCGTTTCAGACTTAGAAAAACCAGTTGTGTATTATTTCGACCTTAGAGTCGCGCGTTGTAGTATTATGGTTTTCAAACTGATTTGAGTTTTCCTTTGAGTTTTGATCCTCGCCCTTTGGCGTTGTATATTATACTGCTTGCGTTGTTGTGACCGTTGATTGACGAAGAGCTAGCTCCCGCTTGGGGATGCCTTTTATCATTGTATATATACTTTTATCATGTTGTACCCCGTTCGGGGCCAGTATTTACAAAGGAAACTCTGCCGAAATTTTCAGAAAAGATATTGAGGATTTAAAAATGCATGTTCGGCTTACTTATTTTAAAACCTTGTTTTTAAACATGTTTTCTTACTTCTTAAAACTAGTTTTCCTTATTTACTCCTTAAAATGGTTTTAGATTTCTGGGCTTTTGGCTTACTTGGATTAGATGGAGTCCTATAGACTTCATATGATTCAAGGGCCAGTGGCGTACTATTTCGGGACGTGACACTATGTAACTTTGTTAATCGTGTTTCATTGATGTGGTCCAGTCTACAATGCCATAAGAAAGCCTGATTTAGTTCCGGAGACTTTCTTTTAAGTGTGTTCTGGACAATGAAAACCTGAGCTTGATTTAATACGTATATACCGTTATCTAATGTACCTGACCCAATCAAAACTTGATTAAGGTGGATGTTGACCACATCACTTACAAATGTAAAATCATATCCTTTCTTAGAAAGTAAGGATACATATATGATATTACAAGCCATACTAGGTACATACAAACAGTTATGTAGAATCAATATCTACCCACTTATCAATCCTAGATGATATTCCCCTACGGATTCAGCGTCCACGCTCATTCCGTTCACAACTCTGAGAGTTATATCACCTAACCTGATAACTCTATAGTTTCTCAAAGCCTGTAATGAATTACAGATATGAGATCCTGATCCGGTAACTAGTACCCAGGAAGTAGGGTTAATTAACATACAGTTTTCTATTACAAACACACCCGAAGCCGAAACCACAACATGCTTCAAATCCTTGCTACTGGCTTTGCAAGCCCTACAATCCTTCTGCCAATATCCTTTCCTGTAACAATAGGGACGTCCCTCCTTCTCTATATCTAGTCCCGAAACTTTTTCCCTTCTCTTTCCTTCTACCTCCCTGGTATCTTTCAGGGTGCAAGTAGAAGGTAGAGACTGTAGAAACAAGTCAGCATATGACCTGTTTCCTAACGTAGTCTTAAGGTCCGTGAGCTGATCAATACAGCTAGTCACTGTAAGAACGTTGTCCCCTACAGATGACCTGACAGCCAACCTCGCTTGAAGAAATTCCTTCGAGGTCTCATATCTTGCAATATGAGATGCTCTCCATATAAATTTTTGTTATGGAGAAAGATGGAAGATAAGTCCATCTTCTCGTGCTGCCTCTGGCTTGCACCATCAACTGAGGCTAACACGAGTCACTTGGCATTCGTACAATCTTTTTTCAATGTCTTACGGATATCAATATCCATAACGATGGAAACTGGTCCCGAGACGGCGGGGTTTTGAGTAGTGAAGAGGTGTCCCAGCTTGTCATGGGTAATGGATATCTGGACAGACCTTTGCCAGTCATTATAGTCAGATTCAGTCATTTTATTATCTAGATGTAACCTATGTCTGGTCACTGGGTCGCTGCAATTAAGAGAGAGAGAAGAAAACACTTAACATGATACTCTTGCAAGTTTAGATTGGTTTTTAATTTATCTAAACAGGATGGCTCTCACTGTTTCTCGAAACCTTCCTCAAACCATAAAAGAAGAATTAGTCAGGAATAATCTCACCGTACAATACTTGCTTAACCGTTCATCCAGGCTAGTGTCGGTACTTCGAGGGAGGTTTTACGATGCTTTTGCGAAGTTCCTTAATTAAATAACCTCTTTTCCCAGGAGGCATAGCCCCACTAACACTGTTCTAGACACCTACTTGGTTTATAGCATTGATCGTTAAGTGAAAAATCTCCCGAGAAGTAGCGGATACTCACAGTAGGATTGGGATCCAAATATCATTATGTGATAATACTGAAGGAATCGTACCAACATTATCAAATTCTAAATGGTATGCAACACTAGAAAGTTTCAGTTTCTTTAGAAACTCCCGATGTGGATTTTTGCCCCATGCTCTTATGACCTTGACTAAGGCCAACAAATCATAAGTCATATGTCAAGTTCTACCCGTCATTGTCCAGGTTAATTTGAACCCACCCATATATACCCTTGACTAAGGCCAACAAGGTAATACGACTGTCCTAAACCAACGCATCTATCTATGCAATATATGAACACCCAGCAGCTACCAATCACTATGCCTTGACTAAGGCCAACAAACATAGCTTGAATACTATTGAATATTCATATGAAATGAAGGAGGGCTACGAATGGTTTTTGCGAAACCGTGAACGTGGTGAACTTGATATAATCAAGGGAACCTGATAGCTTTTAAAAGGAGTGGTTTAAGCTCCACATTTTAAAAGTTTTGCTGTTTTGAAAAAACCGAGTGGTTTTGAAATTATTCTAACGATTCAGCTTTGGATTGTTTTCTTTGCATTAATATAATGCATCCCATCAATTATTCCTACCATTGCAGAAAACAACGAAAATATAACGTACGCTTATGCCATCCGCATTCTCCACGGGGCCCCGTCATCGCCCGTTAGGTTACTTAACTAACGACAGAGCGGGGGCTGGACTAGCGCGGATGCAAAACATAAGCAACGCCTACTAGATATCATATATAGATATATACATTCGTCAGACGCAATGATAGTCATTCCAGATCACAGATGAACACATTGGATATATTAGGAATCCGTGTTTCGTTTAATCCTGCAATGAAAGACGGATTACACAGTCGCGATGAATAACCAAACCCCACCGTAGACCCCTACGGGTGCGGCAAACTACCCGCCAAATACCCGAAGTGAAGCAACCTCCCTCAACAAAGTGAGTAGGCCACTCGGCACTTCAAAGTACCCAGTAGTTTGTGCACCCTACCTTGGGTCTATTCTAGGAGCAAAAACAGTAAAAGAAATAATATACAATGGTGGCTACAATTTCAACCCGGATGTGCGACCATAAAATAATATTACATCAATTTACATTTTACATCGAATGAAAAACCTCATCTCACATCCACGGCTATTCATCACGACGATCCAACAAGTTCATATACACAAACCATCACATCAACATCACAGATATGTGCAACCCCGACTAATCGACATATAGCAATTAGTCGACGTTTCCAAACATATAACAGAACTTGAAACATTAAATAACATTCAACTGTGACTTCGAAACACCCGGTATTTGCCACAGTGAAGAATTTGTAGTAAAATCAAAATTGGCAAAAACAAACAACTCCTGAAGCTCTAGATTCAAGTCACAAAGCCACACACCAAAATTGAAGCAATTCCTCCATGATAAGGCCGAGCTCGCCGGAAATTTCATCAATGTGACCGGCCCGTTTTTCGAGGAAATGTCTCAATTTTGTTCTGTGTTCTTTTTACTATTCAAATAGTACTCTGCACTTGTTAAAATAATTTTCAGAGACTGATTTAAAATCGACAGAAACTTGAATCTAGGGTTCGATGTTTTTGGGTCATTTCGGTTTCGTGGTTTAACTTGTTGTTTAAACTGTTAGTTACGGTTTAGCCTGGCTCTGATACCACTGTAAGTCTATGTTACTCACCCCGCTAGCTAGCGGGGAGGCGGAATAGGTAAAAATCAAATTTTTTCTTACAGGGCAACATAGACTACCATAAAGGATCTTTGCTAAACCATTGCTAACAAACAAACTAGAGGTTTTATCTACTGTGCTAGAAGATTATACCTCATGCTACAAGTCCTTCGGGTCTTCTCCGCTGTCCTTCTTGTCTCCGTAGGCTCCAAGGGTCGATCCGGATCGTGGATTCTTCAACGGCCTCTTCGAGTCGAAGATGATCCACCCGAGAGTCTATAGTCCAAGCTCCACCTCAAGACCGAGGTAACTAGGGCAACAAGTTTGCTAAGCTTGATGTCCTAGGTGATGTAGAGTTTGAAGGTGGATTTGTTTGTCAATTTGAACCCTAACTTGCTCCACACATGAGACCTTTAGGGATATCTACTGAGGAAGAAGAAGGAGAGCTTGTATGAGAGCTCACTTGAAGAAAGAGAAAGTGAGAAAGATTATGAACCATGAAGAAAAAGAAAACTAATCTTTTATCATAATATTTGTGATGGCTAAGTTGATATGACCATTATCATGTCACAATTAAAGCTAAGCCCAAAATATCTAGTGTTCAACAAAAATATCTAAGTCAACAAAAGTCAACAAGGTCAAATGGTCAAACCAATTAGCCATGACACAATTATCATAATAAAAGGATTAGTAAACAATTTCCTCCACCTCATAATAGTTTTAATCAAGTCAATGGTCAAAACCCTAATGAGGCATCTCCTTCTTCATTCCTCACATCCATGCGTACACACCCGCATCCGCATTCCGAAGAATACGAATACTAAGAGACAAAACTGATCCATCAACATAATACTAGTATCCGGCTTAAACCAAAGCCCACTAGTATTATCCGCCCGAACATCATATGCGCACAAGTGCACGTAAGTGATCGTAGCCCTGCCGTAAAACCATACGGCATCTACACCTTTTTCCCAGTGCAGGGAAACTCTCTGTGTGGGACTCTAAAGACTTGACACTACACTGGCAGTTGATTTAACTACAGGCCGCAAGCGGTACTAGCTGTACGTAACGGTCCCCAGGTAGATGTCGATAAGAAGGCCGATGAGGAAAACCCATCCGAACTCCTACTGAGCCTGAACGTGACAATCTCCGTACAGTCCGGTCTGTTCGTCTAAGAGTATCGCATATCGGACCTAGGGGGCGGTAAACGTCAGACCCCTAATAGCGGTATAAGTCGTGTCGGAGTGTAACCCAAAACACCCTAAGAAACTACTGGAACACCTACCAGTAAATCTCGCTTGCCCTGGACAGTGACTTTGTGTAATGGCACTCCAGACATAGCGCGATATCAACCCCCAATACCGGGAGAGACGAATCCTGTCTAACCGCCACTGCCTCCAAGTACTTCAGGACTGCACCCAACTACTACCTGTTTGCACAACTCCTTTGAGCCGTGGTAGGGTAGTAATCAAAGTACAGTAGGAATACACTCGAGGCGAAGTAGCAGTGTCAAGTAGACGCACTAAGCTATACTCATGTCACCTGGGAACTACTATCTGACGATAGGTATAGTGCCAACCAGCAGTTCCCGACGAGTCCTGTCCGGTGTACTCGTAACCTAACGAGCACCTGCATACTATCTCCAGTACGGCGCACTAATGGCTGTGGGACAGACCATCTCCCCTGCTGGGATGAGAAGCGTATACACTTGTCTACTCCAGAATATCGATGCCCTGTCTCGATAATCCTACGACTAGGGACCTATATAAGGATGTGCTTGTAGATTACCCAGCCCCCACTAGTGTGATTGCCATCACAACGCTGGTAATCAAGTAAAGATCCTAAGGGCTCTACTAATATGTATAAGCAATATGCTGAAAGAAACACATGCACATATTGAAGTAGAAACAAACCAAGTAGCATACTACCATTTTGAGCAAGACTGTCAATACAACTGTGACTATCCCAAGCTTCCATTAAGTAATATACAAGCTAGTATGATACAATAATGGCCTCTAGGGCACATACACTAACATCCGCTCCAATGTTTCTATCTTTATCTCTCTATATCTCAACTTCGTCGAGAAAGACTATTTTCTGAAATGAGCAATACGTGTCTTAGAATTTGTCTGGATATCTGATGGGACTCGGTTCACTAATGAACTCCAAATCCAACAAACTTCTTAGACTGTATCATCCACTAAATTTAATCAGTATTCTGCGCCATGCTTTCCATAGTATCCGCTTGGACCTCCTGTCCAACATATTGTCCCTCAAAAGAGGGAAAACTATAACTATGACAGTCACTCTGTCATCCAGGTCACCTTGGAAGCTTGAAATAATAACTGCCTCCCGAAGAAGGCTGCCGTTACCATATACCAAGAATATCCACTTATGTTCTTCTCCAGGATTGGATTAATATATTCTTATTGCAACTAGTATAAAAGCAAAATTTAGTGTGGTACTTGATATCTCATGATTGACTCAATTGCCTAAACAAGTGATATGCCAATCAAGCAAATCCCTCTCCTCATCAGTTTGAAAGACATCTCTTTAGAGAGGGTGACTCCATCACCTGCGGGTACACCACCACGCCAGAAGTCGTCCATTCTAAAACACTTTAGAATAGTGTCAAATTACTCGAGTTGGGACACTTTCTAAATCTAGATCTAAAACCATAGATCTAGTGACCAGAATACCTGATATTTTATCCATATCCTATGTGGAGAAACCACCTTATGACAACCACAATATAACCGATCGTAGTATAGGAATTTCACTTCATATAAAGTGCATGTCATCCAAATACCAGGACATCACTCCGTACTACCTTCTTACCAGGTCCACTGTTATTCTGATAAAGTCAAACTCTATGACTATCACATCAAAAATAGATGATCTATCTCCGCTAAACCTACTTTAGTCTATAAATAGACATAAGTTACTTGCCCACTATGCTTCCGCTGCTCCCACTGACTACAACAACCCTCTGGCAGAGTCATATACACGTGCACATCTAAAGCTAATTTAGAACGACGTTATACTCATCCTCCTGCCAGATCTCATAGTCTAGAACAGAAGCAGTGGTAAGTTTGGGTAATCAAAAACCTCCATGTCACCGTCTTTAAGGAGCCCGAAATACCTCTTGGGTGCCTGAGGTTACCCACCAAATCTGTGGAGTGGCTAATGGATCGTCGAAACCAATTGAATTTTTAGGTTCTACTAAAATTTCAGTAATCATTTGTGGTTCTGAAATCACTTCCAGTTCTACCATACTCCCACTAATGTTTTCTGAAAAGAATCCATTTTACTAAAACTATAGCGAGTCAAGAACAATATAACTATTGATCTTTTAGATGGTAGAATGTTAACCATCATCAATGCCCAGGATAACCCACAAACTGCCATTACTTAAACGTGTCTTGAGTTTATCCAGAATCTGGTTTTAAGCATAAGCCGGAAAACTCCATATACCTTAACAACGTTAAGATATGAATCCATTCTATATCCATATAGAAACAAAGGCACTAATTTAATTGGAACCAGATTCAAAAATTATGCCACCGTTTCCAGTGCATATCAACTAAATGGAAGGAGGCCAAGCAGCATTACTCATCAAAGAATGTATCCACGCATGAGTAAGCTGAAAGAGAAGCAATTTCTCAAAACTATTACTCACAACGGAATACCTAACACAAGTATCTACATTTTCGATCACCTTAAAAAATCCTGATACTTGCAAAATATGGTTCTCTACTTTATTCTTATACCTATAACTTCTCAAATTTTGGACCCTATATTTCAACGAAATATTTCTAATACTAGAGAAGTCATGAGTAAACTATATAGTACGAGTACCAACCCCTTTATCCTAACGGACATCGGACAACATACAATACTTTGTATAAGTCCTCTGAGTTCAATAACTCAAACCCTGTGCGTCGTAAGTTGAAAACTGTGCTATGGTTGAGAATAATTACACCATTGTTGAATGCACCTTACATAACCATCAACTGATATAGGTAAATTTCATAGACATAATTTCAAAAGGTTATATCTCACTTTATAAAATAAACGTATAGATATATCAGTTTGAAATTGGTGCATAACGATGGATATTCAAAACCAAATATTTGTCGTCAGGCAAAATCCAGGCGATTTCCTCAAATGTCACTAATTACAAAGAATTCTGATATAGAGGATCTAATCACCCAATTCCCAATATCTTACTCCTACTCTGCATCAGTAACGCCATACAGATGTGAGAATCAAAACTGGTAAATACATGCCCCGGAGTTAGAATCTAATTGGGAAAACAGTTTTCAATTAACACTGCACAGTAAAACTGAAACATGAAAATGTTTCGAAGGGGTAACTGGGTATTCTTAGTAATGCATCTTCCACTATCCAGATTTATGATATTAACTGTATATTTTCTTTCCCCCACTCCTATCCCTTTATATGTCTTTACTTATTACCTTCTATATACCACACTTAGGCTAATCGCTTTTCTTCCTTTCCTATCCTTTGGCACCAGCCTATGGTCTGGAAGAAGACTATCTAATAAGCATAATAGGTGTACTCTCCTAATACCAGGAGCCCTCACAATCTGAGAGAAGGTAAAGACAAAAGACAACCAAATAATCATATTCAATTTCTCCCGAACCAGAAACCATCCTCGAACTAAAACAAGTTCTTTCGAATTCGTATGTAACTATACGATGGCATATCCAAGCAATATAGATCTTCGTAGTGATACAGAGTGTTCTATAGAAATGCAAAGGGGAAGTAGGAGTGGCAGGGGTATACGCAGCTTCGTCGTGAATGATAGTAGTCGTAATTTCTTTTGCCCTCACTTTAATCCCTTTATATGTCTTTACTTATTACCTTCTGTACACCACACTTAGACTAATTGGTTTTCTTTCTTCCCTACCTTTCGGCACCTGCCTATGGTTTGGAAGAAGACTATCCAATAAGCGCAGTAGGTGTACTCTCCTAATACCAGGATCCCTCGCAACCTGAGAGAAGGTAAAGATAAAAAATAACTGAATAATTCTATTCAATTTCTCCAGAAACAGAATCCATCCTCGAACTAGAACAAGTTCCTTCGAGTTCGTATGTAACTATACGATAGAATATCTAAGAAATGTGGATCTTCATAGTGATACGGAGTGTTTTGGAGAAATGTAAAGGTGATATAGGAGTGGCAATGATATATGCGACTAAATCAAAAGGCCAAAGTGTTTTAAGAAGGTTCGGTTAAACTTGGTTCATGAGTTTTTAATTTAAGGTCGGGTCATGGTCGCTGCCAAAGAGAGAGAGAAAAGAAACACTCAGCGTGCACTCTAACCCAGACCAGATTGGTTAATCATTTTATCTAATCAGGGTGTTGCTAATCCCCGTTGTTGCCGATTACCGTAACACCGATATTAAGAGCGGCAATGAAAGAAGTGAGGGACTCCTAACTCAAACTAACCTAATCCTAACCCTAACAAGCTCTCTTTACATATCATTTTAACACTTAGATAATCACAAACAAATCTGGAAAACTGGACTTAACTCGTTAAAGCACATAGAAAAAGATTTCCATCTCCCTGCGGACGACCCGTACTCAACCGGCTAGCTACAAGCGAAACCGTCTTGATTGCGGTAATTAACTAAACTTGAACACGCAGAATCTCTACCAATCAAATGGCGCCGTTGCCGGGAAGACGGTAGTTTATTTCTTTGTGTAATTTCGGGTTAACTTGTGAATATAAATATAACCAAAACAAAAATATATATATACTTTGTAAAGAAAAAGCATCTTGTTTTGTTTTTTGATTAGTTTTTGTGCAAGTGTGCAGGATAATACGGAATTCTGCGTGGCTATGCGACTGTCCTAATTACTCGCATCATAATGCAACAGATAAGTAACATTCAGCTACCGTTCACTATATCTTGATAGATACCAACATACATAGCACGAATACTAACTACCACTTATCTGAAATGACGGAGGGCTACGGCTTGGTTTTTGGCGAAAAACCCTTTAACGTAATGAACTTGATATCGTTGAAGGAACTCGAGTGGTTTTACAAATATATAGTGACGCAAACTTTTGCTAAAAAGGTCACTCCTTGTGAAGGGATCTCGGCTTTTTCCTCATCGAATAAGGTGCAGGATATTCCTAACTGAATACCACGATGCAAAGCAAAAGAATCGACTATAGTGATGCTATTACAATGACGCAAACTTTTGCCCAAGAGGTCACTCCCTGTGAAGGGATCTTGGCTCTTGCCTCGTCTAATGAGGTGCTGGATATTCAGAATTGAATACCTCTGTGCAAAGCAAAAGGAAACGTCTGTAATGTCAATTTTTTAAAATTGGTTCCAACATCATCATATAGGTTTGTTTTCCTTGCATTAATCAGAATTAATGCAGTCCCATCAATTAATCCATATCACACCAGAAAGAATGAAAATACAATGTATGTATATGCCATCCGCATTCGCAATGAGGTCCCATCATGCACTGTTAGGTTACTTAACTAACGGCAGAGCATGGGATGGATTAGCGCGGATGCAAAACATATACAACATATACTAGTGTGTGTGTGTGTGTGTGTGTAACATTCATCCTAGGCATGATATAGGCAATATCACAGAATCTCAGCAAGCAACACAGAATGGTGGATAATCTTGGAGCCTCGGGTTTCATTTGAGCTGCAAATGAGACCCGACGTTTCCGATCGTGTGGATAGCCTGTGCAATGAAAACCTGGACCCCTACGATCATGGCAAGTTACCCGCCAATCCCAGAAGTGAGGCAACCCCAATCAACAAAGTGAATGGACTACCCAACACTTCATGGATTCCAGTAACTTGAGCACCCCATCTTGGGTCAACCTGTACCCTCTACGACTGCGGAGAATAGCCTGCCAATTATAGAATGAGGCCCCGTCCGTCTCAACGCCATGAGATGCGGGCCCGTTTCCCTCTAGAACTCGGCTACTCGAGCACTCCTCCGCGGGGTAATCCTAGTACAGAAAAGAAAATATATGTACAAGGGTGACATCGACCTCAACCCGGTCATCCCCTAAACAAATAATATACAAACTGGCAGAGACGGCAATCCACATGTCGGACGCTCGCCCCGCAATATCAAATGTACAAATGAATCTAAACTGTAGTTCTACCATTGCACTGCAAGCTATCCACCACGACGATCCAACCACAACCTCAGTACAATACAGAACATTCGTGAATGTCATGTTCGCAAACTTGTCTAATAGAACATATAGCAGTTAGACGAGTTATACAGCTCTAATGACATTCACGGTCGCAGATAGTAATGTATGTACTAAAAACGTATAAACGGTGTTATAAATAGAGACTTCGAAATACTCCGTATTACCCCCAAACCAAAGATAACATAATATGCAATTTGGGCAAAAACAAACAATACCAGAAACCCAATAATCAATATTCTAGAACACACCCAAAACACCAAGACCTAACTCCCTCACAAAATCGACGGCGCCGGGAAAACAACTGATCTCGCCGACCAAAGCATGGAGTTTGGGGCTCGTTTTCAAACTATGTTCTAGTTACAATATAAATAGCCTTCTACAATTGTTTAAAAAAAATTTGAAGACAAATAAAAATTGACAGAAACTTGAATATTTTCCGTATTGTTTCGGAGTTGTTTCGGTTTCGTTACTTTAAATATCGTTTAAACTGCTAGTTAGGGGTTTATGGGCTATCTCTGATACCATGTTGGGTTATACCAGCGCCCTGGCCATCTACCGTGACCTTTTGCGGAACAAAAATTTTATAACCTGGCGCTAGAACAACCCGATAAGCCGGATCTACCATAAACCTTAAGCTAGCAAACTAAAAAGGAGTTAGAATGGTTATACCGAATGATCCTTGTCCTTCAGTCTTTAACCATCTTCCTAAGCTCCTAGTGGCCACCATGATCAAGTTTGATCGTCAGTCTCCCTCGGTCGAAGATGATCCACCTGAAGATTTATAGTTCGAGCTCCTACCTCAAAGCCGAGGTAACTAGGTACCTAGTTCACTAAACTAGATAGCCTAGAGGATGTAGAGTCTAATGATGGATTAATATGCCTCATAACACCCTATGTTTCTCAACACATGTGACTTTTAGGGTGGAGGTAGAAGAAGCAAGCATGAGGAGATGAGAGTGTTGTGTGAAGCCACCATGAAAAATGGCTAAATGTTGTAAACCATTGAAGCATACACTTAATTCATCACATGAATCAAGCATGCCACAATAGTCACCAAAGCATGAGTCACACCATGAGTCACCAAGTGAGCCATGCTTCAATAAATGCAAATAACAACCCATCATCCACCTCAATAACCATTTAATCCTAAATGGTTAAAACTAAATGAGGTGTCTTCTTCTAGAAGCACCTTGTAATAAATTACAAGAATACCCCTCACCGTAAATAAATAACCGTATCCGTATTCCAAAAAATACGAATACAAAGAGATAAAAATAATCCAACAATATAATACTAGGATCCAACTTAAACCAAAGCCCACTAGTATTATCCGTCCGAATCATGATACGTGCACAAGTGCATATATATGATCGAACCCTGCCGTAAAATCATACGGCCTCTACATCTTTTCGCTCGAAGAAGGGAAACCCTCTGTGTGGGACTCTAAAGACTCGTCAATACGCTGGTAGTGGGTTTAACCATATGCATGTCAGTAGCACTAGCTGTACGTAACGGCTACCCAGGTATTGAGCGAAAGGAAGGCCGACGAGAAAACTCATCTGAACCCCTACTGAGCCTGTCCGTGACAATCTCCGTACAGTCCGGTCTGTTCGTCTAAGAGTATCGCATATCTTGTCTAGGGGGTGGATAAAGTAAGACCCCTAATAACGCGATATTTCATGTCGGTATGAAGCCCATCACTAACTGAGAAACTACTGATCCAAATCAGTAATTCTCATCTACCTTGGCCAAGGATTTCTGGTGATGGCCACCCATGCACAACGCGACATCAACCCCCAATATCGGGAGAGACGAATCCCCGACGATCCGCTCACTGCCTCTATATGGCTCGGTACTGTACCCAACTAAAATCTGCTTGCACGGATCCTTTGAGCCATGGTGAGATAGTAATCAAAGCACAGTAGGAACTCAAAAAAGACAAATGAGGCTCTCAAGTCGATATAATAACATGTACACATGTCACCTAGGAACTTCTATCTGACAATAGGTATAATACCAACTAGCATATTCCCGGCGAGTCCGTCAAGTGTACTCATAACCCAATGAGCACCTGCATACTATCTTAGATGACAAACTGACACCAATGGCTTGTGAGACCGGCCACCGCCCCTCGTCGGGGCCTCAAAAAGTATACACTAGTCTACTCCGGAGTATCGATGCCCAGTCTCGATACTCCCGCGACTAGGGACATTTAAGGATGTGCTTATAGACCATCCAGCTCCCATGTATATGATCGCCATCATAATACTGGTAATCAAGCAAGAATCCTATAGGCTCTATCAAAATGTAATAGTGATATGTAATACCACATAATGCATGTACATGATGATAAAGATAAACCAGATAGCATACTATCATCTTCAGTAAGACTGTTCTATCTATATAAGTCCTCCCTTAATCATCACAATCGCGTGCCTGCGATTATAATAATGTGTAAGTGCACGGCGGTGCCCCGGTCGTCTTTCCGAGGACAAAATGTGGAAGCGAATGTTTTCTTTAACTGTTAAACCGGCACCACCATGCACAAAAATCCCGGATCGGGCCATTAATCTAATTCTAGCTAACTAAAGAACGGGTAGAGAGATATACCAAGCGATCCGTGTCCTCCGGTCTTCTCGTCGTCGTCCCGATCTCCCCGCGGAATCTCCGGTCTTCACCTCCTCGCCGGAAGGGCACCACATCGCCGGCTTCTTTTACGGGCTCCCACCTCTGGACCGAGGCAACTCGGGCATGAAGTTGGCAAGTCGACGTGCCCAAGATTTGCTGTAGAATAAGTGTAGGAAGATATGTCTCATTTAGGGTTGTGGAAGTTGCCCTATGGTGGAGGAAATGAACTATGCTTTTGGAGATGGAGCAATGGGAAATTTGCAAGCCTAAAGAGATCAAAATTCCCCACTAGAATTTTTGGACAGCCCCCCTTCATGTTGTGGCCGGCCATGCTTAAGGAGAGAGTGAGAGGAGAGTGAGAGAGAGAGCAACAATAATGCAAGAGGGAATGATATGTGATCATGAGAAGAAATCATCACAAGGAAAGTCCAACACTCAACCAACCAATCATATCTCCACAAGTCAAGCCATGATGACTAAAAGAAAGTCAAATGGCGGTAGAATTATCATGATACAATAATATGCAAAGACCACCCTCCAAAATACTTATTTGCACAAATACAAATAAGCTCTCCTCCACCAATCTTCAGCCAATTAAAGATACAAAGAAATATGGCCGAAACGAAAACAAACTGGCAACTCCAAAAACTGATCCCGTAATAAATTACAGGAAAACCCCGCTACTGTATATACGTACCCGCATTTGTATTCCGACCGAATACAAATGCAATGAGACAGAATCTACACTGTACAATACTAGGATCCGGTTTAAACCAAAGCCCGCTAGTATTATCCGTCCGATCATGATCCGTGCAATACCGCACGTATCTGATCGAACCCTGCCATATCTCCATACGGCCTCTACAGCGTTTCGCTCGAAACTGGAGAAACTGTTTTGTGGGGGACTCTAAAGACTCGTCAATACTATGGCTGTGGATTTAACCACTAGCACGTCAGAGGTATTAGCCATACGTGACGGGCTACCAGCTATTGACCAAAAGGGACGTCGATGAGCGAACTCATCCTTAGACCCTATTGATCCTGTCAGTGACAATATCCGTACAGTCCGGTCCGTTCGTCTATGAGCATCGCATGGCGGGCCTAGGGGGTTGGTAAAAGTCAGACCCCCAAAAGCGGTACAAGTCGTGTCGGAGTGTAGCCCAGAACACCCTGAGATATTACTGGAATACCTACCAGTAAATCTCGTGCCTTGGCCAAGGACTTCATGTAAGGGCTCTCCTAGACACAGCGCAACCTCACCCCCAATACCGGGAGAGACGAACCCCCGAAGATCCGCTCACTGCCTCCATGTGGCTCTGGACTGTACCCAACTAAAACCTGTTTGCACGTCTCCTTTGAGCATAGTAGGGTAGTAATCAAAGTACAGTGGGAACTCATACGAGACAAATGACGATCCTCAGGTCGATGAACTAACCTGTACACTGTCACCAGGGAACTGCTATCTGACGTCAGGTATAAGACCAACTAGCATGTTCCCGGCGAGTCCTGTCCGGTGTACTCATAACCTAATGAGCATCTGTATACATCTTAGGTGAACCAACTGACACCAGTGGCTTGTGAGACCGGCCACCGCCCCTCATCGGGGTCTCGACTGTATACACCAGTCTACTCTGGAGTATCGATGCCCTGTCTCGAAACTCCCACGACTAGGGACCAATTAAGGATGTGCTTATAGACTACCAGCTCCCACGTATATGATCGCCCTCATACTGCTGGCAGTCAAGAAAGAATCCTAGGGGCTCTATCAACGTGTAATAGCGACCTGTAAGGTCACCTAAAGCAGTACACGATGATAAAGATAAACCAGATAGCATACTATCATCTAGAGTAAGACTGTCCTACCGGAATAGGTCCTCCCTCAATCATTGCAATCACATGCCTGTGATCCAATAATTGACTCTGAGGGCACTATTTCTAACAATCTCCCACTTGCACTCAAGCCTAATTATTGCGATGGCGCATACTCACTGCCCGTATGATACCGAACACCCAACTCCTCTACTAGTCAGTCTCACAAAACCCGCTTGCGAAACTATTGCGTTTGAGGAATAGCCTCAGTGGGTGGATCCGCTTTGATGTTTCTTTCTATGTCTCTCTAAATCTCAAGTTCGCAGAGAAACCCATCTCCCAAAAAGAGCAATACCTGTCTTAGAATGTGTCTGGATGTCTGATGGGACCTAGCTCATAAATGAACTCCAAATCCAAACTTCTTAGACTGTATCGTCAACTGAACTTAATCAGTATCCTGCGCCATGCCTCCCTCAGTATCTGCTTGGATCACCTGTCCAAAATACTGCCCCTCGTCAGAAGGAAAACTATAACTCTGACGGCCAGCCTGTCGTCCAGGTCACCTTGGAAGCCTGGAATGATAACTGTCTCCCGAATGAGGCTGTCGTTATCAAATCCATAGAACATCCACTTATGTTCTAAAACTGCTTCCGAATGTTTCTCCAGGATTGGATTAATATCAACTTATTGCATCTACCGCAAAAACAACATCTGGTGTGGTACTTGACATCTCATGATTGACTCAATTGCCTAAGCAAGTGATCTGCCAATCATGCACATCCCTCTCCTCTTTAGTCTGTAAGACACCTTTAGAGAGGGTGACTCCATCACCTGCAGGTACACTACCGTGCCAGGAGTCGCCCATTCTAAATACTTATAGAATGCTGTCTAAGTACCCAGATTGGGAAACTACCCAAATCTAGATCTAAAACCATAGATCCAGTAACCAGAATGTCTTGATATTATATCCAGGTCTTATGTGGAGAAACCACTGTGTGACAACCAATGTAAAACCGATCGTAGTATAGGAATTTCAATTCCTACTCTGTGTATGTCATCAAAATACTAGGACATCACACCCTACTACCTTCTTAACAAATCCATCCCCTATTCTGATGAAGTCAAACCTATGACTGTCACATCAGAAACAGATGATCTATCTCCGCTATATCTGCTTTAGTCTATAGATAGATATAAGCCACTTGTCCACCATGCTTCCGCTGCTCCCACTTACCACGACAACCCTCTGGCAGAGTCATATAGACGTACACTTCTAAAGCCAGTTTAGAACGACGCTATACTCATCCTCCTGTCTGGTCTCACAGTCTGGAACAACAGTAATGGCAAGTCTGGGTAAACAAGAACCTCCCTGTCATCGTCCTTGAGGCTACCGGAGTACCTCTCGGGTGCATGAGGTTACCCACCATATCTGCGGAGTGGCCAATGGAATGTCAAATCAGATTGAATCTTCAGGTTCTTATCAAATTTTCCGTAATCGTTTGCGGTTCTAGAAACACTTCCAGTTCTACCATAATCCCACTATTGTTTTCTGAAAAAATCTATTCCTTTTAAAACTGTGGCGAGTCAAGAACAATATCACTATTGATCTTCCAGATGGTAGAAAGTCAACCCTCGTCATAGCCTGGGTCAACCCACAAACAGCCATTACAGAAACGCGCCTTGAGTAATCCAGGGTCTGGTTTTAAGCATAAGCCGGACAACTCCCCGTACCTTAACATCGTTAAGATACGAACTGTTCTATATCCAATATAGAAACAGAGGCACTGATTTAATTGAACCAGATTCAAATCATACAGCTGTCTCCAATGCATGTCAACAAAATAGAAGGAGGCCGATCAGCGTTACTCAACTTAGGAGTGCTTCCAATTATGAGTAACCTGAAAGAGAAGCAAGTTCTCTTAAACATTACTATCACCTGAATACCATCCGCAAGTATCTACATCTTCGATCACCTTGAAGAATCCCGATACTTGCAACATCTGGTTCTCTACTTTACTCTTATACCTATAACTTCTCAAAACTTAGACCCTGTGTTTCTACGAAACACCTGTCTAAGAACTAGAGAAGTCATAAGTAAACAGAATATAGTGCGAGGACCAACCCCTCTGTCCTAATGGACACTGGACAGCATACAATCCTCTGTATAAGTTTTCTGAGTCTAACAACTCATTCCCTGTGTGTCGTAGGTTGAAAACTGTACTTATGGTTAAGAAGAATTACACCTTTGTTTAATGCTCCTTACCTAACCATCCACTGATATAGGTAAATGTCATCGACATAATTTCAAAAAGGTACATCTCACTCTATAAAATTAGACGTACAGATATATCAATTTGAAATTGGTGCATTATAACGGATATTCAAAACCAAATATTCGCCATCCGGCAAACAACCCAGGTGACTTCCTCAAATATCACCAATTATAATGAATTTCGATATAATGAGGATGATCACCTAATTCCCAATAGTTTACTCCCACTCATCATCTGTAAAACCATACAGATGTGAGAATCATACCTGGTAAATACATACCCTGGAGCAAGTGTCTAATTGGGAAATCAGTTTTCTACTAATAGTACACAGTGAAACTGAAACATTGAAATGTTTCGTAGGGGTATCCGGGTATTCCTAGTAATGCCTCTTCCATTATCCAGATTCACGACTGTAACCGTAGAATTCTTTGCCACCTCTCCAAATCCCTTTATATGTCTTTATTCATTACTTTCTGCACACCCCTTTAGGCCAAATGGTTTTCTCCCTTCCCTACCTTTCGGCACCAGCCTATGGTTTGGAAGAAGACTATCCAATAAGCATAATGGGTGTACTGTCCTAATCCTAGGAGCACTCGCAATGCGAGAGAAGGTGAAGATAAAAGACAACCGAATAAACCTTATTCCTATTTCTCCTGAACCAGAATCCATCCCCGAACTGGAACAAGTTCCTTTCGAGTTCGTATATAACCATACGATGGAGTATCCAATAAACTGTGGATCTTCATAGTGATACGGAGTGTCCTGGAGAAATACAAAGGTGAAGTGGGAGTGGTAATGAAATACCTGGTTTGGTCGTGATTATCAGTCGCAATTTATTTTGCCCTCTTACTAATCCCTTGATATGTCTTTACTTAATACCTTCTGCACACCATCGTTATGCTAATTGGTTTTCTTCATTCCCTACCGTTCGGCACCAGCCTAAGGTTTGGAAGAAGACTATCCAATTTGCGTAATAGGTGTACTATCTCCTAAATCAAGGAGTACTCGCAACCTGAGAGAAGATAAAAGGAAAAGACAACTGAATAGTCCTATTCGTTTTCTCCAGAACCGGAAACCATCCTCGATTAAATTCCTTTGAGTTCGTATATAACCATACGATGGTTTTGTCCAATGGAAGTGGACGTTCGTAGTAATACGGGGTGTCCTGGAGAAAAGGGTAAAAGTAGGAGTGGCAATGAGGTTTGCAACTCTGACAATCCAAAACCCAGTGTTAAAGAAGGTTCGGTCAACTTGGTCACTGAGTCATAGTCTTAGGGTCGGGTCAATGGTCGCTGCCAGAAAGAGAGAGAAAAGAAACACTCAGCGTGCACTCTAACCTAGATCAGAATGGTTACCAATTTATCTAATCAGGAAACCTCCCACTGTACCGTCAAATTCTCCTCCAAACCTAAAAGAAGAATTAGTCGGGATCACCCGAGGAGTAAACCAACTCATCAGTGGGAATCGGGATCCAACTATCATCGCATGATAATGTGACGGACTCCGCTCACGTTATCACACTCCAGAAAGTATGCGCATATCTGGCAAGTTTCAGTTTCTTTAGAAACTCCCGATGTGATTTTTACCCCATGCTCTTATGACCTTGGCGTGAGGTCAAAATGTCATAAGTCACATGTCAAGTTCTACCTATCATTATCCAGGTTAATTTGAACCCACCCGTACATACCCTTGACGTAGGCCAAAATAGTAGTACGACTGTTCCAAACCAACGCATCTATCTATGCAACAGATAAATATCCGGCAGCTACCAATCACTATGCCTTGGCATGAGGTCAAAATACATAGCTTGAATACTACCGAATATTTAACTGAAATGATGAAGGGCTACGAATGGTTTCTGGCGAAAACCTTTAACGTAATGAACTTGATATCGTTGAAGGAACCGGATAGCTTTATAAAAATATAGTGGCGAAAACCTTTGCTAAAGAGGTCACTCCCGGTGAAGGGATCTCGGCTCTTTCCCCGTAGAATGAGGTGCAGGATATTCCAACTGAATACCACGATACAAAGCAAAAGTAAACGACTATAGTGAAGCAATTGCCCTGACGCAAACTTCTGTCCAAGGGGTCACTCCCGGTGAAGGGATCTCGACCCTTGCCTCGTCGACTGAGGTGCTGGATATTCATAACCGAATACCACTATGCAAAACAAAAGTGAACGTCCTTGCAATAACAGCTTTTTGAAAAATGTTCCAACAACATCAGATCAGGTTTGTTTAACTTGCATTGATCCGAATCAATGCAGTCCCATCAATTGATCACACCAATAAAGAACGAAAATAATGATGTACGTATATGCCATCCGCATTCGCCACTGGGTCCCGTCATCACCCGTTAGGTTACTTAACTAACGACAGAGCAGGGACTGGACTAGCGCGGATGCAAAACATATACAACATCTACTAGTATATATATCAATATATAATATTCGCTCAAGGCGCGATAAAATGCAACATCACAGAAATGTAATAAGTATCACAGACCAATACAGATATCTGGGATCCCCGGGTTTCACAGAGCCACTACTGAAACCCGACGTTCCCCTGGTCGTGTGGATAGCCTGTGCAATGAAATCCTAGACCCCTACGGGCGCAGCAAGTTACCCGTCAAAACCTGAAGCGAGGCAGCCCCCTTCAGCAACGTGAATAGACCACCCAGCACTTCACGGAATCCGGTAACTTGGGCACCCCTCCTGGGTCAACCTGTACCCCCTACGAGTGCGGCGAATAGCCCGCCAATTCTAGAGTGAATCCCCCTCCGTATCAATGCCATGAGATGCGGGCTTGTTTCCCTCTAGAACCCGGCTATCCGTGCACCCCACCTTGGGGTAATCCTAGTACAGAAAGTAAAATATACACACAACGGGTACATCGACCTCGACCCGGTCGTGCCCCAAAAGAATAATACAAACAGGCAGTGACGGCAGTCCACATGTCGGACGCTCGCCCCGCAATATCAAATGTACATATAAAACAAAACTGTACAAGCATTGCATCCAGGCTATCCCCCACGACCAATCCGCAACATCACAGCACAACACAGAACATCAACGTGAATGTCACGTTCGCAAATCCGTCTAACCGGGCTATAGCAGTTAGACAGGATTTACCGATCAAGTGACATTCACGGTCGCAGATATAATGTAAATACTGTGAACTAACATGTTTAAAATTTTTGATCGATCAAATTTTACCAAGTGGACCCCAAGAACTACTGTAGCACTCAAAGAAATCTGAGCCCAAAAAATAACATTCCAAAAACCCTATTTTACACTCAGGAGCTCTCTGTAAAATTTTGGGGCTATGAAAAGTCAAGATTGCGGCGGAACCACGGCCCAAGCATCGGTTTGGCCGCGGTTCCGCGGTGGAAAATTGGGATCATGCAACCAAAATTTCACAGAATGCTTATAATGTCCTGAATGTATTTCTGCAACACACTGAAAAATTTTTGGAGCCAAAAAAATTTCGACAGAAAACTGATGTAACGAAAATACGGTTTTTTGGATATTTGTTCGATCGAAACTTTAAACATACTAGAGCAAGCTAGAAAAGAGAAATGGCCTGGCTCTGATACCAGTGTAAGTGCACGGCGGTGCCCCGGCCGTCTTTCCGAGGCCAAAATGCGGAAGCGAATGTTTTCTTTAACTGTTAAACCGGCACCACCGCGCATAAAAATCCCGGATCGGGCCATTAATCTAGTTCTAGCTAACTAAAGAACGAGTAGAGAGATATACCGAGCGATCCGTGTCCTCCGGTCTTCTCGTCGTCGTCCCGATCTCCCCGCGGAATCTCCGGTCTTCACCTCCTCGCCGGAAGGGCACCACATCGCCGGCTTCTTTTACGGGCTCCCACCTCTGGACCGAGGCAACTCGGGCACGAAGTTGGCGAGTCGACGTGCCCAAGATTTGCTGTAGAATAAGAGTAGGAAGATATGTCTCATTTGGGGTTGTGGAAGTTGCCATATGGTGGAGGAAATGAACTAAGCTTTTGGAGATGGAGCAATAGGAATTTTGCAAGCCTAAAGAGATCAAAATTCCCCACTAGAATTTTTGGACAGCCCCCCTTCATGTTGTGGCCGGCCATGCTCAAGGAGAGAGTGAGAGAGAGAGCAACAATAATGCAAGAGGGAATGATATGTGATCATGAGAAGAAATCAATACAAGGAAAGTCCAACACTCAACCAACCAATCATATCTCCACAAGTCAAGCCATGATGACTAAAAGAAAGTCAAATGGTGGTAGAATTATCATGATACAATAATATGCAAAGACCATCCTCCAAAATTCTTATTTGCACAAATGCAAATAAATCCTCCTCCACCAATCTTCAGCCAATTAAAGATACAAAGAAATATGGCCGAAACGAAAAACAAACTGGCAACTCCAAAAACTGATCCCGTAATAAATTACAAGAAAACCCCGCTACTGTATATACATACCCACATTTGTATTCCGACCGAATACAAATGCAATGAGACAGAATCTACACTGTACAATACTAGGATCCGGCTTAAACCAAAGCCCGCTAGTATTATCCGTCCGATCATGATCCGTGCAATACCGCACGTATCTGATCGAACCCTGCCATATCTCCATACGGCCTCTACAGCGTTTCGCCCGAAACTGGAGAAACTGTTTTGTGGGGGACTCTAAAAACTCGTCAATACTATGGCTGTGGATTTAACCACTAGCACATCAGAGGTATTAGCCATACGTGACGGGCTACGAGCTATTGACCAAAAGGGACGTCGATGAGCGAACTCATCCTGAGACCCTACTGAGCCTGTCAGTGACAATATCCGTACAGTCCGGTCCGTTCGTCTATGAGCATCGCATGGCGGGCCTAGGGGGTTGGTAAAAGTCAGACCCCCAAAAGCGGTACAAGTCGTGTCGGATTGTAGCCCAGAACACCCTGAGATACTACTGGAATACCTACCAGTAAATCTCGTGCCTTGGCCAAGGACTTCGTGTAAGGGCTCTCCTAGACACAGCGCGACCACACCCCCAATACCAGGAGAGACGAACCCCCGAAGATCCGCTCACTGCCACCATGTGGCTCTGGACTGTACCCAACTAAAACCTGTTTGCACGTCTCCTTTGAGCGTGGTAGGGTAGTAATCAAAGTACAGTGGGAACTCACACGAGACAAATGACGATCCTCAGGTCGATGAACTAACCTGTACACATGTCACCAGGGAACTGCTATCTGACGTCAGGTATAAGACCAATTAGCACGTTCCCGGCGAGTCCTGTCCGGTGTACTCATCACCCAATGAGCACCTGTATACATCTTAGGTGAACCAACTGACACCAGTGGCTTGTGAGACCGGCCACCGCCCCTCGTTGGGGTCTCGACTGTATACACTAGTCTACTCTGGAGTATCGATGCCCTGTCTCGAAACTCCCACGACTAGGGACCATTTAAGGATGTGCTTATAGACTACCAGCTCCCACGTATATGATCGCCCTCATACTGCTGGCAGTCAAGCAAGAATCCTAGGGGCTCTATCAACGTGTAATAGCGACCTGTAAGGTCACCTAAAGCAGTACACGATGATAAAGATAAACCAGATAGCATACTATCATCTAGAGTAAGACTGTCCTACCGAAATAGGTCATCCCTCAATCATTGCAATCACGTGCCTGTGATCCAATAATTGACTCTGAGGGCACTATTTCCAACATAATTGACTTGAGGGCACTATAGCCAACAGAAGGTATCTACCGGATGTGCGTAGATTATTGAGCACTGAATGAAGTGACAATTAAGAACAAGTGTCCGCTACCTCGCATCGATGACTTTTTCGATCAATTAAGTGGATCTTGTATCTTCTCAAAGGTGGATCTTCGTTCAGGCTATCATCAAGTGAAGGTCAAGGAATCCGACATTCAGAAGACGACATTTAGGACTCGTTATGACCATTATGAATATCTCGTAATGCCATTTTGAGTGACCCCAGCCATTTTTATGAACCCGATGAACCAAGTTTTCTGAGAGCACATAGATAGCTTTGTTGTTATCTTCATCGACGACATCCTGGTGTATTCAAAGAATTAGAAGAACACGCCGAGCACTTACTCATCCTGGAGACACTACAACAACATTAGCTCTATGCCAAGTATAGCAAGTATGAATTTTAGCTAGACCGGATCAGATTTCTCAGACACATCATTTCAGACGAAGGAATTTCTGTAGATCCAGCTAAGGTGTCAGCTGTCAGCGAGCGGCCGACACCAAAGTTGGTCAAAGATATAAGAATTATTTTAGGCTTAGCAAGATATTACAGATGCTTCATCAAAGAATGTTAAAAAAAATAGCAGCACCCCTGGCCAATCTTATATATAAAGACAAAGCATTCAGGTGGTCAAAAGCATGTGAAAAGGATTTCGTAAAACTCAAGTCGATGTTAGCCTCTGCACTTATTCTCATAATACCGAATCGATCTGGTGGATTCGATGTACATTGTGATTCAACCGGTAAGAGATTAGAATGTGTTCTGCATCAGTATGGAAAGGTTGTGGCTTTTTCATCAAGACAGTTAAAGGTTCATGAGCGCAACTATCCAACACATGACCTGGAATTGGCAGCCGTGGTCTTCACACTCAAGATTTGGCGTCACTATCTTTTGGGAGAGCGAGTGGATATATACACCGACCACACGAGTCTGAAATATGTATTTACTCAAAAAGAACTCAACATGCGATAGAGAAAATGGCTAGAGTTCATGGCAGACTTCGACATTAACCTACAATATCATGCTGGAAAGGTGAACGTAGTTCCTGATACACTTAGTCATCAGTCATTAGCAATGAACATCATCGCTTAGTGGAAGCTACAACAAGAACTGCACGGACTTTTGATTGAAGGAGTTGTACCAAATAATGCATCATCCTTGATGAACTTACAAGTCCTGTCCACGTTTATCAATCAAATCAAAGCAGCTCAAGCAAATGATGCCAAGCTACAAAAGATCCGAGAACAAATAGAAAGTGGTATTCGAACCGACTTCATCATCCACGAAGATATATCCTTGCGATATGGGAGCCATTTACGTGTACCAGTCGATCCTTTTCGAGAAAAGTTGATGAAAGAAGCTCACAGCTCTCCGTATTCTGTACACCCCGGCGGCATGAAGATGTATAAGGATCTGCAAAAACATTACTGGTGGCATGGAATGAAGCAAGAAGTTTCTCAAAGTGTAGCAAAGTGCTTAATCTATCAGCAAGTGAAGGCTAAGCACCACAAAACTGCTAGCCTACTTCAGTCGTTACCGATCCCAGAATAGAAATTGCAGCATATTACCATGGACTTCGTGACTGCACTCCTTCGAAGCACGAATGGTAACGAAGTATTTTAAGTTATTGTGAATCGGCTCACCAAGTCGGTTCACTTTATTCTATTCAGAATTGGCCAATCAACCGAGACATTGGCAAGAAAGTACATGGAGGTGAGTAAAATCTAAAGTAAAGGTTTCAACCTTCAAGATATGTTATACTAGTCTTGATACCCATAAACCCATGCAGGAGATCATGAGATTATATGGGGTACCTGTCTGCATCGTCTCTGATCGAGATACTAGATTCCGATCTCAGTTTTGGAAGAGTCTTCAATCCAACCTGAGAACGAGTCTAAAATTCAGCACGACGTATCATCCCCAAACAGACGGACAGTCCAAGCGAACAATTCGGATCTTGGAAGATATGTTGAGAGCATGTATGCTAGATTTCAGAGGTTCGTGGGAAGATCACCTACACCTTGTGGAGTTTTCATATAACAACAATTACCATGCAAGTATTGGGATGGCACCATTTGCAGCACTCTACAGATGTAAATTCTGTTCCCTGCTGAGTTGGGATGACATTGGAGATCGTGAACTCTTTGGGCCAGAGATGATCGTGGAAACTGTTGATATAGTTCACACGATCAGGGAAAAGATGCGCATAGCCCAGGACTGACAGAAGCATTGGGAAGATGTAAAGCGTCGACACTTGGAATTCTAAACCGGAGAGCATATGTTTCTGAAGTTCTCTCCGAACAGAGGAGTGATACATTTTGGCAAATGGGGTAAACTCGATCCAAGGTACATCCGACTGTTCGACATACTAGAACGAGTTGGAGAAGTGGCGTACCGCTTGGAACTACCACCCTCATTGGAAGGAGTGCACAATGTGTTCCACATATCCCAACTAAGTCGATATGCAAGAAACTCCAGCCATATACTTGATCACTCAAAGCTCACGGTTCAAACCAACTTATCTTGCGAGCAGTAACCAGTCAAGATCTTAGATCGAAAGGTGAAGACATTACGGAACAAGGAGGTGAAGTTGGTCTGAGTGATATGGAGGAAGGATTCGCTGGGAGAATGAACCTGGAAGCAAGAAGATGATATGTGTACATGATACCCTCATCTATTTGAAGTTTAGTCCTTTGTATAAATTTCGAGGACGGAATTTTTGTAAGGAGGGTAGGATGTAACGACCTTGAAATCCCTATACAAACATAACTCGTTCAATGTATAGAAAATGGTATTTTAGCCAGATTAGGAGTTATAGGTTAACATTGTTCAATCAGTCCACAGTCTCGTGTATTCTCCATTTCCTTTCTCCACACTTCCTTTCACCAACCCTGGTCGCATCACGATAGAACTTTTGAATGGTTGGTGTTAACTTTTGGTATGTGTAAGGCCTTGTATAGATTAACGTTGTTTCCTCCCTATTAACTTTGAACTTTAATGTTTAAACAGTGGAAACACTGTTTCACTTAAGTTTGGGGGAACCCTTTTATGTGTATATATTTTGTTTGTTTTTTCTTGTATAAAAAATATATATAGAAGAACCGACAAATTTTGCCCTCAACAATTTTGCCCCTTGTTGTATAGCATGACAGTGAGGGCACTGTCAAGTTTATGTTTGGGGGTGTGCTTGGTAAGAAACTCTATCTTTTGCATTCATTTATATATTCTGCATTTGCATACATATTCGAAAACTCATAAAAATCAGAAAAATTCCAAAATATAAAAACTTTATCGTCAAGGTATCTAGTAGGAGAACTTAGATTTGAAATTCGGACAGTTTAGTTTGATAAGATAGGAACAACTTGTAAGTCGATGTCACGCACCCCGCGGGTCCGCGGGGAAGCGGAATACACAAAAAAAGATTTTTTCTGTTTCAAAAGAGAGGCTTCGCAATATCGACCAAGACAACTCAGGATCTTTATTAAACCATAACTAGCTATGACTAACTATAAGAAGGTTTCTAACTACTATGTAAGAATTATACCTTCTTGATCAAGTCTTTTGGGTCTTCTTCTTTTCTTCTTAGCTCCTAGATGACTTGGATCTTCTTCTCCTCTTCTTGGCTCCTTGTTGGCTTGAATGGAATTCGGTCATTAGTCTCCTCTTTTTCGAAGATGATCCACCCGAGAGTCTTTGGGTTAAGCTTCAATCTCAAGTGTGAGGTAACTAAGATGTCTAGTTTTCTAGTCTAGACAACTTAGAAGATGTAGAGAGATGAATGGAGTATTTTATCTCAAGAACCCTATGATTCATAACTCATGTGAGGGTTAAGGTTTGAGGAAGAAGGAGAGGAGAGAAAATTGAGAGAGAAAGATCAAAAGCAAATGAGCTAGGGTGTAAAGGCAAATGACAATGGCTAAGTCAAAACAATAATCAAGCATGGATTATTTTTAATAGAAAATAAGCAACCATGCTTGAATAGTAAATTCAAATGAATAAACAAATGACTTAGCCATGCTTTCATCCATGCCACAAATATCTCCATTTTCCACCTCATTAATCTATTTTCATAAATAAATAAATCTAATAATGAGGTGTCTCCTTCTAGAAGTATGTCTTGTGAAATGACAAGAATGCCCTCACCGTATATACATACTCATATTCTTATTCCGAAAAATATGAATACAATGAGATAATAATAATCCAATAATATAATACTAGAATCCGGTTTAAACCAAAACCCACCAGTATTATCCGTCCGAACATCATCCGTGAAGTCAGTACACGTATATGATTGGAACCCTGCCGTAAAACCATACGATCTCTACATCGTTTCTCCTGAACCAGGAAAACCCTCTATGTGTAAGTCTAAAGACTCGACAGTACGCTGGCAGTGGGTTTAACCATAAGTCCGTCAGCGGCACTACGTAACGGCTACCCAGGTATCTATCGAAAAGAAGGTCGACGAGCGAACTCATCCGAACCCCTACTGAGCTTGTCCGTGACAATCTCCATGCAGTCTGGTCTATTTATCTGAGAGTATCACATGCCAGGTCTAGGGGTGGAAAACGTCAAACCCCTAATAACCAGACAAGTCATGTCGGTGTGGCTCAAGTCCATCCGAGAATCTACTGGTCTAACTACCAGTAATTCTCAATCTGCCCTGGTTAAGGACTTATGGTGTTGACCAACCGATCACAGCGCGATATCGACTCCCTATACCGGGAGAGACGAATCCCAAACAGTTGCTCACTGCCTCCATGTGGCTCGGGACTGTACCCAACTAAAACCTGTTTGCACGACTCGGTAGAGCCGTGGTAGGGCAGTAATCAAAGCAAAGTGGGAACTCACACGAGAAAAATGAAGACCTCGGGTCGACAGACTATCTGCACTCATGTCACCAGAGAACTGCTATCTGACGCTAGGTATAATATCATCCAGTCAGTCCTCGGCAAGTCCGTCGGTGTACCACCCCCAGTGAGCACCTGTATACAATCTTAGGTGCACCTCATCAATGGCTGCGGGACCAATCCATCGTCCCTCTTCAGAGTCTAGATATGTATACACTAGTCTACTCTGGAGTATCGATGCACAGCCTCAATACTTCCATGACTAGGGACACTTTAAGAATGTGCTTATCGACTATCCAGCTCCCACAAGTATGATTGCTATCACAACGCTGGTAGTCAAGCAAAGATCCTACGGGCTTTATCAACATGTATAAAAGATATGAAATACAAAGTAAAACACATCACATGTTAAGATAAAAACAAACCAAATAGCGTACTATCATATCGAGCAAGATTGTCCTGTGCATATATATCCCTAGCATCCTATACAATGAAGGCCTCTAGGGCATACATATCCAACACAACTAAATCCTATTTTTAGAGATTGAAAACCTGAAAGACAACCCTCCTTTGAGTTTAACCTTAACTAATATACATTTTTGCATCACACTACACGTGTCATGAGTTTTAAAAAATTAGATGACAGGTTTGATATGTTTTAAAAACTTTTAAATTGATAAACTATTTTTTTAGGATCAAACAGGGTTGTTTAGAAATAAGTAATATCAAGAATAGTTTATAAAGCAAAGTGGATTTGAAAGGATATTATTGATGCTTTAATAAAAACTAAGTCTGAAAAATAACCCATCTGAAAATTAATTGGAGTGATGGCACACCCTATCCATACAAACACGTCTTTATCTTAAAAAAGAATTGAACGGCTGGTTATATCTCCATTCGTATTGAATAGTCATGATTTTAACGCCAAAATAAGTCTTTTGTTTTAGGGCCTATGTGACTTGGGCAATTAAGTTCGTCGGAGTGTCTCTACACCTAATACCCTAAAACCAACTAGTTTGGGTGCATTGGCCCAAAACTCGCTAAGAAACATAGAAATTCCACTTTAAAACAAAGTCAAGTAAGTGTTCTCTCCGAGTTAAAATTCCTCACGGTTCTTTGTGTGAGAATAAACTTGGCTAAAGATGAGTTTTTATAAAAATAGTTTTAACGTGGATTGTTCCCCGCCGAAACACGGAGACGCGACCGCGTAGGTCCGTCTTTCCTGAATTTCGGAGCAGATGCTAATTGGTGCTATCCATCCACCTCTCCGAAGATGCCAAGTTGATTTATGACACCACGTATCGAAGGTTTAGACGGATGCGGCCGATGTAGCAGACTTCGTCAGATTCCCCCTCATTTGAGGGTTTTTGATTGTGGGAACGCTCTTCCCTGCAGGCGCAAGCCCCTGCAGTTAATTACGCTACCGCATCGCGGTAACCACTTTCTCCTTCTCTAGATGGTCACTTCGTGTCGTGGGTGTTTGTTTTGTTTTTGGTTGCCCGTGGATTATATACGGAGACTAATTTATGTTGTCGCCCGTAGGGCATGGATTAAGCCAAATCTGTATTTACTTAGATTTGGGTTTGGGGTTTGGGTTTAAGGATACGTTAGCCTCATTTGAGACTAAGATCAACTTAAACGTTTGTTAAGGATGTGTTAGTCTAATTTTTAGACTAAGTCAACTTAACGGGATAATTTAGATCCAACAAAAGAGCATTTGGACTCTACTGTCTAGTTTAAGGACATTGCGGTCGATTAGTTTAAGGACATTAAGATATGTTTTTAGTTTAAGGACATCTCGGTCCAAGGTTAAGGACATCACAGTCCGTGAGTTTAAAGACCTCACAGTCAAGTCTAAAAGACGTCATAGTCTATGAAATGTATGGTTGTCGGGACCCGTCACCTCTCTGAAGACGTTGAAGGATTATAACGACAAATATCAGAGGAATTCAGAGATGTACCTTTGAACCAAAGTTGATTGGGAGATATATAGTCCAATTTGGAACTAAGATCAATTAATTAGATTATGAGCACATTGGCTCAGTTGAATCTGAGTTGAGGACTTATGGCCAATTTGGGCTAAGTCCATTTAAGTTTGAAATGTTGGCCCTTTATTGGGCTATTGAACATTTGTCTGGGTTCAGCCCCTCATTATTTAGCAATGCTAAACAAGAGTTTGAGAGCTCTGATAACAATTTTGTCTTTGACTGAGCATTAAACATTGTAGCTCTGGATTTTAAAGTTCATTTGAATGGGAGACTTGCCTCTGGAAAACTTATCCAATTTGGGCTAAGCTGGCTTTAAAATAGTGTTAAACACTAGAGGACATCTAGCGGTCACGTGTCCTCACGTGATATATTTAAAACAGTGTTAAACACTGGAGACAAAATGTTCTAAATAGTGTTAAACACTAGAAAGGAAGGGGTCACGTGGGGTCACGTGAGGCGCCTGAAGATGGGGTCAGACCTCCTTTATTTTATTATCAGAATATTCAAATAAGTGTCAAACACTTTTAATCTTCAGGCCATCACGTGTGGGCACGTGATGGGTATTTTTGTACTGATTATTAAAGTGTTTATTAGGGGTCACGTGGGGACACGTGAGGGTGCCCAAAATCAATACTGCCTTTGGCCTTGTTCTCTTCATTTATGAGGGTCACGTGTGAGCATGTGAGGCATTGCCTCCAAGCTTTTTTTCTTCTCATTTTGGGGAGTCTGTTTAAAGGTCACGTGGGAACACGTGACCTAGTTTTGTTCTCTCTTTTCTGTTCATTGAGAATTGGGTTACCACGTGACCAAGTTCTTTACTTGCATGGAGAGCTTTAAGTCTCTTGTTTTATGAATTAAATTATCTGTAGGGTTAAACCCAAATTCTGTTTTAGAGGAATTAAATTCCTATATATGTGGAAGAATTAAATTCTCATATAGGGTTAAACCCTAGTTCTGTTTTGGAGGAATTAAATTCCTATGAATTTGGGAGAATTAAATTCTCATATAAAGTTAAACCCTAGTTCTATTTGGGAGGAATTAAATTCCTGTGAATTTGGGAGAATTAAATTCTCATATAGAGTTAAACCCTAGTTCTGTTTGGGAGGAATTAAATTCCTGTGAATTTGGGAGAATTAAATTCTTCCTTAAACTCAGATTCTCCCTCTAGGTCTTGGATCTGCATGGCAAAATCTGCCCGATGAGAATTAAATTCTCAACTTATGGGGAGATCTACTTCTACAGATCTTCAACCAAAGGAAGAACTAAGTTCTTAATCAGAAGAATTAAACTCTTAGATTTGAGAATTAAATTCTCTTTTGTTTTATGGAGCTTAGATCTCTTTCCCCTTTCTCACCTAGGGTTTCTTTTCTTTGAAAAGAACTTTTTTTTCTCTCTTGAGAATTAAATTCTCCTCTCTTTTCTCTCTGTTGTTGTTCTAAAAAAAATCAAAATTCTAAGATCCCTTCTCTTCTGCTCTTGGATCCTATTTATATGAGAAAGAAAAGAATCAATTTGTTTAGTGAATCTTTCATTGAAAGATTTTTAGTTGTTTTTGTAACCAACATGATCTTTTAGATCACTCGGTGAATTTTATTCACCATTGGATTTTTAATCCAAAAGATATTCTGTCTGTTATTCTTGGTGAATTTTAGGGAAATCTTTCCTTGTACAAAATCTTTCCATAAATTGGTGATTTTTAATCACCATTGGATTTTTAATCCAACGGTGCTCCACTTTACAGAGCACCATCTTCTTGTTTGGAAAGATTTAGAGAGATCTTTTTCCAGTTAAGGTTCTGGATTCCTACTTAATTAGAATTTAATTCTATTAGTTCAGAAGGATTAAAAGCCCATCACGTGTTGGCACGTGATCCCAATGTTTGATCATTGAAACAGAATTTAATTCTATCAATTAAAGAGTTTAGGAACTTGTCACGTGTTGGCACGTGACTCTCTTGATTAAACATTTTATTCAGAATTTAATTATGCCTTTTAATCAGAGCTAAGGAATTATCACGTGTCAGCATGTGATGCCCCATTGGGGTTTTTCCTTAGTGTCTTATTACATCTTTTAATCCCTTTTGGTGGGTTTTAAAGGCCCATCACCTGGTGGCACGTGACTCCACTAATTGCCTGCTTGATTAGAATTTAATTCTGTTATAACAGAGTCCCAGGAAACCATCATGTGTCAGCACGTGACCCTTGGTCACGTGTGAGCACGTGATACCCAATTAGGGAATTTCCTGATATTTTATCAGGGAACAAATGCCCCCACAGCGTTGTTCTCACGTGTTGGCATGTGAGTGCAACGCTGTCACCTTTGTGACCGTTGGATCTGTCTAGGGAATAGGGGAGTTGAACCGTCCCCCCATCACATCCTATAAATGCAGGAGTCCCTTCAGAAGTGCCTCCACTTTCCATCTTCTTCCTTGCTTGTTCTTGCCTTGAGAATTTAATTCTCTCTCTCAGAGCTTAGTTCTCTGTTTCAAAAATTTCCAGCGTTTAACTCTGTCAACAAAAGATTCCCTTTTTCAGGTAATGATCTTGAACGGCTGAAGAACTTCTTGTATGAATTTAGATTTTAAATCCACACCAAGGGTTTTTTCCCTTTAACAAGAACCCATTTTTTTAAGTTCTTTTAAAAAGAAAACTGCTCAATCTTTAAATAATAAACCTCTTAGGGCTTCTCTAATCTTCAGGGATCGATGGTGATGCTTGTCTTCTCTCAGGAATTAATTCCATTCTAAAGAGCTTCGGCTCTGAAAAATATTTTCTGGGAATTTAATTCCTCTATTCAAAAGGAATTTAATTCCTCTAAAGAACTTAGTTCTTCCCAGAGAACTTCTTGGGGTTTTCTTGACCTGAGTTGTTCTTTGCAAAAAAAGAATTGCAGTAGAGTTTTCTGGGAATTTAATTCCCCTGTTCTGCTTGATTTTCGCAGAGTCCGAGATAGGTTTCTCTTTTAGGGGAATGTGTAGAGTCATTTGAATTCATTGAGAATCTTCCCTTTATTCTCATGATGATTGCTTGGCATCATTATTAGTGAGCCGCCATCTTGATTTTGTGGGACCCATATATTTTGTAACCAATGGTCCCATAAAATAATTCCTCTGTCACTTTCCTCCACTGTCTTTTTATATATATACATTTATAAACATATATATATACACGTGTTAACTTCGCTTAATAGTTTCCCCTTCTTTTATTTCAGGCACAATGACTTATGTTCCATACTTCCCTTTCACCCGCTCGGAGGCTGTCTTTCCTCAGTCACCGTCTGACGAAGAGGTGATGGCGATGATCAGGGCTCATGACCCGAGTTTCACCAATCTACTTTTATGGGGGATCTGGTACGGTCACATCATCCGCGGTCGCCGCAGTTTCCTTTGCGAGATACCGACAGAGCCTACCTATCCATTCCTGCCGATGGATCATCCACAGACCACTTTTACTATGGAGATGCTGAATTGGACCCCTATGGGACAGCTTGAGCTATCAATAACTGGTATTCCAAACCATCCTGTGCCGGCTATAGACATTTTAGGGCGCCGCATTTGCCAAGGCGAAGCCCCGCCATGGGGACGGATTTACAAGATAGGGCTTACCCCTCGATATCCCTCGGGCTACCTTCTTTGGGCCCGTTATATCCTGTCCGCCCATCGTGCGCGACTACAGAGGGTTGAACTTTATCAGACGGTATATGCGTCTCTTTTCCACTATCAGTCTCTCCATGTTTGGTGGGTTAATGCCTTCTTATACCAATGGAATCTTCCCACCAACACCTTCTTTCTAGGGGACCGTGAAGTTTCAATTTCTCTGGAAATATTTCGCGAGATCTCAGGGTTGCCGGTCAGGGGAACACTTTATGAAGAATTACTGCCTCCTGATGAATATGTCTTCAAAACCGAGCCTGCCATGCTTGACGACTTGTCGACCGAGAATGCCGTCCGCCACAAGCGCTCAAGTTTGATCAAGACCCTGAGTATTTTTAAGAAGCTATTCACAGAGTCAGAGGAGCAAGGCGTCACTTTTAAAAGCTTTATCGCCTGCTTCCTTCGCGAAGATGTCCTATCAAAGACGGCTCCGAAGTTCGCGAATATCAACGACCCCTTTGGATTCGGTTTAAATAAGCGGCCGACTAAAGAAGAGGACTTGCCGCAGTTCTACATTCCCATCATGACAGCGGTATCTTTCGAGTCGATCGCAGCTCCTGTTAAGGAGACTTTCTTCGTGGGCTTCATCAGTGTCTGGCTCAGTTGGTTCGCCATTCCCATGCACCGTCGTTTCATGAGAGCCTCAGTTATTTACCCCGCTCATCGCATTACCGAGGGGACGCGACTAGCTGTGGGTATTGCGGGGCTGGCGCATCTGTATCACGGGCTAAGCGCTGCGGCTAATACCTCAACCCCAAGCGTAGATGTGGTAAACTTATCTTTTCATTACTTTACGTCCTGGATTGAGATGCATGTGCTCGGGGCATTTGCTGCACACCAAAGACCCAGTTTTTATGACGCTTACACTTTTCCGCGACTCATGCGACTGGTGGACGCTTCTGCTCCCGACCCAACTCAGTCTGGGGCTATTCGCGTGCCGGTTAATCCCTATGCCAATACAGGCGGCATGGTATTCAATGATCGAGTCCACCCTGCTCCCTCAGGGCCGGTTCAACAGCTCTGCGACTCGTTGAAAGAGGGGGTACCTTCTCTGAAGCCGAGGGAGGCCATGCACTTATATTCGATCAGACCAGGTTATCTGGTATTTCATCAGAACGGTGCGGCCCTTTTTATGCGGTACAACCCACACCACTTTGCTCGGCGACTCGGATATGACCAGGGAGTCCCCTTCGAGGCATTTATAATGGAGCCTAGCCCATCGTCAGAAGTTGTTCGTGACGCCGCTCATCACTTCATGTGGCTGAACACTGGTTCCCGCTTCGTGATTCCTGAAACTGATCATATTCCTCAATGTGTGGGGTCACTCATGGGCCGGTACCTCCACCGAGTCAGTCCAATTATTGCCGAGGAGAGGAGGGTGCTCCTCAGATATAGGGCTCTCACTCCGATCCAAGCCACGGGAGTTCCGCCGCAACTGCGTGCAGCAGTTCGCCCTCCCTTGAGAGATACCAGCGTCGTGCTTATTCCGGAGGCGGCGGAAGTGGATTTAACTCCCACAGCTGGTATGCCACTACGTTCTAGAGCTCAATCAAGGGCTAATAGGGTGCCAGTAGCAGTGTCATCAGCTGCGGCGTTAGCAATGGCCGTGTCGTCATCGGTAGCACCGCCGGCGAGGACATTGAAGGCGAAGTGGGTCAACGCCGTACCAAAGCACCAAGGGGAAGGAAGAGATCGTCTTCGGCGGTTAGTTCTGGGCCTAAGAGGCGGAGGAAGACGGTCACCAATCTGCTCGACTCTTTAGTGGAATCCGAGCCTATTCTTCAAGATGAACCACTAGCCATGCAAGAATCGGATGGTGGTATACTTTTCCTAGGTTCATCTGCCGAGGAAGCCGTACAATTGGCTGAGGCTATAAGACGCTCATAAGATGAATCCGAGAACGTAAGGATCCCGAAGAGGCCTTATCCTGCCGTCATTTTTTACGAAGACCCTCCATCGATACGGCGGCTATTTATAGGCCTTTTGGAAGAGTGGGGTGAGAGGGCCTGTAAGCAGGCTGTTTCAGCCGACGCCGAAGACCCACTTTCATTGTAGACCAGTGGCCACGAGTCTACTCTCGAACCTCGGCGAGCATACCTCCTCAGGAAGGAGCGTCGGCTTGAACAAACCATACTAGAGGCTCCTTTGCGCATCGGTATGTTCATGTATCTCTTTGTAATATTTTGTATAGCTCATATACATATATATTTATATATATCCTCGTACAAACCTTGCAGGGACTTCGGTGATGGCGGAGGATCTGAGTTCGAGTTACGCTTTGACTATAGACTCCGCCAATATCCCCAATGAAACACTAATCATTGTGGAGGGGGTCGATGCAACCGTTGCTTTTGCGATGGAGCTTCCCTCGGTGATTCCCTCTCCCCAAATGCTTGCTCCCCCGGGAGAGGCATCTTTGTTGGTCGCCGATTCAATGGATCTTTCTGGGAGCAGCCCGGAGATTAGGGGACAGATAGTCGAGGCTACCGTCCTTCCGCTGGAGCCTGCAGTGGCGGCCTCTGCTCCTCGCTCGGAAGTCATTACACCAGCTCACGTCCCCGATGATGTGCCTGGGGGCACGGAGGAGGCCGCCGAAGTTGCTAACCCTCCAGCCCAGAATGGGAGAAGCATCGAAGGTAGCCTTCTATATTTTACATTAATAATCTCTCCATTATCTGAACCCTTCTATCTTTTCAGAATTGCGCGGATTGGCGGCGTCTATTGTTGATCTGTCTCCCAGGAAGTCTTTTCAGCGCCTGTTGGAGATGGCCGCTCCGCAGGCGATATCTCCTCAACACATCGTCCTCTCTTCCGGGCAAGGTTAGTATCGTTTGCCCTCTCCTTACGGTGTTATTATTATTTCATATAATGACATTGATGTCTTCTATAGTTCTGGATGCTGATGACGAGGTTGAGATTCTTGACGGGCCTGGGGAGCCTTCAGACCCCTCTTGCATGACTGTGGGTAAGTAAAGTCTCAACGTTGTTCCATTTGCTCTTTTCTTACAAGTCTCGCTGACTGTTTATAAATCTGAACAGCTTTGCCAGTTCTTACCATGATGGAATCTCGCATCGTCATGCCACCCGGCCCCTATGCTCTACGTGCCTCGGAATGGATGGCAAAGCTGAGCCTCTACTCTCTGTCAGCCCTAATTGAAGACCTTCGCGCTGGCAGTCTGATCACGGCCGAAGCGTTTGCCACTGAAGCCAACGGCTCTCTTCCCTTTCTTTCCACCTACCATAGTGAAACATTGGTGCAAGTCTAGGTTGAGTTTTGTCGGCAGGTGGAGGCTTGCTTGCATATTCTTGAATGTACACGCCTTCTTTCGGAGGTTGTGGCCACGAAGGCGAGCTTACAGGGGCTGATTGAGCTGTGCGCTGCGAACATGATATCATGCGAGAAGAGGCTCAGCTGCAAGTTTTCGGAGAGGGAGCTGGCTTCCAAAGCGCTGAGGGAGCTTCAAGCCAATCTTACGACCAAGACCACTAGGGCATATGAACTTTGACGGGTGCTTCAAGAGGCTATCAAGGAGGTGGTAGCCATTGATAAGGCCACCGTTTTTACTCGTGAAATGGTCGAAGCCCACAAGGTTACTGAAAAAGAGCTTGAAGGCCGGCTTGCCTCATACCAGGCCCAACAGGCTCTAGCGGAGGCCCGTCTTTTGACGATAATAAATCATGAAGCTGAGGCCCAGTGGAAAAGGGGTGAACTGGCAAATCTACTGAATCGTCCGCCGGCTTGAAGAATTGTATACATATTTTTTTATTCTTCTTTTGTACATACTCCTGAATGAGAGTATTTTTTCTTTTATTGTTTCATAAATTGTACTTTGTATTCATTTTGATTCATGAATAAAACACATATTTTGCTTCATGATGATGTGTCCCTTTTAGTAAATGCATTTTGTGGATAATCTATTTTGATTTCTCCGTATGACAGCGATGGCTTAGGATTCAGGGTTAAGATCTGCCTCCTAAGACTTTTCAACTTTATGAGCCGTGAGGGTCTCATAAAGAATTTTCTCCCTACAGGTCGAGAGGATCTCATGGGTGTAATTTCTCCGTAGGAGTTGTGAGGATTCCTAAGTGCGTTTTCTTCTGAGAGTCGTAAGGATCTCACAAAAGAGTTTTCTCCCTTACAAGTCGTGAGGACCTGTAAGTGATGGACGAGGTTGACATTATCCGCATTTCACGGAGTCAAGGGTTGCTCTGGCCATTTCCCACGGGGTCAAGATTGACTTTAGCCGTGTTCTATGGGACCAGGATTTGCTCTGGATGCTTCCCACGGGATCAGGATTGACATAGGCCGTGTTCTGGGAGGACCAGGCTCCGCTCTGGATGCTTCCCACAGGGTCAGGATTGACATAGCCGTGTTCTGCGAGGACCAAGATCCGCTCTGGACGTTTCCCACGGGTCAGGATTGACATAGGCCATGTTCCACGTAACCAGGAATTTATTCTGGATGCTTCCCACGGGGTATGATTGACATAGTCGTGTTCTGCGAGGACCAGGTTCCGCTCTGGACGTTTCCCACAGGGTCAGGATTGACATAGGCCATGTTCCACGTGACCAGGAATTTGCTCTGGATGCTTCCCATAGGGTCGGTTTGACATAGCCGTATTCTGAAAGGACCAGGATCCGCTCTGGACGTTTCCCACGGGGTCAGGATTGACATAGGTCGCGTTCCACGTAACCAGGAATTTGCTCTGGATGCTTCCGACGGGGTCTGATTGACATAGCCGTGTTCTGCGAGGACCAGGCTCCGCTCTGGACGTTTCCCACGGGGTCAGGATTGACATAGGCCGCGTTCCATGTAACCAGGAATTTGCTCTGGATGCTTCCCACAGGGTCTGATTGACATAGCCGTGTTCTGCGAGGACCAGGCTCCGCTCTGGATGTTTCCCACAGGGTCAGGATTGACATAGGCCATATTCCATGTGACCAGGAATTTGCTCTGGATGCTTCCTACGGGGTCGGTTTGACATAGCCGTGTTCTACGAGGACCAGGATCCGCTCTGGACGTTTCCCACGGGGTCAGGATTGACATAGGCCGCGTTCCACGTAGCCAGGAATTTGCTCTGGATGCTTCCCACGGGGTCGGTTTGATATAGCCGTATTCTGCGAGGACCAGGATCCGCTCTGGACGTTTCCCACGAGGTTAGGATTGAATAGGCCGTGTTCCACATGACCAAGAATTTGCTCTGGATGCTCCTCACAGGGTCTGATTGACATAGCCGTGTTCTGCGAGGACCAGGCTCCGCTCTGGACGTTTTCCACAGGGTCAAGATTGACATAGGCCGTGTTCCACATGACCAGGAAAGGTTGACTCTCAGTTGTTTGTGCATCGTCGAGTCATGGAACTGGGGATTTTGCCGCAGCTCCGATTTGTTGATGTCGTGTCTGTTGAAATGAGACAGATATTGAGATGATCTCCAGACTGTCTGTGAACCAGTGAGATTTGGCTTCTTCTTCTTATGGAGCCTGGGGAGGGAAGGTGTGATTCCTTTTTTTTTTTGCGCCCCTAGATTGTATACAGGGATTGATGTGATATCATCTGTAGGGCATAAATTTCATTTTTTTCAAAAATTTTTTTATTTCTTTCCTCGATGCTCTATCATTTCAGCTTTTATATCGCAAAGGTCGCGATTGCCCAATCATTTCGGCTATTTTTCGCGGTGCCCAATCATTTCGGTTATTTGTTTTATTTACTCGCTGCTTTTTATTGCGAGCTGCCCAATCATTTCGGCTATTTCACATGCATACATTTTTACTTGCTGATTTGCAAGTTGCCCCATCATTTCGGCTATTTCGTATGCATTTATAATTCGCTGCCTTTTCGCTGCGAGTTTGGGATTAGACACTGATTTCGGTATCAGCACCGCTACAACTGGGATATTGCCAGGAGCGAATCATCATTTGCCTCTATCGATGTCGAACAAAGGTGGCTTAGCAAACAGGGTTAAGATCCTGTCGACTAAGGCTTTTGACTTTACGAGCCGTAAGGGTCTCATAAAAGTATTTCTCCTTACGAGACGTGAAGATCACGTAAGTGCGCTTTCTCCTTAAGAATCATGAGGATTCCCAAGTGTATGGCTTCTCGTAAGTCGTAAGGAACTTACAAAAGTGTTTTCTCCTTATAAGTCGAGAGGACTTACAAGGGTTGTTCACCGTGTAGATATATCCCTAGTCGTGGGTAGGACTTTGTTAGGGAAATGTTTATTCGCGCCCGTGGATTGTATACAAGGGTCAGCATTGAGCCGCTTGTAGGGCAAAATCAAGATGTATGACTGCTTAAGAACAGGTTCAGATCCCTGTAGCTTAAGGCTTTTGAATCCTATGAGCCGTGAAGGTCTCAAAGGGGAATTCTCCTTATGAGTCGTGAGGATCTCGTAAGTGTAATTTCTCCTTAGGAATCGTAGGGATCCCTAAGTGTGTTGCTCCCTTGTGAGTCGTAAGGATCTGACGCAGGTGGTTTCTTCTTACAAGGTCGAGAGGACATTGTAAGTGTCTTTTAACGAGATTGCGCCCTTTCGGGTTTTCACAAAACTCGCCGGTAGCCCTGCTGTTTTTACTCACGGAGCCCTTTCGGGTTTTCATCCGTGCCCATTTTGCTTATGGACATACCGTTTTCTCTTTTTTTTAAAATTATTTTTTTTTATTTTATTATTTTTTGTGTCAGCCTTAGGATGCTGCAGTCCACAGTAGTTTATCGACGTCTCGGTCAACAGCCAGTTTTAGGACATAGTGGTCTATTGTTAGTTTAAGGACGTTTCGGTCCGATAGCCGGCTACTACTTATAGAGTTTGGGCTCAGGAAGATAGCGAGCGGACATAGTCATCGTCATCTATCGTTGACCTAAGCCGTGACTCGTCAGGCGTAGTATTTCTTTAGGAAGCGACCGTTTATTGCCCTGAAAGGTCTTTCACCATGCATGTCCATGAGTAGGTAGGCTCCACCCTGGTAAACTTTGTCTATGATATACAGGCCTTCATAGTTCGGCTCGAATTTCCCCTGTTTGGCACGATTAGGGATCATAGGTCTTTTGACCACTAGCACGAGTTTGCCTTGGCGGAATGTTCTCGGCATAGTCAATGTCTTATATGAGTGCGTCATCTTTGCTTTATAAGCCTCCAGATTTTGTTGCGCTATGAACCGGACTTCATCAAGGGCATCGAGCTCTTCAAGCCGAAGGTGAGCATTTTCTTCGTCTGTTAGCTCGTAGTGAACTGCCACTCGTAGAGAGGGTAGCTCTATCTCGAGGGGGAGTACCACTTCCGTACCAAATACCAATGCGTACGGCGTTGTGTTCGTGGCCGTTTTGAACGTAGTTCGATACTCCCAGAGAGCTTCATGCAGTCTCTCGTGCCAGTCCTTCTTATTTCGAGATACTGTCTTTTTCACGATCTTCGTCAAGGTCTTGTTGAAAGCCTCAGCTAGACCGTTAGCTCGAGGATTATAGACTGAAGAGTATCTCCAGTCTATGTTATGCTGTTGTGCGAAGCGGCTGATCTTGTGTCTTCTGTAGGCCGGCCCGTTATCGGAGATGATCCGTCGTGGAATTCCAAACCGATAAATGGCGTGTGTCTTGAAGAAATGGAGGATATTCTCCGTCTTCACTTCCTTCAGCGGTACTACTTCTGCCCATTTGGAGAAGCAATCAGTTGTCGCCAAAATGAATCGATGTCCTCTGGACGATACTGGTTCGATGGGACCGATTATGTCAGTTCCCCACATTTCGAACGGCTAGCTAGCCACCGTTGGATGTAGTGGATTTGGATGCTGATAGATAAAGTCCCCGTGAATTTGGCACGAGTGGCATTGCTTCGTGTATTCAAGACAGTCCTGGATCATCGTGGGCCAATAGTAGCCCATCCTTTTGATCTTCAGCTTCATCTTCGGGCCGGCTTGGTGAGAACCGCAAAGTCCATCATGAGTTTCTTGGATGACTCTCTTTGCCTCTTCAGGTCACAGGCATCTTAGCCACAGAGAGACAAACGATCTCTTATACAGAGTATCATTGATGAATGCAAAAGAAAGAGCTCGTTTTATGAGCTGATGTTTTGAGGACGCATCTTCAGGCGTTCGACGGGATTTGAAGTAGTTTATAAAGACTTCTCTCCAATCTTTAGCTTTTTCCTGGTCTTTTATTTGTAGGGCCGTTTGCTCGGTCTCTCTTTTTTCTTCGGGTGATTCTGGAGATATTTCCACCGGTGCAAGAACCCGACGGCTCTGCACAATGATCCTCACGTCATCAAGGTTCTCGTCGGCCAATTCTTTACCAAGCTTGGCTAATGCATCCGCCTTGCTATTTTCCGCACGCGGTATGCTTTCCAAGGTGTAGGAAGGAATTTGAGTCAGCAGTTGCTGTACTTTCTCGCCGTACTTTACCAACTCTGGCTTGCACGTTTGATAATCGTCGTTTACTTGACTAACGACCAGTTGGGAGTCTCCATATATGAGAAGGTTTTCAATTCCCATGTCGATAGCGATCTCGAGACCTGCTATCAAAGCTTCATATTTGGTTTCATTGTTCGTTCTCGGCTCTGTTAAGGAGAAGGAAAAGCGCATTACCCCTCCTTGTGGAGTCACGAAGATGAGGCATATCCCTGATTTGATTATAGGGGTGCTTTGTTTACGCTTCTTCATGGAAGATGCTCCGTCAAAATAGAGTTCCCACCGGGTATCATTCTCTCTTCTCTCCCCGTCGATCGTTTCAAACGCGTGTTCGTCTGGCAATTCGCAGTTCAAGGGAGAGTCGGCAGGTATCGGATGCTCAGCGAGAAAGTCGGCGATGACCTGGCCTTTCACTTCCTTGAGAGGCCGATAAGTTATCGAGAACTCCATCAAGAGCAGGGCCCATTTAGCGAGCCGCCCTGTTAATATGGCCTTCGACATCAAATACTTGAGAGGATCTACCTTTGATACGAGATGGACCTCATGTGCCAATGCATAGTGTCTGAGCTTCGTTATCGCGAAGATCAACGCCAGGCAGTGTTTTTCAATGGGAGAGTAATTGCTTTCTGCCCCCAGAAGAACTCGACTCAGATAATAAAGGGCTCTCTCTTTCCCTTGGTCATTATCTTGTGCCCACAGCACGCCTAAGGAAACTTCGAGGGAGGTCATATACATGACGAGAGGTTTTCCTTTAACGGGAGCAGCCAATAGATGCGGATTCTGCAGATATTGCTTGATTTCATCCAGTGCGCTTTGGCAGCTTCATTCCCATCGACATGGCTTTGGCGAACCTCTTCCTCGTCTTGAACCTGCTTTTATTTGCGATGGATGCACTTTGATCTGGAGGGAGTGTTCAACCCTTTCGTCCGATCGCCGGCGTTTGGCTTTTTCGAATATGGCCATCTCACGCTCTCGAGCAGCTTTGCTTTTAAGAAGAGCTTCATCCAGGAATGCATCAATCATTTCATCTAATGGCCCTAGAAGTTCCGGCTCAGGACCTGCCCCCAGTTTCTCTGTGTAAGGAGCTTCTTCATCGTTTATCGACGAGTGAGAGATCACATGGCAACTTGCTACATAATCTTCAGATTCATCCGACGAGTCTTCTCTATCATCTCCGTCCTCAAGGACGTGACTGAGAAATTCTTGGAGTGTGACTGGAGTCCGCGCCTTCTGGTTATACACTTCCAGCGCGTCAATCTGCTTTTGCAGGTCCGTGCGCCTGTCACCAGGCTTCACGGGCTTCTTGGATTTCTTCTTCTTCTTCGAAGATTTTGACGGCTGGGTGTGAGCACTTTGACTATCACCACCAATTTTTGGATTTTGGTGCGGTTTCAGCATTCCCTTGATAATCTCGGGTTCCAGCGGATTCTTCCACCTGATCGCCGGGCATATTTGGAGATCCTTCAGTATTCTTTTAGTTTTGACTAAAAGAGTGACCTCCCATGGAGCTTCTTCTATGAAAGAGCATGATGCCCCCGGTGTGTCTGTTTTCTTGGGAGCGTGTGGCTGTGGTGGGTTCACCTTCCAATTCTCGGACAGCGCAAACTTGCCCTGTTGGTATTGGTCTTCGATCCAGCCTTTAATGACGAAGCAATCTTCAATTGGATGGCTTACTAATCACCACATAAAACTGCATTTTAATACCACTCAATCATTATCCGTTTTGCTATATATCGGTATTATTAATCAGTGTTTGCTCAGTTATTTCAGTTTACAGATATTCGTGATACAACACAGAAAACATACTCAAAATCATGGATATAACATTTGGGAGCCGACATTACAAGCAGACCAGAGAACCGACCGATGTCCCAGGAGCTCTTTTGGAAATAATATAAGTGTACACATTTTTTGTGTAAAATTGGTCCAACACACATATGGACACATGCCATGGACCAGGTAGGGGGCTGCCATAGACCATGTAGGCTGCCTTAGCATCATGAAGAAAACAAGTGGGCACACAAAGTGGGTGTGAATGCATTTATTGCATAAAGTTGGATGTGATGTAATGACCAAGTTTCCCTCCAAACTTCTGCATACAAACCAGGTTACAATTGTTAAAGCAAACAGTGCCAGTGTGTTATTTGAGTACACACTAGCACTCCACTGCAACCCGAGCAACCCTCCTCGGATATGGGCCGGCGAGTACCTTTGAAATTCCGGCGAGATCGGTTCCCGAGGCTCTTGTGGGCCCATATTTTCACAGTGTCTCCCTTGATGCCACATCAGATTATTTTTATTGTTTGCTTAATTTTCTTTTGGGCCTATATATAGCAGATCAATGGCAAGGGAGAAGGGGGACCATGTATATACCATTTCATAATTTTGTTTTGCTTTGTTTTTGTTTAGCTTGAGGGTGAGAGTGCTTCATCTTGGTTTCCTCTTCTTCTTCCCTCTTGAAGCTCTCTTTGGAGAGCTTCATTAAAAAGATTGAACAAGTCACCAAAGTTTGTATTTTGTTCTCAAGTGATCGATACATTGGTATTTCTTTTATTTACTTGCATTCTTTTCTTGCTTTCTTTTTATTACCATGCTTAACTAATCTTCATTTTGGTTGTGGTGTGTGTGAGGAAGTGAGATGAAAGGCTTTGTCTCCTCCACCTCTTGATTATATTTAATGTGCTTAAAATCCATTTGGTGTTAAGTTTGCTAACCTAGGATATGGTATGTTGTGATAAAAAGCTTGACTAACTCTTTGTTTCATATACTATATACCTTCATAAACCCTTAGCAAACTCAACACCAATATCTTTTGCTCTCACTAACCTCTTTGTATTTTCATTGTTGCGGTATGCTTGCAAAACCTCTGTTTGGTGTTGATACCCCAAGCGCGGACATACAAACGGTAAGTGACCAAAACGGACTCGTTTCGTGCTTTACGGAAAATGTCAGACTTTGACGGTTTGTGCTGCGCAACCGCGTTGACAAGTCGTACTTCATACCGGGATCAAGGTAAGGCCGGACAACTCATAACCAAGGGAGCATAGAGGTAAATGTCGCAATTCAAGCTTCCGAACCAAGCCACAACCATTCTTTCCTTACACTTGTTTTCTTGCTTTTCTTGCTTTTCTTGTTTTCATATTGTTCTTATTATTTTTGTGACAACCAACCCCAATTCATTAATTTGTTAACCTTAAACAACGATACCTAATACTCAATTCCCTGCGGATTGACCCGTGCTTGCCGGCTCGCTACAACGCGCCGTGCACTTGCGGTTATAAATATTAAAACGAGAACGATCTCGTGCGCGCATTCCGTTTTCCATAAAAACGTATCCATTTCCAAAACATACGCGTTTGCGCGTGCGGGAGGATTCCCATCAAGTTTTTGGCGCCGCTGCCGGGGAGTGGCAACACCACGAAGATTATTTTGAGTTATCTCTGTATATACTTTGTATAAAACAAACAAAACCCCAAAACACCTCAAATATCCGACTTGTTGCTCTCTGTGTTTTCTGTTCTGCTGTTGATATTGTTGTGCTAAAAATATTTTGCATACACAAAGGGTACACTAACAGCAATAGAAGAAGACACAGAGAAATTGAAGCAATATTACCAGGACAGGGCCGCAAATTTATCCATATTGGCCGCAAATTGCGGCCTAACCCTGGTGTTTTGCCCCAAGTTTTCTGTCACTTCTCTACTCTTCTGTTATTAGTCCATTTTTATATGCAAAATTGTATAATTATATATCTACAGAACTTTGGCCATAAATATCGTATTATGCACTAAATATCGTATTTTTTCTCAAATTCCAGATTGCAACTGAAATACGAACTATGATCGTGCGGAGCTGAGAACTGAATTCTGGAGAAAGGCGTTACGAAGTTAACAGTGCCAAAGATCCGGGTAGATCGACCCGTACAAGCGAACACTCAAGCGATCACGGATCAAGTCAACGGGAGTTTCTAAACTCAAAAATTCAAGGTATGCATTTTTCCTAGCCCCTTCTCCTCAAACCTGACGCTCCAATACTTTATTTTTATGCAGGATTTCTTTCGCAAACTCCACTGCACAAATGCCAAAAGAAACTAACCGTATTTTTTGTAGCGCGCCGCTTATAACATAAAAAATGATTGATTGATGATTTGAACAACTTTTATTGTTTGCGCATTGCATAAATTTAATACGGACTTAAGGGCAAAGAACCCCAACAAGATACGGTGAGGGATTTCATCACCCTTCTCCGTGGCCCACAAACCACAAAGAAAGAGCATTTTCACACCCTCATTAATTTTAAAAGAAATTAGACTTTCAGCCTCTAAGGACTTCGCGCTCACTAGGGTAAATTAAGTGTATTTCGAACACCGCCCATCGGTACATTGTTCCTGAAGTGTCTAGGAAAGTATGAAAGGCGTAACCGTCGAAAGAGAGAAGGTTACTCTAATTAAGGAACCTCGCAAAAGCGAGGGAAAACCTCCTTTTCTCTCTGCACTTACCTGGCTTCTCGGTCAGTCTATCTTGGGCCCATTTCGCAGTACATTTTTTCTTCAAAAGGCAAGTTTTTTTTTAGCAGGTCTAGTTGACCTAGGTAACCCTAGACTGATTAGGTGTGTGCAGTGTGTCTTGTTTGTGATCTTGTTGTACCTTTTGTATCATATTTGTAGTTGTGAATATTTTGGTTGAAAAACATTTTTGCCTTCCATTTTCTCAGTCTCTCCAACCACTTCCGGATAGTGCATGTCAGCTTGGACTAGAGATTCACAATCTCGATTAGTCCGGTTTGTGCCTGTATTTTCCGACTCTTCTTCACCTTTTGATTCCTCGGACCCTTCCGAGACCTTCTTACCTTCTGCCTCATCGGAGCCGTCCGATTCTACACCTTCACTTTCTTCTCCTACACCACCAACAATGACAAAGCAAACAATCGTTGAACAACAGGAGGCGGCATTACAGGACAGATGTTACCCACACCGTTCATTCCTTCATTCATGCATAGTGTTGCCCACCATTGCGGCAAACAAATATGAGATCAAACCGCAATTCATACCACTACTCCCCAAATTCCACGGACTTGAGTCCGAAGATGCTTACCTGTTAATCAGTGAATTTGAAGGAGTATGTGCGATGATGAAGATTCACGGAGTGGGAGAGGATGTTGTTAAGCTCAAATTCATTCCCTTTGCGCTTAAGGATAATGCGAAAAGCTAGTTAAACAGTTTACCAACTAGATCGATCACGACATGGGATAAATTTATAAAGGTTTTTCTTTAAAAAAAAATTCCCTATTCATAAAACCGTGCGAATTCGCAATGAACTCCACAATTTTAAACAAAAAGAGGGTGAAATTTTTTGGAAATGCTTAGAAAGATTTAAAGACATCTTAATCAAATGTCCCCATCACGGGTTAGAACAGTGGAGGCTATGTCAGATTGTCTATGAAGGGTTAGATTCCAGTTCGCGCATGATGTTAGAATCCATGTATCAGTGTAAATTCCTGAGCTATGGTGCTAAAGACGCATGGAACTTTTTGGAAGAACTGGCTGACAAAACCATCCAGTGGGAGAGTGTGAGTGAGAAACCATCAGTAACGAGGAGTGGTGTACATATTGTTGACACCTCTATAGCTGCCGAAGCAAAAATCGCCGCTCTTGTACGGTGAATGGAAGCTTTAGAGGGCAAAAACTCACCGCTACCAGTCAATCACATTTCTCCGACTTTGTGCGCTAACTGTCAGCATCCTAGCCACATCACGGAAGAATGTCCGTTTCTCGTTGGGTCCCAGGGACCTGAAAGCGTTAATGCGCTGTATCAAAACCAGCGTCCCAGGAACGACCCCTTTGCACCAACGTACAACCCTGATTGGAAGAATCATCCCAATTTTGCTTGGAATCAGGCCCCTTTTCAAAACAACAATTCAAACCCGCCTTTCCAACAATTTCAAAACCAAAAATTGGGATATTCAACTAACCAGCCCTAGCAACCCCAACAGCCGAATCAGCACAACCCAACCTTTACACCCCTGGGTTCGCCCAAGACGACAAGAGAGTGATATCCATCGAAAAAGGGTTGGAAGCTTTGATTAAAACTTCTGCGCAGACTTCATCTAGTCTGGCTACTTTTATGCAAACATCCGGTCAGTTGCATAGCGCTAACACTCAAGCGATAGCCAGATTAGAAATCCAAATCAGTCAACTGGCTGCAGCAGTTAATGAACGTGAGAAGGGAACATTTCCCTCTCAACCCGTGATGAACCCAAGAGAGCAGAGAAACAACAACGCTCATGTTGTTCAGACGAACAATATTGAGAATGCGAACGCCGTCACCGTCCTCAGATCAGGACAAACATTTGACAACAAGGTTGTCAACCCCAGCGACTCATCCAAGCGTGTGGTTGTCAGTTTACCAGCACGTAGTTCATCTTCTGCTCCTCATTGTGATCCCTCGTCATCTTCATCACCTTCTTCTTCTTCTCCTGCTTCTTCTTCGTCGTCTGCTGCACATCCTTAAAAGCAACTTGAGAATTCGCCACACGACCACACTGATGATCCAGCAAGAACATTCCCATCTTCTGCACCTATTCCATCTGCAGCTTCTCCAAACTCAGTGTTTGGACCTAAGGCTCCCTATCTTAATAGGTTGAGATCAAAGAAGCCTTCTGCAAACATGGAAAAAGAGTTAGAGGTTTTTAAACGCTGTGAGGTCAACATTCCTTTGTTGGACATCGTCCAACAAGTTCCGGCATACGCAAAATTTCTGAAGGACTTGTGCACCCAGAAACGACGCACAAACGTCCCCAAAACCGTCTTCTTGGCCGCTACTCTGAGCGATGTTTTGTCCAAGTCCATTCCTGTGAAATATAAGGACCCAAGCTGTCCTACTATTTCTTGCACCATTGGGGACAAACAAATTAACCGGGCCTTGTTAGACTTATGGACAAGTGTGAACCTCCTTCTCTACTCAGTTTACAAACAACTGGGATTGGGAGAACTCAAGCCGACCAGAGTGACTCTGCAATTGGCAGATCGTTCAATAAAAGTACCGAGGGGAGAAATTGATGATGTTCTAATCAAGGTCGGGGAATTCATATTCCCTGTAGACTTCATTATGTTGGAGACTGAGCTCGTCACCAATCCCAGCGGTCAAATTCCAGTCATACTGGGACGGCCTTTCCTAGCCACATCCTACGCGTTGATAAACTGTCATAATGAGTCCATGAAACTTTCTTTTGGGAACATGACAGTGGACCTCAACATTTTCACGCTAGGAAACCAGGCTAGTGAGAAACACAATGATACTTTTGAAGTCAACGCTATATACGATATGTCTCAGAAAGGGACATTTGACTTCAAAAATGAGTGTCTGGACAAGACTTTTGAAGAACTGTTTTCTGAGGAGCTGCTTTTCCTTGAAAAGCTAAATCCTGAACAGGCGTCCTACGCACATTGGGGGCCCCAATTTGAATCTCTTCGCAACAAACCAGCCCTTGAAGTGGGACCATCTGTAGAGGAGCCACCGAAACTTGACCTCAAAGTTCTTCCTGACCACCTCAAGTATGCGTACTTGGGAAATGATGAAACGCTTCCAGTAATAATTGCAACCGACCTTGCGCCTGAGCAAGAGTCGGCCCTCATGGATGTTCTGAGAAAGAATATGGAACCAATTGGGTGGTCAATGGATGATATCAAAGGAATCAGCCCTGCTATCTGCCAGCACAGAATCCATATGACTGATGATTCCAAACCCTTCAAGAATCCTCAACGTCGGCTTAACCCGGTAATGATAGAAGCGGTAAGGAATGAAATGCTGAAGTGTCTGGACAATGGGATTATTTATCCTATATCTGATAGCAAATGGGTAAGCCCCATTCACGTGGTACCAAAGAAATCGGGACCCACTGTTGTCACGAATGAAGCAAATGAGCTAATCCCAACCCGCACACAAACGGGATGGAGAGTCTGTATTGATTACAGAAAGCTCAACGCAGCAACTCGCAAGGATCATTTCCCGTTGCCCTTTATTGATCAAATGCTTGAACGCCTAGCCGGACACGCCTACTATTGCTTCTTAGATGGGTATTCCGGCTATAATCAGATCCCGATTGATCCAGAGGATCGGGACAAAACAACCTTCACTTGTCCTTTTGGTACCTTCGCCTACCGCCGCATGCCCTTTGGGCTGTGCAATGCACCCGCAACATTTCAGCGGTGCATGATAAGCATCTTCTCTGATATGGTAGAGTGATGGATGATTTCTCCGTCTTTGGAGATTCATTTTCTGAGTGTTTGAGGCATCTAGAGCTAGTAATGCTACGATATAGAGAAAAGCACCTCACACTCAATTGGGAGAAGTGTCATTTTATGGTCAAACAAGGTATCATGTTAGGCCATATCATTTCAGAAAAAGGTATTGAAGTCGATAGGGAAAAAATCGATGCTATCTCAAGCCTCCCACCTCCACGGACTGTCCGTGACATTAGGGCATTCTTAGGCCACGCCGGGTTTTACAGGCGTTTCATCAAGGATTTTAGCAAACTGGCTAGACCCTTGACTTCTTTGCTGGCCAAAGAAATACCCTTTGATTTCAACTCTGAGTGCCTTCACGCGTTCAAGCTTCTAAAGTCGGAACTTACATCTGCTCCGATTTTAAGCGCACCAGACTGGAGCGAACCTTTTGAACTAATGTGCGACGCTTCTGACTTTCCAATAGGAGCTGTCTTAGGACAGCGATTTGAAAAGAAGCCGCATGTTATCCATGTAGGTTTCCTAGGCACCCTAATGAGGTCTCACAAGGCATCGAACATGCCAATTTCAAAAATTTACGGTGCCGAGAAACCCTAAACTACGGATCGTTGGCTAGAAAACTAGGCGAAAAGTAAACTAGTTAACACTTAACTATAAGAATCGGAAATACAACCTTTGTAGATCCGGTGCTCCACCTCCATAGATCCGCAATGAAGTCCTCTCGCTGTCCAAAACAAATCCCGGGCTCTAGCGTCGGCTTCATCGGAGAATAGGCGAGCTAGGTCGTCGATGTCCATGCCGAAGATGATCTACGTCGAGGCATCACTAGATCAAGCTCCACCTTCACCAAGCCATGAAAACTTGTGAAGGAAACACCCTATACTACTTGGCAAGAGGTAGAGGATGAAGAAATAGGAGTTGGGTTCACTTTAGAATTGGATTTCTCACTCAAATACTCAAGTTTCCATTGTTGAAGTAAGGTTTCTTCATGAAGAAGAAGAAGAGGAAGAAGATGATAAGTGTTCAATTCTCCCTTTTTAAAAAGAATATAATATGAATACTTATCATAAGCCAACCATAGTTTGTTGTAGAGAATAAACCATAGTTAGAATCAAGGGTTAGGGTTAAGCATCAAGACAAAATGGTCACAAGGTCAAAGCTTCATGAAGCTTCAATGTACAAACAAAGAAAGCCACCATTTTCTCTTTATGCATAAAATTTTCCAATGAGAATAAATAAATAAATAAGAAAACCATAACCCTAACCTATATACAACCATGGTTTAATCTTCACACAAACCCTAGTGAGTATGTATCATCAAACATGATACAAGCAAGTGCACAAAAAGTATATCACATATACAATGTGCACATCCGAGCGAGAAAATCCATTTAAAGTGAACCAATACTAGTTAATGCAAAGTAATATATCAAATATATAATTCTACATTAAATCATTAAATCAACACTTGATTTAACGATCCGGTCATATCGCATATAACCGACTAGTATCCTATGTATCGGCTTATCGAATCAATACTTGATTCGATAACTAGGTCATATCGCATACAACCAATCGATACATTCATCGCGAGAATAGAATACGGTATCACATGCACGCATTATTCTCGGTCCCGCACATATCCCATACGTGCTCCTATTTCGTTTCGCTTGAGCCAGGAAACCTCTGCGTAGGACTCTAAAGACTCGTCAATACGCCGGCAGCAGGTGATGATCATATCAAACATCCATAAGCCGCAAGCGGTCTGCTAAACGTAACGGCCACCCGGGTATTGAGCGATCTGAAGATCGACGAGCAAGCCCGCTCACACTCCAGTGAATCCAACCAGTAACACTACCGTACAGTCCGGTCTGATCGTCTGATATGTCGCATATCTTGCCTAGGGGTGGTAAACGTCAGACCCCAATAGCTCAATAAGTCGTGTCGATATGAGGTCTATAACAATTCGAGAAACTACTGGTAACACTTACCAGTAAATCTCAGCAACCCTGGCCAGGGATTTCCTGTTATAGCCAATCGAACACAGCGCAACATCAACCCCCTATACCGGGAGAGACGAATCCCCTCCTATCGCTCATTGCCTCCATGTGACTCGGGACTGTACCCAAAAACCACCGTTTTGCACGCCCTCTTGGTCGTGGTAAGATGGAAATCAAAGCACAGTGGGAACCACACAAGACTCTATGACGATCTCGGGTCAACAGACTACTCTGTACCAGTGTCACCAGAGAACTGCCATCTGACGTGAGGTATAATACCATCTGGGAGTTCTCGACGAGTCCGTCCAGTGTACCCAGTCTCCACTGAGCACCCGTATATCATCTCTGATGTCAAACACCAATGGATATGGGATCATCCATCGCCCATCTGTATGGGTCGAGAAGGTACACGCTAGTCTACTCTGGTATATCGATGCCCCGTCTCGATATACCCTCGACTAGGGACTTTGAAGGATGTACTTATGGACTACCATGTCCCCACTAGTATGATCCGCATCATAGTCCAGGTAGTCAAGCATACATCCTAAGGGCTTTACCAACATGTAACAGAGAGACAATCAGTGTACACGTTAAGGTAAAGAGCAACCAGATAGCATACTATCATGTCGAGCAAGAAAGTCATCCCTATGTATATCCCAGCATCCACTACAATATACATCCAATGTACAGTAATGGCCTCTAGGGCATACATATAACTAACAATCTCCCACTTGCACTAGGGCCATCTGTAGCAGTGGTTGTAGTATCTCATACTCAACCATCCCATAAAAGTCTTTCTCTGGGAACAGGCCTTTGTGAGTGGATCCGCTGTGTTGTCCTCTGAGTCTACTCTCCAAACCTTGATCACCCTGGAGATCAACTATCTCCATGATCAGGTGATACTGCCTTAGAATATGTCTGGATCACAAATGGGACGGACGTTCCTTGGCAAAAGCCACAACTCCATTGTCTCACAATGGTAGGAACGTAGTTCATCTCATGAACCATTATACACCCAAACAGCCTCTTTGGTAGCATCTTAAGTAGCGATGTATCGTGCCTTTATCGTCTAGTATGTCACGGTATCTAGCTTGGAACTCTTCCAACGTACCGTCCCTCTACTGAGGGTTAAGACAATGCCTGTGACTGACATTCAGTCGTCTTTATCACCCTGGAACACTTCCAGTGATTCTCCCCAGGATCGATTGATACCATCTCACTACATCTAGTGAGAATCCTAACATCCATTTAAATCTATCTCATAGATCCAAAACCCCAGGATTTAGTAGGTATCACTTTGATCCTACACGGAGAATCTTTGTGATAAACGGAGATTGATCGAGCGTAGCATAAGAAACTCCTTTCTTATCAAGAGTATGTCATCCACGTACTCTACGAGGATCACCACCATACTCCCTACTACCTTTTTGTTTATACAAGGTTCATCTATCATTTTGATGATGTCAAACTGTTTGACTATTACATCAAAACAGACGTTCCAACTCCGCGATGCCTGCTTTATCATATAAAACATCTTGCACACGTTCCCGCTGCTCCCACTGTCTACGAGGCCCTCTGGCTGTGTACTTATAGATGCACTCTTCTAAAACATCATTTAGAAAAGCAGTCATGGCACCCAACCGCCAGATATCGTAGTCATGGTATGTAGCCGTGACAAGTAGGATCTGGATGGACTTAAGCATAGCTACTTGAAAAGGTTTCACCATTATCCACACCTGGTCAATGATGCAAACTTTTAACAAGTCTAGCTTTGAAAGTCTCAACTTTTCCATGTATACCAAGTAATCTTCTCAAGATATACTTGCTCCTGATGGGGATTTAACCCTTCAGATATTGCAACTAAAGTCCATACTTTGTTGGTGTACATGGATTCCATCTCAGATCGATAAACATCCAGCCATTCTTACAGAGTCTCACTCTTGATGGCCAGCTCGAAACTAGTTGGGTCATCATCTCATGATGCAATCCTCGCTCCCACTGTCATAGAGAAACAGAAGTATCTCTCAGGTGGGTGAGGAACCCTACTAGATCGGCGGAGAGGCTGAGGTTCGTTGGAATCTACTGAATCCTTTGGTTTTATCAAATCATCAGCTGCAGTCTGTATAGCTGGAACATTTCCAGTTCTACATAACAGACCTTGCCTTGAGCTTGTCCGGATTTTGCTTTTAGACAAAGGCTGGACAACCCCAAATCTTAACTAGCTTAAGATATGGGCTCTTCCCTTTCCATATCACATATGAAGTGGTAGGCATCTGATTTGATTCGAACCCTATTCAATAGGTATGCAACTTCTCAAGTGCATAACACCCAATAGGAAAAAGGTAACTCAGTAGTACTCATCATAGAGCACACCATATCATATAGGGTGTGATCGCTCCGCCCCGATATACCATCGTGCTATGGTGTATACGGAGGAGTAATGCTGAGAGAGAATCTCATTCTCCTTTAGAAAAGTCTAAGAATTTCGTGCCCAAGTATTCTCCTCCTTGATCTCATCATAGGACATAATACTTATACCCTTATTCTGGTTCTCTACTTCTCGCTTATATTCTGTGAATATCTCAAAAGGTTCGGACTTGTGTTTCAACAGGAACATAGGTCTGAAACTCGAAAGATTATCAGAGAACGTAATGAAGTATAAAGAACCAGTCCTGGCATGTGTAGACAGGGGACCTACATACATCAACATGTATCATCCCAAGAGTTCACTAACTCTTTCTCTGTTTCCAATAAACAGATCTGTGGTCATCTTATCTTTGTGACATGACTGGCGAGTTTCACAAGATGTAAATTCAAACTGATTTAAATATGCATCTAAATGTAACTCAGCCAGTCGGGTCGCATTGATATGACCTAGTCTACAATACCTCAAGAAGAATTCGTTCATTTCTGAACTCTTCCTCTTTTGTGTGTTCCGTATACTAAGAACTGTAGTTTGATTTAGAACATTAATGCTTTTAGATAACGTGCCTGAACCGATCAACTTTTGATATAGGAAATGTTCAAAACATTATCCAAGAATACAAAATTTTATCATTTATTTACTAATAAAGAGACTGATATGATTTTGTATATCAGGTTCGGTATCTAACAACATTCGTTCAGAATCAATGTATTGGTAATACAGGGTGACAGTGACCAACAAGCTTGGCTGCAACACTTGCCCCGTTTTCTGCCTCATGAAACTTATCACCCGTTCTCAGTTCTCTACCTTTCTGTAGCCCTATGTAACATATTACATATCTGGGATCCTGATCTGGTATCACATACCCAGGACGTAAAGGATACTGAGAAACAGTTCTCTGTAATGAACACACCCGAAGATGATGCATCAGCATGCACTCTCTTCGTTTGGGCGGCACGGGAATTCTGGTAATCCCCAATTTCCTGCTCTGTCTTATAACAATTATAAGTTGGAGCGGGACCAACGTTCCCCAGCTCAGTATAACAAGCGGGTTCGGTCAAATAATCCGTATTATTATCTTGATTAAGGCGTGACATGGTCGCTACCAGGAGAGAGAGAGAAGAAAACACTCAGCGTGCGCTCTTACAAGAATAGATTGGTTATTATTTTATCTAATCAGGATGGCTCCCACTGCTTTTTATCAAATCTTCCTTCAAACCCTAAAAGGAAAGACTAGCCGGGATTAATTACACACTACAAGTTCGCCAATCTTTCAGCCAGACCAGTGTTGGTACTTTGAGGGAGGTCCCCCGTGCTTTCGCACGAACCTAATTAATGTAAACCTCGTTTTCCCAGAGGCGTAACCTCGTTAACACCTTTCTAGACACCTACTTAATCGGCTAATTGTAATGTGTAAAACTCTCCCAGGAGTAACAATTACTCACAGCGGGTATCGGGATCCAACTATCTCATAGAAGGTATGCAATCTCATTGCAAATTTCAACACTTGAAATTCCCGATAATATTTTGCCCCCAGCACCCTATGACCTTGATGGAGGTCAACAAACCATAGGCTACTAGTCAAGTTCAACCCGTCATCTCTTGATCGAATTAAACCCACCCGCACGACCCTTGACGGAGGTCAACAAGGCCGCACGACTACCCTAACTCAATCTGCATCATATGCATAAACAGATAAATACTAGTTAGCTACCGCACACTACGCCTTGACGGAGGTCAACAAACGTAGCACGAATACTAAATAGGACTTATCTGAAATGACGGAGGGCTACGACAGGTTTTTCTGAAAACCTATTGCGTAATGAACTTGATATCGTCGTAGGATCGAATGAATTTTGAAATGGAGTGCTTTTGAGGCTTTTCTAGTTTTGCTAAAGGAGTCACTCCCGGTGAAGGGATCGTCGGTCCTTTCCTCGTCGAATGAGGTGCGGGATATATCATATATATCACTGTGCAAAGCAGAAACACTTAAAAGCAATCAAAAGACAAACCGAGTGTGTAGCATCTGCCAGTTATTGCTAAAGGAGTCATTCCCGGTGAAGGGATCTCGGTCCTTTCCTTATCGAATAAGGTGCAGGATATATCACATATACCTCTGTGCAAAGCAAGAACTGTAGCTACCCTTTTTATTTTGAAATTCGATTCTACAACATCTTAGGTTTCTTTTATTTCATTAATCACATTAATGAAGTCCCATCATTTAAGTACCTAAACATCACAGATAAATACGACGTACACTTATGCCATCCGCATTCGCCTCGATGTCCCCTCGTGCACCGTTAGGTTAGGTAACTAACGGCAGAGCAGGGCAGGGCTAGCACGGGTGTAAAACATAAGTAACGTCTATATAATATATCATATATACTATATGCTGTATCTATCACAGAACATCACATGATCACATCACAGATATCGCAGCAGAAGAAACATATGAAATATTGGATATACTAGGACGTCCGTGTTTTTAATACGAGCCAGTATAAAACACGGATTCCACGGTCGTGATGAATAGCCAAACCCACACCCCTAGACCCCTACGAGAGCGGCAAGCAACCCTACCAATTCTGGAGTTAGGAGACCCGGACTCGACTCCTCGAGTTGGTCTCCCACTGGACTCCAGAACCCGGTTACTTGTGCTCCCCTCCTTGGGTCTATCCTAGTGCGGAAAAGTAAATAATATACAAACGGTGACAACTTCCGCAACCTGGAAGTGCCCTAATAAAAGAATATTACATACAGATTTTTACATGAATGAAAATGAAAAACACTCATCTCACATAAAAACCCCCGGCTATTCAAACACGACGATCCAATATAACATATCCAGCAACACATAACATCACATGTCATCAACGTAAGTAAATATGCGCATCCCAATTGTCGTTGGCATATAGCAACGAAACCGGCGATATCACATATTACACTTACGGTCACAGAAGAGAAAGTGTAAAACTACAACAGTTGGAATCCGCAACCACCTCAGACATCGCATGCCTGACCAAATGAATTCCTTAGACATCGCATGCCTAACAATTATAAACCCCGCATTTTAGTCTCAAAATCGAAAACACTTTTCAATATCAAGTCGGGCAATTCAACAAGATTCCCGACATCCTGATCGAATGCTCGTCGCAAACTTCAGTAGGCGGCCGCACCCCCGACGCCGTCGACGAAGTGCACCAAGGCGGAACACCGCCACCGCGAGCACCCGAACGGATGCTTTCGGCGACGGGGTTCTCCTACAGTCACTTGGTCAGGGCTATGGAGTGAGGCTGTCTATTAAGTTTACCCGGCGAGTATCCGCGTACGCTACGTGATTGCGACGGACTTTTGATCACATCAAAATTCCGTGGCAACCGATCAAGTGAGACTAAACTGCTATGTTTATAACATTCATTTAGTTATCTCATAACTTATTGTGAATTCCAATTATTGTATCCCATTCCAGATAAACAGAAAATGTTAAACTTTTCGATCGAACAGTCAAACACCCAAGTTTTCCCGATACAGCTCAACACATGAAATAAGTCTAACAACATTCAGTTCGTGCCTCAGTACCAACGGTCCAGCCGTAGAAGGGTCAAGCCAACGCCTCACATGTGGCACGCCGTACTGCCCCAAACCCGAAGGTTCAAAGGGCAGTTCAAGACGGTCACATAATCGAGTTAAGGTTTGTTGTCTTCTAGAGGGTCCATCGTGTTACTTGCACTACTTAGAACGTCGTTAAACTACGGAAAAATCCAACACTTGGAAATTTCCCGACAGGGGAAAAATTGGGTATTTATATCCGGTCGAACTTTTTAACATATTCTAAAATTTATCCGGAAAGCCACATAGACAAAATTTGATACTCCGATCGAAACACCGAAACCCCAAAACCACCTCAGAAAATTCAACTCATGAATAAAATTTAAAAATTCCCATAAAATCCAGCATCAGAAAATAGGAGTTACAGTGCAAATATTACAGTGAGACAGGCCCGTACGGCCGCGGAACCGCCGCATGAGCCAAGCTCATGCCGCGGAACCGCGGCGGTATAGACGAATTAGAATGTCGTGTTTCACCATAACTCTTAGATCTTCCTGCTAAATTTTTTAGCAATTTTTAACTTGGAAAAATCCACGTTTTCAGAAAAAGTCCAGAGAGCATTTTGTGATCGGGTTTCGGGTTCGTTCGGACTTCAAATTCCGTCTAGACTTCGCCTAAGGCTCTAGCTAGGCTCTGATACTAGTGTAGGTTTCCTAGGCACCCTAATGAGGTCTCACAAGGCATCGAACATGCCAATTTCAAAAATTTACGGTGCCGAGAAACCCTAAACTACAGATCGTTGGCTAGAAAACTAGGCGAAAAGTAAACTAGTTAACACTTAACTATAAGAATCGGAAATACAACCTTTGTAGATCCGGTGCTCCACCTCCATAGCTCCGCAATGAAGTCCTCTCGCTGTCCAAAACAAATCCCGGGCTCTAGCGTCGGCTTCATCGGAGAATAGGCGAGCTAGGTCGTCGATGTCCATGCCGAAGATGATCTACGTCGAGGCATCGCTAGATCAAGCTCCACCTTCACCAAGCCATGAAAACTTGTCAAGGAAACACCCTATACTACTTGGCAAGAGGTAGAGGATGAAGAAATAGGAGTTGGGTTCACTTTAGAATTGGATTTCTCACTCAAATACTCAAGTTGCCATTGTTGAAGTAAGGTTTCTTCATGAAAAAGAAGAAGAGGAAGAAGATGATAAGTGTTCAATTCTCCCTTTTTAAAAAGAATATAATATGAATACTTATCATAAGCCAACCATAGTTTGTTGTAGAGAATAAACCATAGTTAGAATCAAGGGTTAGGGTTAAGCATCAAGACAAAATGGTCACAAGGTCAAAGCTTCATGAAGCTTCAATGTACAAACAAAGAAAGCCACCATTTTCTCTTTATGCATAAAATTTTCCAATGAGAATAAATGAATAAATAAATAAATAAGAAAACCATAACCCTAACCTATATACAACCATGGTTTAATCTTCACACAAACCCTAGTGAGTATGTATCATCAAACATGATACAAGCAAGTGCACAAAAAGTATATCACATATACAATGTGCACATCCGAGCGAGAAAATCCATTTAAAGTGAACCAATACTAGTTAATGCAAAGTAATATATCAAATATATAATTCTACATTAAATCATTAAATCAACACTTGATTTAACGATCCGGTCATATCGTATATAACCGACTAGTATCCTATGTATTGGCTTATCGAATCAATACTTGATTCGATAACTAGGTCATATCGCATACAACCAATCGATACATTCATCGCGAGAATAGAATACGGTATCACATACACGCATTATTCTCGGTCCCGCACATATCTCATACGTGCTCCTATTTCGTTTCGCTTGAGCCAGGAAACCTCTGTGTAGGACTCTAAAGACTCGTCAATACGCCGGCAGCAGGTGATGATCATATCAAACACCCACAAGCCGCAAGCGGTCTGCTAAACGTAACGGCCACCCGGGTATTGAGCGATCTGAAGATCGACGAGCAAGCCCGCTCACACTCCAGTGAATCCAACCAGTAACACTACCGTACAGTCCGGTCTGATCGTCTGATATGTCGCATATCTTGCCTAGGGGTGGTAAACGTCAGACCCCAATAGCTCAATAAGTCGTGTCGATATGAGGTCTATAACAATTCGAGAAACTACTGATAACATTTACCAGTAAATCTCAGCAACCCTGGCCAGGGATTTCCTATTATAGCCAATCGAACACAGCGCAACATCAACCCCCTATACCGGGAGAGACGAATCCCCTCCTATCGCTCATTGCCTCCATGTGAATCGGGACTGTACCCAAAAACCACCGTTTTGCACGCCCTCTTGGACGTGGTAAGATGGAAATCAAACCACAGTGGGAACCACACAAGACTCTATGACGATCTCGGGTCAACAGACTACTCTGTACCAGTGTCACCAGAGAACTGCCATCTGACGTGAGGTATAATACCATCTGGGAGTTCTCGGCGAGTCCGTCCAGTGTACCCAGTCTCCACTGAGCACCCGTATATCATCTCTGATGTCAAACACCAATGGATATGGGATCATCCATCGCCCATCTGTGTGGGTCGAGAAGGTATACGCTAGTCTACTCTGGTATATCGATGCCCCGTCTCAATATACCCTCGACTAGGGACTTTGAAGGATGTACTTATGGACTACCATGTCCCCACTAGTATGATCCGCATCATAGTCCAGGTAGTCAAGCACACATCCTAAGGGCTTTACCAACATGTAACAGAGAGACAATCAGTGTACACGTTAAGGTAAAGAGCAACCAGATAGCATACTATCATGTCGAGCAAGAAAGTCCTCCCTATGTATGTCCCAGCATCCACTACAATATACATCCAATGTACAATAATGGCCTCTAGGGCATACATATAACTAACAATCCATTATGCGAGCAGGACGTTGAATGACGCACAGCTAAATTATACCACTACTGAAAAAGACTCTTAGTTGTTGCGTTCGCACTTGAGAAATTCCGTCCCTACTTAATCGGAACCCACGCCACTATCTACACTGATCATTCTGCGCTTAAGCACCTCTTTGCAAAAAAGGATGCCAAGGCCAGATTGATACGTTGGATCCTCCTTCTTCAGGAATTTGACTTAACCATCAAAGATAAAAAGGGGTCCGACAATGTTGTAGCCGATCATCTGTCTCGCATACCAAATGCACCAAATGAGGAAATTCCAATCAATGAGCATTTTTCGGACGAACAACTTCTCTCCGTATCAAGCGAACCATGGTTCGCTGATATCGTGAACTTTCTAGTCACCGGAAAAACACCATCTTTTTGGCCGAATCAGGACAAGTATAAATTTCTCTCCCAGGTCAAATTCTTCTACTGGGATGAACCATACCTGTTCAAATACTGTCCTGATCAGATCATTAGACGGTGCATCTCTAACTCTGAGACAAGAAGTGTTTTGTCCTTCTGCTATGACCAAGCCTGCGGGGGACATTTCGGACCCAGAAAAACAGCTGAAAAGGTTTTGCAGAGCGGCTTCTACTGGCCGACACTTTTCAAGGATGCTTTTGAATACTGCAAAACCTACAACCGATGCCAACACATGGGCAAGATTGGAAAACGGAATCAAATGCCCCTACAATCCATTCTGATTGTAGAAATTTTTGATGTCTGGGGCATTGATTTCATGGGGCCATTCCCAAACTCTTTTGGGAATTTGTACATTTAGCTGGCTGTGGACTATGTGTCCAAATGGGTGGAGGCCATCCCTTGTCGAACCAACGACAACAAGGTCGTTGTAAAATTCTTGAAAAAAAACATTTTTTTCTCGGTTCGGTATGCCTTGCACCATCATTAGTGATAATGGAGCGCATTTTTGCAACCGATCTTTTGAATCACTAATGAAAAAGTATTCCATCAGCCATAAATTATCAACACCCTATCATCCTCAAACTTGCAGGTCAGGTTGAAGTCTCCAACAGACAAATTAAATAAATTTTGGAAAAGACTGTAAACAATAACCGCAAGGATTGGTCGTTGAAGTTAAGTGACGCGCTCTGAGCATTCCGCACAGCCTTCAAAACGAACCTAGGTATGTCCCCATACCGACTCATCTTTAGAAAGGCATGTCACTTACCTGTTGAATTAGAGCACCGCGCTTTTTGGGCAATCAAACAGCTCAATATCGACTTAGAAAAATCCGGCGAAGCGCAAAAACTTCAATTAAACGAACTTGACGAGATACGCAATGATGCGTACGAGAATGCCAAACTGTACAAGGAAAAGACGAAAGTCTTTCATGACAAGGCAATTCTCAGGAAAGCGTTCACCGTGGGGCAAAAGGTTCTACTCTATGACTCCCGACTTTATTTATTTCCTGGGAAGTTGAAATCACGATGGACAGGCCCATTTTTTGTGCGCACCGTTTTTCCGCACGGTGCTGTCGAAATTGAAGATCAGCAATCAAGCAATATGTTCAAAGTCAATGGCCAACGGCTAAAACCATTTTTAGAATTGCCCGTGGAAACGGAGGAGCTCATGTTTTTACATGAGCCACGTTACATCGATTAAAACACACCCCCATGTTGTTTTCCTGTATATACTCTTTTTGGAGCCTTTTGTAAATTTTTAGTTTTCTTTTACCGATTCTTTTTATAAAGGGTGGTCTTTGTAAATAACCCTTTATAACCTATCCCAACCCCAACCCGAGACTCCACTTCTGATTTTGCCAAAACCCTGAAGCTCTCTCCTCACAAGAAACCCGACCTCAATGCATCAGACCCAGATCTCCATCTCAGGCCGCCGGAAAATCCCAAGAAACCGCAAATTGCGGCCTGATCTACTCCGACAGCCCCGATCTCCTTTCTCCTCTGTAAGATTTCCTCTCTTCTTGTTCAATTTCCACGCAAAATTTCAGATCTAAATTGGTAGCTTTTGATTGTGAGAAAATTTTCTTTGAGATTTTCTTCGACGCAACCTATGGACAGTATTTCTACGATGAAATCTGTCAAAGAGGGTAGGATTATTTAATCTACAGAGGCAATGATTTGTTTGCTGTGAGGGAATTGGTAAAGGAATTTTACGAAGCATTAAGACATGGCAAATCGGAATCGAGCTTCGTAGAATTTTTCTTCCAGGGGCGACGTAGGATTTTTCAGCCCAAAACCATTTCTAGGGTTACAAGTATCCTCATAAGTCCCGGAAATCAACAACCGCGAGAATTGGCGGTTTACAGATCATTGTTGGGGGACTTTGTGGAATTGAAAGATAAGGGGCTGAACCCAGCCCAGATGTACAGAAACGTGCTTGCGGTCTGCCGATGGGCAAACCGCAACATCAGGGGAAAGAACCGTGTTTCTTCCTTTCCGGCTGGAGTGGGACATATTATGCATTGCTTGATGGAAAAGGACCAGTATTTCTGTGTTGTAACACAATTGTTCAACACAATCATGGAAGGGGTGGCCCAAAACAAACCCCTGCTGCCAGTGCTAGTAACCCAACTTGCGAAGTACTACATGGATGTGATTGAGTTTGAGGGATATGCGACTGTTTATGCACATTGGCCGGTCGAAATAGAGAGAATTTCACAAGGATACACCGGCAGCCACTATGAGCAGAAAAACTGGACAAGGGAAGACCCGAGCGAACATCCGGGTCCCGAAAGCTCGACAGAGGCACTTTTGAATGAGCCAGAACCAGATAACGAGAAGGACCTGCAGCGCCTAACATTTCGGAGTATTCGCCACATACGCGCCTGACATTTAGGAGTATTAGCCACATACTCAAGAAACAACAGAAAATGCAGGAGCAGCTAGACAGGATTGAAGCGGCTCAACAGGCATCGCATGACGACGCTAGTGAAAGCAAGAAGGGCAAGGGAAAAGCAAGCAGACATTGAGGACAATGCAAGTTTCAAGTTGGGGGTGGTAGCATATAGTTTGCATTTGCATATTTCCTGTATTTCAGCATTTACTTATTGTATTTTTCTTTTCTTTTGCATGTAGTTGCATTTCATATCTGCTTTTGTACTGCATTGTATAAAAATTGAAAAAATTGAAAAATTTATAAAAATTGAAAAATTTATAAAAATTGAAAAAATTCCTGAAAATGAGAAAAACTTGGTCAGGTTGGCTAGCAGAGGAATGTTGATTCAAAATCTGACGGTTAAATTGATAAGATAGAAATAACTAAATTCTGAATGTGAGATTGACAACCTAAAAGATAACCCTCCTGTTTGCTCAACTATTGCCGATATGCATCTTTTATAACACATTTTTTTACGTGTCGTATGTTTTTAAGGAAATGATGAATGTCTGACATGTCTATAACTTTTTGATTGATAAACATCTGTAGGATCAAACAGGTTTGGCCGAGTTAAGCAGAGTATCAAGAATTGTTCATACGGTGAAGTAGAAATGAGGAAACTTTATAGAAATTTATGCAGAAGCTATAAGTCCGAAAAATAACCCATCTAGAACCTTGAGATTAAGAGAGACATAGAAAGAAACATTAGAGCGGATTCACTCACTGAGGCTATTCCTCGAACGCAATAGTTTCGCAAACGGGTTTTGTGAGACCGATTAGTAGAGGAGTTGGGTGTTCGGTATCACAAGGGCTGTGAGTATGCGACATCGCAATAATTAGCCTTGAGTGCAAGTGGGAGATTGTTGGAGATAGTGCCCTCAGAGTCAATTATTGGATCACAGGCACGTGATTGCAATGATTGAGGGAGGACCTATACCGTTAGAACAGACTAACTCAAGATGATAGTATGCTATCTGCTTTATCTTTAGCATCGTGTACTGCTTTAGGTGACCTTACAGGTCACTATTGCGCGTCGATAGAGCCCTTAGGATTCTTGCTTGACAGCCAGCAGTATGATAGCGATCATATACGTAGGAGCTGGTGGTCTATAAGCACATCCTTAAAAGGTCCCTAGTCATGGGAGTTTCGAGACAGGGTATCGATACTCCAGAGTAGACTAGTGTATACAATCGAGACCCCGATGAGGGGCGGTGGCCGGTCTCACAAGCCACTGGTGTCAGTTGGTTCACCTAAGATGTATACAGGTGCTCATTGAGTTATGAGTACACCGGACAGGACTCGCCGGGAACATGTTAGTTGGTCTTATACCAGACGTCAGATAGCAGTTCCCTGGTGACATGTGTACAGATTAGTTCATCGACCTGAGATCGTCATTTGTCTCGTGTGAGTTCCTACTGTACTTTGATTACTACCATACCACGCTCAAAGGAGACGTGCAAACAGGTTTTAGTTGGGTACAGTCCCGAGCCACATGGAGGCAGTGAGCGGATCTGCAGGGGTTCGTCTCTCCTGGTATTGGGGGTGAGGTCGCGCTGTGTCTAGAAGAGCCATTATACGAAGTCCTTGGCCAAGGCAGGAGATTTACTGGTAGGTATTCCAGTAGTATCTCAGGGTGTTCTGGGCTACACTCCAACACGACTTGTACCGCTTTTGGGGGTCTGACTTTTACCAACCCCCTACGCCCGCCATGCAATGCTCATAGACGAACGGACCGGACTGTATGGATATTGTCACTGACAGGCTCAGTAGGGTGTCAGGATGAGTTCGCTCATCGACGTCCCTTTTAATCAATACCTGATAGCCCGTTACGTATGGCTAATAGCTCTGACGTGCTAGTGGTTAAATCCACAACCAAAGTATTGACGAATCTTTAGAGTCCCCCACAGACCGTTTCTCAAGTTTCGGGCAAAACGCTGTAGAGACCGTATGGAGATATGGCAGGGTTCGATCATATACGTGCGGTATTGCACGGATCATGATCGGACGGATAATACTAGCGGGCTTTGGTTTAAGCCGGATCCTAGTATTGTACAGTGTAGATTTTGTCTCATTGCATTTGTATTCGGTCGAAATACAAATGCGGGTATGTATATACAGTCGTGGGGTTTTCCTGTAATTTATTACGGGATCAGTTTTCTGAAGTTGCCAGTTTGCTTTCCGTTATGGCCATTTTCCTTTGTTTCTTTCCTTGGCTGAAAATTGGTGGAGGAGGGCTTATTTGCAAATGTGCAAATTAGCATTGTGGAGAGTGGTCTTTGTAAATTGTTGCTTCATGATGGTTCCACCATACATTGACTTCTATGTTCATGATGGCTTGACTTGTGGAGATATGATGGTTGATTGTTATGGGTATGATTATTGAAGTGACAAGTTTTCATCATGATCTTTCACCATTTACTCTTGCTTGTATTATGGCTTCCCCCCCCCCCACTTGATTTTTCTCTCTCTCTCCCTTGATGAAGTATGGCCGGCCACAACAAAGAGGTTGGGGGCTGTCCAAATTTTTGGGGCATGAGTTTTGGTCTCATTTTTGCTTACAAAATCATATAGCTCCATTTTAAAAGGCTCATCTCCTTCTCCACTAAAACCATGGCAACTTCTTAAACCCCTTGAGACAATGAGTACTACACTAGCCTACAGTATCCTTGGGCACGTCGACTCGCCAACTTCGTGCCTGAGTTGCCTCGGTCCAGAGGTGGGAGCCTGTAAAAGAACCCGGCGATGTGGTACCCTTCCGACGAGGAGATGAAGACCGGAGATTCCGCGGGGAGATCGAGATGACGACGAGAAGACCGAAGGACACGGATCGCTCGGTATATCTCTCTACCCATTCTCTAGTTACCTAGGAGTAGGTTAATGGCCCGATCCGGGTTTTTAGTGCGCGGTGGTGCCGGTTTACAGGTTTTGTAAAAGTATTGTTTCCGCATTTTGGCCTCGTTCAGACGGTCGGGACGCCGCCGTGCACTTACACTGGTATCAGAGCTACGCCATTAATCTAGTCTACCTTGCTCTAGCGAGTTTAAAGCTTCGATCGAACAAATATCCCAAAACCACGATTTCAAGTGCATCAGTTTTCTGTCAAATTTTTTTTGGCTCGAAAAATTTTTCAGTGTGTTGCAGAAATCTGAGCAGGGAATTTTAAGAATTCTGTAGAAATCTGGTATTGTGATGCTGCAGGAAGACCGCGGAACCGCGGCCAAACCCATGTTCCGGCCGCGGTTCCGCCGCAGTCAAGGGTCAACGCAATGCCATTTTTCTACAGTGATCTTTATATTTGAAATTGGGTTTTTGGAATATTCTGTTTGGGCCCAGATTTTCTTTGAGTGCTACAGTTGTGCTTGGGGCCCACTTCGGTAAATTTAGTCGATCGAAAATTTTAAACTTGTTAGTTCACAGTATTTATATTATATCTGCGACCGTGAATGTCACTTGATCGGTAAATCCAGTCTAACTGCTATAGCCCTTTTAGACGGATTTGCGAACGTGACATTCACGTTGATATTCTGTGTTGTGCTGTGATGTTGCAGATTGTCGTGGTGGATAGCCTGGATGCAATGTTAGTACAGTTTGGTTGTATATGTACATTTGATATTGCGGGGCAAGCTTCCGACATGTGGACTGCCGTTACTGCCTGTTTGTATATTATTCTTTTGGGGCACGACCGGGCTAAGGTCGATGTACCCGTTATATGTATATTTTACTTTCTGTACTAGGATTACCCCGCAGAGGGGTGCACGGATAGCCGGGTTCTAGAGGGCAACGAGCCTGCATCTCATGGCGTTGAGATGAAAGGGGCTTCACTCTAGAATTGGCGGACTATTCGCCGCACTCGTAGGGGGTACAGGTTGACCCAAAGAGGGGTGCCCAAGTTACCGGATTCCGTGAAGTGCTGGGTGGTCTATTCACGTTGCTGAAGGGGGCTGCCTCGCTTCAGGTTTTGGCGGGTAACTTGCCGCGCCCGTAGGGGTCTAGGATTTCATTGCACAGGCTATCCACACGACCAGGGGAATGTCGAGTTTCAGTAGCGGCTCTATGAAACCCGGGGATCCCAGATATCTGTATTGTTCTGTGATGCTTATTACATTTCTGTGATGTTGCATTTTATCACGCTTTGAGCGAATATTATATATTGATATATATACTAGTAGATGTTGTATATGTTTTGCATCCGCGCTAGTCCAATCCCCACTCTGTCGTTAGTTAAGTAACCTAACGAGTGATGACGGGACCTAGTGGCAAATGCGGATGGCATACGTACATCATTATTTTCGTTCTTTATTGGTGTGATAAATTGATGGGACTGCCCTTGGACAGAAGTTTGCATCAGGGCAATAACTTCACTATAGTCGATTACTTTTGCTTTGCAGTGTGGTATTCAGTTGGACTATCCTGCACCTCATTCTACGGGGAAAGAGCTAAGATCCCTTCACCGGGAGTGACCTCTTTAGCAAAGGTTTTCGCCACTATACTTTTAAAAGCTATCCGGTTCCTTCAACGATATCAAGTTCATTACGTTAAAGGTTTTTCGCCAAAAACCATTCGTAGCCCTCCGTCATTTCAGACGGGTAGCACATAGTATTCATGCTATGTTTGTTGATCTTCGTCAAGGCATAGTGAATGGTAGCTGCTTGTTACCTTTATGCTGCATAGATAGATGCGTTGGTTTGGGACAGTCGTATAGCCTTGTTGACCTTCGTCAAGGGCTTGTACGGGTGGGTTCAAATTAACCTGGACAATGACGAGTAGAACTTGACATATGACTTATGATTTGTTGACCTTCGTCAAGGTCATAAGAGCATGGGGTAAAAATCACATCGGGAGTTTCTAAAGAAACTGAAACTTGCCAGATATGCGCATACCTTCTAGAGTGTGATAACGTGAGCGGATTCCGTCACGTTATCATGCGATGATAGTTGGATCCCGATTCCCACTGATGAGTTGGTTTACTCCTCGGGTGATCCCGACTAATTCTTCTTTCAGGTTTGGAGGAGAATTTAACGGTACAGTGGGAGGTTTCCTGATTAGATAAAATGATAACCATTTTGATCTAGGTTAGAGTGCACGCTGAGTGTTTCTTTTCTCTCTCTCTTTGGCAGCGACCATGACCCGACCCTAAGACTATGACTCGGTGACCAAAATTAACCGAACCTTCTTAAACACTGGCTTTTGGATTGTCAGAGTTGCAAGCCTCATTGCCACTCCTACTTTTACCCTTTTCACCAGGACACCCCGTATTACTACGAACGTCCACTTCCATTGGATAAAACCATCGTATGGTTATATACAAACTCGAAGGAATTTATTCGAGGATGGTTACCAGTTCTGGAGAAAACGGATAGGACTATTCAGTTGTCTTTTCCTTTTACCTTCTCTCAGGTTGCGAGTGCCCTTAGATTAGGGGATAGTACACCCATTACGCAAATTGGATAGTCTTCTTCCAAACCATAGGCAGGTGCCGACCGGTAATGAATGAAGAAAACCAATTAGCCTAATAATGGTGTACATAAGGTATTATGTAAAGACAAATAAAGGGATTAGTAAGAGGGCAAAGTAAATTGCGACTGCTATTCACGACAAAACCAAGTATTTCATTACCACTCCCACTTCACCTTTGTATTTCTCCAGGACACTCCGTATCACTATGAAGATCCACAGTTTATTGGATACTCCATCGTATGGTTATATACAAACTCGAAAGGAACTTGTTCCAGTTCGGGGATGGATTCCGGTTCAGGAGAAATAGGAATAAGGTTTATTCAGTTGTCTTTTATCTTTACCTTCTCTCGGGTTGCGAGTGCTCCTAGGATTAGGACAGTACACCCATTATGCTTATTGGATAGTCTTCTTCCAAACCATAGGCTGGTGCCGAACGGTAGGGAAGGAAAAAAACCATTTGGCCTAAAGGGGTGTGCAGAAGGTAATGACTAAAAACATATGAAGGGATGTGGAGAGATGGCATAGAAATATATGGTTACAGTTGTGAATCTGAATAATGGAAGAGACAATACTGGGAATACCCGGATACCCCTACGAAACATTTCAATGTTTCAGTCTCACTGTGTACTGTTAAAAGAAAACTGATTTCCCAATTAGACGCTTGCTCCAGAGTATGTATCTACCATGTATGATTCTTACATCTGTATGGTTTTACAGATGATGAGTGGGGGTAAGTTATTGGGAATTAGGTGATCATCCTCATTATATCGGAATTCGTTGTAATTGGTGATATTTGAGGAAATCGCCCGAGTTGTTTATCGGACGGCAAATATTTGGTTTTGAATATCCGTCGTTGTGCACCAATTTCAAATTGATATATCTGTACGTCTATTTTTATAGAGTGAGATATACCTTTTTGAAATTATGTCTATAACATTTACCTATATCAGTGGATGGTTAGGTAAGGAGCATTAAACAGTGGTGTAATTCTTCTTAACCATAAGTACAGTTTTCAACCTACGACACACAGTGAATGAGTTATTAGACTCAAGGGACTTATATAGAGTATTGTATATTGTCCAGTGTCCATTAGGACAGAGGGGTTGGTCCTCGTACTATATTCGGTTTACTTATGACTTCTCTAGTTCTTAGACAAGTGTTTCGTAGAAACACAAGGTCTGAGTTTTGAGAAGTTATAGGTATATGAATAAAGTAAAGAACCAGATTTTGCAAGTATCGGGATTCTTCAAAGTGATCGAAGATGTAGATACTTATGTATGGTATTCAGTTGATAGTAATGGTTTTGAGAAACTTGTTTCTCTTTCAGGTTACTCATAATTGGAAGCACTCCTAAGTTGAGTAATGCAGATCGGCCTCCTTCCACTTAGTTGACATGCACTGGAGACAGCTGCATGATTTGAATCTGGTTCAATTAAATCAGTGCCTCTGTTTCTGTATTGGATATAGAACAGTTCATATCTTGACACTGTTAAGGTACGGGGAGTTGTCCAGCTTATGCTTAAAACCAGACTCTGGATAACTCAAGGCACGTTTCTGAAATGGCTGTTTGTTGATTGACCCGGGCTATGACGAGGGTTAACTTTCTACCATCTGGAAGATCAATAGTGATATTGTTCTTGACTTGCCACAGTTTTAAAAGAAATGGATCTTTTCAGAAAACAGTTGTGGGAGTATGGTAGAACTGGAAGTGATTTCAGAACCGCAAACGATTACTGAAAATTTGATAAGAACCTAAAGATTCAATCTGACTTGACATTCCATTGGCTACTCCGCAGATATGGTGGGTAACCTCAGGCACTCGAGAGGTACTTCGGTATGCTCAAAGACGGTGACAGGGAGGTTCTTGTTTACCCAGACTTGTCATTGCTGTTGTTACAGACTGTGAGACCCGGCAGGAGGATGAGTATAGCGTCGTTCTAAACTAGCTTTAGAAGTATACGTCTATATGACTCTGCCAGAGGGTTGTCGTAGTCAGTGGGAGCAGCGGAAGAATAGTGGACAAGTAGCTTATGTCTATGGACTAAAGCAGATATAGCGGAGATGGATCATCTATTTTCTGATGTGACAGTCATAGGTTTGACTTCATCAGAATAGGGGATGGATCTGTTAAGAAGGTAGTAGCATGTGATGTCCTGGTATTTGGATGACATACACAGAGTAGGAAGTGAAATTCCTTTACTACGGTCGGTTCTGTAAGTGCACGGCGGCGCCCCGGCCGTCAATCCGACGGCCAAATGCGGAAGCGGTGATAAACTTTAATTTTGCGGACTTAGCAAACCGGCACCACCGCGCACTAAACCCCGGATCGGGCCATTAAACTAGTTCTAGCTAACTACAAAAAGGGGAAGAGATATACCGAATGATCCGAGTCCTTCGGTCTTCGTCTCCACTCCGATCTCCCGCGGATGCTCCATCCGTCATCTCCTCGTTGTCGCCTCTTCGCCGGAAGGGCACCACATCGCCTGCATCTTTTACGGGCTCCCACCTCAATACCGAGGCAACTCGGGCGCGAAGCTGGCGAGTCGACGCGTCCAAGATTTGCTGTAGAAAGTGTAGTGTAGAGCTTATGTCTCATTTGGGGTTTGTTGCCTTTGAAGATGATGGAGGAATCAAGATAAGAAAAATGGTGCTTGCATTTTTCTAGCATGAAATGAGATGAACAAATTTTCCCTCTTGAAAATGATCCTCTCTTCTTCTTCTCTCTAGTATGAAAAACTTCTCTTCTTAGAAAATGGTGGAGGAAAGAATATGAAGCATGAAGGGAGGTGATGGTAGGAGCACAAGTGGTGACCACATCCAAAACATCATCATAACCATCTCACATCAAACTCTAATCACTTCTAATCAACAAAAAGCAAGTGATGATGATAGAAAAGAATGGTATCAAAAGATGCTTTCATAATTAATACATTTGCAAGAAAATCCTCCACAATGTGTTATTTGCAAACTTGCAAATAACACCCTCCAACGAAAAAGTCCGGCCGGGAAAGAACAAAGGAAAACCGGCCGGAACGGAATGCAAACTGGCAACTCCAGAAAACTGGCCCCGTAATAAATTACAGGAAAACCCCGATACTGTGCATACACACCCGCATCTGTATTCCGTCCGGATACAAATGCAAAGAGACAAAATCTACACTGTACTAAACTAGGATCCGGCTTAAACCAAAGCCGGCTAGTAATGCTCGTCCGATCCTGATCCGTGCAATACCGCACGTATCTGATCGAACCCTGCCATATATCCATACGGCCTCTAGTACAAACCGTCCGATCCTGATCCGTGCAATACCGCACGTATCTGATCGGACCCTGCCATATCTCCATACGGCCTCTACAACAAACCGTCCGATCCAGATCCGTGCAATACCGCACGTATCTGATCGGACCCTGCCATATCTCCATACGGCCTCTACAGCATTTCGCCCGAAAGCTGAGTAACTGAAAGTGTGGTGGACTCTAAAGACTCGTCAATACTATGGTTGTGGATTTAACCACTAGCACGTCAGAGGTATAAGCCAATACGTAACGGGCCACCAGCTATTGACAAAAAGGGACGTCGATGAGCGAACTCATCCTGACACCCTACTGAGCCTGTCAGTGACAATATCCGTACAGTCCGGTCCGTTCATCTATGAGCATCGCATGTCGGGCCTAGGGGGTTGGTAAAAGTCAGACCCCCAAAAGCGGTACAAGTCGTGTCGGAGTGTAGCCCAGAACACCCTGAGATACTACTGGAATACCTACCAGTAAATCTCCTGCCTTGGCCAAGGACTTTGTGTAATGGCTCTCCTAGACACAGCGCGACCTCACCCCCAATACCGGGAGAGACGAACCCCCGAAGATCCGCTCACTGCCTCCATGTGGCTCGGGACTGTACCCAACTAAAACCTGTTTGCACGACTCCTTTGAGCCGTGGTAGGGTAGTAATCAAAGCACAGTGGGAACTCACACGAGACAAATGACGATCCCCAGGTCGATGAACTAACCTGTACACATGTCACCTGGGAACTGCTATCTGACGTCAGGTATAAGACCAACTAGCATGTTCCCGGCGAGTCCTTTCCGGTGTACTCATAACCCAATGAGCACCTATATACATCTTAGGTGAACCAACTGACACCAGTGGCTTGTGAGACCGGCCACCGCCCCTCGTCGGGGTTTCGACTGTATACACTAGTCTACTCTGGAGTATCGATGCCCTGTCTCGAAACTCCTACGACTAGGGACCTTTTAAGGATGTGCTTATAGACTCCAGCTCTCACTTATATGATCGCCCTCATACTGCTGGCAGTCAAGCAAGAATCCTAGGGGCTCTATCAACGTGCAATAGCGACATGTCAGGTCACCTAAAGCAGTACACGATGATAAAGGTAAACCAGATAGCGTACTATCATCTCGAGTAAGACTGTCCTACCGGGATAGGTCCTCCCTCAATCATTGCAATCACGTGCCTGTGATCCAATAATTGACTCTGAGGGCACTATCTCCAACAATACTTTGGTCGTCACACAGTGGTTTCTCCACAAAAGAAATGGATTTCATATCAGACATTCTGGTTACTGGATCTATGATTTTAGATCTAGATTTGGGTAGTTTCCCAATCTGGGTATTTAGACAGCATTCTAAAGGTGTTTTAGTATGGACGACTCCTGGCACGGTAGTATACCTGCAGGTGATGGAGTCACCCTCTCTAAAAGAGCCTTACAGACTAAAGGGGAGAGGGATGTGCATGATTGGCAGATCACTTGCTTAGGCAATTGATTCGATCATGAGATGTCAAGTACCACACCAAATGTTGTTTTTGCAGTAGATGCAATAAGTTGATATTGATCCAATCCTGGAGAAACATTCAGAAGCAGTTTTAGAACATAAGTGGATGTTCTAGGGATATGATAACGACAGTCTCATTCAGGAGATAGTTATCATTCCAGGCTTCCAAGGTGACCTGGACGACAGGGTCGCCGTCAGAGTTATAGTTTTCCCTCTGACGAGGGGCAGTGTTTCGGACAGGTGATCCAAGCAGACACTGAGGGAGGCATGGCGCAGGATACTGATTAAGTTCAGTTGACGATACAGTCTAAGAAGTTTGGATTTGGAGTTCATTTATGAACTAGGTCCCATCAGACATCCAGACATATTCTAAGACAGGTATTGCTCATTTCGGGAGATGGGTTTCTCCGCGAACTTGAGATTAAGAGTGAAATAGAAAGAAACATTAGAGCGGATCCACTCACTGAGGCTATTCCTCGAACGCAATAGTTTCACAAACGGGTTTTGTGAGACTGATTAGTAGAGGAGTTGGGTGTTCGGTATCACACGGGCTGTGAGTATGCGACATCGCAATAATTAGCCTTGAGTGCAAGTGGGAGATTGTTGGAGATAGTGCCCTCAGAGTCAATTATTGGATCACAGGCACGTGATTGCGATGATTGAGGGAGGACCTATACTGTTAGAACAGTCTTACTCAAGATGATAGTATGCTATCTGGTTTATCTTTATCATCGTGTACTGCTTTAGGTGACCTTACAGGTCACTATTGCGCGTTGATAAAGCCCTTAGGATTCTTGCTTGACAGCCAGCAGTATGATGGCGATCATATACGTGGGAGCTGGTGGTCTATAATCACATCCATAAAAGGTCCCTAGTCATGGGAGTTTCGAGACAGGGAATCGATACTCCAGAGTAGACTGGTGTATACAGTCGAGACCCAGACGAGGGGCGGTGGCCGGTCTCACAAGCCACTGGTGTCAGTTGGTTCACCTAAGATGTATACAGATGCTCATTGGGTTATGAGTACACCGGACAGTACTCGCCGGGAACATGTTAGTTGGTCTTATACCGGACGTCAGATAGCAGTTTCCTGGTGACATGTGTACAGGTTAGTTCATTGACCTGAGATCGTCATTTGTCTCGTGTGAGTTCCCACTGTACTTTGATTACTACCCTACCACGCTCAAAGGAGACGTGCAAACAGGTTTTAGTTGGGTACAGTCCCGAGCCACATGGAGGCAGTGAGCGGATTTGCAGGGGTTCGTCTCTCCCGGTATTGGGAGTGAGGTCGCGCTGTGTCTAGGAGAGCCATTATACGAAGTCCTTAGCCAAGGCAGGAGATTTACTGGTAGGTATTCCAGTAGTATCTCAGGGTGTTCTGGGCTACACCCCAAGCGCGGACATACAAACGGTAAGTGGCCAAAACGGACCCGTTTCGTGCTTTGCGGTGAATGTCGGACTTTGACGGTTTGTGCTCCGCAACCGCGTTGACAAGTCGTACTTCATGCCGGAATCAAGGTAAGGCCGGACAACTCATAACCAAGGGAGCGTAGAGGTAAACGTCGCGATTCAAGCTTTCGAACCAAGCCACAACCATTCTTTCCTTACACTTATTTTCTTGCTTTTCTTGCTTTTCTTGTTTTCATATTGTTTTTATTATTTTTGTGACAACCAACCCTAATTCATTAATTTGTTAACCTTAAACAACGATACCTAATACTCAATTCCCTACGGATCGACCCGTGCTTGCCGGCTCGCTACAATGCGCCGTGCACTTGCGGTTATAAATATTAAAATGAGAACGATCTCGTGCGCGCATTCCGTTTTCCATATAAACATATCCATTTCCAAAACATACGCGTTTCCGTGCGCGGGAGGATTCCCATCACTTACCATTTGATGGTAGGGGCAATAATTGGGACTATTAGTTTCACCAGGTTGCAATGGTCGTTTTGGATTCGGCAAATTGATGAGTCTGTTGCGCACCGTCAGCTCAAACAATCTCCTTGTTTTATCCTGGGGGAATGAATAAGGGCGCTTCATCTTCTCATTATAGAATCGTCGCCTCTCGTCTAGACGATCAGTTAGTTTTGGGACACTGGGCTGCTGTTGAGTATTCACGACGAAGGTCACTTTCCCTTTGCCCTTTTCGTTCCATGGCTCCGGCTTTGAAGGAGACGGTCTATGACCTATCTGGTCCATTTGGGCTAGTTTGTCAATCAAGGCCTGGAACGTGGTCGGCTTGAAGAACATCATAAATTGGGAAATAGTTGCCTGAGGGTCTAGAGTGCCTATGAACATGCCCACTGCCGGCGCTTCCTCGATGCGCTGCTCACATTTTAACCATAAATTTCTCCACCGTATTGCGTATTGTACCCAAGTTTCGCCTGGCTTCACCCTGGCATTAATTAATGCGGTAATCGGGGTATGCTCGCTAGCGCTCGCGAATCTCTGCGTAAACAGCAGTTCCATCTCCGCAAATGTCTTGACAGAGTCGTTTGGAAGTTCAGAAAACCACTCGAATGTCGTCTCCAATAGGCTACCAACAAACTAGTGGAGCAGAAGTTTATCGTCACCCCCGGTGTTGCCGCACAAGGCTCTGAATTGAGCGACATGCTGATGTGGATTCCCCGTCCCTTTATATACGTGGAATTTGGGGATCGTATATCTCGGCGGGTACCTTATTTGGTCATACCAGCCTGGATAGGGTCGTCCAGTCTTAACGACCTGTCCAGCCGCTTTGTTTGCCTGGTGAGCTCGTATTTGCTGAGCAATGTAATCATCCAGGGTGGCCTTGGAGATGGTCTCCTCCATGGCTGCTGAAAGGGCCTGAGGAGGGTTCGATGTCTCCCCTCTATCGTCTTCAATGATAATCGGGGGTTCTTCAGCCGGAAGTTCCGGTTGTAACATCATCCCGGCCATATCTTGGAACAAAATAGCCATTCGTTTTATATTGGCTGCCTGCTCCGCGGCCTCTTTTATTTCCTCTCGAGCATTCTTCGGAGGAATTTAGCATCAGTTTCTTGCTCCCGACACTGCTCTGAGGTCTCTGGATTTTCTTTTGTCCCAGTGAGTGCGGCCATTGCAATCAGCATCTCCTGAAGTTTCTGCTACTGTTGTTCCTGAGCCTTCGTTATCGATCGGGTAAGCGGTCGATGACCCGTAGAAGAATGGATTTCTTTTTTTTCGGAAGCCATATAAACGGTATGTATTACCATGCCCCCGGACTTAGGGCGTTTAGATTCGACGTCCTTGCGGTTTGCCGCATTCATGGGGGCTTTCTCTGGCCTCCTTCTCTTGTGAGCAGTCGAAGTTAAGGGGGTCGTTGCAGCGGGCACCCAGACGGATGACGTCTTCTGTGGTACCACGAGATGGCTCTTTTCTTGCTGAGTTTTGAGCTTCTTTGGCCGGCGAGAGTAGTCCTGATTAATCACCGATTCCTGGACCTGTCTCTAAACTTTATAAATTTTGGAGGACAGCCGCTGAGGGGGCTGCTCCGTCTTCTTTTCTGTAGTAATCTCCATAGGTGGAGGAGATCTCTTCAGCACGGCAGTCAGAGAGTTCTTGCGAACCCTCCTAAGCGGTTCAAAGTTGTTCCCAGTTAGAATAGCAGCATTGATTTCCACCATCGGAGCTGGCGGAGTTAGTCCAGAAGGGGAGCTGCCCCCAGCCTTCTTTACTCGGCGCCAGTGGCGACGTCGAACATGTCGTGCGGATGGGATTGTCTCATCTGTAGGAGTGACTTCGTCATGCTCCCCGTGTTGGCGAAGGGTTGTCGCCGGCGTCAACCTCTTAAAGACCGATGCCCGTTGAGAAGCAACGTCCAATCTGTCAAAGACAAACCTCTGGGCAGGGGAAGCAGCTTTGGGGACTTCGCCTGAAGCAGGAGCCGGAATGGCCAACCTTGTGAAGACTGACTTCTTGGCAGAGGAAGCCTCTGCGATGATTTCGTCCACTTGAACCGGGATGGCTATCCGCTTAGGGATGGCTGCTTCAGGTATCAAGGGCTTGTTAGCGTTCTGGCCCAGTCTGCTGAAAACTGAGGCAGTGGAGTTGGGCGACCCATTGAGAGGGGCCGCGGTAATGTTAAGTCGATCAAAGACCGACTTCTTTGCGGCTTCTTGCTGCAGCATCGGGGCATTGAAGCTCATGGGTGGGATCATAGTCCCAAAGAACAGCCCAGTGGTGGCCTGAGTTACTTGGTCCACCGGCATCGTGAACAGGGAGACCGACTGGGGCCCGTAAGTTACACCTCCAGATGAGGTGGAATGGGAGTTGCAGTTGCAGCTGGAGCATTTTGTACAGGTAGAAACCATTGATCTTTCGTTTTCTGCACGGAGCAAGACACCAAATCTTAGTACCTCGAACCCAAGGACAACCATATCAAATCGCGATTCGTTCGTGAACACAACACACGAAGTGTGGAGTGGAAAGAGGAAAAGGTCCCACCGGGCGTGCCTGAATCTGTTCCCCGCCGAAACACGAAGACGCGACCGCGTAGGTCCGTCTTTCCTGAATTTCGGGGCAGATGCTAATTGGTGCTATCCGTCCACCTCTCCGAAGATGCCAAGTTGATTTATGACACCACGTATTGAAGGTTTAGACGGATGCGGCCGATGTAGCAGACTTCATCAGATTCCCCCTCATTTGAGGGGTTTTTGATTGTGGGGACGCTCTTCCCTGCAGACGCAAGCCCCTGTAGTTAATTACGCTACCGCATCACGGTAACCACTTTCTCCTTCTTCAGATGGTCACTTCGTGTCGTGGGTGTTTGTTTTGTTTTTGGTTGACCGTGGATTGTATACGGAGACTAATTTATGTTGTCGCCCGTAGGGCGTGGATTAGTCCAAATCCGTATTTTCTTAGATTTGGGTTTGGGGGTTGGGTTTAAGGATACGTTAGCCTCATTTGAGACTAAGATCAACTTAAACGTTTGTTAAGGATACGTTAGTCTAATTTTTAGACTAAGATCAACTTAACGGGATCATTTAGATCCAACAAAAGAGCATTTAGACACTATTGTCTAGTTTAAGGACATTGCGGTCGATTAGTTTAAGGATATTACGGTCTGTTGTTAGTTTAAGGACATCTCGGTCCAAGGTTAAGGACATCACAGTCCATGAGTTTAAAGACCTCACAGTCAAGTTTAAAAGACGTCATAGTCTATGAAATGTATGGTTGTCGGGACCCGTCACCTCTCTGAAAACGTTGAAGGATTAAAACGACAAATATCAGAGGAATTCAGAGATGTACCCTTGAACCAAAGTTGATTGGGAGATCTATACTCCAATTTGGAACTAAGATCAATTAATTAGATTATGAGCACATTGGCTCGGTTGAATCTGAATTGAGGACTTATGGCCAATTTGGGCTAAATCCATTTAAGTTTGAAATGTTGGCCCTTTATTGGGCTATTGAACATTTGTCTGGGTTCAGCCCCTCATTATTTAGCAATACTAAACAAGAGTTTGAGGGCTCTGATAACATTTTTTTCTTTGACTGAGCATTAAACATTGTAGCTCTGGATTTTAAAGTTCATTTGAAGGGGAAACTTGCCTCTGAAAAACTTAACCAATTTGGGCTAAGCTAGCTTTAAAATAGTGTTAAACACTAGAGGACATCTAGCGGTCACGTGTCCTCACGTGATGTATTTAAAACAGTGTTAAACACTGGAGAAAAAATACTCAAAATAGTGTTAAACACTAGAAAGGAAAGGGTCACGTGGAGTCACGTGAGGCGCCTGAAGATGGGGCCAGACCTCCTTTATTTTATTACCAGAATATTCAAATAAGTATTAAACACTTTTAATTTTCAGGCCATCATGTGTGGGCACGTGATGGGTATCTATGTATTGATTATTAAAGTGTTTATTAGGGGTCACATGGGGACACGTGAGGGCACCGAAAATCAATACTGTCTTTGGCTTTGTTCTCTTCATTTATGAGGGTCACGTGTGAGCACGTGAGGCATTGCCTCCAATCTTTTTTTCTTCTCATTTTGGGGAGTCTGTTTAAGGGTCACGTGGGAACACGTGACCTAGTTTTGTTCTCTCTTTTCTGTTCATTGAGAATGGGGGGGATCACGTGTTACCACGTGACCAAGTTCTTTACGTGCATGGAGAGCTTTAAGTCTCTTGTTTTAAGAATTAAATTCTCTGTAGGTTTAAACCCTAATTCTGTTTTAGAGAAATTAAATTCCTATGTATGTGGAAGAATTAAATTCTCATATAGGGTTAAACCCTAGTTCTGTTTTGGAGGAATTAAATTCCTATGAATTTGGGAGAATTAAATTCTCATATAGGGTTAAAACCTAGTTCTGTTTGTGAGGAATTAAATTCCTGTGAATTTGGGAGAATTAAATTCTCATATAAGGTTAATCCCTAGTTCTGTTTGGGAGGAATTAAATTCCTGTGAATTTGGGAGAATTAAATTCTCATACAGGTTTAAACCCTAGTTTTATTTGGAGGAATTAAATTCCTATGAATTTAGGGGAATTAAATTCCTGAAATTCAGATTCTCTCTCTAGGTCTTGGATCTGCATGGCAGAATCTCCCCGGTGAGAATTAAATTCTCAACTTGTGGGGAGATCTGCTTCTGCAGATCTTCAACCAAACGAAGAACTAAGTTCTTATTCAGAAGAGTTAAACTTTTAGATTTGAGAATTAAATTCTCTTTTATTTTATGGAGTTTAGATCTCTTTCCCCTTTCTCACCTAGGGTTTCTTTTCTCTGAAAAAAACTTATTTTCTCTCTTGAGAATTAAATTCTCCTCTCTTTTCTCTCTGTTGTTGTTTTTTCTCAAAAAAATCAAAATTCCAAGATCCCTTCTCTTCTGCTCTTGGCTCCTATTTATAGGAGAAAGAAAAGAATTAATTTGTTTAGTGAATCTTTCATTGAAAGATTTTTGGTTGTTTTTGTAAGCAACATGATCTTTTAGATCACTCGGTGAATTTTATTCACCAATTGGATTTTTAATCCAAAAGATATTCTGTCTGTTATTCTTGGTGAATTTTAGGGAAATCTTTCTTTGTATAAAATCTTTCCATAAATTGGTGATTTTTAGTCACCATTGGATTTTTAATCCAACGGTGCTCCACTTACAGAGCACCATCTTCTTGTTTGGAAAGATTTAGAGAGATCTTTTTCCAGTTAAGGTTCTGGATTCCTACTTAATTAGAATTTAATTCTATTAGTTCAGAAGGATTAAAAGCCCATCACGTGTTGGCACGTGATCCCAATGTTTGATCATTGAAATAGAATTTAATTCTATCAATTAAAGAGTTTAGGAACTTGTCACGTGTTGGCACGTGACCCTCTTGATTAAACATTTTATTCAGAATTTAACTGCCTTTTAATCAGAGCTAAGGAATCATCACGTGTCAGTACGTGATGCCCTATTGGGGTTTTTCCTTAGTGTCTTATTATATCTTTTAATCCCTTTTGGTGGGTTTTAAAGGCCCATCACGTGGTGACACGTGACTCCACTAATTGCCTGCTTGATTAGAATTTAATTCTGTTATAACAGAGTCCCAGGAAACCATCACGTGTCAGCACGTGACCCTTGGTCACGTGTGAGCACGTGATACCCTATTGGGGAATTTCCTGATATTTTATCAGGGAACATGGATATGAAAGGTTTATCCTATGATAATAACTATTGCATGTTCATGAAGGTGTATATGAATGAAAACAAGTAAAAGGTGGAGTGAGGTATAAGACCTAGTTTTCTATTAAAAATGATAGAAATTCTGAATTTGAAACCTAGCTGGAGAACAAAACTTGAGAAAAGCTTAACTCGTTACAAACTTTTGTGATCCTTTTTAAGTTTTATCCGGTCTTTATTTTGTAACATTATATCTCTAATCGAAGTTTTTGAAACATAAACGATGCTATTTGCAACGTAAAGATGTATAGGATCTTAAGTTAAACAAAAAGTGAGGTGTGAAAAATAAGGATTCGATATTTCTAATTTAGGATAATATAATTTCTAGCTTTAGTACTAAATCCGAGGATTAGAATCAAATGTGATTTCGCAAAACTAGCTTGACGGGATTTTGTGGGTGTAATCCGCTGAAAACCCTCAGGAGACAACACTCCTCCTACTAGGGATACCATGAGATTTAACGGCTTGTTGTACAGGCTCAGTGCAATCTCATTTCCTGCGAAAGTGATGTTAGGATTTTGTTTTGCTCGGAACGAGCAAAAGATAAGTTTGAGGGTATTTGTTCATCATGAAAAACTGCATTTCAATACCACTCATTCGTTATCATTTTTGTGATATATCAGTACTATTAATCCATGTTTGCTCAATAAGTACAGGATACATGTATTCATGACAAAATACTGAAAACACACTCAAATGCACGGATACAACATTTGTAAACCGACACTACAATCGGAACGGAAAACCGATCATTATTTATGAAGATTTTATAACAAAGCAAGTGTGCACAACCTTTTGAGACAAATGGTTCAACATGTCACAACAATATTTACAAGTGTGAACACAAGCATTTTAGGTGTATGAACCATGGTAGCTGCCATGATGTGGTGTGGATCAAGTTGGGCAAGTGGGCAAGTGGATGAAGCAAGTGAGCACAAATGATGAGTGATTTATAAAGTGTTGATGTGATATTTTAAAAGCTTGAAATCTCCCTCCAAAACTCCAGATTGCATCCTCTTGATAATTAAACAAAATTTCAAATACAGAGAAATGATAGTGATGATAGAAGATCACACAATCAAGACGGGCCCCACCACCCAACTCTTGGCCACCAATTATATCATATTTGCCGCAATTTGCGGTCCCCTTTGCCCCATTTGTGCTCATTTTTCTGGTGGGCCCTCCTCACAGTCATATCACCTCACTCTTGCATGTTATTTTTGGTGATGAGTTTCCTATAAATACCAGATCAGAGAGCAAGCTTGGGAGTCATATTCTAGTGTTCTTCACTTCATTTCAATTCTACATTTTGTGATTTTGTTTAACTCTTTGTACATGGTAGTTAGATAACTTTAAGTTCCTTTCTTTCTCCTGATCTTGCAACATCTTCATTGAGCTTGCAAGATTAGGTTTTGGTTATAGAACACAAAGCTTGTATCTTGGATTTGAACTTAATGAAGATTTCATTCTTGCAACTTTGGTTCCTAGTATTTTCTACTTTCTATTTACTTACTTGCAATTTCATTTAATGCACTTTACTTACTTGCAATGATACTTCCTTTGATCTCTTCTATCTATTATTATTTTTTCATGTTTATAATGGTTTTTGAATAATTTCCCTCTTGTTAGGAAATGAGAAGGGTTGTTTAAGTTAATATTTTCATTACTCGTTTCCTTTACCATTTACTTGTCAATTGAACTCCGCATAAACTTCATGCAAGCGCTCCGTTAGGCACCCTATCCTACCACAATAGCGGTGATTTCTAACTGTGACCGATTGCGTTTGGTTTGGCCGGAGGCAAAAATTAAGAGATAAGAACGGAAGGACAAAGGTCAATAAGTCAGATTTCGCGCACAATCGTAAATACTATACTTAAGCACCATAATCCACGTTGTTACCGGTTACCCTAGCATCAATTGTCAAGTGAGGCACAAAGGAATAATTATGGATTTTTCTAACTTAAACGAATCTATCCTAACAAACTCGCTTTTGCATATACAAAACACTTCGGATAGAATCGAACAATTCAGACCTTTTTAGCTTAACTCATGAGAATAAGAACCTAAAATGTACCATCTCCCTGCGGACGACCCGTAATTATCACGGCTAGCTACACGCGACGTCGTCTTGATTGCGGTAACTTTAGAACTAAATACGACACGTAAATTACCTTTCAAACAGCCTTACACGAAGAAACGAAAAGTTTCTGAGAAGTCAAACATGATAAATGAGGTTTTAATTACGAGTTTAACATATGCCCAAATCCCCAAGACACGTGGCCTAAATCCGACTGCCGAAAATAGCCCAAAAACCGATACCGGCGGTTTGGATGAGGTCATCTGCCTCCGTGCTTGTCCCGTGCGACCCTCTGACTCCCCTCTACTCCATTTTATTGTTTTTTTTTCTCTGAATTCAACCAGAAGGAAACAACCTCTTCATCTACCTCATTAACACAATTTAATCCATTTTAATTCAATTTTTTTCACACACTCTCATTTTACTATATAAATACCACCTCATCCCCTAGCTCTCTCCTATTCTGAAATCTATACCAAAAATTCTCTAAAATTTTCCAAGTTCAAGAAGAGTTAAAACTAGTCAAGTGGAGTTAGCGGTCCAAGTTCGTTTCTTCGAAGACTGAAGCCATTCTCGACGCTACCATGATCCCATGAAGACCCCCTCTCTTTTTCCTCCCTTCTTAAGCGTAACAAAACCCGTGTTGGATATAGTGCTCTCAAGGAAATTATTATGATTGCAAGTACGTGATTATGATGATTGAGGGAGGACCTATACATATAGAACAGTCTTATTTGCAATGATAGTATGCTATCTGGTTTGTCTTCATTATTGATGAAGCCCATAGGATTCTTACATGACTACCAGTATTATGATGGCGATCATATATATGAGAGCTAGGTTGTTCATAAGCACATCCTTAAATATCCCTAGTCGTGAGAGTATCAAGACTGGGCATCGATATTCCAGAATAGACTAGTGTATACGTTTCTATACTCCGACGAGGGACGGTGACCGGTCTCACAAGCCATTGTTGTTATGTCACCTAAGATAGTATACAGGTGCTCACTGGAGGTGAGTACACCTGTAACATTTCATAAATATAAAATATTATTTTAAAAAATTAAATATTAAAATAATATATTTCACGAAAACTATTCGATTTGCGAATAGGGGTTTTTCGTAAAATGGTATAGGTATATACCAATAATTGGAATATAAGTGGAGATTAAAATGATTTATTCATTAAAAAGATATTTATTGAATTTTGGCAATTTTATAATTAAATATATGCAAGTTTAAATTAAACTTGATTAGTGCACTATTAATCACGACTAAGCCAAATCCGTATTTTTACATTTTTCCATGGCTAGTGCACTATGTCATGTGATATTTTGTTGCATGTTGTGTTATTTGTTTTTTCATTTGGTTTTATTATAAAAAAAACAAGAAAAGAAAAGAAAGGAGATGCCATAGTTAATGAGTGAGAGAAAAACAAAATAGATATTTTAGAGAGAGAGTGAGCTTAAAAGAGAGTGAGGTTAAGAGAGAGAGAGAGACCTTTGACTTCTTCATCCATTCTTCTTCCTTCTTTATTCTTCATCATTTCCTTCATCTCCCTCATCCTCCTCTACCTCCATGTATCATCTCTAATTAATCACCAAAACCCTATGCCACCTCATTAAAAAGATGCACACCCTCATCCTGAACCCTTTGAACCATTTAAGTTTGGATTTTGAAGACTTTGGGCAACTCAAGAATTTTCCTAAGTTGTCGAATGAGGTAATCCCTACAATTTTAGTTAGGTATTTGTGTTTAGTATATCCTACTTAGTTTAGATTTCATATTAGTTAGGTTATGTGATCTTGGAAATTTCCAATTTGATGTTAAGTGGTAAATTGAGGTGTAGTGAGTGTTTACAAGACTTTAGAGATGATTTCCTGACCTGGACCAGATACTAGAAACCAAAACACGAACTTTGAATTGGCCGATATCGTATTTTGTGGAATTTGTGTGGGGATACTGAGATCTGCTATAACCCGAGGACCCTAAAAATTATATAGCGATTACAGAGAGACGTGCAGGCAATTAGGAACCTACCTAAGAAATCCGAGCACATCTCCCATTGTTATGGCCGAAGATTTATTGGTTGTGGCCGCAAATTGCGGCCATATCGGGGTGAATGTTGATGATTTTTGGTCTGTGGATCCTATATCTTCTAATTAAACCTCCCCTATATTCATAATTGGCTAATTATACCTGAGACAAAATCTGTAGGTGTTTTCCCTAGTTGCTGATTTGTGTTTTCCGATTTCTGAAACTTGGGATTTGGTATTTGAGTTGGATTTCGTCGTGGGACGTTTGTACGTCAACGGACGAGGGTTATTTGGTTCATCTTGCATGCGTAAGCTATAGGTTCTAACCTATGAGCACTTCGTGTGCCATATCGGTTTTCCGGACTTGGTTTTAATTGCATTTCGATATGTGTTGAATTGTAGGTACCTTCACATGGATTTCCTAGACGACGAAGCACATCGACTTCGGCTAAGCGAGGAGTTTAGCAGGTGAGTAGATTTATATCTATGGGAGAAGTCGGGTGGATGGCGTATAGCACCCCCGCAACCATTGATATGGAAGATTGTTATATAAATTATATTTTTGATAAAGGATATGATACGAACTTGCGGACATGATTATAGGTTGTAGTAAGAGATGATATGATAAAAGTTGTCACTAATGGCTATATTGGCTAGAGAATATGATATATGTGTATAAGATAACATGATGTGGGATATTGATATGATAGATATTGATGACTAAGATCGATATATGAGAATACGAATGAGAAGATGAATCATGATAAGTATGAATTGAAAGAGGAAAAGTATGAGTTGATAATGGTATGATATGAGATCGAGATCGATACGACTTGAGATTTATAAAATATGACGTATATGCAAGATATCATTATATGAGATTGATACAAATGTGATTTGAGATATATGTGTATATATATTTATTTATGCGGATAAAGAGTGATATGGCGTACGAGATTTTAGATCCGTATCCTTATTGATGAATAGGACAATAGAATCCCTATTCTGTTTGATGTCACCGTATAATAGATTACCGTACGTGATTAGAAGTACCGGATGATTGATCCGCGCTAGTGATTTGAGGATGATGATCGAGGATTATTGTCATATCGGATGTTATGAGGCGGGATCGCCGACGTAGGATATTACCCCTCACGATGTACATATCATGTTTCCAGTATTTAATGATATATGATATCATTTTCTAGTACACCTGCATAATTATCGTTGATGCGCATGTTACACTTGCACAGATTTGCCAGCTCAAACACATTCTTCATCGGTAATTTCCATGCCACTTACACATTAGAACTACCATATTATGAGATTAATCTTAAACGTAAAAGTACATTCATTGTCCAGTACTATCACTTGACATGCTTGCATGATATACTCTATATGCTCATATTACTACTCTATGTTGCATGCATCGTACTTTATGGTTTTATGCATTGAAATGATGTTTTTATGAGATCTCTGGATTTGAGAACCACGGTTATATTTCAAAGGGAATTATGTATTGCTTTAAAACGCGGTTTCTCTTGATATGACATTTCGAGCGTCCACCATGAGTTTTCTCGGTTCTGAGCTTGTTTTCGAGACCCGATTCGAGGAGTTGGCGGATGCCGTTTGCGGGTACATGGTGGACCCTCTATGGTACCCCATGGCAAGAAATGATTTTTGTGGTGTAGACGATGAGCCTGGCAGAGGGAACACTACCTACCGGTGATTGTATAGAACTCGGTGGATATTCAGAGGATACTGTTTTGGAGTTATGATATGAGATGGATATGAGGGCCGATCTGAGTATGCGGCGCCTGAGATATAAGAATTTATGTGTCGATGCTGGACACGGGTTTCATGATATTTCGAGTGTCTGTATTGGACACTCAGCTTCCATGATTTTGATGTGTCATTGATGGACACGCGTGGTTGATATCCTCATCTATATATATATATATACAGGCATATGTTTTCATGATGTTTCGAGTGTCGGTGTGGGACACTTAGGTTCCATGATTTTGATGTGTCGTTAATGGACACACGTGGTTGATATCCTCATATATATACAGGCATATGTTTTCATGATGTTTCGAGTGTCGGTATGGGACGCTCAGGTTCCATGATATTGTTCGTGTCATTGATGGACACATGGATGATATCTACATGCATACGGGCATATGATGTCAGATGTTTATTTATATATGTCATTGTATTGATCGATTGTTGACATATATGCATATGTGGTTACCCTAGATATCATAGTATTACCTTCAGGATATAGTGACCTAGGAAATCGTTGTTTTATTCGATTTCTACTTGTTGGTGTTTTCTACTCACGAGTTGGCAACTCATCCCCATTGTGCCACAGTTCTTGCAGGTTTGACCGCTTGGTATCGGTTGCGGTATCGCTGGCACACAGCTTCATCCAGGGTGTTTTGCTTTAGTAGGTGGGACACATGTTGGATCGTGCCCACTCTCGTACTTTTATATTCCGTTGTATCTAGATAAACTCCATCAAATCAAATCAAAGACTAGAATTTGTATATTGGTAGACCTTATCAGACTTGGGTTTTGTGCGAGATATAGAGCGATGGGTTTATGATCGCTTTCTTGAGTTTTGATGTCTTTTCTTATTTATTGTTCTTTCTGGGTTGATCTTCGCCATTGGGCGTCGTATATATATTATTGCTTGTTTATGATTCCGCCAGTTGGCGAAGAGCTAGCTCCTGCTTGGGGATGCCTTTATTGTATGTATATGGTTTTTGGATCAAAATATACGAGGGTGGTGCTGCCCAAATTTTTAAAGACGAAACATGTTTTCAACTGTAGTATAATCCACTTGCATTTTCATGTCTCATTAGTTATGCGTTTAATGAAAAACATTATTCATTATACGTTTATTTCAAAACTGCACCCCCACTATTTTCCGCAAAAAGCTTTAGATTTTCTGTGCTTCGGCTTACTTGATTTACGTCACGCCTTTAGACGTTGCGTAATTTAAGTGCCGGTCACGTGCTAAATTACGGGTTGTGACAAAGTTGGTATCATAGCGTTAAGTTTAACCTTGGTTGAGTCTGGGTTTGACTATACGGAGTCTAGGGCGTATATCTTTCGGTACCTAGGCTTGAACTTACGGAACTTAGACTTGACGAGGGCTATTAGACCCGAACTTTCGTTTTATAGGTTGGCCTTGATTGATGGAGTAGGTAGCTTGAGTAGAGTGACGTACCGTACGTATGTTCCGCGGCATATTTACGATACGATACTCCACTTAAGAAACCTTAGGATGTACTTATCTTGAGATCTATGATACTATTCGTTCCTATAATCATATATCCATATAGGATCTGTTGATTTCTTTCGTTCATTTGATCTATCTTTATCGATACCTGCTTGAGGTTCTTGTTACCTTGGTTTGAGCGCAGAGAGAGCTGCTGCTAGAGATGCGGTCAGAGCGAGCTCGTCACGGACGAGGACTGACCATGATGTTTTCTGGTGACATAAGAATGTGTAGGTATAGTGTTGGTGTTGTGATCTCTCATTTGAGGAAAGTGTTCGATTTTTCACCGGATAATCGGGCTATTGATAGAGGCTGCCGGATTAAGAGGTGTTGGCTATAGTGCCCTCAAATCAATTATTGGATCGCAGGCACATGATTGCAACGATTGAGGGAGGACCTATACCGGTAGAACAGTGTTACTCCAGATGATAGTATGCTATCTGGTTTGTCTTTATCATCGTGTACATGCTTCAAGTGACATTACAGATCACGATTACATATTGATAGAGCCCATAGGATTCTTGCTTGACTACCAGCAGTATGATAGCGATCATATACGTGAGAGTTGGGTGGTCTATAAGCATATCCTTAAAGTGTCCCTAGTCATAGGAGTTTCGAGACTGGGCATCGATACTCCAAAAGTAGACTAGTGTATACTGATCAAGACCCCAACGAGGGGCGGTAGCCGGTCTCACAAGCCATTGGTGTTAATTGGTTCACCTAAGATGTATACAGGTGCTCATTAGGTTATGAGTACACCGGACGGACTCGCCGGGAACATGCTAGTTAGTATTATATCTATTGTCAGATAGCAGCTCCCTGGTGACATGTGTATAGGTTAGTCTATCGACCTGAAATCGTCATTTTTCTCGTGTAAGTTCCCACTGTGCTTTGATTACTACCCTACCACGGCTCAAAAGAGTCATGCAAACAGGTTTTAGTTGGGTACAGTCTCGAGCCACATGGAGGCAGTGAGCAGATCGTCAGGGGATTTATCTCTCCCGGTATTAGGGGTTGATGTCGCGGTGTGCACGGATGGCCATCACCAGAAATCCTTAGCCAAGATAGTCGAGAATTACTGATCTAGGATCGGTAGTTTCTCAGGTGGTTATAGGCTTCATACCGACACTTAATGTCGCGTTATTAGGGGTCTGACTTTATCCACCCCCTATACTCGATATGCGATACTCATAGACGAACGGACCAAAATGTACGGATATTGTCACTGTCAGGCTCAGTAGGGTTTCAGGATGAGTTTGCTCATCGGCCTCCCTTTCGCTTAATACCTGGGTAGCCATTACGTACAGCTAGTGCCACTGACGTGCTTGTGGTTAAACCCACTGCCAGCGTATTGACGAGTCATTAGAGTCCCACACAGAGGGTTTCACTGCTTCGGGCGAAACGTTCTATAGGCTGTATAGTTTTATGGTAGGGTTCGATCATTTACGTGGTTCGATCATATATGTGCACTTGTGCACGCATCATGATCGGATGGATAATACTAGTGGGATTTGGTTTAAGTCGGATCCTAGTATTATATTGTTGGATTATTTTCATCTCGTTGTATTCATATTCAGTCGAAATACGGATGCGGGTATATATATACTGATGAGGGGTATTCTTGTAATTCCGTTACAAGTTTACTTTAGATGTTGTCATTTCATTTTGGATTAAACAATTTGGTTTAAATGTTTATTTGGTGGGAAAGTGTGAGTCATGGTTTTTTCATTAACTATTGGTGCATGCACTTGGTGACTCATAGTTATGAGTCATGGGATGTGTCATGGTGACTTGTGAGATATTTGTTTTGAGCTTGTGAGATATTTAGTAAGAAGAGGTAGATCTTTTTTCTTAAGTTGTTTTTCTGTAGTTTCTCAAAAACAAAATAACTCACAACACTCACTAAAAAGGGCAGCCACCAATTCATTCTTCACTTGCTTCCTTTTCTTGAGCTCACACTTGACTCCCAAGGCATCTTCTTCAACCTCCACCCTACATGTCTCATGTGTTGAGAAACCTAGGGTGTATTGAGACAAAGTAATCACACACACTCTCTACTTCATCTTGGCTATATAGGTTAGCAAACTAGATACCTGAGTTGCTTCGGTTTTGAGGTCGGAGCCCGTATTACTAACTCTCGACGTGGATCTTCTTCGATGTGGTGGGACCGGAGATCAAACATGATCAAGGAAGCCGCGAGGAGCTTGGGATAGAGGTTGAAGACCGAAGGACACGGATCGTTCGGTATAACCTCTCTAAACTCCTTTCATATAGCTAGTGTAGGGCTAATGGTACGATCCATAGATTAAGGTTCCGTTAATGCCGGTTTTTAAAGTTTTGTTCCACATTTAGCTACGGATTGATGGCCGGGGCGCTGGCGTAACCCAACATAGTATCAGAGCCAAGCCATTAACCTCATACAAGTTTGTTTAGACAATGTTATAGTATCGAAACCGAAACAACTGTAAAACAATACCAACTCATATTCCATTCTCTATCAAATTTTTCTGAGTCTTCTAAAAATATTTAAGCAACTGCAGAAGACTACTCTAATGACAACTAGAACATACCCCAAATATGAACCCATTGCCTAGAAACCAGTCTGGCCAGTTTTTGATGTGAGTTGGGACTTCGTATTTTGGGTGTGGTCTAGTCTCTAGAATATTGGTTCAGTGGTATTGTTAGTTTATCCCGGTTTGGATATGGTTTTATCTATTAGTTTGGGGGCTATTCGGGGTGTTTCGAAGTCGATATTTCTAACACTGTTTAAAGTTTTACAGTACAAGCATTACTATATGCAACCATGAATATCATTAGAGCGGTACAACTTGTCTAATTGCTATAGTTCTTTTAGACGGGTTTGCGAACGTGACATTCGCGTTAATATTCTGTGTTGTGCTGTGTTTGTTGGCTGGTTCGTCGTGGTGGATAGCTTGGGTGCAATGGTAGTACGGTTTAGTTTTATTTGTACATTTGATATCGTGGGGCGAGCGTCCGACATGTGGACTGTCGTCACTGCCTGTTTGTATATTATTTGTTTAGGGCACGACCGGGATGAGGTCGGTATCACCGTTGTACATATTTTCTTTTCTGTACTAGGATTACCCCACAATGGAGTGCATAGATAGCCGGGTTCTAGAGACAACGGTGTTGGAGATAATGCCCTCAGAGTCAATTATTGGATCACAGGCACGTGATTGCAATGATTGAGGGAGGACCTATCCCGGTACGACAGTCTTACTCGAGATGATAGTATGCTATCTGGTTTACCTTTATCATCGTGTACTGCTTTAGGTGACCTGACAAGTCGCTATTGCACGTTGATAGAGCCCCTAGGATTCTTGCTTGACTACCGGCAGTATGAGGGCGATCATATACATGGGAGCTGGTAGTCTATAAGCACATCCTTAAATGGTCCCTAGTCGTGGGAGTTTCGAGACAGGGCATCGATTCTCCAGAGTAGACTAGTGTATACAGTCGAGACCCCGACGAGGGGCGGTGGCCGGTCTCACAGGCCACTGGTGTCAGTTGGTTCACCTAAGATGTATACAGGTGCTCATTGGGTTATGAGTACACCGGACAGGACTCGCCGGGAACATGCTAGTTGGTCTTATACCTGACGTCAGATAGCAGTTCCCTGGTGACATGTGTACAGGTTAGTTCATCGACCTGGGGATCGTCATTTGTCTCGTGTGAGTTCCCACTGTACTTTGATTACTACCCTACCACGGCTCAAAGGAGTCGTGCAAACAGGTTTTAGTTGGGTACAGTCCCGAACCACATGGAGGCAGTGAGCGGATCTTCGGGGGTTCTTCTCTCCCGATATTGGGGGTGAGGTCGCGCTGTGTCTAGGAGAGCCGTTACACGAAGTCCTTGGCCAAGGCAGGAGATTTACTGGTAGGTATTCCAGTAGTATCTCAGGGTGTTCTGGGCTACACTCCGACACGACTTGTACCGCTTTTGGGGGTCTGACTTTTACCAACCCCCTAGGCCCGACATGCGATGCTCATAGACGAACGGACCGGACTGTACGGATATTGTCACTGACAGGCTCAGTAGGGTGTCAGGATGAGTTCGCTCATCGACGTCCCTTTTTGTCAATAGCTGGTGGCCCGTTACGTATTGGCTTATACCTCTGACGTGCTAGTGGTTAAATCCACAACCATAGTATTGACGAGTCTTTAGAGTCCACCACACTTTCAGTTACTCAGCTTTCGGGCGAAATGCTGCAGAGGCCGTATGGAGATATGGCAGGGTCCGATCAGATACGTGCGGTATTGCACGGATCAGGATCGGACGGTTTGTTGTAGAGGCCGTATGGAGATATGGCAGAGTCCGATCAGATACGTGCGGTATTGCACGGATCAGGATCGGACGAACATTACTAGCCGGCTTTGGTTTAAGCCGGATCCCAGTTTAGTACAGTGTAGATTTTGTCTCTTTGCATTTGTATCCGGACAGAATACAGATGCGGGTGTGTATGCACAGTATCGGGGTTTTCCTGTAATTTATTACGGGACCAGTTTTCTGGAGTTGCCAGTTTACATTCCGTTCCGGCCGGTTTTCCTTTGTTCTTTCCCGGCCGGACTTTTCCGATGGAGGGGGTTATTTGCAATTGTGCAAATAACATTTGTGGAGGGGGTTTCTTGCAATTGTATTCTTTATGATATGTTAAGCATCTTTCTTCCATCACTTGCATTAATTGTGATTGGAAAGGGTTATGGTTTGGATGTATGTTTGTTATCATGATGTTTTGTTTATGGTCACCTCTTCTCATCTCCTACCATCACCTCCCTCTTGCATTATGTACACACTCCACCACCATTCCAAATGGGAGAAGGGCCGGCCACTTCTTTGAGGGAGAAAGAGAGTGTTTCATTTTTGAGTGTGGCAATTTTCCTTGATCTCATTTCATGCTAGAAAAATGCAAGCACCATTTTTCTTATCTTGATTCCTCCATCTATCAAATGGCAACATCCACTACCCCAATATGAGACATGAGTCCTACACATATTCTACAGCATATCTTGGGCATGTCGACTTGCCAGCTTCATGCCCGAGTTGCCTCGGTATAGAGGCGGGAGCCCGTAAAAGATGCAGGCGATGTGGTGCCCTTCCGGCGAGGAGGCGACGACCGGTGTTTCCGCGAGAGATCGGGACGACGACGAGAAGACCGGAGGACTCAGATCACTCGGTATATCTCTAACCCGTCTTGTTGTTAGCTAGATCTAGTTTAATGGCCCGATCCGGGGTTTAGTGCGCGGTGGTGCCGGTTTGCAAAGTTCGCAAAATTAAAGTTTATCACCGTTTCCGCATTTGGCCGTCGGATTGATGACCGGGGCGCCGCCGTGCACTTACAAACGGGCCCGCATCTCATGGCATTGAGACGGAGGGGGTCTCACTCCAGAATTGGCGGGCTATTCGCCGCACTCGTAAGGGGTACAGGTTGACCCAAGGAGGGGTGCTCAAATTACCGGATTCCATGAAGTGTCAGGTGGCCCATTCACTTGATGAAGGGGGTTGCCTCACTTCTGGTTTTGGTGGGTAATTTGTCGCACTCGTAGGGGTATACGTTTTCATTGCATAGGCTATCCATACGACCAGGGGAACGTCGGGTTTCACTTGTGGCTCAAAGGAAACCTGGGGCTCCCAGATTATCTGTATTGTTCTGTGATGCTTATCGTTTTTCTGTGATGTTGCAATTATCATGCTTGGAGCGATTATTATATATTGTTATATATATACTAGTAGATGTTGTATATGTTTTACACCCGCGCTAGTCCAGCCCCCGCTCTGTCGTTAATTAAGTAACCTAACGAGTGATGACGGGGCCCAGTGGCGAATGCGGATGGCATATACGTATATCATATTTTCGTTCGGTGTGATTAATTGATGGGACTGCATTGATTCTGATCAATGCAAGGAAAACAGACCTATTCGATATTGTTGGAACAATTTTCAAAAGCTGTTATTACAAGGACGTTTTTTTTTTTTTTTTGCACAGCGATATTCGATTGTGAATATCCAGCACCTCATTCGATGAGGCAAGAGCCGAGATCCTTCACTGGGAGTGAGCTCTTGGGCAGAAGTTTGCGTCAGGGTAATAACTTCACTAAAGTCAATTACTTTTTTGCTTTTCATCGTGGTATTCAGTTTGGAATATCCTGCACCTCATTCCACGAGAAAAGAGCCAAGATCCTTTCACCGGGAGTAACCTCTTTAGCAAAGGTTTTCGCCACTATATATTTGTAAAAAGCTAACTGGTTCCTTCAACGATATCAAGTTCATTACGTTAAAGGTTTTTTGCCAAAAACCATTCGTAGCCCTCCGTCATTTCAGACGGGTAGCACTTAGTATTCATGCTATGTTTGTTGGCCTTCGTCATGGCATAGTGTATGGTAGCTATTTGTTACTTTTCTGTTGCGTAGATAGATGTGTTGGTTTGGGACAGTCGTACTACTATGTTAGCCTTCGTCAAGGGTATGTACGGGTAGGTTCAAATTAACCTGGACAATGACGGGTAGAACTTGACATGTAACTTATGATATGTTGGCCTTCTTCAAGGTTATAAGAGCATGGAGTAAAAATCACATCGGGGGTTTCAAACATACAGGAAACTTGCCAAGTATGCGCATACCTTCTGGAGTATGATAACTTGAGTAGATTCCATCAGGTTATCACACGATGATAGTTGGATCCCGATTCCCACTGATGAGTTGGTTTACTCCTCGGGTGATTTTAGATGATCCCGACTAATTCTTCTTTCGGGTTTGGAAGAGAATTTGAGGATACAGTGGGAGACATCCTGATTAGATAAAGTGATTAACCATTCTGATCTAGATTAAAGTGCACGCTGAGTGTTTCGTTTCTCTCTCTCTTTGGCAGCGACCATGGCCCGACCCTAGACTATAACTCATAAACCAAGTTAACCAAACCTTCTTAAAATACATTGGCTTTTGGATCGTCAGAGTTGCATACTTCATTACCACTCCTACTTTTACCCTTTGCTTTTCCCCGGAACATTCCGTATCACTATGAAGATCCACATTTATTGGATATAAACCATCGTATAGTTACATACGAACTCGAAGAAAATTTGTTTCAGACTCGAGAATAGTTTCCGGTTCTGGAGAAAATGAATAGGACTATTCAGTTCTCTTTAATCTTTACCTTCTTTCAGGTTGTGAGGGCTCCTAGGATTAGGAGAGGGTACACCTATTGCGCTTATTGGATAGTATTCTTCCAAACCATAGGCAGGTGCCGAAAGGTGGGAAAGGAAGAAAACCAATTAGCCTAAGTGTGGTGTACAGAAGGTAATAAGTAAAGACAAATAAAGGAATTAGAAAGAAGGCAAAGTAAATTGCGACTACTATCATTCACGACCAAACCGCGTATATCAACGCCACTCCTATTTCACCTTTGAATTTCTCCATAACACCCCATATCACTACGAAGATCCACATTTATTGAATAATCCATCATATAGTTACATACGAACTCGAAGAAACTTGTTCCAGTTCGAGAATGGATTCTGGTTCAGAAGAAATAGAATAAGAATTATTCAGTTGTCTTTTATCTTTACCTTCTCTCAAGTTGCGAGGGCTCCTAGGATTAAGAGAGTACTCTTATTACGCTTATTGGATAGTCTTCTTCCAAACCATAGGCTGGTGTCGAACTATAGGGAAGGAAGAAAAGCAATTAGCCTAAGAATGGTGTACAAAAGGTAATGAGTAAAGACGAATAAAGGGATTTGGAGAGATGGCAAGGAAATATACGGTCACAGTCATGAATTTGGATAATGGAAGAGGCATTACTAGGAAAACCTGGTTACCCCTTCGAAACATTTTTATGTTTCAATTTCACGGTGCGTTGTTAATTGAAAACTGATTTCCCAATTAGATCCTTACTCCAGAGTATGTATTTACCAGGTTTGATTCTCACATCTGTATGGTTTTACAGATGATGAGTGGGAGCACGTTATTGGGTATTAGGTGATTATATCCTCATTATATCGGAATTCATTGTAATTGGTGATATTTAAGGAAATCGCCTGGGGTTTGCCTGACGGCAAATATTTGGTTTTAAATATCCGTTGTTATGCACAGATTTCAAACCGATATATCTGTACGTTTATTTTATAAAGTGAGATATAACTTTTTGAAATTATGTCCATGACATTTACCTATATCAGTTGATGATTGGGTAAGGAGCATTAAACAGCGGTGTAATTCTTCTTAACCATAGTACAGTTTTCGACCTATGACGTACATGGTTTGAATTATTCAACTCAGGAGACTTTTACAAAGTATTGTATGTTGTCCAGTGTTCATTAGGACAAAGGGGTTGGTACTCGTACTATATTCTGTTTACTTATGACTTCTCCAGTTTTAGACAAGTGTTTCGTAGAAATATAAGGTCCAAGTTTTGAGAAGTTATAGGTACAAGAATAAAGTAGAGATCCATGTGTTGCAATTATCAGGATTCTTCAAGATGATCGAAGATGTAGATACTTGTGTTTGGTATTCAGTTGATAATAATGGTTTTGAGAACTTGCTTCTCTTTCAGGTTACTCATATCTGGATGCACTTCTAAGTTAAGTAATGCTGATCGGCCTCTCTCCATTTAGTTGACATGCACTGGAGACAGCTGCATGATTTGAATCTGATTCCAATTAAATCAGTGCCTCTGTTTCTATATTTTATATAGAATGGTTCATATCTTAACGATGTTAAGGTATATGGAGTTGTCCGGCTTATGCTTAAAATCAGACTCTGGATAACTCAAGGCATGTTTCTGTAATGGCAGTTTGTGGGTTATCCCGGGCTATGAAGAGGGTTAACTTTCTACCATTTGGAAGATCAATAATGATATTGTTCTTGACTCGCCACAGTTTTAGTAAATGGACTTTTTTCAAGAAACAGTAGTGGGAGTATGGTAGAACTAGAAGTGATTCCAGAACCACAAACGATTACTGAAAATTTAATAGAACCTAAAAATTCAATCAGGTTTGACATTCCATTAGCCACTCCGCAGATATGGTGGGTAACCTCAGGCGCCCGAGAGGTACTTCGGTATCCTCAAAGACGGTGACAGGGAGGTTCTTGTTTACCCAGACTTGCCATTACCGCTGTTCTAAACTATGAGACCCGGCAGGAGAATGTGTATAACGCCGTTCTAAACTAGCTTTAGAAGTGCACGTGTATATGACTCTGCCAAAGGGTTGTTATAGTCAGTGGGAGCAACGGAAGCATAGTGGACAAGTAGCTTGTGTCTATTTATAGACTAAAGCAGGTATAGCGGAGATAGATCATCTATTTTTGATGTGATAGTCATGGGCTTTGACTTCATCAGAATAAGAGATGGATCTGTTAAGAAGGTAGTAGGGTGTGATGTCCAGGTATTTGGATAACATGCACTTTATTGGAAGTGAAATTCCTATACTACGATCGGTTATACTGTGGTTGTCACACAGTGATTTCTCCACATTAGATATGGATATGATTGTTAGATATATATGCCCTAGAGGCCTTCATTGTATAGGATGCTAGGGATATGTATGTACATGACAATCTTGCTTGATATGATAGTACGCTATTTGGTTTGTCTTTATCTTAACGTATGATATATTTCACTTTGTATTTATATATACATGTTGATAAAGCCCATAGGGCGTTTGCCTGACTACCGGCGTTGTGATGGCAGTCATACTTGTGAGAGCTGGATAGTCAATAGGTACATCCTTAGATGTCCCTGGTCGCAGGAGTATTGAGACTGGGCATCGATACTCCGGAGTGGACTGGTGTATACATATCTAGACCCTGACGAGGGGCGATGGATTGGTCCCGCAGCCATTGGTGGTGTGCACCTAAGATTGTATACAGATGCTCACTGGGTGTGAGTACACCGGACAGGACTCGCCGAGAACTGACTGGATGGTATTATACCTAACGTCAGATAGCAGTTCTCAGGTGACATGTGCGCAAATAGTCCGTTGACTTAAGGTCGTCATTTGTCTCGTGTGAGTTCCCACTGTGCTTTGATTACTACCCTACCACAGTTCAAAGGAGTCGTGCAAACAGGTTTTAGTTGGGCACAGTCCCGAGCCACGTGGAGGCAGTGAGCGACTGTTAGGGATTCGTCTCTCCCGGTATAGGGAGTTGATATCGCACGGTGATCGGTTGGTCATTACCATAAGTCCCTGGCCAGGGCTGATTGAGAATTACTGATGGACTGATCAGTAGATTCTCGGATGGTCTTGAGCCATACCGACACGACTTGTACGGTTATTAGGGGTCTGACGTCCACCACCTCCCTAGACCATACATGCGATACTCTTAGACGAACAGACCGGACTGCGCGGATATTGTCACGGACAGGCTCAGTAGGAGTTCGGATGGGTTTCCTCATCGGCTTTCTTATCGACAACTACCTGGGGACCGTTATGTACAGCTAGTGCCGCTTGCGGTCTGTGGTTAAACCCACTGCCAACGTAGTAGTCGAGTCTTTAGAGTCCCACACAGAGATTTCCCAACTCCAGGCGATACCATATAAAGGTCGTACGGTTTTACGACAAGGGTTCGGACGCATACGTGTGTTTACACACGTACGACGTTCGGACAGTTTTTACTAGCCGGCTTTGGTTTAAGCCAGATTCTAGTATCAGGATATTGGATTTATACAGTCTAAAGTTTTTCCGTGTTTTCACGGATAGGAGGGGCGTTCTCGTAATTTTTCGGGAAGCTTCTAGAAGCATGGTGACTTAAGGGTTTAGGTGGCATTATCATTAAATGATATTGTGACTCATTTTGTGTGATTCATCATGTCATTAATGCATTATTAAATGCTTAATGACTCACATAGTGAATCACTCATAATGAATTTATGTAGCATGATGAATAATCTCATTTTATTCATTTATTTGTTTATTGATTATGCTTCATATATTCAAGTGAGAAACAATATCATTATCATTATCATCTTCACCTTCTCTCTCCTCAAGCTCACTCTCTTTTCAAACCCTAATCCTACCACTCATGAGTTGAGATCAAGGATTAGAATAAACTAAACACTCCACAACCTAACTCTATATAACCTAAGTTCCTTTGATTAGCAACTAGAGAAACTTAGTAACCTCAAGTTTAGAGGTGAAGCTTGGATTAGGGTTCTCGGGTGGATCGTCTATCACGGAAAGGAGGCCGAGGAGGACGTAGAGATCGAAAAGACGAAGGACACGAATCACTAGGTATAATCTCTTTACATAGTAGCTAAGAACTTCTATGGTTGTTGTTAATTATAGTTTAGTAATGATCTTCGGTTAGTCGATGTTTGCTTAAAGAACAAGATCGTTTTTCAAATTTCCGCCTCCCCGCAACTAGTGGGGTGTTGCACATCGACTTACAGTGGTATCAGAGCCTTACTAAACAATAATTACGTCATTTGCAAAGTCGTATGAATTTCGAACGCAAAACAAACCGGAAAATATACCGATATCACATAGTTTCTGTCGATTTTAAAATGAGGCCTAAAATTTTTTCAGGGACCTCCAGAATAACCTACATGAGATTATAAGAACACAGGAAAAAAATGGGCTCCTGAATCGGCCACTGAGCCGCGGAACCGCGGTCGATCCCACCGATCCGCCGCGAATCCGTGGCCGAGTTGGAGCCGATTCAGCCCATTTTTCTCTGTGGATCTTCTGTGATGTTTTATGTTTTCTGGAATGATTTATTTTCTGCTCAAGTTTCAGATTTACAGAGAAGTTTTGGAGTAGAATCTAATGTATTTAATCGATCGAAATTATACGATGTTTGCTTGTTTGATTATATCTGTGAACTGTATTATGTGTTCGTAAACCTCCCCTAACTGCTAGTATATCGGTTGGCAGGGGGTTGCACATATCTGAGATGTTTTTAACTGTTTGTGATTATGAACTGTATTGGATTGCTGTGATGATTAGCTGGGGTTTAATGATGGGTTATTGTATTAATTCATTCGATGTAAATGTAATAAGTTGTAATATTAATTTGCGGGACACATCCAGGTTGCGGTTGTAGCCACCGTTGTATTATTTCTTTTTACTGTTTTTGCTCCTAGGATTGACCCAAGGTGGGGTGCACAAACTACTGGGTATTTCGAAGTGTTTAGTGGCCTACTCACATTGTTGAGGGGGACCGCTTCACTTCGGGTACTTGACGGGTAGTTTGTCGTACCCGTAGGGGTCTGGGGTGGGGTAATGGCTATTCATCACAACTGTGTAATCCGTCTTTCATTGCAGCCTCAAAAGAAACGCGGATTGCTAGTATATCGAATAAAGTTTATCTGTGATCTGGAATGCCTATTATTACGTCTGACGAATGTACAATATCTATATATGATAGCTATTTAGACGTCACTTATGTTTTACACCCGCACTAGCCCAGCCCCCGCTCTGCCATTAATTAAGTAACCTAACGGGTGATGACGGGACCCCGTGGCGAATGCGGATAGCATAAGAGGACGTTGTATTTTCGTTGTTATCTATAATGATAGGTTAATGATGGGACGCATTATTATTAATGCAAAGAAAATAAAACCTAAACCGAATCGTTGGAACAATTTCAAAACCACTCGGTTTTCTTCAAAAAGCAAATTTTAAATGCGGAGCTTAAACCACTCCTTTTAATAAAGGCTATCTTGGTTCCTTCGATTATATCAAGTTCACTACGTTAACGGTTTTTTTGCCAAAAACCAGCCATAACCCTCTGTCTTTTCAAATAAACAGCACATCGTATTCATGTTATGCTTGTTGGCCTACGTCAAGGCATAGTGTATGGTAGCAGTGTGTTTGCTTATTTGTTTCATAGATAGATGCATTAGTTTAGGACAGACGTACAGCCTTGTTGGCCTACGTCAAGGGCATGTACGATGTACCTAAATTAATCAGGACAACGACGGGTAGAACTTGACTTGCGTCTTATGATTTGTTGGCCTATGTCAAGGTCATAAGAGCTTGGGGTAAAAATCACATCGGGAGTTTCAAACATAAAGGAAACTTGCAGATTTAGCATACCTTCTGGAGTGTGGTGACTAGAGTGGCTTCCATCTAGGGCATCATGCAATGATAGTTGGATCCCGATCCCACTGATGAGTAGGATTACTCTCGGGAATTTTTCTCACTTAACAATCAATGCTATAAACCAAGTGTCTAGAAAGGTGTTAGAGGGGCAACGCCTCCAGGGAAAAGAGGTTCTTTAATTAAGAAACTTCGCGAAAACGTTGGAAAACCTCCCTCGAAGTACCAACACCAGCCTGGCTGAAAGGTTAAGCAAGTATTGTGACGTGTGATTAAATCCTGACTAATTCTTCTTTTAGGTTTTGAAGAAGGATTTGAGGAAACTGTGGGAGCCATTCTGTTTAGATAAACTAAAAACCAATCTAAACTTGCAAGAGCATATGCTGAGTGTTTTCTTTTCTCTCTCTCTGGCAGCTACCATGACAGGACTGAAACTATTACTTGAAAAAAATATACTGACCGGGCAGAACTATAAAGATTGGCTAAGGAACGTCAACATTGCACTGAATTATGACAAAGTAGCATATGTTACCACCGCTGTTCCTCCCCTTATCCCAGGACCAGATTTCTCAGTTGTGGACAAGGAAGTTCGCAAAACCTGGAATCTAGACTGTGAGCGAGCTAAGTGTATCGTGCTGGCGTCCATGAACAATGAACTCCAGAAACAGCACGAGAGTATGGATATTATATCCATCTTTCTCCATGTCAAGGAATTGTATGGGGAGCACTCCCGTATCGCGAGGTACGAGACCTCAAGGAAACTCTTCCAGATGAGGTTAGCTCCAGGATCGCCTGTAGGAGAGCACGTCCTCAAAATGATCAGCCTCATTGAGGAACTCGCAAACCTGGGATGCGTGCTAGAGAATGATTTGTACATCGACTTGATTTTGCAGTCCCTTCCCCACATCTTCTCTCGGTTCGTGCTGAACTTCAACATGCACGAAATGGAAGCTGATATTCCAAAGCTCCTCAACATGTTGAGGTAGCAGAGACCTCCTTGAAAAAGGAGAAGACCCCCGTTCTATATGTTGGCCAATCATCCTCTTCTATATCTAAAGCGAAAGCTAAAAGAAAGAAGAAGATGAAAGCCACCAAACCGAAGGGTGGGGTCAAGAAGGTGTAGGGAACGAACAAGGCAGGAAGGGTGAAGACAGAAAAGAACGAATGCTTTTATTGTCATAAGCAAGGGCACTGGAAGAAGGATTGTTTGGCCTTAAAAGCCAAGGACAAGAAGCAAGCTGTTGCTTCTGCTTCAGGTGTGTTCGTGATCGAAAATTGTCTTTCAGTAAACTCTACATCTTGGGTACTTGATACCGGTTCTAGTTCTCACATCTGTAATTCTTTGCAGGATCTGAGAAATAGTAGAGTACCGGGGACAGGTGATATGACTCTCCGGATGGGCAATGGAATGCATGTAGATGCTGTTGCAATAGGGGAATATCACCTAGGGTTGACTAGTAGGCACATTTTGGTGTTGTACAGCTGTTTTTGTATTCCCAGTATGTTGTGTAATATTATATCAGTATCTTTGTTATCTAATGAAGGATATAATTTTGTGCTTGAAAGAAATGTCATGAAAATTCTCCTAAATCAAGAACTGATTGGGTTTGGCACACTGGAAAACGGCATATACATACTTAATCAACCTCAAATTTTCAATATTCAAAACACGCGTAAAAGAAAGGCTCCAGATTCAAATCAAGTCTTCCTATGACATTGTAGACTTGGTCATATAAACGAAACATGGTTGACTAAGTTACATAAAGATGGATATCTAGATCCGTTTGAATATTCATCATATGCAACTTGTCAATCATGTATCAAAGGAAAAATGACCAAATCTCTGTTCACCGGACACGGAGAAAGAGCCGCAGAACTCTTGGGACTTGTACACAGTGATGTATGTGGTCCAATGTCTACGCATGCACGAAGCGGTCACTCCTACTTTATCACTTTTACTGATGACTTCTCTAGGTATGGACATGTGTTCTTAATGAAAAATAAATTCGAGGCCTTTGAGAAGTTTAAGGAGTATAAAAATGAAGTGGAGAAACAGACTGGTAAAAGCATCAAGACACTTCGATCTGATCGAGGTGGAGAATACTTATGTACCAGTTTCCTTGAATACTTAAAAGAGAATGGAATTCTCTCTCAGCTTACTCCACCTTATACACCTCAGCATAATGGTGTATCAGAAAGGAGGAATCGCACGCTATTAGATATGGTGCGTTCAATGATGAGTAGTGCTGAGTTGCCACTTTCCTTCTGGGGATTTGCTCTAGAATCAGCAGCATACCTATTGAATAGAGTTCCGACTAAATCTGTGCCTACCACTCCATATGAAATATGGAGCGGGAAGAGACCATATCTCAAGTATATCAAGATATGGGGATGTCCGGCATATGTTAAAAAGCATAATCCGGACAAGCTCGAAGCACGATCGGTTTTATGCAAGTTTGTAGGATACCCTAAGCATTCAAGGGGATATATGGTCTACCACACTGAAGAACAAAGGTGTTTGTCGCTCGCCACATTGTCTTCTTAGAAAACGAATTTCTTGCAAAAGAAATTAGTGGGAGCACGGTAGAGCTGGAAGAAATTCCAGAACCTCAAACTGCTACCGAGGACTTAGTAGAACCTCAGGTTTCAATAGAACATGACGAACCAACGCCACTCCGCAGATCTAGTAGGCTTTCTCATCCTCCTGAAAGATACTATGGCTTTCTTCTAGATGGAGATCGAGAGGATTGCATCATCGATGATGATGAGCCTACTAGTTTTCAGCAGGCTATCACGAGTATAGACTCGGTGAAGTGGCTGGATGCTATGAGATCCGAAATGGAATCCATGTACACCAATAAAGTATGGACTTTAGATGTTGCTCCTCCTGGGGTGAAAACAGTTGGATGCAAATGGATCTTCAAAAAGAAGATTGGTGCATTTGGACAAGTGGAAACCTACAAAGCTAGACTCGTTGCAAAAGGTTTTCATCAAAGACCAGGATTGGACTATGATGAAACCTTTTCACCTGTAGCTATGCTTAAATCCATTCGGATCTTGCTTGCGAATGCTGTCTTCCATGACTATGAAATCTGGCAGATGGATGTAAAAACAGCTTTTCTAAATGGACATTTAGAAGAGAGTATTTACATGGATCAACCAGAAGGTTTCTTAGACAGTGGGAGCAGCGGAAGAGTGTGCAAGTTGCTTAAATCCAGTTATGGATTAAAGCAAGCATCGCGGAGTTGGAACATCTGCTTTGATGAGACAGTCAAAGAATTTGACTTCATCAAAAATGTAGATGAACCATGTATTTATAGGAAGATTGTAGAAGGAGCAGTAGTCTTCCTCGTTTTATACGTCGATGACATACTACTGATAGGGAATGATGTCCCTATGCTACAATCAGTAAAGCTCTTCTTGTCACAGAAATTCTCCATGAAAGACTTGGGAGATGCATCATACATTCTGGGCATTAAGATCCATCGTGATAGATCTAATAGAATGTTGGGGCTTTCATAGTCTGGGTATATTGACACTATACTAAAGAGATTTAGTATGAAAGATTCCAAGCGCGGTAATATGCCCACTTGTCACGGGATCACCCTCTCCAAAGAGATGTCTCCAAAGACTGATGAAGAGAGGGCTCGCATGGGCATTATACCCTATGCTTCGGCAGTAGGATCTATAATGTATGCGATGTTATGTACCAGATCAGATGTAGCTTACGCACTTAGTGTGGTAAGCAGGTATCAATCTGACCCAGGTGAGAAACATTGGATAGCGGTAAAGAACATTCTCAAGTACCTGAGAAGGACTAAGGAGATGTTCTTAGTTTACGGTAATGAGGACCTCCAGGTAGAGGCTTTTACCGACTCCGGCTTGCAAAGTGACAAAGATGATTCTAAATCCATTTCGGGTTTTGTGTTTACCCTCAATGGAGGGGCGGTATGTTGGAGCAGTTCTAAATAGGATACCGTCGCAGACTCAACTATGGAGGCTGAGTATATAGCTGCTAGTGAAACCGCAAAAGAGGCTTTCTGGATGAGGAAGTTCATCTCTGAACTTCAGGTGGTTCCGTCCATTGCCAATCCAATACCTTTGTATTGTGATAACAATGGGGCTGTAGCATTAGCGAAGGAACCAAGGTCCCATCAAAAATCCAGACATGTCTTAAGTCGGTTTCACCTGATCAGGGAGATCGTGGATCGTCGGGAGATCGAGGTACGGAGAGTGGACACAAAAGACAACACGGCGGATCCATTCACCAAGGTCATCCCTCAAGTCCAGTTTGAGAGGCTGTTTGAAATGTTGGGCATGCAGTACGCCAGCAACTGGATCTAGTGCAGACAGTGGGTACTCATTGCGCCAATTATAGGGCTTAGTGCAAGTGGGAGATTGTTGGATATATATGCCCTAGAGGCCTTCATTGTATAGGATGCTAGGGATATGTATGTACATGACAATCTTGCTTGATATGATAGTACGCTATTTGGTTTGTCTTTATCTTAACGTATGATATATTTTACTTTGTATTTATATATACATGTTGATAAAGCCCATAGGGTGTTTGCCTGACTATCGGCGTTGTGATGGCAGTCATACTTGTGGGAGCTGGATAGTCAATAGGCACATCCTTAGATGTCCCTGGTCGCAAGAGTATCGAGACTGGGCATCGATACCCCAGAGTAGACTGGTGTATACATATCTAGACCCTGACGAGGGGCGATGGATTGGTCCCGCAGCCATTGATGGTGTGCACCTAAGATTGTATACAGATGCTCACTGGGTATGAGTACATCGGACAGGAATCGCCGAGAACTGACTGGATGGTATTATACCTAACGTCAGATAGCAGTTCTCAGGTGACATGTGCGCAGATAGTCCTTTGACTTAAGGTCGTCATTTGTCTCATGTGAGTTCCCACTGTGCTTTGATTACTACCCTACCACGGTTCAAAGCAGTCGTGCAAACAGGTTTTAGTTGGGCACAGTCCCGAGCCACGTGGAGGCAGTGAGCGACTGTTAGGGATTCGTCTCTCCCGGTATAGGGAGTTGATATCGCACGGTGATCGGTTGATCATTACCATAAATCCCTGGCCAGGGCTGATTGAGAATTACTGATGGACTGATCAGTAGATTCTCGGATGGTCTTGAGCCATACCGACACGACTTGTACGGTTATTAGGGGTCTGACGTCCACCACCTCCCTAGACCATACATGCGATAATCTTAGACGAACAGACCGGACTGCGCGGATATTGTCACGGACAGGCTCAGTAGGAGTTCGGATGGGTTTCCTCATCGGCTTTCTTATCAACAACTACCTGGGAACCGTTACGTACAGCTAGTGCCGCTTGCGGTTTGTGGTTAAACCCACTGCCAGCATAGTAGTCGAGTCTTTAGAGTCCCATACAGAGATTTCCCAACTCCAGGCGAAACCATATAGAGGTCGTACGGTTTTACGACAAGGGTTCGGACGCACACGTGTGTTTACACACGTACGACGTTCGGACAGTTTTTACTAGCCGGCTTTGGTTTAAGCCAGATTCTAGTATCAGGTTAGTGGATTTATACAGTCTAAAGTTTTTCCGTGTTTTCACGGATAGGAGGGGCGTTCTCGTAATTTTCCGGGAAGCTTCTAGAAGCATGGTGACTTGAGGGTTTAGGTGGCATTATCATTAAATGATTTTGTGACTCATTTTGTGTGATTCATCATGTCATTAATGCATTATTAAATGCTTAATGACTCACATAGTGAATCACTCATAATGAATTTATGTAGCATGATAAATAATCTCATTTTATTCATTTATTTGTTTATTGATTATGCTTCATATATTCAAGTGAGAAACAATATCATTATCATTATCATCTTCACCTTCTCTCTCCTCAAGCTCACTCTCTCTTCAAACCCTAATCCTACCACTCATGAGTTGATATCAAGGATTAGAATAGACTAAACACTCCATAACCTAACTCTATATGACCTAAGTTCCTTTGATTAGCAACTAGAGAAACTCAGTAACCTTAAGTTTAGAGGTGAAGCTTGGATTAGGGTTCTCGAGTGGATCGTCTATCACGAAAAGGAGGCCGAGGAGGACGTAGAGATCGAAAAGACGAAGGACACAAATCACTAGGTATAATCTCTTTACATAGTAGCTAAGAACTTCTATGGTTGTTGTTAATTATAGTTTAGTAAAGATCTTCGGTTAGTCGATGTTTGCTTAAAGAACAAGATCGTTTTTCAAATTTCCGCCTCCCCGCAACTAGTGGGGTGTTGCACATCGACTTACAATTATATCAGGCATTCTGGTTACTTCATCTATCGTTTTAGATCTAGATTTGGCTAGTTTCCCAATCCGGGTACATAGACAATATTCTAAAGGTGTTTTAGAATTGGCGACTCCTGACATGGTTTTGTACCTGCAGTTGATGGAGTCACCTTTTCTAAAGGTGTCTTACAGACTAAAGGAGAGAGGGATGTGCATGATTGGAATATCACTTGCTTAGACAATTGAGTCAATCATGAGATATCAAGTGCCACACCAGATATTGTTTTTGCACTAGCTGCAATATGTTTATATATTAATTCAATCCTGGAGAAACGTTTCGGAAGTAGTTTATGAACATAAGTGGATGTTCTAGGGATTTGGTAACAGCGGCCTCCTTCGGGAGACGGTTATCATTCCAGGCTTTCAAGGTGACCTAGATGATAGAGTGACTGTCGGAGTTACAGTTTTCCCTCTTGACGAGGGGCAGTAGTTTGGACATATGGACCAAGCGAATACTGAGGGAGGCATGGCGCAGGATACTGATTAAATTCAATTGATGATACAGTCTAAGAAGTTTGCTGGATTTGGAGTTCATTTGTGAACTAGCTCCCATCAGATATCCAGACATATTCTAAGACAGGTATTGCTCATTTCGGGAGATGGCTTTCTCCGCGAACTTGAGATAAAGAGAGACATGGAAAGAAACATTAGAGCGGATCCACTCACTGAGGCTATTTCTTGAACGCAATAGTTTTACAAACGAGCTTTGTGAAACTGATTAGTAGAGAAGTTGGGTGTTCGATATCACACGGGCTGTGAGTATGCGACACCGCAATAATTAGCCTTAAATGCAAGTGGGTGATTGTTGGCTATAGTGCCCTTAATTCAATTATTGGATCGCAGGCATGTGATTGCAATGATTGAGGGAGGACCAATACCGGTAGAACAGTCTTACTCGAGATGATAGTATGCTATCTGGTTTGTCTTTATCATCGTGTACATGCTTCAGGTGACATTACAGATCACTATTACATGTTGATAGAGCCCATAAGATTCTTGCTTGACTACCAGCAGTATGATGGAGATCATATACGTAAGAGTTGGATGGTCTATAAGCACATCCTTAAAGTGTCCTTAGTCATGGGAGTTTCGAGACTGGGCATCGATACTCCAAGAGTTGACTAGTGTATACTGATTAATATCCCGACAAGGGGCGGTGGCCAGTCTCATAAGCCATTGGTGTTAGTTGGTTCACCTAAGATGTATACAGGTGCTCATTGGGTTATGAGTACACCGGACGGACTCGCCAGGAACAGGCTAGTTGGTATTATACCTATTGTCAGATAGCAGTTCCCAGGTGGTATGTATACAGGTTAGTCTATCGACCTGAGATCGTCATTTGTCTTTTGTGAGTTCCCACTGTGCTTTGATTACTACCCTACCACGGCTCAAATAAGTCGTGCAAACAGGTTTTAGTTGGGTACAGTCTCGAGCCATATGGAGACAGTGAGTGGATCGTCAGGGGATTCGTCTCTCCCAGTATTGGGGGTTGATGTCGCGGTATGCACGGATGGCCATCACCAGAAATTCTTGGCCAAGATAGTCGAGAATTACTGATCTAGGATCGGTAGTTTCTCAGGTGGTGATAGGCTTCATACCGACACTTAATGTCGCATTATTAAGGGTCTGACTTTATCCACCTCCCTAGACTCAATATGCGATACTCATAGACAAACCGACCGGACTGTACGGATATTGTCACTGTCAGGCTCAGTAGGGTTTCAGGATGAGTTTGCTCGTCAGCCTCCTTTTCGCTCGATACCTGGGTAGCCGATACGTACAGCTAGTGCCACTGACGTTCTTGTGGTTAAACCCACTGCCAACGTATTGACGAGTCTTTAGAGTCCCACATAGAGGGTTTCACTGCTTCGGGCGAAACGTTGTAGAAGCCGTATAGTTTTATGGCAGGGTTCGATCATATACGTGCACTTGTGCACGGATCATGATCGGACGGATAATACTAGTGGGCTTTGGTTTAAGCCGGATCCTAGTATTATATTGTTGGATTATTTTCATCTCGTTGTATTCGTATTCAGTCGGAATACGGATGCGGATATGTATATACGGATGAGGGGTATTCTTGTAATTCCATTACAAGTTTACTTTAGATGTTACCATTTCATTTTGGATTAAACATTTTGGTTTAAATGTTTATTTGGTGGGAAAGTGTGAGTCATGAATTTTTATTAACTCTTGGTGCATGCACTTGGTGACTCATGGTTATGATGTTGGGTTACGCCAGTGCCCCGGCCATTAATCCGTGTCCAAATGCGGAACAAAAACTTTTAGAAACCGGCGCTAACGGAACCCTAATCGACGGATCGTACCATTAACCCTAAACTACTGTTACGAAAAGGTGTTTAGAGAGGTTATACCAAACGATCCGTGTCCTTCGGTCTTCAACCTCTGTCCTAAGCTCCTCGCAGCTTCCTTGATCATGTTTGATCTCCGGTCTCCCCACATCGAAGAAGATCCACGTCAAGGGTAAGTAATACGGGCTCCCGTCTCAAAACCGAAGCAACTCGGGTATCTAGTTTGCTAACCTAGATACCTAAGATGATGTAGAGAGAGTTTATGATTACTTTGTCTCAATACACCCAAGGATTCTCAACTCATGAGAGGGTTTGGGTGGAGGTTGAAGAAGATGCCATGGGAGAAGAATGTGAGCTCAAGAAAAACCAAGTGAAGAATTGTGTCTGCCTTTTTATTGAGTTGTTTTTTGGCTTAGCCTTTAGTGTGTTATATTTTGAGCACTTAAAGAAAATCCTCACAAGAAATGAACAGCCATCTCACTACAAAAACTATCTCACACAAATATCTTTGCCAAAACAAAACCAATCCATGCCATGAGTCACAATGAATCACTTCCATGAGTTAATGCAAACCATGACTCACATTTTCCCACCAAATAAACATTTAAACTAAATGTTTAACAAAAAGAAATGGCATTTACAAAAGTAATCTTGTAACGAATTACAAGAATACCCCTCATCCGTATATACATACCTGTATCCGTATTCTGACTAAATACTACAAGAAGAAAATAATCCAACAATATAATACTAGGATCGGGCTTAAACCAAAGCCTACTAGTATTATCCGTCCGATCATGATGTGTGCACAAGTGCACGTATATGATCGAACCCTGCCATAAAACCATACGGCCTCTACAACGTTTCGCCCGAAGCAGTGAAACTCTCTGTGTGGGACTCTAAAGACTCGTCAATACGCTGGCAGTGGGTTTAACCACAAGCACGTCAGTGGTACTAGCTGTACGTAACGGCTACCCAGGTATTGAGCGAAAGGGATGCCGACGAGCAAACTCATCCTGAAACCTCTACTGAGCCTGACAGTGACAATATCCGTACAGTCCGATCCATTCATCTATGAGTATTGCATATCGAGTCTAGTGGGTGGATAAATTCAGACCCTAATAATGCGACATTTAGTGTCGGTATGAAGCCCATCGCCACCTGAGAAACTACTGATCCGAATTAGTAATTCTCGACTACCTTGGCCAAGGATTTCTAGTGATGGCCATCCGTGCACACCGCGACATCAACCCTCATTACCGGGAGAGACGAATCCCCTGACGATCCGCTCACTGCCTCCATGTGGCTCGGGACTGTACCCAACTAAAACATGTTTGCACGACTCCTTTGAGCCATGGTAGGGTAGTAATCAAAGCACGGTGGGAACTCACAAAAGACAAATGACGATCTCAGGTCGATAGACTAACCTGTACACATGTCACCAGGAAACTGCTATCTGACAATAGGTATAATACCAACTAGCATGTTCCCGGCAAGTCCGTCCGGTGTACTCATAATCCAATTAGCACCTGTATACATCTTAGGTAAACCAACTAACACCAATGGATTGTGAGACCGACCACCGCCCCTCATCGGGGTCTCAATCAGTATACACTAGTCTACTCTTGGAGTATCGATGCCCAGTCTCGAAACTCCTTTAACTAGGGACATTTTAAGGATGTGCTTATAGACCACCCAGCTCTTACGTATATGATCGCTATCATACTGCTGGTAGTCAAGCAAGAATCCTATGGGCTCTGTCAACATGTAATAGTGATCTGTAATATTACTTAAAGCATGTACACGATGATAAAGACAAACCGGATAGCATACTATCATCTCGAGTAAGACTGTTCTACCGGTATAGGTCCTCCCTCAATCTTGCAATCACATGCCTGCGATCCAATAATTGACTTGAGGGCACTATAGCCAACAATCTCCCACTTTCACTTAAGGCCAATTATTGCGGTGTCGTATACTCACAGCCCGTGTGATACCGAACACCCAACTTCTCTACTAATCAGTTTCACAAAGCTCGTTTGTAAAACTATTGCGTTTGAGAAATAGCCTCAGTGAGTGGATCCTCTCTAATGTTTTTTTCTATGTCTCTCTTTATCTCAAGTTCGCGGAGAAAGCCATCCCCCGAAATGAGCAATACTTATCTTAGAATATGTCTGGATATCTGATGGGACCCAGTTCACAAATAAACTCCAAATCCAGTAAACTTCTTAGACTGTATCGTCCACTAAATTTAATCAATATCCTGCGCCATTCCCCCCTCAGTATCCACTTGGACCACCTGTCCAAACTACTGCCCTTCGTTAAGAGGGAAAACTATAACTCTGACAATCACTCTGTCATCCAGGTCACCTTCGAAGCCTGGAATGATAACCATCTCCCGAAGGAGCCTGCCGTTACTAAATCCCTAGAATATCCACTTATATTCATAAACTGCTTCCGAACGTTTCTGCAGAATTGGATTAATATAAAAACTTATTGCATCTTGTGCAAAAACAACATCTGGTGTGGTACTTGACATCTCATGAATGACTCAATTGCCTAAGAAAGTGATATTCCAATCATGCACATCCCTCTCCCCTTTAGTCTGTATGACACCTATAGAAAGGGTGACTCCATCACCTGCAGGTACACCACCATACCAGGAGTCGTCCATTCTAAAACACCTTTAGAATAGTTTCAAAGTACCCAGATTGGGAAACTACCCAAATCTATATCTAAACCCATAGATCCAATAACCAGAATCCCTGATATAATATCCATATCCTATATGGAGAAACCATTGTGTGACAACCACAGTATAACCGATCATAGTATAGGAATTTCACTTCGTACAAAGTTTATGGAATCCAAATACCAGGACATACCACCCTACTACCTTCTTAACAGATCCATCTCCTATTCTAATGAAGTCAAAGCCTATGACTGTCACATCAAAAATAGATGATCTATCTCCGCTATACTTGCTTTAGTCTAGAAATAGACATAAACTTCTTGTCCACTATGCTTCCGCTGCTCCCACTGACTATAACAACCCTCTGGCAAAGTCATATACACGTGCAATTCTAAAGAGAGTTTAGAACGATACTATACTCATCCTCCTGTCGGGTCTCATAGTCTAGAACAGCAATAATGGCAAGTCTGGTTAAACAACAACCTCCCTGTCACCGTATTTGAGGATACCGAAGCACCTCTCGGGTGCCTGAGGTTACCCACCATATCTGCGGAGTGGCTAATGGAATGTCAAACCCTAATGAATCTTTAGGTTCTATTAAATTTTCAGTAATCGTTTGTGGTTCTGGAATCACTTTCAGTTCTACTATACTCCCACTACTGTTTTCTGAAAAAGCTCATTTTACTAAAACTGTGGCGAGTCAAGAATAATATCACTATTGATCTTCCAGATGGTAGAAAGTTAACCCTCGTCATAGCCCAGGATAATCTACAAACAGCTATTACATAAACGTGCTTTGAGTATGTCCAGAGTCTGATTTTAAGCATAAACCGGACAACTCCATATACCTTAACATCGTTAAGATATGAACCATTCTATATACAATATAGAAACAGAGGCACTGATTTAACTGGAACCAGATTCAAATCATGCAGCTGTCTCCAGTGCATGTCCACTAAATGGAGAGAGGCCGATCAGCATTACTCAACTTAGGAGTGCATCCAGATATGAGTCACATAAAAGAGAAGCAAGTTCTCAAAACCATTACTATCAACTGAATACCAAACACAAGTATCTACATCTTCGATCACCTTGAATAATCCTGATACTTGCAACACATGGATCTCTACTTTATTCTTGTACCTATAACTTCTCAAAACTTAGACCTTGTATTTCTACGAAACACTTGTCTAAAACTGGAGAAGTCATAAGTAACAGAATATAGTACGAGCACCAACCCCTTTGTCCTAATGGACACTAGACAACATACAATATTTTGTATAAGTCTCCTGAGTTGAATAAATCAAACCCTGTGCGTCGTAGGTTAAAAACTGTGCTATGGTTAAGAAGAATTACACCGCTATTTAATGCTCCTTACCTAACCATCAACTGGTATAGGTAAATGTCATGGACATAATTTCAAAAAGTTATATCTCACTTTATAAAATAAACGTACAGATATATCAGTTTGAAATTGGTGCATAACAACGGATATTCGAAACCAATTATTTGCCGTCAGGCAAAACCCCAGGTGATTTCCTCAAATATCACCAATTACTACGAATTCCGATATAATAAGGATATAATCACCTAATTCCTAATAACTTACTCACACTCATCATCTATAAAACCATACAGATGTGAGAATCAGACTTGATAAATACATACTCTGGAGTAAGGATCTAATTGGGAAATCAGTTTTCAATTAACAACGCATAGTGAAACTGAAATATGAAAATGTTTCGAAGGGGTATCCGGGTATTCCTAGTAATGCATCTTCTATTATCTAGATTCATGACTGTAACCGTATATTTCCTTGCCATATCTCTAAATCCTTTTATTTGTCTTTACTCATTTACCTTCTGTACACCATCCTTAGGCTAAATGGTTTTCTTCCTTCCCTACCGTTCGGCACCAGCCTATGTTTAGAAGAAGACTATCCAATAAGAGTAATAGGTGTACTCTTATAATCCTAGAAGCCCTCGCAACCTGCGAGAAGGTAAAGATAAAATACAATTGAATAAACTTTATTCTATTTCTCCTGAACCAGAATCTATTCTCGAACTGGAACAAGTTCCTTCGAGTTCGTATATAACTATACGATGGATTATCCAATAAATGCGGATCTTCATAGTGATACGGGGTGTTCTGGAGAAATTCAAAGGTGAAGTAGGAGTGGCGATGATATACGTGATTCGGTCGTGAATGATAATAGTTGCAATTTACTTTTCCTTCTTTCTAATCTATTTATTTGTCTTTACTTATTATCTTCTGTACACCACACTTAGGCTAATTGGTTTTCTTCCTTCCCCACCTTTCGGCACCTGCCTATGGTTTGGAAGAAGACTATCCAATAAGCGTAATAGGTGTACCCTCTCCTAATCCTAGGAACCCTCACAACCTGAGAGAAAAAAAAAGGAAAAGACAACCGAATAGTCCTATTCAATTTCTCCAGAACCGGAAACCATTCTCGAATCTGAAACAGGTTTCTTCGAGTTCGTATGTAACTATACGATGGTCATATCCAATAAATATGGATCTTCGTAGTGATACGGAATGTTCCGGAGAAAAGTAAAGGTTAAAAGTAGGAGTTGCAATGAAGTATGCAACTCTGACAATCCAAAAGTCAATGTGTTTTAAGACGGTTCGGTTAACTTGGTTTATGAATTCTAGTCTAGGGTCAGGCCATGGTCGCTGCCAAAGAGAGAGAGAAAAGAAACACTCAGCGTGCACTCTAACCTAAATCAGAATGGTTAATCACTTTATCTAATCAGGATGTCTCCCACTGTTTCCTCGAATCCTCCCCCAAACCCAAAGGAGAATTGGTCAGGATCATCTAAAATCACTCGAAGAGTAAACCAACTTATTAGTGGGAATCGGGATCCAACTATCATCGCATGATAACCTGATGGAATCCACTCAAATTATCACACTCCAGAAGGTATGCGCATGCCTGGCAAGTTTCCTATATGTTTGAAACTCCCGATATGATTTCTACCCCATGCTCTTTGTCCTTGACGAAGGCCAACATATCATAAGTCACATGTCAAGTTCTACCCATCATTGTCCAGGTTAATTTGAACCCACCCGTACATATCCTTGACGAAGGCCAACATAGTAGTACGACTGTCCCAAACCAACGCATCTATCTATGCAAGTAACAAATAGCTACCATATACTATGCCATGATGAAGTCCAACAAACATAGCATGAATACTAAGTGCTGCCCGTCTGAAATGACGGAGGGCTACGAATGGTTTTTGTCGAAAAACCTTTAACGTAATGAACTTGATATCGTTGAAGGAACCGGATAGCATTTTACAAATATATAGCGGCGAAAACCTTTGCTAAAGAGGTCATTCCCGGTGAAGGGATCTCGGCTCTTTCCTCATCGAATGAGGTGCAGGATATTCCCACCGAATACCACGGTACAAAGCAAAAAAATAATCGACTATAGTGAAGTTATTACCCTGATGCAAACTTCTGCCCAAGAGGTCACTCCCAGTGAAGGGATCTCAGCTCTTGCCTCGTCGAATGAGGTGCTAGATATTCATAACCGAATACCGCTGTGCAAAACAAAGAAAACGTACTTGTAATAACAGCTTTTGAAAATTTGTTCCAACAACATCATATAGGTCTGTTTTCCTTGCATTGATCAGAATTAACGCAGTCCCATCAATTAATCACACCAAAAAAGAACATAAATACGATGTACGCATATGCCATCAGCATTCGCTACTGAGCCCCGTCATCACCCGTTAGGTTACTTAACTAACGACATAGTAAGGGCTGGACTAGCATGGATGTAAAACATATTCAACATCTACTAGTTTATATATAACAATATATAATAATTGCTCCAAGCATGATAAATGCAACTGTAAGTGCACGGCGGCGCCCCGGCCGTCAATCCGACGCCGGAATGCGGAAGCGGTGAATAACTAAAATTTTGCGGACTTTGCAAACCGGCACCACCGCGCACTAAACTCCGGATCGTTACCATTAACTAGTCTAAGCTATCTACAAGAATGGGAATAGAGATATACCGACGATCCAAGTCCTCCGGTCTTCATCTCCAATCCGATCTCCTCGCGGGATCTCCGTCCGTCTCCTCCTCGTCGCCGGAAGTGCACCACGTTGCCTACATCGTTTACGGGCTCCCACCTCAATGCCGAGGCAACTCGGGCATGAAGCCGGCTACTCGACGTGCCCAAGATTCGCTGTAGAATGTGTAGTGAAGGAGTCTCATTTTTGGGGTTTGGAGTTGTGCCATTTTGTGGAAGAAAAGAGAGGAACTTTTGGAGATGAACTAGAGGGCTTTTCTAGTGAGCAAGAGAAACAAAATGCCACCCATAAAAATGAATCCATTCATCCCCTTTGGAATGGCCGGCCCCCCCTATACCAAGTGAGATTGGAGAGAGAAAAGACAAGGGGTGGGTGGAACAATAATGCAAGGTGGAGTGTCATGGAAAAAAGCAAGTGATGATGAGAGGCAATGATCACTCCCAAAACCAACACTCATCCAACCATCATCACCAAACTCATCATCAACAACCATGATGATCACTAAAAGTCAAGCAATCATGAAGCTAGAAGTCAAGGTCAATGAGAGGCTATCATGATAAAACAAAGATGCAAAGACCCCCTCCACAAATGCCTATTTGCAACAATGCAAATAAGCCCTCCTCCACCAATCTTCGGCCAATGAACGGAACAATGGAAATTGGCCGAAACGGAAAGCAAACTGGCAACTCCAGAAAACTGGTCCCGTAATAAATTACAGGAAAACCCCGATACTGTGCATACACACCCGCATCTGTATTTCGACCGAAATACAAATGCAATGAGACAAAGTCTACACTGTACTATACTAGGATCCGGCTTAAACCAAAGCCGGCTAGTAATATCTGTTCGATCCTGATCCGTGCAATACCGCACGTATCTGATCGAACCCTGCCATATAACCATACGGCCTATAGTACAAACTGTCCGATCCTGATCCGTGCAATACCGCACGTATCTGATCGGACCTTGCCATATCTCCATACGGCCTCTACAACCTTTCGCCCGAAAGCTTGAGTAACTGAAAATGTGGTGGACTCTAAAGACTCGTCAATACTATGGCTGTGGATTTAACCACTAGCACGTCAGAGGTATATGCCAATACGTGACGGGCCACCAGCTATTGACCAAAAGGGACGTCGATGAGGAAGCTCACCCCGACACCCAACTGAGCCTGTCAGTGACAATATCCGTGCAGTCCGGTCCGTTCGTCTATGAGCATCGCATGGCGGGCCTAGGGGGTTGGTAAAAGTCAGACCCCCAAAAGCGGTACAAGTCGTGTCGGAGTGTAGCCCAGAACACCCTGAGATACTACTGGAATACCTACCAGTAAATCTCCTTGCCTTGGCCAAGGACTTTGTGTAATGGCTCTCCTAGACACAGCACGACCTCACCCCCAATACCGGGAGAGACGAACCCCTGAAGATACGCTCACTGCCTCCATGTGGCTCGGGACTGTACCCAACTAAAACCTGTTTGCACGACTCCTTTGAGCCGTGGTAGGGTAGTAATCAAAGTACAGTGGGAACTCACACGAGACAAATGACGATCCCCAGGTCGATGAACTAACCTGCACACATGTCACCAGGGAACTGCCATCTGACGTCTGGTATATGACCAACTAGCAGGTTCCCGGCGAGTCCTGTCCGGTGTACTCATAACCCAATGAGCACCTGTATACATCTTAGGTGATCTAACTGACACCAGTGGCTTGTGAGACCGGCCACCGCCCCTCGTCGGGGTCTCGACTGTATACACTAGTCTACTAATGGAGTATCGATGCCCGGTCTCGAAACTCCCACGACTAGGGACCTTTTAAGGATATGCTTGTAGACCCCCAGCTCCCACTTATATGATCGCCCTCATACTGCTGGTGGTCAAGCAAGAATCCTAGGGGCTCTATCAACGTGTAATAGCGACGTGTCAGGTCACCTAAAGCAGTACACGATGATAAAGGTAAACCAGATAGCATACTATCATCTCGAGCAAGACTGTCCTACTGGGATAGGTCCTCCCTCAATCATTACAATCACGTACCTGTGACCTAATAATTGACTCTGAGGGCACTATCTCCAACAATCTCCTACTTGCACTCAAGGCTAATTATTGCGATGTCGCATACTCACAGCCCGTGTGATACCGAACACCCAACTCCTCTACTAGTCAGTCTCACAAAGCTCGTTTGCGGAACTATTGCGTTCGAGGAATAGCCTCAGTGAGTGGATCCGCCTAGATGTTTCTATCTATGTCTCTCTATATCTCAAGTTCGCGGAGAAACCCATCTCCCGAAATGAGCAATACCTGTCTTAGAATGTGTCTGGATGTCTGATGGGACCTAGCTCATAAATGAACTCCAAATCCAAACTTCTTAGACTGTATCGTCAACTGAACTTAATCAGTATCCTGCGTGCCATGCCTCCCTCAGTATTGCCTTGGACCACCTGTCCAAAATACTGCCCCTCATCAGAAGGAAAAACTATAACTCTGACAACCTTCTTGTCGTCCATGTCACCTTGGAAGCCTGGAATGATAACTGTCTCCTGAATAAGGCTGTCGTTATCATATCCCTAGAACATCTACTTATGTTCTAGAACTGCTTCCGACCGTTTCTCCAGGATTGGATTAATGTCAACTTATTGCATCTAGTGCAAGAACAACATCTGGTGTGGTACTTGACATCTCACGATTGACTCAATTGCCTGAGCAAGTGATCTGCCAATCATGCACGTCCCTCTCCCCTTTAGTCTGTAAGACACCTCTGGAGAGGGTGACTCCATTACCTGCAGGTATACTACCGTGCCAGGAGTCGTCATTCTAAATACTCTCAGAATGCTGTCTAAGTACCCAGATTGGGAAACCACCCAAATCTAGATCTAAAACCATAGATCTAGTAACCAGTATGTCAGATATAAAATCCATTTCCTTTGTGGAGAAACCACTGTGTGACGACCAAAGTATAACCGATTGTAGTATAGGAGTTTCTTTTCCTACTCTGTGTAGTGTATTTCATCCAAATACCAGGATATCACACGCTACTACCTTCTCAACAGATCCATCCCCTATTCTGATGAAGTCAAACCCATGACTGTCACGTCAGAAATAGATGATCTATCTCCGCTACTTCTGCTTTAGTCTATAAATAGACATAAGCTACTTGTCCACCAATGCTTCCGCTGCTCCCACTGACTACGACAACCCTCTGGCAGAGTCCTATAGACGTACACTTCTAAAACTACTTTAGAACGACGCTATACTCATCCTCCCGCCGGGTCTCGTAACCTGGAACAACAGCAATGGCAATTGTGGGTAAACAAGAACTTCCCTGTCACCGTCCTTGAGGCTACCGTAGTGCCTCTCGGGTGCCCGAAGTTACCCACCTAATCTGCGGAGTGGCCAATGGAATGTCAATCCAGATTGAATCTTTAGGTTCCTTATCAAATCTTCAGTAATCGTTTGTGGTTCTGGAATCACTTCCAGTTCTACCATACTCCCACTACTGTTTTCTGAAAAAATCTATTTTTAATAAAACTGTGGCGAGTCTAGAACAATATCGCTATTGTTCATCCAGATGGTAGAAAGTCAACCCGCGTCATAGCCTGGGTCAACCCACAAACAGCCATTACAGAAACGTGCCTTGAGTTATCCAGTGTCTGGTTTTAATCATAAACCGGACAACTCCCCGTACCTTAACATCGTTAAGATATGAACTGTTCTATATCCAATATAGAAACAGAGGCACTGATTTAATTGAACTAGATTCAAATCATGCAGCTGTCCCAGCGCATGTCAACTAAATGGAAGGAGGCCGATCAGCGTTACTCAACTTAGGAATACTTCCAATTATGAGTAACCTGAAAGAGAAGCAAGATCTCTTCATCATTACTATCAACTGAATACCATACACAAGTATCTACATCTTCGATCTCTTTGAAGAATCCCGATACTTGCTATACCTGGTTCTCTACTCTATTCAAATACATATAACTTCTCCAAATTCAGACCCTGTGTTTCCACGAAACACCTGTCTAAAAACTAGAGAAGTCATAAGTAAACTGAATGTAGTACGAGGACCAACCCCTCTGTCCTGATGGACCCTGGACAACATACAATACTCTGTATAAGTCCCTTGAGTCTGATAACTCATTCACTGTGTGTCGTAGGTTGAAAACTGTACTTATGGTTAAGAAGAATTACACCGCTGTTTAATGCTCCTTACCTAACCATCCACTGATATAGGTAAATGTCGTAGACATAATTTCAGAAAGGTATATCTCACTCTATGAAAATAGACGTACAGATATATCAATTTGAAATTGGTGCATAACAGCGGATATTCAAAACCAAATATTTGCCGACCGGCAAACAGCCCAGGTGATTTCCTCAAATATCACTGATTACAACGAATCCCGATATAATGAGGATAATCACCCAATTCCCAATAACTTACTCCCACTCATCATCTGTAAAACCATACAGATGTGAGAATCGTACCTGGTAAATACATACCCTGGAGTAAGTATCTAATCGGGAAATCAGTTTTCCTTTAACATTACACAGTGAAACTGAAACATTAAAATGTTCCGATGGGGTATCCCGGTATTCATAGTAATGCCCTTTCCATTATCCAGATTCACAATTGTAACCGTATAATTCTTTGCCACCTCTCCAAATCCCTTCATATGTCTTTAGTCTTTACCTTCTGTACACCCCTTTAGGCCAAATGGTTTTCTTCCTTCCCTACCGTTCGGCACCAGCCTATGGTTTGGAAGAAGACTATCCAATAAGCATAATGGGTGTACTGTCCCAATCCTAGGAACACTCGCAACACGAGAGAAGGTGAAGATAAAAGACACCTGAATGTACTTTATTCCTATTTCTCCTGAACCAGGATCCATCCCCGAACTGGAACAAGTTCCTTTCGAGTTCGTATATAACCATACGATGGATTATCCAATAAAATGGGATCTTCGTAGTGATACGGAGTGTCCTGGAGAAATACAAAGGTGATTTAGGATTGGCGAAGAAATACTTGGTTTGGTCGTGAATAGCAATCGCAATTTACTTTGCCCTCTTACTAATCCCTTGCTTTGTCTGAACTTAATACCTTCTGTACACCGTTTAGGCTAACTGGTTTTCTTCCTTCCCTACCGGTCGGCACCAGCCTATGGTTTGGAAGAAGACTATCCAATTTGCGTAATAGGTGTACTACTCCTAAACCAAGGAGTACTCGCAACCTGAGAGAGGGTGAAAAGAAAAGACAACTGAATAATCCTATCCGTTTTCTCCAGAACCGGAAACCATCCTCGAATAAATCTGTCGAGTTCGTATCTAACCATACGATGGTTTTGTCCAATGGAAGTGGACGTTCGTAGTAAAACGGGGTGTCCTGGAGAAAAGGGTAAAAGTAGGAGTGGCAATGAGGTTTGCAACTCTGACAATCCAAAAGCCGGTGTTTAAGAAGGTTCGGTCAACTTGGTCACTGAGTCAAAGTCTTAGGGTCGGGTCAATGGTCGCTGCCAAAGAGAGAGAGAAAAGAAACACTCAGCGTGCACTCTAACCTAGATCAGAATGGTTACCAATTTATCTAATCTGGAATCCTCCCACTGTACCTCAAATTCTCCTCCAAACCTGAAAGAAGAATTAGTCGGGGTCACCCGAGGAGTAAACTAACTCATCAGTGGGAATCGGGATCCAACTCTCATCGCATGACAACGTGACGGAATCCGCTCACGGTGTCACACTCCAGAAGGTATGCGCATATCTGGCAAGTTTCAGTACTTTTGAAACTCCCGATGTGATTTCTGCCCCATGCTCTTATGACCTTGACGAAGGTCAACAAATCATAAGTCACATGTCAAGTTCTACCCGTCATTCTCCAGGTTAATTTGAATCCACCCGTACAAGCCCTTGACGAAGGTCAACAAGGCTATACGACTGTCCCAAACCAACGCATCTATCTATGCAGCAGAAAGGTAACAAGCAGCTACCATACACTATGCCTTGACGAAGGTCAACAAACATAGCATGAATACTACGTGCTACCCGTCTGAAACGACGGAGGGCTACGAATGGTTTCTGGCGAAAACCTTTAACGTAATGAACTTGATATCGTTGAAGGAACGGATAGCTTTTTGAAAATATAGTGACGAAAACCGTTGCTAAAGAGGTCACTCCCGGTGAAGGGATCTCGGCTCTTTCCCCGTAGAATGAGGTGCAGGATATTCCAACTGAATACCACGGTGCAAAGCAAAAGTACTCGGCTATAGTGAAGTTAATGCCCTGACGCAAACTTTTGTCCAAGGGGTCACTCCCGGTGAAGGGATCTCGGCCCTTGCCTCGTCGACTGAGGAGCAGGATATTCCAATGAATACCACGATGCAAAACAAAAGTAAACGCCCTTGCAATAACAGCTTTTTGAAAAGTGTTCCAACAACATCAGATTAGGTTTGTTTTAACTTGCATTGATCCGAATCAATGCAGTCCCATCAATTGATCACACCAAAAAGAACGAAAATATACCGATGTACGTATATGCCACCCGCATTCGCCACTGGGTCCCGTCATTACCCGTTAGGTTAGCTAACTAACGACAGAGCGGGGACTGGACTAGCGCGGATGCAAAACATATACAACATCTACTAATATATATACCAATATATTATATTCGCTCAAGGCGTGAATAAAATGCAACATCACAGAGAATGAACAGCATCACAGAAACAAAACAGATATCTGGGATCCCCGGGTTTCACAGAGCCGCTGAAACCCGACGTTCCCCTGGTCGTGTGGATAGCCTGTGCAATGAAATCCTAGACCCCTACGGGCGCGGCAAGTCACCCGCCAAAACCTGAAGCGAGGCAGCCCTTTTCAGCGCCGTGAATGGACCACCCAGCACTTCACGGAATCCGGCAACTTGGGCACCCCTCCTGGGTCAAACCTGTACCCCCTACGAGTGCGGCGAATAGCCCGCCAATCCTAGAGTGAAGCCCCCTCCGTCTCAATGCCATGAGATGCGGGCTTGTTGCCCTCCAGAACCCGGCTATCCGTGCATCCCTCCGCGGGGTAATCCTAGTACAGAAAGTAAAATATACATACAACGGGTACATCGACCGCAACCAGGTCGTGCCCCAAAATAATAATACAATCAGGCAGTGACGGCAGTCCACATGTCGGACGCTCGCCCCGCAATATCAAATGTACATAATACAACAAAACAGTACTAGCATTGCATCCAGGCTATCCCCACGACCGATCCGCAACATCACAGCAAATACATAGAACATCAACGTGAAAGTCACGTTCGCAAATCCGTCTAACCGGGCTATAGCAGTTAGACCGGATTTACCGATCGAGTGACATTCACGGTCGCAGATATAATGTAAATACTGTGAAAAATGTGTTTAAAATATCCGATCGATTAAAATATAACAAGTCGGCCCCAAAACAAAACTGCAGCAGTTACAGAAAATATGGGCCCAATTTTAATGTTCAAAAACCCCAAAATTAATGCCAGAGGCCCACTGAAAAAATCCGGCCCATTGACTCCTCTACTCTGCGGCGGAAGCGCGGCCAGAAGGTGGTTTTGGCCGCCCTTCCGCGCTCGGGTTGGAAGATCATGGTGTCGGATTTTTACAGAGGTCTTAACTTTGCCTGTACAGTGCTTTTATGCAACCTGAAAAATTTTTGGAGACAGAAAAATTTCAACAGAAACTGTCGTGGGTATATTGGGGTTTTCGGACATTTCGATCGATCGGAACAGAAAAACACATTACACAAAGCTAGACTAAGTTAATGGGGAGGCTCTGATACCACTGTAAGTGCACGGCGGCGCCCCGGCCGTCAATCCGACGCCGGAATGCGGAAGCGGTGAATAACTAAAATTTTGCGGACTTTGCAAACCGGCACCACCGCGCACTAAACTCCGGATCGTTACCATTAACTAGTCTAAGCTATCTACAAGAATGGGAATAGAGATATACCGACGATCCAAGTCCTCCGGTCTTCATCTCCAATCCGATCTCCTCGCGGGATCTCCGTCCGTCTCCTCCTCGTCGCCGGAAGTGCACCACGTTGCCTACATCGTTTACGGGCTCCCACCTCAATGCCGAGGCAACTCGGGCACGAAGCCGGCTACTCGACGTGCCCAAGATTCGCTGTAGAATGTGTAGTGAAGGAGTCTCATTTTTGGGGTTTGGAGTTGTGCCATTTTGTGGAAGAAAAGAGAGGAACTTTTGGAGATGAACTAGAGGGCTTTTCTAGTGAGCAAGAGAAACAAAATGCCACCCATAAAAATGAATCCATTCATCCCCTTTGGAATGGCCGGCCCCCCCTATACCAAGTGAGATTGGAGAGAGAAAAGACAAGGGGTGGGTGGAACAATAATGCAAGGTGGAGTGTCATGGAAAAAAGCAAGTGATGATGAGAGGCAATGATCACTCCCAAAACCAACACTCATCCAACCATCATCACCAAACTCATCATCAACAACCATGATGATCACTAAAAGTCAAGCAATCATGAAGCTAGAAGTCAAGGTCAATGAGAGGCTATCATGATAAAACAAAGATGCAAAGACCCCCTCCACAAATGCCTATTTGCAACAATGCAAATAAGCCCTCCTCCACCAATCTTCGGCCAATGAACGGAACAATGGAAATTGGCCGAAACGGAAAGCAAACTGGCAACTCCAGAAAACTGGTCCCGTAATAAATTACAGGAAAACCCCGATACTGTGCATACACACCCGCATCTGTATTTCGACCGAAATACAAATGCAATGAGACAAAGTCTACACTGTACTATACTAGGATCCGGCTTAAACCAAAGCCGGCTAGTAATATCTGTTCGATCCTGATCCGTGCAATACCGCACGTATCTGATCGAACCCTGCCATATAACCATACGGCCTATAGTACAAACTGTCCGATCCTGATCCGTGCAATACCGCACGTATCTGATCGGACCTTGCCATATCTCCATACGGCCTCTACAACCTTTCGCCCGAAAGCTTGAGTAACTGAAAATGTGGTGGACTCTAAAGACTCGTCAATACTATGGCTGTGGATTTAACCACTAGCACGTCAGAGGTATATGCCAATACGTGACGGGCCACCAGCTATTGACCAAAAGGGACGTCGATGAGGAAGCTCACCCCGACACCCAACTGAGCCTGTCAGTGACAATATCCGTGCAGTCCGGTCCGTTCGTCTATGAGCATCGCATGGCGGGCCTAGGGGGTTGGTAAAAGTCAGACCCCCAAAAGCGGTACAAGTCGTGTCGGAGTGTAGCCCAGAACACCCTGAGATACTACTGGAATACCTACCAGTAAATCTCCTTGCCTTGGCCAAGGACTTTGTGTAATGGCTCTCCTAGACACAGCACGACCTCACCCCCAATACCGGGAGAGACGAACCCCTGAAGATACGCTCACTGCCTCCATGTGGCTCGGGACTGTACCCAACTAAAACCTGTTTGCACGACTCCTTTGAGCCGTGGTAGGGTAGTAATCAAAGTACAGTGGGAACTCACACGAGACAAATGACGATCCCCAGGTCGATGAACTAACCTGCACACATGTCACCAGGGAACTGCCATCTGACGTCTGGTATATGACCAACTAGCAGGTTCCCGGCGAGTCCTGTCCGGTGTACTCATAACCCAATGAGCACCTGTATACATCTTAGGTGATCCAACTGACACCAGTGGCTTGTGAGACCGGCCACCGCCCCTCGTCGGGGTCTCGACTGTATACACTAGTCTACTAATGGAGTATCGATGCCCGGTCTCGAAACTCCCACGACTAGGGACCTTTTAAGGATATGCTTGTAGACCCCCAGCTCCCACTTATATGATCGCCCTCATACTGCTGGTGGTCAAGCAAGAATCCTAGGGGCTCTATCAACGTGTAATAGCGACGTGTCAGGTCACCTAAAGCAGTACACGATGATAAAGGTAAACCAGATAGCATACTATCATCTCGAGCAAGACTGTCCTACTGGGATAGGTCCTCCCTCAATCATTACAATCACGTACCTGTGACCTAATAATTGACTCTGAGGGCACTATCTCCAACAGCAACATCACAGATAAGCGATAAGCATCACAGAACAATACAGATAATCTGGAAGCCCCGGGTTTCCTTTGAGCCGCAAGTGAAACCTGATGTTCCCCTAGTAGTGTGGGTAGCCTGTGCAATGAAAACCTAGACCCCTATGAGCGCGGCAAGTTACCCGTTAAAACCAGAAGTGAGGCAACCCCCTTCATCAAAGTGAATGGGCCACTAGGCACTTCACGAAATCCGGTAACTTAAGAACCCTTCCTTGGGTCAACCTGTACCCTCTACGAGTGCAGCAAATAGCCCGCCAATTCTAGAGTGAGGCCCCCTCCGTCTCAACGCCATAAGATGTGGACCCGTTGCCCTCCAGAACCCGGTTATCCATGCACTCCATTGCGGGGTAATCCTAGTACAGAAAAGAAAAATATGTACAACGGTGACATCGACCTCAACCAGGTCATGCCCCAAACAAATAATATACATACAAGCAGTGATGGCAGTCTACATGTCGGACTCTCGTCCCGCGATATCAAATGTACAAATAAAACTAAACTGTACTAACATTGCACCTAAGTTATCCACCATGATGATTCAGCCAACAAACACAGCACAACACAGAACATCAATGTGAATATCACGTTCGCAAATCCGTCTAAAAGAACTATAACAATTAGACAAGTTGTACCACTCTAATGACATTCACGATCGCAGATAGAAATGTATGTACTGTAAACTTTAAACAGTGTTAGAAATATCGAGTTCGAAACACCCCAAATAGCCCCCAAACAACTAGATAAAACCATATCCAAACTAGGCTAAACAAGCAACACCACTGAACCAATATTACAGAGACTAAACCACACCCAAAATCTCAAGTCCAAACTCCTTCCTAAATTCGGCCACATCGGGTTTTTTGGTGATCTGGCCAGTCCTAAAATGCTGGATTGGGCTCGTATTTGGGGAGTGTTCTAGTGGTCACCTATGTTTTCTTCTGCAGTTGCTTAAATATTTTTAGACAACTCGGAAAATTCTGACAGAAACTGGAATACATCGAGTGTTGTTTCGGAGTTGTTTCGGTTTCGATACTTTAACATCGTCTAAATTAACTAGTATGTAGTTAATGGGTTGGCTCTGATACCATGTTGGGTTACGCCAGCGCTCTGGCCATCAATCAGTGGCCAAATGCGGAACAAAAACTTTTAGAAACTGGCGCTAACGGAACCCTAATCGACGGATAATACCATTAACCCTAAACTAGTGTTACGAAAAGGAGTTTAAAGAGGTTATACCAAACGATCTGTGTCCTTCGATCTTCAACCTCTGTCCCAAACTCCTCGCGGCTTCCTTGATCATGTTTGATCTCCGGTCTCCCCACATCAAAGAAGGTCTACGTCGAGAGTAAGAAATACGGGCTTCCGCCTCAAAACCAAAACAACTCGGGTATCTAGTTTGCTAACCTAGATAGCCAAGATGAAGTAGAGAGAGTTTGTGATTACTTTGTCTCAATACACCCAAGAATTCTCAACTCATGAGAGGGTTTGGGTGGTGGTTGAAGAAGATTCCATGGAAGAAGAATGTGAGCTCAAGAAAAACGAAGTGAAGAATTGTGTATGCCTTTTTCTTGAGTTGTTTTTTGGCTCAGCCTTTTGTGTGTTAGATTTTGAGCACTTAAAGAAAATCCTCACAAGAAATGAACAGCCATCTCACTACAAAAAATATCTCACACAAATATCTTTGCCAAAACAAAACCAATCCATGTCATGAGTCACAATGAATCACTTCCATGAGTTAATGCAAACCATGACTCACATTTTTCCACCAAATAAACATTTAAACTAAATGTTTAACAAAAGGAAATAGCATCTACTAAAGTAATATTATAACGAATTACAAGATTACGCTTCATCCGTATATACATACCCACATCCGTATTCCGACTGAATACGAATACTACGAGACGAAAATAATCCAACAATATAACACTAGGATCCGGCTTAAAACAAAGCCCACTAGTATTATCCGTCCGATCATGATGCGTGCACAAGTGCACGTATATGATCGAACCCTGCCATAAAACCATACGGCCTCTACAACGTTTTGCCCGAAGTAGTGAAACCCTCTGTGTAGGACTCTAAAGACTCGTCAATACGCTGGTATTGGGTTTAACCATAAGCACGTCAGTGGCACTAGCTGTACGTAACGGCTACCCAGGTATTGAGCGAAAAGGAGGCTGACGAGCAAACTCATCCTGAAACCCTACTAAGCCTGACAGTGACAGTATCCGTACAGTCCGGTCCGTCCGTCTATGAGTATCGATGTCACGACCCGAAAGTATGGAACGTGACCGGCACTTTGATTACGAAGCGTCTAGAGGCGCAACGTAATCTAAGTAAGCCGAAGCCCAGAAATCTAAACCATAAAAGAAGAAGAAGTAAAGGAAAACATGAAGAAAACAAGTTTAAAAGTAGATCAAATATTCTCAAAAATTTCGGCAGAGTCTCCTTTGTAAAAACTGGCCCCAAACGGGTACAAAAAAGAATAAATACATATAAACAATAAAAAGCATCCCCAAACGGGAGCTAGCTCTACGCCAAAAGACGGAAACAACTACACAAATGCATAATAGTATACAACGCCCAAAGGGCGAGGCTCAAAACTTAAAAGAAAACAAAACCACCAGATATCATAATAATACAAGCGCGACTCTAAGGTCGAAACAAATAAATGGTCCAGTAAACTATCAAGTAATACATGTTTGGTTGATGGAGCTTTCTAGATACAAATGAAATAATAAAAGTACAACGGCGGTCCAGATACAAAGGAACCAACCTACCGTGCAAATCACCCGGAATGAAAAGATCTGCCAGCAAACTGCCAAGGAACCCTGTACATCAACCTGTAATAAAATTTGGCACAACAGGAGTGAGTTGCCAACTCATGAGTAGAAAATATCTGCGAAAAGAAATCGAATGCACGACGCTATCCTAAGTCATAATAATATACTAATATACTACTAGTCATCAAGTAAAGGCAGAATAATAAGCTACGTGTAAGTGCAAAAGCTCCGTGCTCGTGTCAGTGCCTCATATAGTACTATGTCATGTGAATGAGTATGCACGCACCATGAATGTAAAATAACCAATCCTGAAATCTAGATATGTCTGTATACGAAATCTTTAGCTTTTATCATGGTAAAATGTGTATAGAAATCTGAAATATCAACGATGAAATCCATGGAAATCCGTGTCAAGTATCGACACAAAACATGTAAATCTCAAGTCTCAATACCTCATAATCTCAATGTCTTATAGTCTCAATATCCCGGGCTCCGTCAGTCCGGATCGACCCATATCATCAAATCTCACGACAACGGTCGGTATCCTCCGGATATCCGCCGCGTCAGACATCACCAGTAGGTAGTCCTCCCCTGCCAGGCTCATCGTTTACAACTCGATCTTCTTGCCCCGGGGTACCATACCGGGCCCACCATGTACCCGAAACGGTTCATCCACTCCTTAAATCGGGTCTCGAAATCCAACAGAAAACATGAAATCTCATGGTGGACGACACATACATCACGAGAAAACCGCATCTGATGTTTTAAAAAGAGAGGAGGAGAGAGAGAAGTTTTTATATATTCTTGCGGTTTTCCCCAAAAATCCAGAAATCTCATAGAAATCCAAAATCCCAAAATCATGAGTAAGTATATGATAAGTGTCGGCATATGCCCCATAATACTGCATGATAACATGAAAATGCGAATGCATGAAATGTCTAAGTAATAAATACCATGTCTATACTAACACCAGAGAGTAATCACAATATTATATCGATCTAGCTGTTAGCTGAATGTATCAATAAAAGATACTATGATCTAAAGTGTATGTGACATAGCAATTACCAATGATGATGTGTGTGAGCCGGCAAATAAGTGTGCGTGGAATATGCGCATCATCGGTAATGGTGCCGGTGTCCTAACAGGCAGAGTTTTATACTGATTATAGAAACATATGTATGAACATGCAACATTATGATTACGGTATGAATGTAAAGACGGATGTGTAATAACAACTCATCTGTGATATACAATTATAACTACAACTATATGACTCGAGCCTAAACTAGTGTCCATCTAACCTCCTAAGGAACTAAACCTAAGAAATTAGTCAATAAGAAATAAGAGTCCACCTAAGGTCTGAATCCATATCTCTAATAGTCGGCGATCCAGCCTCAATAGCATCACGTACGTAGTACGGCTTCCTCGAATCAAGAGTGCGGATCAATCATCATATCTACGCCTCATACGGTAAAATCCATCATACGGCATCCTAATATCGGGGTACGGGTCAAGTATCTCCTACGTGTCTCATCATTCGTATAATATTATCATCAACACATGTCAAGATCAAGGTGCTATACTGTAATCGCATACATCATATATCATTGCCAGTATAAATATACATCATTAATTTATCCTCAGAAATATCATGTATATGTATCATATCGTGATTAAGTCACACTTAGATCATATCGTAATCAAGTCACACTCATATGATGTCGTAATCAAGTCACACATATATCATATCAGAATTTCAGGCACAGGTTACGATCCGGGTTCTATTTTAGAGTCCCATGTACTTCAATATCATCATCACCCTTTATTATTGTTCATGTATACAAATCCATTATCTCATTTTCTAATGATCCGCTAACATCAAAACACGACTGTATAGCCAAGAATCACGGCATCAGCCCAGTTATATTGTTTCATCCCCGTGTATCATGTCACATCCTTGTATCACATATACGTATTGTGTATATATATATACCTACACCTAGTCCTATATATATATATATATATATATATATATATATATATACATACATGTATACACCATGTCGAGTCTCAGTGTGTGCGTGTGTGTATCTACCTGAAACCTACGAATCTCTTCCAAGGTATTCATCCCCTGGTATGGTCTTTCTAAATCAGTCTAGTCCAACCTAGGGTCATTACTAGGGTCCTACTCATCAAGAATCTAAGGTCACGTCTGGCTTCCTAATGACAATAAGTACTATCCCTATTCTACGTTTGCGGGGGTGCTAAACGCCATCCACCCGACTTCCCCCCGTAGATATACATCTACTCACCTAGTCCTTATCTGCCGAAAACGATGTCGCCCTCCTCTTCTTCCTCGTCCGAAGTCCACGTGAGGGGTACCTGTACGCAAACACATATATTATCATAAACTGAATCACAGACAAAACCAAAACGACGCACGAAACGCGCATAGGTTAAAACCTATGTCCCGCTCATGCAAAAGAACCAAATACCGCTCGATGTCGGCGTACAAACGCCGATTGATCGAGATAAATATCAACAAACAACTTGTAGTTTAAAAACTCATTACTTATAATATAAAACATGATTTAATCCATCAAAACCCTAAAAATCAATCAAATCGTCCGATTTCGAAAAACCCGAAAACGCCAAATTACCGTTTTACTTCAAAACTTGACATTTAAATGAAACTAATGATCATAAAACTCATTAAATAGCATAACTAGATTATACAACCCATTACTATATTTTTAACACCCTAATTTATATTAGTTTGAAAATTCTAGTTTGCAAACTTGCCCGATTTCGATACTTTTAAGGAAAATTTCACAATATCACATCTAAACTGGATTTTGCATGAATAAATGAATTAAACTAAAATTCATGATGATAACGATATAATGAAACCATAATTTAGATTTTAAACCTCATTTATTTAAGAATTTCCAAAATCTAGTTAGCAAAAATAGAATTTTATTAGTATTTTTCAATTATCAATAGAAACTAGTAACCAATTTAAGTTTTTCATTCCACTAATAAGTTAATATCCTCATTAAAACTACAATCTATTGTTTCAAACATTAATTGTAATTTTATCTCACCAATATATACAATATATGGAAATCTAGTTTGCAAAACGGATTAATTTAAACAATTTTGGATAAACAATTTACAATATATCATCCATACAAGATTTTCCACTTATATAAATTTTAAACTAGTTATTATAACCCTACTTAATTAATAAAAATCATAACTTGATTTTACAAACCCTAATTTGAATTTTAAAACTTGTAGATAGAATTTATTTATTAAATCTAATTATGCTTAAATGAAACATCTAATAACAATAAATCAAAAGAAGAAGATTTATACCTCCACAACATGAAATCCAAACATGAAAATAAGCCTCCAAAATGAATACTTTCCATCTCAAAAATCCATGTAAAGATGAGCAAAGAATAGATGGTAGGAATTTATTAGGATTTTGTGGATTTTTTATTGAATTTTTGATGAATTTTGATGATTTTTATACAAAAATGATAGGGGGAAATTTTTGGGGCTGCCCATGGAGGTGAGGCTGGCCATGAGGTGAGGAAAAGAGAGGAGAGTGAGAAAAGGTGAAGAAAAGTGTAGAAGGTTTCACAAAAATATCACACAATTAAGTCTTTTCATGAATTTATTTAAAAATTCTTTATTTTCTTCACTCCATTTGACCTAGAATGGTCTAGAACCATTGTAAAATTTTGAAAATAAATTTTTCATGAAACACACTTGATTCTAAGATGCAATGGTTCATTTTTGTAAATTTAACCCATTCAAATTTGTAATTTACACTAATTTAGTGTAAAAATAAAGTTTATGTTAATATTTAAAATAATTAATTTAAGAAAAATATTTAATTAAACTAAAAATTTATAAGTGGCTAAATAAACACCATTTACTAGTAATTACATAATTAAAATAGGTATTTTTAAATTTATAGCGAAAAATAATTACGGTTTAGTTTTATGAAAACTACGTTTTACTTTACCGAAAATTATAAAATTCACTTAAACGATTTTATTTATTTAATTATTTTTAAAACGTTACAATCTTCCCCCCTTTAAGAAATTCGGTCCCCGAATTTTAAATTAAAACTCCCCCCAATTTCTAAAACATTTAGCCAAAACACTCAAATCGTCGGGGCTCCGAAATCATCAATACATAACTAAATCAACTCCGTCAAGCATAACGCAATCATCGGAGTTATGGCGAAAATAAAATATCAAAACCCAATACGAAAACCAACATAATATATATCAAAACTACAACTTATATATAGTGCGCATCATGGTAAAATCGTCCAAACATCTGGATAAAGAAGTATGCAAGAATCCCTTTTGAAAATCGTCGTGGGATGCACGTGTCACGGCATAAGTAGCGGACGTTTATTTTCAAAAAATTAGCTATATATTTATATTTATATATATATATATATATATATATCTTTTATTTAACATACACGTCCCACCTGGTTACTAAATCAAATAGTAATGATTATAAAAACATACCGCTCAAACTGAAATCAATCCCAATCACCTCATAAAAATATCATGTGCGTCCGGTGCGCACTGAAATCGAAACCAAATACAGATACCACAAATACACACAAAAACAAAACTAAGTGCAACAGGTGTGCACCAAAAACATCTGTCAAGTGCAACGGGCGTGCACGACACTAATATCAGGTGCATCTAATCTACACAAAACCCCGATTTAGTGTATCTTGTGTGCACAAATCGTATCAGGTGCACCGAATGTGCACAAGAATCTCAATCAGGTGCACATGGTGCACGAAAACATACACCGAATATCAAAATCGAAATCACAGTACGAAAATGCAAGAAAACTAGGTCGAAGCATATGTCAAAATCATGTGTAACCATATGCACGAAATCAAATCAAAATCTCAAAATGTATTAAAACCAAATCAAGTGCACTGGGTATGTACTAAACAACATCAATACAACTAATATATGAAACACAAATAGAATGTAATGAAGGTACACATAAGAAATACCAATCGTAGAATAAAGTCCTCAAAATACCCAAATCCGATCAACGAAAAATATGAAATTCAAATCACCAAATCACAATCGTAAACACTATCGTCAATATGAGCCTCTTTCCCCCTTTCCTCTGGTGTCGACTGCTTCGAACTCGTCTCTTCATAGGTGTGCTGACTGCGCTACCAACGGCAATACACATATCTAGAGTCTTCCACGTAGTCGATCCCTTCACCTGATATCCGGACTACATTAAACTTTTCGATCGATCCATCAAAATCCCATAATTCCCCGAGATCTCAACACTCAAGTACAGTTTAAAAATATCCGGTACATACCCCAGCATCGATGGTCCAGCCGTAGAAGGGCAAACCCAAGCCTCACTAATGGCACCGCGGAACTGCCGTAAACCCTGAGGTTCAAGGGCGTTCTCGTGGTCATTATGTCGAGTTAGGGTTTCATTCTTCTAGAGGGTCCATCGAAATACCTGCATGTTCTTCCGAATACCATAAACTTGGGAAAATGGATTTTCTGATAATCGTTCGAACCCTTTAACTTCGCCTGGACACCATGTGAATACTCTTCGTCCGCACGCTAAACAATACTTTAATTCTCAAGAATAACCAATACCATAATGGTTATCGCATTCGAGCCGAAGCTCCCTCTGCCCGTGCGCCCGTGGTAACAGAAACCACCCTCCGATATCGACAAAGATAGATCAAAGGAACGAATGAAATGCGGTACAAACAAATGTACATCCCAAGGCTACTTAAGAAGAGTAGCGTATCGTAAGTATGCCACGGATCATACCCACGGTACGTCACTCAACCTAAGTTGCCTACTCCATCAACCAAGGGTCACCTAGACTTATACAAGGTTAAACCTAGCGCTCTGATACCAACTTTGTCACGACCCGAAAGTACGGAACGTGACCGGCACTTTGATTACGAAGCGTCTAGAGGCGCAACGTAATCTAAGTAAGCCGAAGCCCAGAAATCTAAACCATAAAAGAAGAAGAAGTAAAGGAAAACATGAAGAAAACAAGTTTAAAAGTAGATCAAATATTCTCAAAAATTTCGGCAGAATCTCCTTTGTAAAAACTGGCCCCAAACGGGTACAAACAAGAATAAATACATATAAACAATAAAAAGCATCCCCAAACGGGAGCTAGCTCTACGCCAAAAGGCGGAAACAACCACACAAATGCACAATAGTATACAACGCCCAAAGGGCGAGGCTCAAAACTCAAAAGAAAACAAAACCACCAGATATCATAATAATACAAGCGCGACTCTAAGGTCGAAACAAATAAATGGTCCAGTAAACTATCAAGTAATACATGTTTGGTTGATAGAGCTTTCTAGATACAAATGAAATAATAAAAGTACAACGGCGGTCCAGATACAAAGGAACCAACCTACCGTTTAAATCACCCGGAATGAAAAGATGTGCCAGCAAACTGCCAAGGAACCCTGTACATCAACCTGTAATAAAATTTGGCACAACGGGGCTGAGTTGCCAACTCGTGAGTAGAAGATATCTGCGAAAAGAAATCGAATGCACGACGCTGTCCTAAGTCATAATAATATACTAATATACTACTAGTCATCAAGTAAAGGCAGAATAATAAGCTACGTGTAAGTGCAAAAGCTCCGTGCTCGTGTCAGTGCCTCATATAGTACTATGTCATGTGAATGAGTATGCACGCACCATGAATGTAAAATAACCAATCCTGAAATCTAGATATGTCTGTATACGAAATCTTTAGCTTTTATCATGGTAAAATGTGTATAGAAATCTGAAATATCAACGATGAAATCCATGGAAATCCGTGTCAAGCATCGACACAAAATATGTAAATCTCAAATCTCAATACCTCATAATCTCAATGTCTCATAGTCTCAATATCCCGGGCTCCGTCAGTCCGGATCGGCCCATATCATCAAATCTCACGACAACGGTCGGTATCCTCCGGATATCCGCCGCGTCAGACATCACCGGTAGGTAGTCCTCCCCTGCCAGGCTCATCGTCTACAACTCGATCTTCTTGCCCCGGGGTACCATACCGGGCCCACCATGCACCCGAGACGGTTCATCCACTCCTCGAATCGGGTCTCGAAATCCAACAGAAAACATGAAATCTCATGGTGGACGACACATACATCACGAGAAAACCGCATCTGATGTTTTAAAAAGAGAGGAGGAGAGAGAGAAGTTTTTATATATTCTTGCGGTTTTCCCCAAAAATCCAGAAATCTCATAGAAATCCAAAATCCCAAAATCATAAGTAAGTATATGATAAGTGTCGGCATATGCCCCATAATACTGCATGATAACATGAAAATGCAAATGCATGAAATGTCTAAGTAATAAATACCATGTCTATACTAACACCAGAGAGTAATCACAATATTATATCGATCTAGCTGTTAGCTGAATGTATCAATAAAAGATAATATGATCTAAAGTGTATGTGACATACCAATTACCGATGATGATGTGTGTGAGCCGGCAAATGAGTGTGCGTGGAATATGCGCATCATCGGTAATGGTGCCGGTGTCCTAACAGGCAGAGTTTTATACTGATTATAGAAACATATGTATGAACATGCAACATTATGATTACGGTATGAATGTAAAGACGGATGTGTAATAACAACTCATCTGTGATATACAAGTATAACTACAACTATATGACTCGAGCCTAAACTAGTGTCCATCTAACCTCCTAAGGAACTAAACCTAAGAAACTAGTCAATAAGAAATAAGAGTCCACCTAAGGTCTGAATCCATATCTCTAATAGTCGGCGATCCAGCCTCAATAGCGTCACGTACGTAGTACGGCTTCCTCGAATCAAGAGTGCGGATCAATCATCATATCTACGCCACGTACGGTAAAATCCATCATACGGCATCCTAATATCGGGGTACGGGTCAAGTATCTCCTACGTGTCTCATCATTCGTATAATATCATCATCAACACATGTCAAGATCAAGGTGCTATACTGTAATCGCATACATCATATATCATTGCCAGTATAAATATACATCATTAATTTATCCTCAGAAATATCATGTATATGTCTCATATCGTGATTAGATCACACTTAGATCATATCGTAATCAAGTCACACCCATATGATGTCGTAATCAAGTCACACATATATCAGATCAGAATTTCAGGCACAGGTTACGATCCGGGTTCTATTTTAGAGTCCCATGTACTTCAATATCATCATCACCCTTTATTATTGTTCATGTATACAAATCCATTATCTCATTTTCTAATGATCCGCTAATATCAAAACACGACTGTATAGCCAAGAATCACGGCATCAGTCTAGTTATATTGTTTCATCCCCGTGTATCATATCACATCCTTGTATCACATATACGTATTGTGTATATATATATACCTACACCTAGTCTTATATATATATATATATATATATATATATATATATATATATACACACACACATACACGTATACACCATGTCGAGTCTCAGTGTGTGCGTGTGTGTGTATCTACCTGAAACCTACGAATCTCTTCCAAGGTATTCATCCTCTGGTATGGTCTTTCTAAATCAGTCTAGTCCAACCTAGGGTCATTACTAGGGTCCTACTCATCAAGAATCTAAGGTCACGTCTGGCTTCCTGATGACAATAAGTACTATCCCTATTCTACGTTTGCGGGGGTGCTAAACGCCATCCACCCGACTTCCCCCCGTAGATATACATCTACTCACCTGGTCCTTGTCTGCCAAAGATGATGCCGCCCTCCTATTCTTCCTCGTCCGAAGTCCACATGAGGGGTACCTGTACGCAAACACATATAATATCGTAAACTGAATCACAGACAAAGCCAAAACGACGCACGAAACGCGCATAGGTTAAAACCTATGTCCCGCTCATGCAAAAGAACCAAATACCGCTCGATGTCGGCGTACAAACGCCGATTGATCAAGATAAATATCAACAAACAACTTGTAGTTTAAAAACTCATTACTTATAATATAAAACATGATTTAATCCATCAAAACCCTAAAAATCAATCAAATCGTCCGATTTCGAAAAACCCGAAAACGCCAAATTACCGTTTTACTTCAAAACTTGATATTTAAATGAAACTAATGGTCATAAAACTCATTAAATAGCATAACTAGATTATACAACCCATTACTATATTTTTAACACCCTAATTTATATTAGTTTGAAAATTCTAGTCTGCAAACTTGCCCGATTTCGATACTTTTAAGGAAAATTTCACAATATCACATCTAAACTGGATTTTGCATGAATTAATGCATTAAAATACAATTCATGATGATAACGATATAATAAAACCATAATTTAGATTTTAAACCTCATTTATTTAAGAATTTCCAAAATCTAGTTAGCAAAAATAGTATTTTTATTAGTATTTTTCAATTATCAATAGAAACTAGTAACCAATTTAAGTTTTTCATTCCACTAATAAGTTAATATCCTCATTAAAACCACAATCTAGTGTTTCAAACATTAATTGTAATTTTATCTCACCAATATATACAATATATAGAAATCTAGTTTGCAAAACGGATTAATTTAAACAATTTTGGATAAACAATTTACAATATATCATCCATACAAGATTTTCCACTTATAAAAATGTTAAACTAGTTATTATAACCCTACTTAATTAATAAAAACCATAACTTGATTTTACAAACCCTAACTTGAATTTTAAAACTTGTAGATAGAATTTATTTATTAAATCTAATTATGCTTAAATGAAACATCTAATAATAATAAATCAAAAGAAGAAGATTTATACCTCCACAACATGAAATCCAAACATGAAAATAAGCCTCCAAAATAAATGCTTTCCATCTCCAAAATCCATGTAAAGATGAGCAAAGAATAGAGGGTAGGAATTTATTAGGATTTTGTGGATTTTTTATTGAATTTTTGATGAATTTTGATGATTTTTATACAAAAATAATGGGGGGAAATTTTTGGGGCTGCCCATGGAGGTGAGGCCGGCCATGTGGGGAGGAAAAGAGAGGAGATTGAGAAAAGGTGAAGAAAAGTGTAGAAGGTTTCACAAAAATATCACACAATTAAGTCTTTTCATGAATTTATTTAAAAATTCTTTATTTTCTTCACTCCATTTGACCTAGAATGGTCTAGAACCATTGTAAAATTTTGAAAATAAATTTTGCATGAAACACACTTGATTCTAAGATGCAATGGTTCATTTTTGTAAATTTAACCCATTCAAATTTGTAATTTACACTAATTTAGTGTAAAAATAAAACTTATGTTAATATTTAAATTAATTAATTTAAGAAAAATATTTAATTAAACTAAAAATTTATAAGTGGCTAAATAAATACCATTTACTAGTAATTACATAATTAAAATAGGTATTTTTAAATTTATAGTGAAAAATAATTACGGTTTAGTTTTATGAAAACTACGTTTTACTTTACCGAAAATTATAAAATTCACTTAAACGATTTTATTTATTTAATTATTTATTTAATTATTTTTAAAACGTTACAATCGCATATTGAGTCTAGGGGGTGGATAAAGTCAGGCCCCTAATAACGCGACATTAAGTGTCGGTATGAACCCTATCACCACCTGAGAAACTACCGATCCTAGATCAGTAATTCTTGACTATCTTGACCATGGATTTCTGATGATGGTCATCTGTGCACACCGCGACATCAACCCCCAATACCGGGAGAGACGAATCCCCCGACGATCCTCTTACTGTCTCCATGTGGCTCGAGACTGTACCCAACTAAAACTTGTTTGCACGACTCCTTTGAGCCATGGTAGGGCAGTAATCAAAGCACAGTGGGAACTCACACGAGACAAATGACGATCTCAGGTCGATAGACTAACCTGTACGCATATCACCTGGGAACTGCTATCTGACAATAGGTATAATACCAACTAGCTGTTCCCGGCGAGTCCGTCCGGTGTACTCATAACCTAATGAGCACCTGTATACATCTTAGGTGAACCAACTAATACCAATGGCTTGTGAGACCGGCCACCGTCCCTTATCGGGGTCTTGATCAGTATACACTAGTCTACTCTTGGAGTATCGATGCCCAGTCTCGAAACTCCCATGACTAGAGACACTTTAAGGATGTGCTTATAGACCACCCAACTCTCACGTATATGATCTCCATCATACTGCTGGTAGTCAAGCAAGAATCTTATGGGCTCTATCAACATGTAATAGTGATCTGTAATGTCACCTGAAGCATGTACACGATGATAAAGACAAATCAGATAGCATACTATCATCTTGATTAAGACTATTCTACCGGTATAGGTCCTCTCTCAATCATTGCAATCACGTGCATGTGATCCAATAATTGACTTGAGGGCACTATAGCCAACATATGAGTCATGGGATGTGTCATGGTGACTTGTGAGATATTTGTTTTGAGCTTGTGATATATTTAGTGAGAAGAGGCAGATCTCTTTTCTTAAGTTGCTCAAAAAAAATAACTCACAACACTCACTAAAAAGGGCAGCAGCAAATTCTTTCTTCACTTGATTCCTTTTCTTGAGCTCACACTTCACTCCCATGGCATCTTCTTCAACCTCCACCCTACATGTCTCATGTGTTGAGAAACCTAGGGTGTATTGAGACAAAGCAATTACACACACACTCTACTTCATCTTGGCTATCTAGGTTAGCAAACTAGATACCCGAGTTACTTCGGTTTTGAGGTCGGAGCCCGTATTACTAACCCTCGACGTGGAGCTTCATCGATGTGGGGGACCGGAGATCAAACATGATCAAGGAAGTCACGAGGAGCTTTGGACAGAGGTTGAAGACCGAAGGATACGGATCGTTCGGTATAATCTCTCTAAACTCCTTTCATATAGCTAGTGTAGGGTTAATGGTACGATCCGTAAATTAGGGTTCCGTTAGCGCCGGTTTTTAAAGTTTTTGTTCCGCATTTGGCCACGGATTGATGGCTGGGACACCGGCGTAACCCAACAAGAGGACTGTTGAAGTACAGCCTACCTCAAAGATTAGGATGTTGTCTACCGTGCAGACAGATGACCCAGCTGTTGCTAAGATTGATGGGATGTCATTTCCAGAGTTTATGAGCTGAAACCGCTGAGCTTTCTGGCAGAGATGTGACAGGAGATAGCTAGTCTATCTTGAGTTGAGCGACTAATATGATTCATCAGATTTGATGTGTCGATGCAGGCTCAGTTGAGTCGAAGAATTCCAGTTGAAGGGTCTTACTCAAATCTAGAGTAAATCGACCAAGAGAGGACATTGTTCGTCGGATACTCCAATGTGAGATTGGTAAGTTGACCAGTTTCGGATAGAAGGATCTTACCCAGATGCGTTGTGAGTTGATCGAGAACAGACGAATAAAGTGTATTCCTCCGATGATTTGGATGAGTTCCTGAGGACGTGTTCGGCTAGATATCTTCTACAAAGTGGTGAAGATATCGAGTTCGTAATTTCGAGTCTGTGTGAGAGACTCCGGATTGACCATAGCCGAGAACAAATTGCAATATGCAGACAGCAAGTGGTGACATCGAAGTAGACGAGTGGAACAAGAGGTTCGTGCGAGATATTAACGAGCGGTTGTTACTCTCCGTTGATGCTAGATGATTGATATGTGTGCAGAGGTGTTAGATATAACCAAATTCCAGAGGAAAGCCGTGTTGAGGACGCAGCTGTCCGGTTATGAGAAAAGAGTTTAGCAAGAATGCCAACCTTCATATAGTTCGGTATTGGTGAGATAGGAAGAAGCCATGAGCAGGATCTTTCCAAGACACCGCAGCGATAAAGATTTGCACCCAGGGTCGGTTATATCACGCGTATTCAGAGGGCCAGATGCCGCCGTCGGTAATGTGCCGTTGAGAGTGGTCATGATTGATTAGCCAAACGGTGATCAGAGGAGTTCCAGAGTAGAACTGTTCTGTTAGTACACCTGACCAGGTCGACAAGCAGAAGGATCGTGAGATTTATAATCCACAGAGAAAACATAGAACCCAAAGACCGAAGACGCCATGCTGTAAGCAGGAGGCAAGTAGATGATCTTACTCTGCCAGCTTGGGCGTACCGGCATTTTTCGACATTGTAGGAGGCGTACCTCAATGTCATTTATTGCGATTGTGTTTTGTGGTCTGAGTATCACACTTTTATCGTTTGGACTTGAGTTTCGATGATTGGGTTTCGTGATTTATGTTTTCGTGCACCATGGCTGCACCTACTGGAGATTTATATTTTGTGCACAGTTATTGCACTTGATTTATGTTTATACACCGCTACACTGGTTTATGATTTGTGCATATCTATTGCACTTGGTATCGATTTGTGCCTTCATTGCATGTATTTATGGTTTCGTGGATTCGATACTGTCGATTTGATTTTGTGCATGTTGTATGCACTTGCCTTTACTTATGCACTCGGTATAGCTTATATATGCTTGCAGTGCATTGATTCATGTTTTGTGCACACAGTTGCACATGTTTATGATTCTATACACCTTGGTATACTCGGTGTTGTTTTTGTGAGCATTTGAGATATTGATGAGTTTTCGTGCATTGGTTGCTCCAGATTTGTATTTCGTGCATTGATTGCACCAGATTTGTATTTCGTGTATTGGTTGCACCAGATTTGTATTTCGTGCATTTGTTGCACTAGATTTATATTTTCGTGCGCATCTGCACTTGATGTTCGTTATCGTACATACTGTTGCACTGGATGTTTTATACGAACCTGACGCACTTATTTTGGATTTTCGTGCATGTTGGGCACATGATATGAGATTTTGTGCACACCGAGTGCACTCGATAGAGATTTTTTATTCATGCATGATTGGATGCACTTGATTTGGGTTTTCATTCATGCATGTTAGTTGCACTGGGTTAAGATTTTCATGCAATATAGATGCACTTGATATCGTTGTCGTTCACAACCGTTGCACTAGACAGATGCTTTCGTACACACCCGTTGCACTTAGTTTTGCTTTTGTGCATATTCGTGGCACTTGTATTAGATTTGATTTCCGTGCGCACCAGACGCATATGATATTGGATACGCTTTTTGAGGCTGATTTTATTTATAGGTATCACGTTTTGATGATGGGTACCATGTTATATAGTAGTCGAGCATGACTGATCTGAGGATAGTACCTGAGTACTTTCGCATGCATGAAAAGTTTACCAAGATATTTTCAAAAAGGAGCTATAGTCTCGCAATTTCCTACGTGTCCGCGAGGGATACGAACCTTTACAAGGAAAACATTCTGAGATATTTCAAAAAGGTGGGACGTATAAATTGAGCAAAACATATACAAGTATATATTTACTACTTTACAAATGATCGTCTGCCACTTGTGCCGTGAGCTACGCATAGCAAGGCAATTTGGAAAATATTTGGCATGAGTTATTCAGCTTTTAAAATGGTTTTACAAAGATGTGTGTTATATACGTATTATGATTGTGAGTACAACATTATTGAGTATAGTATTGGATTTCGAGATTTGTATCCCCTTTATAACTCCAGTGATTACGTGATGCTTGACGGAGTTTGATTTTGAGTTTCGTACTCGTTTTCAGGCGCACACAATGCGCTGTGGTATTTCTGTGTATTCCGTGATTTCGGAGCCCCGTTGTATTGGACTGATTATTGAAATGTTTTAATATTTGGGGATTTAAATTTAAATTCGGGGACCAAAATTATTTAAGAGGGGAAGATTGTAACATTTCAGAAATATAAAATATTATTTTCGGAAATTAAATATTAAAATAATATATTTCGCGAAAACTATTCGATTTGCGAATAGTGGTTTTTCGTAAAATGGTATAGGTATGTACCAATAATTGGAATATAAGTGGAGATTAAAATGATTTATTCATTAAAAATATATTTATCGGATTTTGGCAGTTTTATAGTTAAATATATGCAAGTTTAAATTAAACTTGATTAGTGCACTATTAATCACGACTAAGCCAAATCCATATTTTTACATTTTTCCATGGGTAGTGCACCATGTCGTGTGATATTTTGTTGCATGTTGTGTTATTTGTTTTTTCATTTCGTTTTATTATATAAAAAAAAGAAAAGAAAAGAAAAGAAGGAGATGCCATGGTTAATGAGTGAGAAAAAAACAAAATAGATATTTTAGAAAGAGAGTAAGCTTAAGAGAGAGTGAGGTTAAGAGAGAGAGAGACATTTGACTTCTTCATCTATTCTTCTTCGTTCTTCATTCTTCATCATTTCCTTCATCTCCTTCATCCTTCTCTACCTCCATGTATCATCTCTGATTAATCACCAAAACCCTATGCCACCTTCATTAAAAAGATGCACACCCTCATCCTAAACCCTTTGAACCATTCAAGTTTGGATTTTGAAGACTTTGGGCAACTCAAGAATTTTCCTAAGTTGCCAAATGAGGTAATCCCTACACTTTTGGTTAGGTATTTTTGTTTAGTATATCCTAGTTAGTTTAGATTTCGTATTAGTTAGGTTATGTGATCTTGGAAATTTCCAAATTGATATTAAGTGCTAAATTGAGGTGTAGTGTGAGTTTACAAAATTTTAGAGATGATTTCTTGACCTGGACCAGATACTAGAAACTAAAACACGAACTTTGAATTGGCCGATATCGTATTTTGTGGAATTTGTGAGGGGATACTGAGATCTGCTATAACCCGGGGACCCTAAAAATTATATAGCGATTACAGTGAGACGTGCAGGGAACCAGGAACCTACCCTAGAAACCCGAGCCCATCCTCTATTGTTATGGCCGCAGATTTATTGGTTGTAGCCGCAAATTGCAGCCACATCGGGGTGAATGTTGATGATTTTTGGTCTATTGCTCCTGTATCTTCTAATTAGACCTCCCCTATATGCAAAATTGGCTAATTATACCTGAGACAAAATCTGTCGGTGTTTTCCCTAGTTGCTGATTTGTGTTTACCGATTTCTGAAACTTAGGATTTGGTATTTGAGTTGGATTTCGTCGTGGGACGTTTGTACGTCAACGAACGAGGGTTATTTGGTTGATCTTGCATGCGTAAGCTATAGGTTCTAACCTATGAGCACTTCGTGTACCGTATCGGTTTTTCGGAGTTGGTTTTAATTGCATTTCGATATGTGTTGAATTGTAGGTACCTTCGCGTGGACTTCCGAGATGACAAAGCACATCGACTTCGGCTAAGCGAGGAGTTTAGCATGTGAGTAGATTTATATTTTCGGGGGAAGTTGGGTGGATGGCGTATAGCACTCCCGCAACCATTGATATGGAAGATTGTTATATAAATTATATTTTTGATAAAAGATATGATACGAACTTACGGACATGATTATAGATTTTAGTAAGATATGATATGATAAAAGTTGACACTAATGGATATATTGGATTGAGAATATGATATATGTATATAAGATAACATGATGTGGGATATTGATATGATAGATATAGATAACTTAGATTGATATATGAGAATATGAATGAGAAGGTGAATCGTGATAATTATGAATTGAAAGAGGAAAAGTATGAGTTGATAATGGTATGATATGAGATCGAGATCGATACGACTTGAGATTTATAAGATATGACGTATATACAAGATATCATTATATGAGATTGATACAAATGTGATTTGAGATATATGTGTATATATATTTATTTATGCGGATAAAGAGTGATATGGCGTACGAGATTTTAGATCTGTATCCTTATTGATGAATAAAACGATAGAATCCTTATTCTATTTGATGTCACTGTACGATAGATTACCGTACGTGATTAGAAGTACCGGATGATTGATCTGCGCTAATGATTTGGGGATGATGATCGAGGATTATTGTCATATCGGATGTTATGAAGCGAGATCGCCGACGTAGGATATTACCCCTCATGATGTACATATCATGTTTTCAGTATTTAATGTTATATTGTTAGTTATATATATGCCCTAGAGGCCATTGTTGTACATATGATGTATATTATGATGGATGCTTAGATATATACAGAGAGGACTTTCTTGCTCGTCATAATAGTATGCTATTTGGTTTCACTTTATCTTAACATGTTGACTTGTACTGGTTTGTTGTCTTTCTCTCACATGTTGATAAAGCCCTTAGGATCTGTACTCGACTACTGGGATTATGATGAGATCATTCTAGTGGGGCCACGGTAGTCGATGAGTATATCCTATAAATGTTCCTAGTCGAGGGTATATCGAGACAGGGCATCGATACACCAGAGTAGACTAGCGTATACGCATCTTGACCCATATGATGGGCGATGGATGATCCCATATCCATCGGTGTTTGACATCAAGGATGGTGTACGGGTGCTCAGTGGAGACTGGGTACACTGTACGGACTCGCCGAGAACTCCCAGATGGTGATATACCATACGTCAGATGACAGTTCTCCGGTGACACTGGTACAGGGTAGTCTGTAGACCCGAGATCGTCATAGAGTCTTGTGTGATTCCCACTGTGCTTTGATTTCCACCTTACCACGTCCAAGAGGGCATGCAAAACGGTGGATTTTGGGTACAGTCCCGAATCACATGGAGGCAATGAGCGATAGGAGGGGATTCGTCTCTCCCGGTATAGGGAGTTGATGTTGTGCTGTGTTCGATTGGTTATAACTGGAAGTCCCTGGCCAGGGCTGATATAGAGATATACTGGTAAGTGTTACCAGTAGTTTCTCGACCTGTTATGAGCCTCACATCGACACGACTTATCGGTTACTGGGGTCTGACGTATACCACCCCTAGACTTGATATGCGACATATCAGACGAACAGACCGGACTGTACGGGAGTGTTACTGATTGGATTCACAGGAGAACGGACAGGCTAGTTTGTTGATCTTCTGATCGCTCAATACCTGGGTGGCTGTTACGTTTAACTGACCGCTTGCAGCTTGTGGGTGTTTGATATGATCATCACCTGCTACCGGCGTATTGACGATTCTTTAGAGTCCTACACAGAGGTTTCTTGGCTCAGGCAAAACGGAGTAGAGGCACATATATGATATGTGCAGGACCGAGGATAATACGATATGAGATACCGTATTGTATTCTCACGATATTTAGATATGAACCGCGTCATCGAATCAAGGGTTGATTCGATGAATCGGTACATGATATATTAGTCGGTTATATTCGATATAGCCGGATCGTCGGATCAAGTGTTGATTCGATGATTTAATGTATAATAATATATATGATATATTGTATTACATTATCTAATATTGGCTCGCTTTATTATTTCATTTTCTCACCGGATAATACATTGATATATATGCGATATATATTGTATTATTTTCTTTTGTTACAAATATAATATATATGTGATATATATTATAGTAACATGATATGATTGATAATGAAACATGTTTAGAGATGATAAAAAGGGATTAGGGTTTGATTAGGGTTAGCTTCTTCTTGCACCATCTAGAAGTATTGCTTTTGTCTTGGTTAAGATATTATGGTTGATATTTATCCATGACTCATTTTTAACCTAACCAAACCCTAGCCCTAGTTTATTCTCTACAAAGGTTAAGCTTCTCATTCTTGACCATGGTTCCATAATCAATCATATATTCACTTCTACTATTCATCACAAAAGGATTATCTTTTTCATTCATCATCTTCTTCTCTCTTTTTCTTTGAGAAAGCTTACTAGAAATTCCTTTTGTGATGATTTTATGTGAGATTATGATATAAAAAGAAAGTATAAATACTACTCCATCATCCTCATCTAATCTAGCCTATTAGATTAGGGTGTTCACCTCTTTAGAGTGAGAGAGCTTGAGCTATTGCAACTTCGACGTAGATCATCGGAGAAGCGGAACACTACAAGCTAGCATGGATCGTTCGAGTCGTGGAGCCTCTCTTGAGTCCGAGAGATCATGGATCGCGGTGAAGGGACTTCTACTCGGAGCTTATGAAGCGAAGGAGCGGACTATAAAGGTTGTAATCTCTCACACTTAGTAGTAAAGATGTTTACTTGTATGATAAACCCTAATAATCTAGCAAAGATCCCAGCTTTGGGTTGTTCGGCACGTCTAAATTTTTATTCGGGCATGTTTGATGCCTTATGAACCTTCACAAGAGTGCCTAGGAACCCTACAGTGGTATCAGAGCCTAGCTAGAGCATTAGGCGACGTGTATAGGAAGTTAAAACTCCGATCGAACCCGATACGACGAAAATGAACCCTTTTCTGGATAATTTTTAAAAACTGGGATTTTTCTGAATTAAAAATACCTAAAAAAATCAGCAGGTAAATTCAAGAATAATTGTGAAAAACGATGACGTCATCCCTACATAGCGCCGCGGAACGCGGCCGTACCTTGCTTGGGCCGCGGATCCGCGGCACTACTGTTTGATTGGACACTTCTGTTTTCACAGTAATTCCTTTTGCTGCTTTTATACTTTCAGGGTATTTTTTGTTCTAACTCAAGTGTTGAGTGTTCTGGGGTTTATTTTGTAATCGATTGATTCGATCGGAAAATTTAATTTTGTTATGTTTTCCGGATATTTAGAAACTGTTAAAATGTTCGAACGGATATCATTAACTCACTTTTTCCCGGCACGAAAAACTTTCAAGTGTTGAATTTTTATCGGGTTTAAATCTTTCGGAAAAATGTGCAAGTAACACGGTGGACCCTCTACAAGACAACAAACCTTAACTCGATTATGTGACCGTCTTGAACTGCCTTTAAACCTTAGGGTTTGGGGCAGTACGGCGTGCCACATGTGAGGCGTTGGCTTGACCCTTCTATGGCTGGATCACCGGTACTGTGACATATTCTGGGATTATTTGAACTCCGCTCAAGTGTTGAGCAATTTAGGAAATTTTGGGTATTTGATTATCTGTTCGGAAAGTTTAATACTGTCTATTTATCTGGAATGTGATACAATATGTGGAATTCATAGAGTTAGGCATGAAATGCGAAGTATGTGATATTTCGGATTTACGATGTCTAAAGTGATTGTGGATTCCAAATATTGTGGTTTTACAATTTCTTTTCTGTGACTGTAAGTGTAGTATGTAGTTGTATTGCCGGTTTTCGTTGCTATACATCTACGACGATCGGTGTATGCATACTTACTTACATTGATGATATGTGATATTATGTGTTGCTGTGATATATTATATTGGATCGTCGTGTTCTGAATAGCCGGAGGTTTTATGTGAGATGAGGGTTTTTATTTTCATTCATGTAAAATTCATTTGTATGTAATATTCTTTTATTGGGGCACTTCCGGGATGAGGTTGATGTCACCATTGTATATTATTTACTTTTCCGCACTAGGTAGACCCAAGGAGGGGAGCACAAGTAACCGGGTTCTACGGTCCAGTGGGAGGCCATCTCGAGGAGTCGAGACTGGGTCTCCTAACCCTAGAATTGGCAGTGTTACTTGCCGCTCTCGTAGGGGTCTAGGGATGTGGGTTTGGCTATTCATCGCGACAGTGGAATCCGTGTTTTATACCGGCTCGTATTGAAAACACGGACGTCCTAGTATATCCAATATTTCATATATGTTCTTCTGCTGCAATGTTCTGTGATGAGATCATATTACTGCCTGAGACGAATGCTTATACTATATATATATATATATATATATATATATATATATATATATATATGCCGATATATAAATATTACTGCTTTCGTTTCTTCTGTGATGCTTAGGAAGCATAAGCTGATGGGATTTTATTAATGAGATTAATAAAAAGAAAAGAAACCTAAAAGATATTGTAGAATCAAAACTTTATAAAAAGGGTAGCTACAGTTTTGCTTTGCATAGTGGTATATATGATATACCCTGCACCTTATCCGATGAGGAAAGAGCCGGGATCCCTTCACCGGGAGTGACCTCTTTAGCAAAACTGGCAGATACTACAACTCTCGGTTTGTCTTTTGATTGCTTTTAGAGTTTTGCTTTGCATAGCGATATATATGATATATCCTGCACCTTATTCGATGGGGTAAGAGCCGAGATCCCTTCACCGGGAATGACCTCTTTAGCAAAACTAATGAAAGCCTCAAAATCACTCCATTTCAAAATTTCACTTGATTCTACAACGATATCAAGTTCATTACGCAATAGGTTTTCAGAAAAACCTGTCGTAGCCCTCCGACATTTCAGATAGATATTACTTAGTATTCGTGCTACGGTTGTTTGGCATTCGTCAGGGCGTAGTGTACGGTAGCTATTTACTATTTATCTGTAGCATATGATGTGATTGGATTAGGGTATTCGTACGGCGTTGTTTGGCATTCGTCAAGGGTCGTGTGGGTGGGTTTAATTCAATCAAGAAATGTACGGGTAGAACTTGACTAGCGGACTATGAGTTGTTTGGCATTCGTCAAGGTCATAGCATGTTAGGGGCAAAATCATTATCGGGAATTTCAAGTGTTGAAATTTGCAATGAGATTGCATACCTCCTATGAGATAGTTGGATCCCGGTACCCACTGCGAGTAAGAGTTACTCCTGGGAGAGTTTTACACAGGACAATTAGCCGATCTAGTAGGTGTCTAGAAAAGTGTTAACGGGGTTACGCCTCTGGGAAAACGAGGTTTACTTTAATTAGGTCCGTGCGAAAGCACGGGGAACCTCCCTCAAGTACCGACACTGATCTGGCTGAAAGATTGACGAAATTGTAGGGTGTAATTAATCCTGGCTAATCTTACCTTTTAGGGTTTGAAGGAAGATTTGATAAAAACAGTGAGAGACATCCTGATTAGATAAGATAATAACCAATCTAATCTTGCAAGAGCATACGCTAAAGTGTTTTCTTCTCTCTCTCTCCATGTAGCGACCATGTCAGGCCATAATCAAGATAATAATATGGATGTATTGACTGAACCCGCTTATTATACTGAGCAGGGGAACATTGGACCTGTTCTTTCTTATAAGAGTTATAAGACTGAACAGGGAATAGGAGAATATCTGGATTCTCAAGCCGCCCAAAAGAACATGCATGTTGATGCATCTTCTTCAGGTGTGTTAGTTATTGAGAACTGTTTCTCAGTTCATCCTACGTCCTGGGTATTAGATACCGGATCAGGATCCCACATATGTAAATTGTTACATGGGCTACGAAAAGGTAGAAAACTGGGAAAAGGTGATCATTCCGTTCAAGTAGGGAATGGGGCAAATGTTGCAGCCAAAGCAGTTGGCGAATATCACCTAGTATTACCAAGTGGTGTTACACTGATTCTGAATGAGTGCTATTATATACCGAACATGATGTGTAACATTATATCAGTTTCTTTATTAAGTAAAGAAGGATATAATTTTGTAGTACAGGATAATGTTATGAACATATTCCTAGATCAAAAGTTGATTACATCAGGCTCGTTACATAATGGCATATTCATTCTAAATCAAAATACAGTCATCAATATACAAAACACACACAAGAGGAAGATTCAGAAATGAACGAATCTTTCTTGTGGCATTGTAGACTTGGTCATATCAGTGCGACACGACTGGCTAAGTTACATAAGGATGGATATTTGAACTCGTTCGAATTATCATCTTATGATACTTGCCATTCATGTCTCAAAGGAAAAATGACCAAAGCTCCGTTTAGTGGACACGGAGAAAGAGTTATGGAACTCTTAGGACTGGTACATAGTGATGTATGCGGTCCCATGTCTACACACGCCAGGAACGATTCTTCCTACTTCATTACATTCACTGACGATCTCTCTAGATACGGGCATGTGTTCCTGTTAAAACACAAATCTGAAGCTTTTGAGAAATTCAGAGAATATAAGCACGAAGTAGAGAACCAAACGAGCAAAAGTATTAAGATCCTTCGATCTGATCGAGGAGGAGAATACTTAAGCAATGAGTTCCAAGATTATCTAAAAGAGAATGGGATACTCTCTCAGCTTACTCCACCTTATACACCACAGCACAACGGTGTATCGGAACGGAGGAATCGCACCCTACTAGATATGGTGCGCTCAATGATGAGTACAGCTGAGTTACCTATTTTCTTCTGGGGGTATGCGCTTGAGACAGCCATACACCTATTGAATATGGTTCCTACCAAATCAGTGCCTACCACTCCATATGAGATATAGAAAGGGAAGAGACCATCTCTTAAGTATGTTAAGATATGGGGTTGTCCAGCCTATGTCAAAAGACAAAATCCAGACAAACTCGAGGCAAGATCTGTCTTATGTAAGTTTGTAGGATATCCTAAAAATTCACAAGGATATATCTTCTACCACCCCGATGAACAAAAGGTGTTTGTTTCTCGACATGCCACTTTCTTAGAAAAAGGTTTTCTTATGAAACAGATTAGTGGTATTGAGGTAGAACTTGAAGAGGTTCCAGCGACACAAACTATAACAGAAGACTTGGTAGAACCAGAGAATTCAGTAATACCCGACGAACCCCAGCCTCTCCGCCGATCTAGCAGGGTTTCTCATCCGCCTGAGAGATACTACGGTTTTCTCATTGATGGTGGAAGCGATGATTGCATCATGGAAGATGATGACCCGACTAGTTTCGAGCAGGCCATCACGAGTGGTGACTCTGTGAAATGGCTGGATGCAATGCGATCTGAGATGGAATCCATGTACACCAACAAAGTATGGACTTTGGAAAATACTCCTGAAGGGGTAAAACCCATTGGGAGCAAGTGGATTTTTAAAAAGAAATTTGGTGTAGATGGAAAAGTTGAGACTTTCAAAGCTAGACTTGTAGCAAAGGGTTTTCGTCAAAGACCAGGTGTGGATTACGACGAAACCTTTTCTCCAGTGGTTATGCTTAAGTCCATCCGGATCTTACTTGCCATTGCTGCATACCATGACTACGAAATCTGGCAAATGGATGTTAAGACCGCCTTTCTAAGCGGTGATTTAGAAGAGTGCGTGTACATGACTCAGCCAGAGGGCTTCGTAGATAGTGGGAGCAGCGGAAAGGTGTGCAAGCTGCTTAAATCCATTTATGAGTTGAAGCAAGCATCGCGGAGTTGGAACATCTGTTTTGATGTTTTAGTCAAAGAGTTTGACTTCATCAAAAATATAGATGAACCTTGTATCTATAAGAAGGTAGCAGAGAGTAAGGTTGTCTTCCTCGTATTGTACGTAGATGACATACTCTTGATAGGAAATGATATTCCTATGCTGCAATCAGTCAAGCTCTTCTTATCACAAAGATTCTCAATGAAAGATCTAGGTGATGCCTCCTGCATATTGGGAATCATAATCTATAGAGATAGATCTAAACGGATATTGGGATTGTCCCAATCCAGGTACATTGACACCATACTAAAGAGGTTTAGTATGGAAGAATCCAAGCGTGGGAACCAACCCACGATCTCTGGACTCACTCTCTCCAAAAAGATGTCTCCCAAGACTGATTTGGAGAGAGCTCGCATGCAAGGGATACCCTATGCTTCGGCAGTAGGCTCTATCATGTATGCGATACTATGTACCAGACCCGATGTAGCATACTCACTAAGTGTAGTGAGTTGGTATCAAGCAGATCCTGGAGAGAGCCACTAGACAGCTGTGAAGAACATTCTCAAATACTTGCGAAGGACTAGAGACATGTTCTTGGTGTATGGTAACGGAGAACTCCGGGTGGAGTCCTTTACCGATTCCAGCTTCCAAAGTGATAAGGACGACTCTAAGTCGCACTCGGGATTTGTCTTTACCCTCAATGGAGGGGCGGTATGTTGGAAGAGTTCCAAACAGGATACCGTTGCAGACTCGATGATGGAGGCTGAATACATCGCTGCCAACGATGCTGCAAAAGAGGCTGTCTGGATAAAGAAGTTCATTAGTGAACTTGGTGTGGTTCCATCCATTGAGCATCCAATACCTCTGTATTGCGATAACAATGGAGCTGTGGCTTTGGCCAAGGAACCCAGATCCCATCAGAAGTCCAGACATATTCTGAGGCAGTATCACCTGATCAGGGAGATAGTTGATCGCTGGGAGATCGAGGTCAGGAGAGTAGATACGAAGGACAACACTGTGGATCCACTCACAAAGGCTATTCCCCAGATACAGTTTGAGAGATTATTCGGGATGCTAGGTATGAGATACTACAGCAGCTGGCCTTAGTGCAAGTGGGAGATTGTTAGTTATGTATATGCCCTAGAGGCCATTGTTGTACATATGATGTATATTATGATGGATGCTTGGATATATACAGAGAGGACTTTCTTGCTCGTCATGATAGTATGCTATTTGGTTTCACTTTATCTTAACATGTTGACTTGTACTGGTTTACTGTCTTTCTCTCACATGTTGATAAAGCCCTTAGGATCTGTACTCGGCTACTGGGATTATGATGAGATCATTCTAGTGGGGCCACGGTAGTCGATGAGTACATCCTATAAATGTTCCTAGTCGAGGGTATATCGAGACAGGGCATCGATACACCAGAGTAGACTAGCGTATACGCATCTTGACCCATATGATGGGCGATGGATGATCCCATATCCATCGGTGTTTGATATTAAGGATGGTGTACGGGTGCTCAGTGGAGACTGGGTACACTGGACGGACTCGCCGAGAACTCCCAGATGGTGATATACCACACGTCAGATGGCAGTTCTCCGGTGACACTGGTACAGGGTAGTCTGTAGACCCGAGATCGTCATAGAGTCTTGTGTGATTCCCACTGTGCTTTGATTTCCATCTTACCACGTCCAAGAGGGCATGCAAAATGGTGGCTTTTGGGTACAGTCCCGAATCACATGGAGGCAATGAGCGATAGGAGGGGATTCGTCTCTCCCGGTATAGGGAGTTGATATTGTGCTGTGTTCAATTGGCTATAACTGGAAGTCCCTGGCCAGGGCTGATATAGAGATATACTGGTAAGTGTTACCAGTAGTTTCTCGACCTGTTATGAGCCTCACATCGACACGACTTATCGGTTACTGTGGTCTGACGTATACCACCACTAGACTTGATATGCGACATATCAGACGAACAGACCGGACTGTACGGGAGTGTTACTGATTGGATTCACAGGAGAACGGACAGGCTAGCTTGTTGATCTTCTGATCGCTCAATACCTGGGTGGCTGTTACGTTTAGCTGACCGCTTGCAGCTTGTGGGTGTTTGATATGATCATCACCTGCTACCGGCGTATTAACAATTCTTTAGAGTCCTACACAGAGGTTTCTTGGCTCAGGCAAAATGGAGTAGAGGCACATATGTGATATGTGCAGGACCGAGGATAATACGATATGAGATACCGTATTGTATTCTCGCGATATTTAGATATGAACCGGATCATCGGATCAAGGGTTGATTCGATGAATTGGTACATGATATATTAGTCGGTTATATTCGATATAGCCGGATCGTCGAATCAAGTGTTAATTCGATGATTTAATATATAATAATATATATGATATATTGTATTATATTATCTAATATTAGCTCGCTTTATTATTTCATTTTCTCACCGGATAATACATTGATATATATGCGATATATATTGTATTATTTTTTTTGTTACAAATATAATATATATGTGATATATATTATAGTAACATGATATGATTGATAATGAAACATGTTTAGAGATGATAAAAAGGGATTAGGGTTTGATTAGGGTTAGCTTCTTCTTGCACCATCTAGAAGCATTGCTTTTTTCTTGGTTAAGATATTATGGTTGATATTTATCCATGACTCATTTTTAACCTAACCAAACCCTAGCCCTGGTTTATTCTCTACAAAGGTTAAGCTTCTCATCCTTGACCATGGTTCCATAATCAATCATATATTCACTTCTACTATTCATCATAAAAGGATTATCTTTTTCATTCATCATCTTCTTCTCTCTTTTTCTTTGAGAAAGCTTACTAGAAATTCCTTTTGTGATGATTTCATGTGAGATTATGATATAAAAAGAAAGCATAAATACTACTCCATCATCCTCATCTAATCTAGCCCATTAGATTAGGGTGTTCACCTCTTTAGAGTGAGAGAGCTTGAGCTATTGTAACTTCGACGTAGATCATCGGAGAAGCGGAACACTATAAGCTAGCATGGATCGTTCGAGTCATGGAGCCTCTCTTGAGTCCGGGAGATCATGGATCGCGGCGAAGAGACTTCTACTCGGAGCTTATGAAGCGAAGGAGCGGACTACAAAGGTTGTAATCCCTCACAGTTAGTAGTAAAGATGTTTACTTGTATGATAAACCCTAATAATCTAGCAAAGATCCCGGTTTTGGGTTGTTCGGCACGTCTAAATTTTTATTCGGGCATGTTTGATGCCTTATGAACCTTCACAAGAGTGCTTAGGAACCCTACATATATGATATCATTTTCTAGTACACCTGCACAATTACCGTTGATACGCATGTTACACTTACACAGATTTGCCAGCTCACACACATTCTTCATCGGTAATTGCCATACCACTTACACATTAGAACTGTCATATTATGAGATTAATTTTAAACGTAAAAGTACATTCATTGTCCAGTACTATCACTTGACATGCTTGCTGTAGGGTTACTAGGCACTGTCACAAGGGTCTATAAGGCATCAATCATGCCCGATTTAAAATTTAGACGTGTCGAACAACCTAAAGCGAGGATCTTTGCTAGATAATTAGGGTTAAATATGCAAGTAAACAACTTTACAACTAAGAGAGAGAGATTACAACCTTTGTAGTCGTTTCATAAGCTCCGAGTAGTAGTCCCGAGTAGTAGTCCCTTCGCTGCGATCCATGATCTTCCGGACTCAAGAGAAGCTCCACAACCCGAATGATCCATGCTAGCTTGAAGTCTTCCTCTTCTAAGATGATCTACCTTGAAATTTCTTTAACTAAAGCTCTCACTCACTAATCAAGTATTAATGAAGTGAACACCCTAATCTAATTGGCTAGATTAGATGAGGATGATAAAGTAGGATTTATGCTCTCTTTTATTATCAATTTCTCACACTATTACATCACAAAAGAAAAACCTAGAAAGCTTTTTAAGAGCTCAAGGAAGAAGAAGGAGAATGAATTATTCTTTTGTAATGAATAATGAAATGTTATATGATTACAATTGCAACTATGGTTAAGTCAAGAAAAGACTTAACCATTGTAGAGATTTGACTAGGGTTAAAGGGTGTGGGTTGGGTTAGGAAAATATCTCAAAATATCAACACATAATATCTTTGCTCAAAACAAAAGAAAAGCTTCTAGAAGCTTCTAGAAAAGATTAACCCAAATCAAACCCTAACCATGTTTAATCTCTACTAATCATGTTGCATTTGTAATCATAACTTGTTACAATATTATATATCACATATATAATATATTTTTGTAACAAAAAAAAATAATACAATTAACATATATCGCATATATATCAATGTATTATCCGGTGAGAAAATGAATCAATAAAGCGATCCAATATTAGATAATGTAATGTAATATATCACATATATAATTATACATTAAATTATCGAATCAACACTTGATCCGACAATCCGGCTATTTCTCAAATAACCGACTAATATTAACTGTATCATTTTATCGAATCAACACTTGATCCGATGAGCCGGCTATATCACATATACCCGACCAATATCAAATATCGCGAGAATAGAATACGGTATCTCATATCGTATTATCCTCGGTCCCGCACATATCACATATGTGCTCCTACTCCGTTTTGCCTGAGTCAAGAAACCTCTGTGTAGGACTCTAAAGAATCGTCAATACGCCGGCAGTAGGTGATGATTATATCAAACACCCATAAGTTACAAGCGGTCAGCTAAACGTAACAGCCACTCAGGTATTGAGCGATCAGAAGATCAACAAGCAAGCCTGTACATTCTCCTATGAATCCAATCAGTAACACTACCGTACAGTTCGGTCTCTTCGTCTGATATGCTGCATATCTAGTCTAGGAGTGGTATACGTCAGACCCCAGTAACCGATAAGTTATGTCGATGTGAGGCTCATAACAGGTTGAGAACATACTGATAACACTTACCAGTAGTACTCAATATCCGCCCTGGCCAGGGACTTCCAGTTATAGCCAATCGAACACAGCACAATATCAACTCCCTATACCGAGAGAGACGAAACCCCTCCTATCGCTCATTGCCTCCATGTGATTCGGGACTGTACCCAAAAGCCACCGTTTTGCATGCCCTCTTGGACGTGGTATGATGGAAATCAAAGCACAGTAGGAATCACACATGACTCTATGACGATCTCGGGTCTACAAACTAACCTGTACCAGTGTCACCAGAGAACTGCCATCTGACGTGAGGTATAATACCATCTAGGAGTTCTCGGCAAGTCCGTCCAGTGTACCCAGTCTCCACTGAGCACCCGTACACCATCTTTGATGTCAAACACCGATGGATATGGGATCATCAATCACCCATCATATGGGTCAAGATACGTATACGCTAGTCCACTCTGGTGTATCGATGCCCTGTCTCGATACACCCTCGACTAGGAACAGTTATAGGATGTACTCGCTGACTACCCTGGCCCTACTAGTATGATCTCATCATAGTCCCAGTAGTCGAATACATATCCTAAGGGCTTTATCAACATGTGAGAAAAAGACAGTAAACCAATACAAATCAACATGTTAAGATAAAGTGAAACCAAATAGCATACTATCATGACGAGCAAGAAAGTCCTCTCTATATATATCCAAGCATCCACTATAATATACATCATATGTACAACAATGGCCTCTAGGGCATATATATAACTAACACTTGCATGATATACACGATATGCTCATATTACTACTCTATGTTGTATACATCGTACTTTATGGTTATATGCAATGAGATGTTGTTTTTATGAAATCTCTGTATTTGAGAACCGCGGTTATATTTCAAAGGGAATTATGTATTGCTTTAAAACACGGTTTCTCTTGATATGATATTTCGAGACGTCCACCATGAGTTTTCTCGATTCTGAGATTGTTTTTGAGACCCGATTCGAGGAGTTGGCGGATGACGTTTGCGGGTATATGGTGGACCCGGTATGGTACCCCCGGGCAAGAAATGATTTTTGTGGTGTAGACGATGAGCCTGGCAGAGGGAACACTACCTACCGATGATTGTATAAAACTCGGCGGATATCCGGAGGATACCGTTTTGGAGTTATGATATAAGATGGATATGAGGGCCGATCTGAGTATGCGGCGCCTGAGATATGAGGATTTACTTGTCGATGCTGGACACGGGTTTCATAATGTTTCGAGTGTCGATATTGGACACTCAGGTTCCATGATTTTGATATGTTGTTGATGGACATACATGGTTGATATCCTCATATATATACAGGCATATGTTTTCATGATATTTCGAGTATCGGTGTAGGACACTCAGGTTCCAAGATGTTGATGTGCCGTTGATAGACACACGTAGTTAATATCCTCATATATATACAGGCATATGTTTCATGATGTTTCGAGTGTCGGTGTGGGACACTCAGGTTCCATGATATTGTTTGTGTCGTTAATAGACAAGTGGATGATATCCACATGCATACAGGCAAATGATGTCGGATGTTTATTTATATATGTCATTGTATTGATCGATTGTTGACATATATGCATATGTGGTCACCCTAGATATCACAGTATTACCTTCAGGATATAGTGACCTAAGAAATCGTTGTTTTATTCGATTTCTACTTGCTGATATTTTCTACTCACGAGTTGGAATCTCACCCCCGTTGCACCACAGTTCTTGCAGGTTTGACCGCTTGGGATCAGTTACGGTATCGCTGGCACACAGCTTCATCCAGGGCGCTTTGTTTTTGTAGGTGGGACACATGTTGGATCGTGCCTACTCTCGTACTTTTATATTCCGTTGTATCTAGATAAACTCTATAAAATCAAATCAGAGACTAGAATTTGTATATTGGTAGACCTGGTCAGACTTGGGTTTTGTGCGAGACTTAAAGCGATTGGTTTATAATCGCTTTCTTGAGTTTTGATGTCTTGCTTATTTATTGTTTTTTCTGGGTTGATCTTTGCCATTAGGCGTCGTATATATGTTATTACGTGGTTGTGATTCCGCCAGTTGGCGAAGAGCTAGCTCCCGCTTGGGATGCCTTTATTGTATGTATATGGTTTTTGGATCAAAATATACGAGGGAGGTGCTGCCCAAATTTTTAAAGACGAAACATGTTTTCAACTATAGTATAATCCACTTGCATTTTCATGTCTCATTAGTTATGCATTTAAAGAAAAGCATGATTCATTATACCTTTATTTCAAAACTGCATCCCCACTATTTTCCGCAAAAAGGTTTAGATTTTCTGGGCTTCGGCTTACTTGATTTACGTCACGCCTTTAGACGTTGCATAATTTAAGTGCCGGTCACGTGCTAAATTACGGGTCGTGACAACACCAGACGAACTCGCCGAGAACTTCTAGATGGTATTATATCTACTGTCAAATGGAAGTTCTCAGGTGGCATGAGTACAGGTTAGTCCCTTGATCTGAGATCGTCATTTGTCTCGTGTGAGTTCCCACTGTACTTTGATTACTACCCTACCACGGTTCAAAGGAGTCGTGCTAACAGGTTTCAGTTGGGTACAGTCCCGAGCCACATGGAGGCAGTGGTCGATTGTCAGAGATTCGTCACTCCTGGTATTAGGAGTCGATGTCGCGCTGTGTTCAGTTGACTGTCACTAGAAATTCGTGGCCACGGTGGATGAGATTTACTGATAGTTGATCAGTAGTATCTCTAGTGGTGATGAGCTTGATTCAGACATGACTTATCGGGTTAGTAGGGGTCTGAATATATCCACCCCCTAGACTCGATATGTGATACTCTTTGACAAAGAGACCGGACTGTATAGAGATTGTTATATTCAGGCTCAGTAGGGTAAGGACGTACTTGATTGTCGACCCCCTTAAGGTAAGTACCTGGGTAGCCGTTACGTATACCTAGTGCCGCTGACATGCTTGTGGTTAAACCCACTGCCAGCGTATTGTCGAGTCTTTAGAGTCCCACAAAGAGAGTTTTCCCAGTTCAGGCGATAGATGTAGAAGCCGTATGTTGGTACGTGCAGGGGTCCGATTAAATACGTGTATGGGATACACGGATTTTAATCGAACGGTTGATAATACTGGCCGACTTAGAATTAAGCCGGATTATTAAATCAGGTTTTGATTTAATAATTTATATATATTTATATATATATATATATATAGTTTGGTATTATTTTTCACTATTCATTTTCTCTCTTTGGTGCTATCCGTATTTTTATACGGATACACGTATATGTAGCGATACGTATACCGGGTGAGGTATTCCATATTTATACGGGAATACTTCTAGAAGATGGACACATCATATTTGTTTTTCTATTTAGGAAAATCAAATGGAAAATGAGGTGGGGGTGATGTGGAATGAAGCATGTGTGAGCATGTAGAAAGGTATGGTTATGGTTTTAATGGTCATTTATTGGTTTACTATTGAACCATAGTTGTATTTATGAAGCCATTCTTTCTTCACTTTGTGGTTGATGATTCATTCCATTTTTTTTCTTGGATGCTTCATGCTTCATGGCCATGAGAGACTTAGCCATTTTCACCTCTCTTTCTCTCTCCCTCTCTATCTCCTCCTTCTTCTTCTTGCTCTCTTGAGCATGGATTTTTAAGAGGAAATTAGTGAAAATTTCCTACATCACCCATAATCCATTCTTAGCAAGTTTGGATTGTCGGTCGGAACCTTTTATGATTTCCCTCGGGTGGATCTTCTTCTGCGAGGGTGGTCGTCTTTCAATCACGTTCCCGGAGTTTACGAGTTTGAAAGGGTCTTCCACAATTAGGTGGACACGCGTCAAAGGTTGTATATCTATACCCTTACATGTTTAGCCTGGTAGTTTAGGTGTTTGGATCGAATCCTGGAGTATGCGTGTCTGGTGGTTGCATAAAGTTTTTGTTTTCGCTTCCGCCTCGGCTGCGGCCTCCGCGGCGTGAGCACCTAACACCAACAACCCATAAGTCTCTTTTTCTCTCTTTCATTTCATCTCAAACCGCTTCCTAAAACCATATCGTCTAAAGTGGAGTTAACTTTTGAAAACTCTCTTTTAAATAACTTTTATCACCCTTGCTATGCTAATTAAATTACTATAATCTTGTTAACAACAGCCTTAAAAATAATCATCTAATTACTCTTTGAATTGTTTAGAATTTCATGTAAATAAAACGTGAATTGAACTTTTACGCAAAAATACCATGAAATTTGTTTACACCTTTTTTACATTATCATGAACTATAACTCTAGAAAACACATGGAGTAACGACCTACCCCATCACATACACTATGGTTTTATTGCACGATATTTTAGATTACAAAGTTTTATCCTAAATGCAACAAGTTACATTAAAATATCCTCGCTTTTAAAAATACTTTTTATTGCTATTTTTAACCATTTACAATTATATTTCTACAACTCTCGTTAGGAGACTCATTTATGGATGGTGCGGATTATCACACGTTTTTGAGATAATAGAGCGAGATGCAGAACTACTCATGGAGAATTCAGTCTCGAAAGGAATAAAAAAAATACAATTTTAAAGAATACGACTTTTAAAACAAATTAAAACTTTGAAAAAATTATATAAAATTATGCATCCGTATTTTCAATGAAAACAAATTATGAAAACTATATTTTTAAAAGAAAGATTAAATTTTAATAAAATACTGTTAAGTTTCTAAAGGTATAGTTTTCATAAAAATACCATAAACTTTTAAAAACCTAGGTTTTATCACTAAAATACCACTAAAACTAAAATAGATTTTTTATAAAAACTCTTAATATTCTAAAATACTTTTGAGGTTTGTTTTTTAAACAATATTAAATCATTTTACATAAAACCCCTCGAGAAATGCTAACAATGATAATACATAATAAACAACTTGAATAAATTTTTAAGAGCCTTAAATTAATATAGATTTAAGCGGCATCATTTCTCTTGAGCTTCAGAGAGCTGGAGAAAATTAGTGATTGCCTATTCAGATTAGATAACACTGCAAATTAAAGGAATTATTAATGGCAATCATTTTGGAAAAAGACATAAATCCTGCCGCCCATGTACAGCGGTTGTCCGCTTATTCCTGAACATAAGATCTTCAAAAGTTAAATCTAGTATTATGAAATGACTATAACCGAATACAAACCCAAACTTGAAGTTAAACTCGAACTCAATCTACTCGAACTAACTTGACTCGACCCGGAATTGCAATTGACTTGACTCACATTCTACTTGACTTACTCGACATCATTATTCACTTTTGCAATTTACGATTTTGATCAAGACATATTATAATCAACCAATCAAATCAACTAAGTCAATACAACAATTATAATCTATTATATTCAGGGTGTCTGGGATAGTTTCAGGTATGAATCCAACGGAACTTCAGGAGTCCCGTATTAACCTATTAGAATTCTATTTACTCGAATCTCAGTCAGGTCGATTCCTCCAAAGTTTGGAGTCCCAATACTAACACATGAAATGGGCCTGTATTTCCTTGCTCCTGAAACCCCACTCTTGATCTCGTGAATATTTCTACAGTTACATTGACATTCACACTTAAAACTTAACGTTAATATAGTGACCATATAGAGACCTATAGGACGTATACCCATATTCATTTCTACATACTTTTTACTTGTCATTTACTTTACTTCATTTTATTCTATAACTGTCACACTTCACTTTTACTCTATCTTTAAAACTTACCGAGCACTAGTTCGCTGACGGGCATTCTACTCACCCTTATTTTCTTGGAATGTTCGTCAGATACGGTTAAGACTGAGGAGGTGGACGTCACAGAGGAGGAGTACGACCAGATCACTGCTCAAGCTTAGATTAGCTTACCTTTTCTTTCAGCTTTTATATGCCACATGTTTGGACACTTCTGTTGTTGTATTTACTTTTCAGTTGAACTCTTATATTGTAAATATTTCAAGTTTGAATGTAAATAAAAATATTTGTTGAAAAAATTTTAGTCTCCATTTATTCTTATATTGTGTATTATTGTTTCAATACACTTAACATATTTATTTAGGGAATGGCCTTCTCTGAATAAATATGCCGCAGGCTTGTCACGTCACCATCTCCGTCTACTGAAAAGCGGAGGGTGACATGATCTCAGGGTTACGTAATAATATAAACACAATAGTTATATGAGTTATTAGGGTTTGACAGTACTACCAAGCCCCAAACCAAATAAGGAACACAAGTAGACGAAGAAACTGGACCGTACGGTAGTTGCCACTGATATGTACTGATTTGCTTGGATAGTATTTTCCTATTCAAATCCAGTCATTGACGGTTTATTCAGATAGTCTGTCAAACCCTAATAAAGTAAATGATATACTTTTCCATATTAGTTCTTGATTATTATAATTGCGTGAGATTTGATGATATTATTATAATTGCGTGAGATTTGGTGATCAGACTTCACCAATCAATTTGATAAACCTTAATTATCGATGACGTACTTTTCCATATTAGTTCTTGATTATTATAATTGCGTGGGATTTGGTGATATTATTATTATGTATTGCTGGTTGTAAATGAAAACATCACGCGTGGAGTGCGAGGATTTTAGTTTAAAAAAACAGATATTAATGTTCTACGGTTCTCACCGTAGGAGCATATATTTGCTCCTACAGTTATAACCGTAGGGACAATAAAATAATATTTCTTTTAAAATTAGAGAAAAACTCATACTGGCCCCTACGGTTTTATCCGTAAGGGAAAGTCAAAGTCCCTACGATGTAAACCATAGAAGCAAGTAAATAGCATTTTTTTAATAAAATAGAAATAAAAAATGGCTCTACGGTTATCACCGTAGGGGCATATGTCCCTACGGTTTAAAGCATAGGGAAAAAGCTTTTCCCCTACGCTTTTTGCCCGAACGGTTTGTATTTATAATTATCGATGACATACTTTACCATATTAGTTCTTAATTATTATAATTGCGTGAGATTTGGTGACATTATTATAATTGCGTGAGATTTGGTGACTGATCAGTTTGATAAACCTTAATTATCGATAACATACTTTTCCATATTTGTTCTTGATTATTATAATTGCTGTGAGATTTAGTGATATTATTATTATGTATTGCTAGTTGTAAATGAATGCAGCACGTGTGGGATGCGAGGATTTTAGTTTTAAAATAACAGATATTAATGTTCTACGGTTCTCACCGTAGGGGCATATATTTGCCTCTATGGTTATAACCGTAGGGGAAATAAAATAATAAAAATTTAAAGAAAAACTCATACTGGCCTCTTCGGTTTTATCCGTAGGGGAAAGCAAAAGCCCCTACGGTCTAAACAGTATGGACAAGTAAATAGCATTTTTTTAATAAAATAAAAATAAAAAATGCCCCATATGTCCCTACCGTTTAAAGCGTAGGGGAAAAGTTTCCCTTAGGCTTTTTGCCCCAACGGTTTGTATTTTTGTCCCTACGGTAATTACCGTAGGGACAATGATTTGCCCCTACGATTTGAACCGTAACGGCTCCTCTCCTTCACAGCAGTAAGTTCTCTGTTTCAAGATATTCAAATCTTCAAGCCACTTAAAAATTTTAATTGCCTCTTTTGAATTTGAAATTCAAACACCATGTTGCCAGCACCCTCCCCCGCCCCCTCCCTCCATACATTAAAGCACAAATATCTAAACAATCTGTTTGAACTTTATTCTAAAATAACAATATCACTCATAAGTTTATCAAACCATAACATACCAGGTTAAAAACCCTCGGGCCCCTAATGCGACTATAAAAATCAATCGGCCTTAGAGCCAGGGACTTTAACCCCTGGCCCACTTCGTCGTGGGCTAGTGCGATAGGAAAAAAGTGCTGCGTTATCGACTCCCATCACATCATCCCATATATTCATGTAGTGACCTACTATACATTTATGTGTATCGTAGTGCAACAAACTTAAGTAAAAGTTAACAAATTATAGCATTTTCTTTTTTGCATGGCCAACTAAAATAAGTGTTGCAAACTATTACATCCCTTCTTTTGTGCTTTAGCCCTAGCCATCTGTACACTTTGTTATCAATATCTCTATCTCTTACAATTAAGCCTTTCCACAATGATTTTGATATGCAACCTCTAGGACTTCTATGCCCAATATATAATTATATCCTTATAAATCGAAGTAATACACTCTTTGAAAAGTAAAGAAACAAAAGGGGACACGCATTCAATGTTGAATACAACAATAGAATAAAATATCCAAATTGAAAACATAACCAACAAAATATCATATGCATGACTTCTTTGGGTGCTTACGAGGCAAGTGCATATTTATCCACGTCCTAAACTCGTTTGAAACATGATAGAAACCTACAAGAGATAATTGTGATCAATCGACTCATTATGAAACACATATTGCACTACTACGAATATGCCTTGCTCCTACGGATAAATCGGTAGAGGCAACCATTAGTCCATACGGATTCATCCGTAGGGACGAGAAATGCGTCCGTAGGTCCAAAGGCCGCAGATGCAAGTATTTGCCCTGAACATTCCCCTACAGAGTAAACTTTGCCCCTGCGGCTTAAAGGGTATAATATATAAATTGTATGCGTTGTTTTCAATCCACGTACATCCAGTCCTTAACTCCAATGTACTCATGGGTCATGTTAGACTATATAATATATAAATTGTAAGTTATGAAAGTTGGTTTTTTATGGTGATTATATTGAGAAATCTAAGAACGGCATGATTATTGACAAAGAAGAGAATAAGAAAGGCAAGTTTGTCATTAAAGAACGGAATCTTCTTCGAAGATAGATGATAAGTTATCTAAATTTCTATTAATGATTTCGCTTAGTTGTAGAGTTAATAGTGTGTATGTGGTTTGTGTATATTTGTTTCAATTTATGATTTCGGCTGTTGGGGGTAAAGCTTCTATCGCATTAAGAATGTATAAAATATACACCCATTCACTTGTGTTTTCATCCGTTTCGAGAAAATTTTGGCAGCACCTCCCCGCTGTTCTCCGAATACACTGTAATAGAAAAGATGATCATTTCAATACTGTGAAACAGTACTAAAATGAACACCTAATCTATCGTTGTACATGGAGAACCAGTGAAAAGGTACCGACGAAATATCTTGAAACAAATGAAAACGCAAGTGAATGCAGGTGTCTGCTTTATACATTCCTAATTTGTCCACACGGGACAAATCTATCGGTTATCGTACGATTGAATATTAATTCTCGTCACATATACTACACGACGGTTGTTAGAAACCGAACAATACCGTCTGATATTTAACAACATTCGTATAGTTCTAAATCACGATGAATATCGAACGTATGTTAACCGATATATAGGAACCAAGTCTTGATTTTCAGATATGACTATCGATGAGAATATGAAATTTTTATATTATTATCGAATATCATATATACACTTAGTGTAAAATTTAACTTAAATTAGTTTTACGTTTACGTTTACGTTTACGTTTCAATTTCAAAGATTTGAAAGATTTTAGTTTAGGGTAAAGTTTTAAACGTTTTGGGTTTTCTTTAATGAAGTTTAAGAATTTTGGATTTAGGGTTTGATGTTAAATTTGGGTTTTAAACTAGTAGGGTTTAGGGTTTGATGTTAAATTTTGTTTTATCGTTTACGTTTAAGATTTTTTGGATTTAGGGTTTGATGTTAAATTTAGTTTAGGGTAAAGTTTATAACGTTTCGGGTTTTCTTAATGAAGTTAACCAACAACAACGACAACAATAACAAAAACAGCAACAATGACGACAAACAGCATCAACAAACAACAACCACCAATTGGATCATGCTAAATCATGATCCCAATATAGATTTTAACTTTGCTTAAATGGCGTGGGAAGTTAAACTTATTTTGTGCGTAAAATCTAATTTGATTTTGATACAGATAAGCTTCCAAATATCCCTCGATCTCCCAACCCCACCACTGTCCTCCTTTTCTCCTCCTCCTCAGCCGTCCAGCCCCACTCACCAAACAACCACCACCACCAATCTTCTTCTTCTTCTTTCTCACCTAAACTTTTCCTGTCACCCGACCTATCTTGTCCCCGACCTTCCGGCCCTTTCCCCGACCCACCACCACAATGACCACCACCCATGTCTTCCTACCACCACTACCACTGTAATACTTGGTTCCGTCTGAAAGCATTCCATATTTGAATAAATTCAATTCCCTGTTTTGTTCCCAAATATTTCTTTTTAAAAAAAATTCCCACGCATTTTCCTATTTTCCCCTATTATTTTCTTCTCTTTTATCTTTCATATAATTTCCTTCTCCATTTTAATAACCTCGGCTAGCCCAAAACCTTTCTCGCTCCTATTTTTCCTTCTTTCTTATTCTTTGGGCCCCACCTACTTATCTCTCTCCCTCTACCTATTTTTCCTTCTTTCTTATTCTTTGGGCCCCACCTACTTATCTCTCTCCCTCTCCATTCTTTTCATTTCCTTTTCTCATATCTTTCCTTGGGCCTACACCCACACCTAACTGAGCCCCTCACCTCTCCTTCTTATTCTTCTTCATCTCCTACTTCTTCTTAGCCGCACCTCTCGGACCCGCGCTCCTCCACGACCTCGTCTCCCTCGCAACTGCCCCCTTCCTCTTCACAACTGCCCTAACTTTCGCGTCCACCTCCCTCTTTTCTCTCAACCGACCTCTCTCTATCTCAACATACCTCTCAAACTCCATCACTCCCTCTCACTCTTCCTCTCTCTCCCTCACACCTCACCGGAGCCACCCTCACCATCGTCGCAACCATCTCACCATCGATGAGCTTCCCAACACCGCCACGAGCTCCTACCACTTCCACCACTTTCTCCTTTCTCCCAACAAATAAAACCCACCGAGCTCCTATCTCCTCCTCTGCACAACACCACCGCCGCGGCTACCCATCGTCGATGAACCTCTCGTCGCCTCCACCAACTCCTTCATCGACGACGAGCCGCGACCGCCGCAACCCCTCGAGCTCCCATTACCATGACCACCTTGCTCCACCTCTAAGCACTCCAGCCATGCCTCTGAACCGCTGACGATCTCCGCAACCCCGCTGCCGCCATCGTCGACATCAAGCCCCCTGAATCCATCACCGCGGCCGACACCAACTCCTCCGTCCTCCCCATCTGCAGCCACAGCCGACCACTACCCCAATTCACCTCGTCGCCAAAACCGCCACCATCTTCATCTTCTTTCTCCTCCTCACTCTGCGAACTAAACACCCCAAGAAACCCTAGCTCCTTACTGCCATCATCCTCGCCACCTCCATCAATTCCATAACCCAGCCCTCAACCGCCGACTTCGCGATCGCCATCACCTTCGACCCCTCTCATCGGTGACTCTCCCTCGACCACACCCTTGCCTCTTCCTCAAAACCGGAGTCGAGCCCCTTCTCTTCCATGTCCGGCTCCACCCCTTGGCCGTGCACACTCGCCGACAACATCCCTTCGCTGCCCTCTCTCTTGGCCAGCCAACCCTCTCACCCTCGCTGCCCCACTTTATCCCACGCAACCAAACCCGCCACATGTTTGATGTTTTGCCCCAACAAAATTCTCAACTTCGACAGCCCATTTGACGCTGTTCCGAGCAGAGAACAGTGGCTCTAAGACCGGGAACGAGTCTGTGCGAGCTTCACGAATGTTTCTCCACTGCCGCCGCTCCGACGACGTACCGACGATGCGCGCCAAGTGTTTGGTGAATTGGCTCAACAAGATTTCCGTCGTTTTCTCGCGTTCTTGTTGCGAGCCGTACACCAGTGGAACCCCGAGGCAAGTGTCTATCGCTTGCTTGCCTAGGTCCGAGTACATGGCATAATTTAATCACTTGTTACTACATTTACTTGGTTCATATCACTCCTTCAACATGTGCATGTATTAACATGTATTAGTATTCACCGTGCCTACATTAGCATATATTAGTGTTCACATGCAGTGCATATATTAGTATATGCTAGTATTCACAAAGCACATTTTAGAATATATTAGTATTCATGAGCATGGTATTCGCCTGCAAGTTTATAGTCATTTATAACATTCTTATTTCTGTCTAACATGTTTTTATAGTAGTGATGTACATATAGCTACTATATTAGGTAAATGTTAGTATATATTGATAATTTCAATATTACTAATAAGATGAGCATAATATATTTTAGTCATTTATGAATCTTGGTTGTGGTGTTTGGTGTCAGCGGTATTTAAGCATTATAGTTGGCGCATGATTAATTTAGTAAACATTGGTGCACGCATATCTCCCTGACATCCGTTGATTTTATCCGACATTCTGATCCGATTCACCTTGAGCGCTGACAATTGAATTACCTTAGGCCTTGTCACTTGATTTACCGTGAGCTTTGACTCTCTATCACATGATTATTATAAGACATTGACACTAAACCCGATTTCATGGTAGATGCTGAGTGATTCGTGATATGACATGTTACAGAACAACTCTTATTACTCGTGATCTATACTGGATTATCATTGGCATGGATTGATCATATCATCATGACTTTACATTATCATAAATTATAAATGGATTAGTCAGCATCTTGGATTATGATATTTTACCAGTTTGGACTTGTTGTTTATTGGAGAATTGAAGGGTAGAAATACCTATGCACTCGGATGATATTCACGCTAGACAAATCTTCATCGTAGTCATGGGGCACCTTTCGGAGATGTTCACGCTATTGTATTGATTCATATTATTGTTGTCGTCCCAGGCACGAGCACCCTGCTTCCAGCTAGTCATGGGATACCCCAAGTAAACGAGTATGTCCATCGGTCAATTCCATCAATACACACCATGTTTGATTTGATTCGACCCTTAAACTAATATCCGAATGACTTGACTTCTAGATTGACCTTTAGATTGACTCTGTCCTGACTCTATTATTGACATCCAGTTTGACATCTTGTTCACCTACATTAGTACGTCCTGCATGTTTACCCTTTTACATTTCTTATTCATTTACAACACGTGTTTTCACATTACCTTATATGCATGATTTTCTCATACTCTCAGTCTACCTGTTTTCATATATTACTATGATTTACTGTTATTACGTGCATCGTACTCCTCTGGCTACTTCTTTTATATTGTTTTGCTCAATTCTGCGTGTGTGATTTATAGTGAATTTTGCAAGCTATATGACATTGGCTGCCATATTTTATTCGCATCATATTTGATTGTATTCTTATCATATCATGTAGCTGTTATACACCCATTGAATAGTGGCCATACACATTGATATCCTAGTGACCGTGTTACATTACCAAGTGATAAACGTTAGTGATTGGATTGTGGTAAGTACGTTAGTATAAAAGCGTGATTGAATAGTGGAAGTGACACGTACTTGTACACATTCGGCGGAACCATTTAGTTATTGCATTGTCGACGCCTATGGGGCATATATAAGTGTAACTATAACTGGTATAAGACGGGTATGGAAGCACTTATATTAGCGTCATAGGTAAGACATCGAGGACTGCCCACTTATCTTGGATACCAGTCGAGATATGCTTAATGGAGACCCTATCTCCAATTCTCGCGTAGACTTGTCATGGAGCGACTAGTATTTAGATTCATGGTCGGTGTTTGATGTATATCGCGGGGTGTGGGGTAGTTTGAGTGTGGGTTCGATCAACGAAATCTCAGAAGTCCCACTACCGGCATATTTCGTAATTTCATGATTTTGTTACCGATCGTGTTATTGATTCTTACTGATCGTGATTCGGGCTCGTGTTTCCTTGCCCATGGGGCTTACCCTTGGGTTAGGAATACTCCTGCGGTGGTTGACGCTCACACTTGGATTGACGATAAGTTTAGTGACTTGGACATTGAGACTGTGAGACTGATGGAACTTTACATTGATTATTGATTTGACACACCTGCTTTTCCGTTACATGTACTAGTTATTTCATGTTCATGGTATTACTCCATACTTACTGCTTTATGTTTATCATCATTGCACATTATATATATATATATATATATATATATATTGCTATTGTGTCGCTCTGACGACCTGAGTTTGCATGCTCAGAGAAAGAAGTGGACCTAACTATATTCGAGAAGATCGCTGAAATTCAGACCAGTGAACCAACGACATCATTCCTCTGATATCACTGGTTAGTTGTCCATTTAGTTTGTATCCGTTGCGCTCGGTTTCTTTATATATGATAGTTCTAGTAACTGTATTTCTCTTTATCCGTGCTGTGTTTTACTGATTACCACGTAATGCTAGAAGCTAAAATGTGACTACGGCGGGATATTTGCTTGACCATAGGAGCATGACTGCCTTATCACCTCTCGTATTTCGTATTTTGAAAAGCGGGGCATGACAACCACCATCTCTCCTTTCCCCTCATCCGACCCACCACCACAACCACCACCACCCAAGTCTCCCTACCATCTGTACCACCACCACCACAACCATCATCTCCCCCTTTCCTCTCACCCGACCCACCACAACCACCACTCCTTTAACTTAAACCCTTTTCACCAAATTAAAGCCCCGGTCAAGTGAATTTTTAAAATTCAATTAAAAATTGTAACTGGGGTCAATCAACGCTGGTGCGGCGACGGCTTCAAGAGAGCTCGACGATGGCCAATCGGCGCTGCAGATGGCTCCGACGGCGATTGAGAACGGCTATATGAAGCTCGATGTCGGCGCGATGGATCTCGTCGGTGCGATGGAGCTCGTCGTCCGCATGAGGGGAGGTGAAGGAAAGGGAACTTTTTTGGTGGGGGGGAGGAGGGCACGTGAAGGATTAAGGCTACCGTGGGAAGGAAATATTAATCCGCTTTATTTTTTTTAATACACCAACGTAGCCCACTGTAGACCTCCTCTTACGGCACCATAGGGACAAATACTGAGGACAATTTTTGATTATTTTTTAATCGATAATGCCCCTACCAGGATAAACGTAGGGGCAAAAAAAAATTGCTCCCGCAGATTTCTCCATCCCAACTCCTATTTTTACTAGTGATCTAGCATGATGTCACGAGCTGCAGGACTTGAAGAAATTTCAAGGAAAGAGAGAGATGCAGGAGAGATGATGACCAAATATATCTACAAGTAAATTGATTGAAAGTAGGTTTTGGAATGAAGGCATGCCTAATTTTATTCATCATCATAAACCACAAGCTAATCTTTACAAAAAGTTTCAGATTGGATATATGAATCTATTTCTTTTGTTATATTCTGTTAGGTGTCAATTTTTTGGTTAAATTAATAATTAATATATTATTCTTAATTATCTCTATTTATGTTTGTCTAGATTTATTGTTATTTCTAGTTGCATAATTAATTACTAGAATTTGTTTTCTTCTATTTTGGGTTTTTATTGGTTTTTGTTGCACGGGTACAAACATTAGTTTTCTCATCCTATACTTTATGGAAGTGGTTTTCAACACATTATTTCTTATTTTATTTTTTATTGTATTATCAATTATGTATTTTAACCTTCTTATATCAGCCAACCTTATTTATAATAAATCATTTCTATTCATATGCCACATGAATTTAGTTTGGAGCACATTCTATTTTATTATACAAGGAGCTTCTAAATTTAACTCTTGTTATTTGTCGTTGGCTGAACAGTTTTTCCGTTGAAATTTGTTATGCAACAATTCGTGGTCATGATGACTAAAAAAAAGGACTGTATTCAAAGTCTCTCATTGCAATCATTTGTACCACACAAAAAATAAAGTCTAAATTGCACAAATGTATTCATGAACTTTTCTGTTTTTTGCGATTGATACCATAAACATTAATAATTGCAAATAAGTACCATGAACCTTCGTTTGAATCCAAATGCTTTTTGCGATTGATACCATGTAAAAGGAATTAGTTGCAATCGGGGGTGATAGTTCATGATACTTATTTGTAATTAAATTAGTTCATGATATCAATCGCAAAATACATGAAAGTTCGTGGATACATTTGTGCAATTTAGCCAAAAATAAACTAGGAACGCATTCAGTGTAACAAAGCCGTGGGACCCTGAAGTGCGTGTATGTGAGTGTGCATTGGTTAGATTAGGCTTAAGAGGCTGGTTTAAAAAAATTAATTAAGGAATTTTACTTATGTGTTATTTAATCAGTTAATTAATGTTGGATTTTATGAAGGATTAAGGAATTTTACTTATGTATTATTTAATTAGTTAATTAATGTTGAATTTTATACCGCATTAGGATGCTACCAAATGGGTCTGTTATGAGCTAATTAGCCTCCATTCTTCAGAAGAGCCCATGACAATTTAGTGTAGAATCGTAAGCCCAATAATACAACCTCTTTGAAAAGATTGGCTACATAATAAAAAAATTTGATTAAAACAAGGGTAAATTGTCAAAAAGCCCCCGTCCTGTTTCAAACTTGTGTAAAAATCCCTGGACCTTTAGCTCTTTTTAAAAAAACCTTGGGCCCAATTAAAACCTCATTTATACTAGTTGCCTATAACATCTAAACGGTTTTCTATAATAGCTAAAAAGTTACTTGTAATATCTAAACTCTGTAATATCTAAGCAGTTTGAGGTAATAAAGGCTTGAATAAAATGTAGACCAGCGGTTCTTTCACAGAGATTTTGAAGAGGAGATGCTTTCCAACAATTTTGAAAATATGAGCCGTTTCCCACAAAAGTGGTCCTCCCTCCATTTCCCCCCTATTAAAAAAGGGTCCGGTCCCAGTAAAACTTAGAATAAATTAATTTCTAATAAACCTGAAAGGTTTATTTTAATTGGTAGTTTAAATAGCGGTTAAAATAAACGGTTAAGATTTAACCGCTATTTAAAAAATATGTTAAAATATTTAACTGCTACTTAAAGTGGCGGTTTATATTATATAAAATAGAAAACCGTCTCAACAGTTTCAGCGGATTAAGATTTTGAGAACGAAATTGGACGATTTTTGCTATGATTTGAACTACGATTCTTGCTGGGTATTCTCTTGATTCTTGGATCGATTTTATAAAGTAAATTAATTACTTTAATTACTACAGAATTTGTTATTTTTTGGGGATTTTTGTTAGGGTTTTTAGATATAAATTGGGGATTTTTTCCTGTGATTTGAATTACTATTGTTGCTGGGTATTCTCATATTTCTTAGATATAATTTATAACATAAATCAATGGGTTCTATTGTTTCTTTGTGTGTATTCACTACTATTCTTTCTTTTTTTTTTTCCATCCAACGTTAATATTAACCGCTACTTTAAGTAACGGTTCTGATTTGTTGGATTCTTTAATATCTGGGTCCTTTTAAATATTTTACGTATTTTTTTAAATAAATGTTTTCCTATTTTTTTATTTAAATATTTTCTATATTTTTCTAATACTAATTACTAATTCTTATTATCCTAAATTTGATACTAACCCAATTACCTTATCCAAACCCAGCCCTCTCCATTCTTTCTTTCTTTCTTTGGACCCGGTGCCTTCTCCATTCTTTCTCTCTTTCCTTGGACCCGGTCCAAGCGCATACCCAAACCCGACCCGACTTGGACTCCCCTTCTTTTTCCTTTCCCTCACAATCTTTCTCTCCCCTCCGATCTATCCTCCTTCCCCACGAGACCCGCTCCTACAATGCAACGGCTCCCCTTGAATCGCTCCACGATGAAAAGGCTAACTCCAACGTTCATCTCCGCATCCAACCCCAAGGTTCCTCAACGTCTCTTTCTCCTCTCTCCTTCGACTCAAACTCTTATGATTGGGCCATACCACCACATCGCCAGTTGCCCCGATTCTCACGTCCAATCCCATGATCTCCTCACTGGCTCCCCATCATCCTTAACAACCCCGAGTCTCTTCCTTTATCCTCATCTTTAAATATCTCTCTCAAAATCTCATTTTTCTTGATCTCCCTCTCTAACCTCACACCGTACCTCCGACCACCCTCTGTGGCCCCCCATGCCGATCACCTCACCGCCTGCTCACCCCTACAACCCCTCTCGACACCTCGATGAGCCTCAGTTCCCCCTACTCCATCAACAACCGACTCCTTCGTACCCACCGTCACCCTTCACCTCCGAGCTCACCACCGGCGACCACCTCACTTTGCCTCTCCAACGACCACGTTATTGTAGGGTTCCTTAGCACTATCACTAGGTTTTATAAGGTATCGGGTATGCAATTTTAAAAAATCTAGAGAGTAAAGCAACCCAAACCAAAGATCTAAGGGTTAAACTATACAAGTAAACAGCTTTACTCTAAGTGAATAAGGAATACAACCTTTGTAGACCGGTCATTCACTTCTAAAACTCCATGTAGTAGTCCCTTAGCTCCAAGTGGTGGTCTCCCAGACTCTCATTAGGCTCCACTAGGCGAAAAGAACAAACTTGCTTAAAGATTTTTGAGGCCGAAAATGATCTATGTCGAGAAATCTCCAACTCAAGCTACCTCTTTATTTAGAATTATTTCTCTCTCTCTCTCTTTTCACCTCAAAAAAACCTAGAGAGCTAAATCGAGATGAAGAAGAAGATGAAGTGATGAATAATGACAACCATGGGTGAGAAAATATCACAAATAATATTTATAGAGACTTAACCATGGCTAAACATAATGGTTGGATTAATAAATATCTAGAGTAAAACAAAATTAGTGGACTAAGTCAATGGATTCCACAAGCTTCTACAAGCATCCAACCCATGACAATTTCCACCTAATTTTGTTTATTACCTAAATAAATAATCACCCTTATTATCTTAAGTATGGTATGTGTCTCATACACCCATGTACAATATATCATCAAGCATGACAAAAAAAAAATATTAATATATATCACACATATATTAAATGTATAAGTAGAAAATAAATTCTTAAGTGAGCTAATATTAGTTAATATATATTAATATATCAAATATATAATTATATATATTAAATTATTAAATCAATACTTGATTTAATAATCCGGCTATATCATATATAACCAACTAATATTATTTATATCATCTTATCAAATCAACACTTGATTCAATAACCCGGCTATATCTCATATAACCGACTGATATCATATATTGCGAGATTAGAATACGGTATCTCATACACCTATTAATCTCGGTCCCGCACATATCACATATGTGCCCTACTTCGTTTCGCTTGAGCCAGGAAACCTCTGTGTAGGACTCTAAACACTCGTCAATACACCGGCAGTAGGTAACGATCATATCAGTTACCCACAAGCCGTCAGCGGTACTAGCTGGACATAACGGCTACCCGGGTATTGAGCGATCAGAAGATCAACAAGCAAGCTTGTCCATACTCCCGTGAATCCAATAAGTAACACTACAGTACAATCCGGTCTCTTCGTCTGATATGTCGCATATTTAGCCTAGGGGTGGTAAACGTCAGACCCCAATAGCTTGATAAGTCATGTCGATGTGAGGCTCATAACGGTTCGAGAAACTACTGATAACACTTACCAGTAAATCTCAGCAACCCTAGCCAGGGATTTTCTGTTATGGACAATCGAGCACAGTGCAACATCATCCCCCAATACGGGAGACACGAAACCCCTCCTATCGCTCATTGCCTCCATGTGATTCGGGACTGTACCCAAAAACCACCTGATTGCACGCTCTCTTGAACGTGGTAGGGTGGAAATCAAAGCACAGTGGAAATCATATAAGACTTTATGACGATCTCGGGTCTACAGACTAACCTGTACTAGTGTCACCAGAGAACTGCTATCTAACGATAGGTACAATACCATCCAGGAGTTCTCGGCAAGTCCTGTTCGGTGTACCCATTCTCCAATGAGCACCTGTGTACAATCTTTGATGTCAAACACCAATGGCTTGGGATCAACCATCGCCCCATACAGGGTCAAGAAACGTACACACCAGTCTACTATGAAATATCGATGCCCCGTCTCGATACTCTCTCGACTAGGAATAATTAAAGGATATACTTATAGACCACCCTGGCCCCACAAGTATGATCTGCATCATAATCCTGGTAGTCAAGTACACATCCTAAGGGCTTTATCAACATATAACAGAGAGACAGTACCAAGATACAAGTATACATATTAATATAAAGAGCAACCAGATAGTATACTATCATGTCGAGCAAGAAAGTCCTCTCTATATATGTCTAAGTATCCACTATAATATACAATCATGTACAATAATGGCCTCTTGGGCATAGATACAACTAACAATTTCTTATTTGCACTAAGGCCAGTTGTTGTAGTATCTCATACCGAACATCCCAAAGAGTCTCTCAAACTGTATCTAGGGTATGACCTTCGTGAGTGGATCCGCCGTGTTATTCTTTGTGTCCACTCTCCTGACCTCGATCTCCCGATGATCAACTGTCTCCCGGATCAAGTGATACCGCCTAAGAATATGTCTGGATCACTGATGAGACCTAGGTTCCTTGGCCAAATCTACTGCTCCATTGCTTGTTGGAGATGGTGCCCTCAGAGTCAATTATTGGATCACAGGCACGTGATTGCAATGATTGAGGGAGGACCTGTCCCAGTAGAACAGTCTTACTCAAGATGATAGTATGCTATTTGGTTTATCTTTATCATCGTGTACTGCTTTAGGTGACCATACAGGTCACTATTGCACGTTGATAGAGCCCCTAGGATTCTTGCTTGACTACCAGCAGTATAAGGGCGATCATATACGTGGGAGCAGGGGTCTATAAGCAAATCCTTAAAAGGTCCTTAGTCGTGGGAGTTTCGAGACAGGGTATCGATACTCCAGAGTAGACTAGTGTATACAGTCGAGACCCCGACAAGGGGGGTTGCCGGTCTCACAAGCCACTGGTGTCGGTTGGTTCACCTAAGATGTATACAGGTGCTCGTTGGGTTATGAGTACACCGGACAGGACTCGCCGGGAACCTGCTAGTTGGTATTATACCTGATGTCAGATAGCAGTTCCCTGGTGACATGTGTACAGGTTTGTTCATCGACCTGAGATCGTCATTTGTCTCGTGTGAGTTCCCACTGTGCTTTGATTACTACTCTACCACGCTCAAAGGAGACGTGCAAACAGGTTTTAGTTGGGTACAGTCCCGAGCCACATGGAGGCAGTGAGCGGATCTGCAGGGGTTCGTCTCTCCCGGTATTTTGGGGGTGAGGTCGCGCTGTGTCTAGGAGAGCCAGTACATGAAAAGTCCTTGGCCAAGGCAGGAGATTTACTGGTAGGTATTCCAGTAGTATCTCAGGGTGTTCTGGGCTACTCTCTGACACGACTTGTACCACTTTTGGGGGTCTGACTTTTACCAACCCGCTAGGCCCGCCATGCGATGCTCATAGACGAACGGACCGGACTGTACGGATATTATCACTGACAGGCTCAGTAGGGAGTCAGCATGAGTTCGCTCACAGACGTCCCTTTTGGTCAATACCTGGTAGCCCGTTATGTATAGGCTAATAGCTCTGACGTGCTAGTGGTTAAATCCACAACCAAAGTATTGACGAGTCTTTAGAGTCCCCCACAGACCAGTTTCTCAAGTTTCAGGCGAAACGTTGTAGAGGCCGTATGGAGATATGGCAGGGTTCGATCAGATAAGCGCGGTATTGCACGGATCATGATCGGACGAATAATACTAGCGGGCTTTGGTTTAAGCCGGATCCTGGTATTGTACAGTGTAGATTTTGTCTCTTTGCATTTGTATTCAGTGGGAATACAAATGCGGGCATGTATATGCAGTCGCGGGGTTTTTCTGTAATTTATTACGGGATCGGTTTTCTGAAGTTGCCAGCTTGCATTCCGTTCCGGCCAGTTTTCCTTTGTTCCTTCACGGCCGGACTTTTCCGATGGAGGGGGTTATTTGCAGATTCGCAAATTAGCATTTGTGGAGGGGTTATTTGTGATTTGCAAGATTATGAAAGCATCTTTGCTTTTCTTGCATTAATGAGATTAGAATGGATTAGAAATTGATTTGATATTGTTATCATTGCTTTTTGGTGTGGTCACCCTTTTGCTTTTCCTACACTCACCTCCCTTCTTGGTTTTGATTTATTCCCTCCACCATTTGTTCATAGAGGGGGCCGGCCACTTTGAGGGATAGGAGAGGCTTCAGTTTTGCATGAGTGAAAATCTATCATCTCATTTTTGCTTGCTTGCAAAAATTCCTAACACATCTCCAAAAGCTCATTGTTTCATTCCTCCATCATGGCAACTTCTATAACCCCAAGAGACAACCATTCTACACTTGCCTACAGCATTCCTTGGACGCGTCGGCTAGCCAACTTCGCGCCCGAGTTGCCTCGGTCCAGAGGTGGGAGCCCGTAAAAGAACCCGGCGATGTGGTGCCCGTTTCGACGAGGAGGCGACGACCAGAGATTCCGCGAGGAGATCGGAGTGGAGGCTAAGACCGAAGGACACGGATCGCTTGGTATACCTTCTCTACTCTTATTCTTGTTTGCTAGAGTTAGGTTAATGGCCCAATCCGGGATTTTAGTGCGCGGTGGTGCCGGTTTTCTAGTTTGAAAAGTTTTTCGTTTCCGCATTCCGGCATCGGATTGACGGCCGGGGTGCCGCCGTGCACTTACATTGGTATCAGAGTCACGCCATTAACCTAGTCTAGCTTGCTCTAGTATGTTTAAAGACTCGATTGAACAAAAATCCCAAAAACCGTATTTTCTAGTGCATTAGGTTTCTGTCGAAATTTTTTGGGCTCTAAAAAATTTTTCAGGTTGTTGCAGAAACACATGCAGGAAATTCTAAGCATTCTGGGAAAATTCGATGCAATGATTCCTTGGTACGACGGCGGAAACACGGCCAAACCCCTGGTTTGGCCGCGGTTCCGCGGTGGGAAAGTGCTATCTTTGCACCAAACTTTCACAGTAGGCTTCTGGTTAGGAAATAGGGGTTTTGGGATATTCTTTTTGGGCCCAGAATTTCTGTGAGAGCTACAGTTGTGCTTGGGGCCCACTTCGGTAAATTTGATCGATCGAAAATTTTAAACATATTAGTTCACAGTATTTACATTATATCTGCGACCGTGAATGTCATTTGATCGGTAAATCATGTCTAACTGCTACAGCCCGGTTAGACGGATTTGCGAACGTGACATTCACGTTGATATTCTGTGTTGTGCTGTGATGTTGCGGATTGGTCGTGGGGGATAGCCTGGATGCAATGTTAGTACAGTTTTGATTGTATTATGTACATTTGATATTGCGGGGCGAGCGTCCGACATATGGACTGCCGTCACTGCCTGTTTGTATATTATTCTTTTGGGGCACGACCGGGTCGAGGTCGATGTACCCGTTGTATGTATATTTTACCTTCTGTACTAGGATTGCCCCGCGGAGGGGTGCATGGATAGCCGAGTTCTAGAGGGCAACGAGCCCGCATCTCATGGCATTGAGGCGGAGGGGGCTTTACTCTAGAATTGACGGGCTATTCGCCGCACTCGTAGGGGGTACAGGTTGACCTAAGGAGGGGTGCCCAAGTTACCGGATTCCGTGAAGTGCTGGGTGGTCCATTCACATTGTTGAAGGGGGCTGCCTCGCTTCAGGTTTTGGCGGGTAACTTGCCGCGCCCGTAGGGGTCTAGGGTTTCATTGCGTAGGCTATCCACACGACCAGGGGAACGTCGGGTTTCAGTAGCGGCTCTATGAAACCCGGGGATCCCAGATATCTGTATTGTTCTGTGATGCTTATTACATTTCTGTGATGTTTCATTTTATCACGCCTTGAGCGAATATTATATATTGATATATATACTAGTAGATGTTGTATATGTTTTGCATCCACGCTAGTCCAGTCCCCGCTCTGTCGTTAGTTAAGTAACCTAACGGGTGATGAAGGGACCCAGTGGCGAATGCGGATGGCATATACGTACATCATTATTTTCGTTCTTTATTGGTGTGATCAATTGATGGGACTGCGTTGATTTGGATCAATGCAAGTTAAACAAACCTATTCTGATATTGTTGGAACACTTTTCAAAAAGCTGTTATTGCAAGGACGTTCACTTTTGTTTTGCACAGTGGTATTCAGTTGGAATATCCTGCTCCTCAGTCGACGAGGCAAGGGCCGAGATCCTTTTACCGGGAGTGACCCCTTGGACAGAAGTTTGCGTCAGGGCAATAACTTCACTATAACCGTTTACTTTTGCTTTGTATCGTGGTACTCAGTTAGAATATCCTGCACCTCATTCTATGGGGAAAAAGCCAAGATCCCTTCACCGGGAGTGACCTCTTTAGCAAAGGTTTTCGTCACTATATTTTTATAAAGCTATCATGTTCCTTCAACGATATCAAGTTCATTACGTTAAAGGTTTTTCGCCAGAAACCATTCGTAGCCCTCCATCGTTTCAGACGGGTAGCACGTAGTATTCAAGCTATATTTGTTGACCTTCGTCAAGGCATAGTGTATGGTAGCTGCTTGTTACCTTTCTGCTGCATAGATAGATGCGTTGGTTTGGGACAGTCGTATAGCCTTGTTGACCTTCGTCAAGGGCTTGTACGGGTGGGTTCAAATTAACCTGGACAATGACGGGTAGAACTTGACATGTGACTTATGATTTGTTGACCTTCGTCAAGGTCATAAGAGCATGGGGCAAAAATCACATCGGGAGTTTCTAAAGAAACTGAAACTTGCCAGATATGCGCATACCTTCTGGAGTGTGATAACGTGAGCGGATTCCGTCACATTATCATGCGATGATAGTTGGATCCCGATTCCCACTGATGAGTTGGTTTACTCCTCGGGTGATCCCGACTAATTCTTCTTTCAGGTTTGGGGAAGAATTTGACGGTACAGTGGGAGGTTTCCAGATTAGATAAAGTGATAACTATTCTGATCTAGGTTAGAGTGCACGCTGAGTGTTTCTTTTCTCTCCCTCTTTGGAAGCGACCATTGACCCGACCCTTGACTATGACTCAGTGACCAAAATTAACCGAACCTTCTTAAACACAGGCTTTTGGATTGTCAGAGTTGCAAACCTCTTTGCCACTCCTATTTTTACCCTTTTCTCCAGGACACCCCGTATTACTACGAACGTCCACTTCCATTGGACAAAACCACGTATGGTTATATACGAACTCGAAGGAATTCGAGGATGGTTTCCGGTTCTGGAGAAAACGAATAGGACTATTCAGTTGTCTTTTCCTTTTACCTTTTCTCAGGTTGCGAGTACTCCTTGGTTTAGGAGGTAGTACACCTATTACACAAATTGGACAGTCTTCTTCCTAACCTTAGGCTGGTGCTGAACGGTAGGGAATGAAGAAAACCAATTAGCATAACGATGGTGTACAGAAGGTATTAAGTAAAGACATAGCAAGGGATTAGTAAGAGGGCAAAGTAAATTGCGACTGCTATTCACGACCAAACTAAGTATTTCTTCGCCAATCCTAAATCACCTTTGTATTTCTCCAGGACACTCCGTATCACTACGAAGATCCACAGTTTATTGGATACTCCATCTTATGGTTATATACGAACTCGAAAGGAACTTGTTCCAGTTTGGGGATGGATTCTGGTTCAGGAGAAATAGGAATAAGGTTTATTCGGTTGTCTTTTATCTTCACCTTCTCTCGCATTGCGAGTGCTCCTAGGATTAGGACAGTACATCCATTATGCTTATTGGATAGTCTTCTTCCAAACCATAGGCTGATGCCGAATGGTAGGGAAGGAAGAAAACCATTTGGCCTAAAGCGGTGTACAGAACGTAATTGTTAGTTATATGTATGCCCTAGAGGCCATTACTGTACATTGGATGTATATTGTAGTGGATGCTGGGACATATATAGGTAGGACTTTTTTGCTCGACATGATAGTACGCTATCTGGTTGCTCTTTATCTTAGCATGTATACTTTCTGTCTCTCTGTTACATGTTGATAAAGCCCTTAGGATGAGTACTCGACTTCCAGTACTATGATGTAGATCATACTAGTGGGGCCTGGGTAGTCCATGAGTACATCCTTCAATGTTCCTAGTCGTGGGAATATCGAGACGGGGCATCGATATTCCAGAGTAGACTAGCGCATGTCTTCTCGACCCATGTGATGGGCGATGGATGATCCCATATCCATTGGTGTTTGACATCAGAGATGGTATGCGGGTGCTCAGTGGAGACTGGGTACACTGAACGGACTCGCCGAGAACTCCCAGATGGTATTATACCTCACGTCAGATGGCAGTTCTCTGGTGACACTGGTACAGCTTAGTCTGTTGACCCGAGATCGTCATAGAGTCTTGTGTGTCTCCCACTGTGCTTTGATTTCCACCCTACCACGGCTCTACTGAGTCGTGCAAACAGGTGGTTTTTGGATACAGTCTCGATTCACATGGAGGCAATGAGCGATAGGAGGGGATTCGTCTCTCCCGGTATTGGGGGTTGATGTTGCGCTATGCACGACTGGCCATAACAGGAAATCCCTGGCCAGGGTTGCAGTGATATACTGGTAAGAGTTATCAGTAGTTTCACGAATATTATGGACCTCACGTCGGCATGACTTATCGAGCTATTGGGGTCTGACGTTTACCACCCCTAGGCGAGACATGCGACATATCAGACGAACAGATCGGACTGTACGGTAAGTGTTACTGGTTGGATTCACAAGAGTGTGAGCGGGCTTGCTAGTCAATCTTCTGATCGCTCAATACCCGGGTGGCCGTTACGTTTAGCAGACCGCTTGCGGCTTGTGGGTGTTTGATATGATCATCACCTGCTGCCGGCGTATTGACGAGTCTTTAGAGTCCTACACAGAGATTTCCTGGCTCAAGCGAAATGAAATAGGAGTGCGTATGAGATATGTGCGGGACCGAGAATAATACCAGTATGTGATACTGTATTCGATTCTCGCGATTTGTGATATTGATCGGTTATATGCGTTATAGCCAGGTTATCGGATCAAGTGTTGATTCGATAAGTTGTTACTATTGATATTAGTCGGTTATATGCGATATGACCGGATCGTTAAATCAAGTATTGATTTAATGATTTAATGTATAATTATATATTAGATATATTACTTTACATTGACTAATATTGTTCACTTTAAATGGATTTTCTCACTTGAAGTACACATTGTATATGTGATATATTTTTGTACACTTGTTTGTATCATGTTTGATGATACATGCTGTTAGTTATATATATGCCCTAGAGGCCATTACTGTACATTGGATGTATATTGTAGTGGATGCTGGAACATATATAGGGAGGACTTTCTTGCTCGACATGATAGTATGCTATCTGGTTACTCTTTACCTTAACGTGTATACTGTTTGTCTCTCTGTTACATGTTGGTAAAGCCCTTAGGATGTGTACTTGACTATCTGGACTATGATGCGGATCATACTAGTGGGGACAGGGTAGTCCATAAGTACATCCTTCAAGGTCCCTAGTCGTGGGTATATCGAGACGGGGCATCGATATACCAGAGTAGACTAGCGTATACCTTCTCGACCCATACAGATGGGCGATGGATGATCCCATATCCATTGGTGTTTGACATCAGAGATGATATACGGGTGCTCAGTGGAGACTGGGTACACTGGACAGACTCGCCGAGAACTCCCAGATGGTATTATACCTTACGTCAGATGGCAGTTCTCTGGTGACACTGGTACAGAGTAGTCTGTTGACCCGAGATCGTCATAGAGTCTTGTGTGGTTCCCACTGTGCTTTGATTTCCACCTTACCACGTCCAAGAGGGCGTGCAAAACGGTGGCTTTTGGGTACAGTCCCGAATCACATGGAGGCAATGAGCGATAAGAGGGGATTCGTCTCTCCTGGTATAGGGAGTTGATGTTGCGCTGTGTTCGATTGGCTATAACCGGAAATCCCTGGCCAGGGTTGCTGAGATTTACTGGTAAGTGTTACCAGTAGTTTCTTGAAATGTTATAGAACTCATATCGACACGACTTATCGAGCTATTGGGGTCTGACGTTTACCACCCCTAGGAGAGATATGCGACATATCAGACGAACAGACCGGACTGTACGGTAAGTGTTACTGGTTGGATTCACAGGAGTGTGAGCGGGCTTGCTCGTCGATCTTCTGATCGCTCAATACCCGGGTGGCCGTTACGTTTAGCAGACCGCTTGCGGCTTGTGGGTGTTTGATATGATCATCACCTGCTGCCGGCGTATTGACGAGTCTTTAGAGTCCTACACAGAGGTTTCCTGGCTCAAGCGAAACGAAATAGGAGCGCATATGAGATATGTGCGGGACCGAGAATAATGCGTGTATGTGATACCGTATTCTATTCTCGCGATGAATATATCGATTGGTTGTATGCGATATAACCTAGTTATCGAATCAAGGATTGATTTGATAAGCCGATACATTGAATATTAGTCGGTTATATGCGATATGACCGGATCGTTAAATCAAGTGTTGATTTAATGATTTAATGCATAATTATATATTTGATATATTGCTTTGCATTAACTAGTATTGGTTCACTTTAAATGGATTTTCTCACTTTAAGTTCACAAGTTGTATATGTGATATACTTTTGTGCACCCTTTTGTATCATGTTTGATGATACATGCAAACTTGGGTTTGTGTAAAGGATTAAACCATGGTTATATAATGGTTAGGGTTTTCATTTTCTTATCTATTTATTTATTTATTTAATTTGGAAAAGATAAAAGAGAAAATGGTGGCTTTCTTTGTTTGATATTGAAGCTTCATGAAGCTTTAACTAAGTCACCATTTTTGTCTTCATGTTTAACCCTAACCATTCATTTAACCCTAGTTCATTCTCTACACTTAACCATGGTTGGATTATGATAAGTATTGATTTATTTTCTTTTTGAAAGAAGACTTATCATGATATATAGATTATCTTCTTCTTCTTCTTTTTCAAGAAGAAAAAGCAAGATAGCTTCAATGGCAACTTGAGCAAATGAGTGAGAAATCCAATTCTAAAGTGAACCCACTTCCTATTTCTTCATCCTCTACCTCTTGCCAAGTAGTATAGGGTGTTTTCTTCACAAGTTTCATGACTTGGTGAAGTGGGAGCTTGATCTAGTGATGCCTCGACGTAGATCATCTTCGGCATCGTTGTCGATGACCTAGCCCGCCCATTTCTCCAACGAAGCCGACGCTAGAGCCCGGGATTGGATTTGGACAGCAAGGGGACTTCATCATGGAGCTATGGAGGTGGAGAACCGGATCTACAAAGGTTGTATTTCCGTTCACTTAGTTAAATTGTTAACTAGCTTCTTGTTTCGCCTAAAATTCTAGTTAACGATCCGTATTAGGGTTTCTCGGCACCTGTAAAATTTCAAATTGGCATGGTTGATGCCATGTGAGATCTCATTAGAGTGCCTAGGAACCCTACAGTGGTATCAGAGCCTAGCTAGAGCCTTAGGCGATGCGTAGACGGAGTTTGATGTCCGATCGAACCGAAATCCCATTTCCAAAATGCTCTCTGGACTTTTTTCAAAAACTGGGTTTTTTCCAGATTAAAAATTGCTAAAAAATTCAGCAGGGTCTTAGTTGAATTACTGTGAAATTCGAGGGGCTAACTCATCTAAATCGCGGCGGAACCGCGGCACAAGCATTCCTTGTGCGGCGGTTCCGCGGCCATATGATGACGTCAGCCCTCCATTTTTGCACAGTAATTTGTCACTTCAGGTGCTGGATTTTCTGGGAATTTTTTAATATTTATTCAAGAGTTGAATATTCCAGGGTGTTTTGGAGATTCGATGATTCGATCGGATTATCAGATTTTGTCTATGTGGATTCCGGATAATTTTTGAATATGTTAAAAAGTTCGACTGGATATAAATACCCAACATTTCCCCTGCCAGAAAATTTCCAAGTGTTGGATTTTTCCGAGGTTTAAAGACGTTCTAAGTAGTACAAGTAACGCGATGGTCCCTCTAGAAGACAACAAACCTTAACTCGATTATGTGACCGTCTTGAACTGCCCTTTGAACCTTCGGGTTTGGGGCAGTACGGCGTGCCACATGTGAGGCGTTGGCTTGACCCTTCTACGGCTGGACCGTTGGTACTGAGGCACGAAGTGAATGTCTTTGAACTTATTTCATGAGTTGAGCTGTTTCGGGAAAACTTGGGTGTTCGATTGTTCGATCGGAAAGTTTAACATTTTCTATCTTATTCGGAATTGGATACAATAATTGGAATTCACAAACAGTTATGAGATAACTGAATGAATGTTATAAACATAGCACTTTAGTCTCACTTGATCGGTTGCCACGGAATTTTGATGTGATCAAAAGTCCGTCGCAATCACGTAGCGTACGCGGATACTCGCCGGGTAAACTTAATTGACAGCCTCGCTCCATAGCCCCGACCAAGTGACTGTAGGAGAACCCCGTCGCCGAAAGCATCCGTTCGGGTGCTCGCGGCAGCGGTGTTCCGCCTTGGTGCACTTCGTCGACGGTATCGGGGGTGCGGCCGCCTACTAAAGTTTGCGACGAGCATTCGATCAAAATGTGTGGAATCTTGTTGAATTGCCCAACTTGATATTGAAAAGTGTTTTCGATTTTGAGACTAAAATGCGGGGTTTATAATTGTTAGGCATGCGATGTCTAAGTAATTCATTTGATTAGGCATGCGATGTCTATGGAAGTTGCGGATTCCAACTGTTGTAGTTTTACACTTTCTTTTCTGTGACCGTAAATGTAATATGTGATATCGCCGGTTTCGTTGCTATATGTCAACGACAATTGGGATGCGCATATTTACTTACGTTGATGACATGTGATGTTATGTGTTGCTGGATATGTTATATTGGATCGTCGTGTTTGAATAGCCGGGGGTTTTTATGTGAGATGAGTGTTTTTCATTTTCATTCATGTAAAAACTTGTATGTAATATTCTTTTATTGGGGCACTTCCAGGTTGCGGAAGATGTCACCGTTTGTATATTATTTACTTTTCCACACTAGGATAGACCCAAGGAGGGGAGCACAAGTAACCGGGTTCTGGAGTCCAGTGGGAGACCAACTCGAGGAGTCGAGTCCGGGTCTCCTAACTCTAGAATTGGTAGGGTTGCTTGCCGCTCTCGTAGGGGTCTAGGGGTGTGGGTTTGGCTATTCATCGCGACCGTGGAATCCGTGTTTTATACTGGCTCGTATTGAAAACACGGACGTCCTAGTATATCCAATATTTCATATGATTCTTCTGCTGCGATATCTGTGATGTGATCATGTGATGTTCTGTGATAGATACAGTATATGGTATATATGATATATTATATAGACGTTACTTATGTTTTACACCCGTGCTAGCCCTGTCCCGCTCTGCCGTTAGTTACCTAACCTAACGGTGTACGAGGGGACATCGAGGCGAATGCGGATGGCATAAGTGTACGTCGTATTTATCTGTGATATTTAGGTAATTTAAATGATGGGACTTCATTAATGAGATTAATGAAATAAAAGAAACCTAAGATGTTGTAGAATCGAATTTCAAAAATAAAACAGGTAGCTACAGTTCTTGCTTTGCACAGCGGTATATATGATATATCCTGCACCTTATTCGATAAGGAAAGGACCGAGATCCCTTCACCGGGAGTGACTCCTTTAGCAATAACTGGCAGATGCTACACACTCGGTTTGTCTTTTGATTGCTTTTAAGAGTTTTTGCTTTGCACAGTGATATATATGATATATCTCGCACCTCATTCGACGAGGAAAGGGCCGACGATCCCTTCACCGGGAGCGACCCCTTTAGCAAAACTAGAAAAGTCTCAGAAACACTCCATTTTAAAATAATTTGATTCTACAACAATATCAAGTTCATTACGCAATAGGTTTTCAGAAAAACCTGTCGTAGCCCTTCGTCATTTCAGATAAGTCCTACTTAGTATTCGTGCTACGTCTGTTGACCTCCGTCAAGGCGTAGTGTGCGGTAGCTAACTAGTATTTATCTGCTTATGCATATGATGCAGATTGGATTAGGGTAGTCGTGCGGCCTTGTTGACCTCCGTCAAGGGTCGTGCGGGTGGGTTTAATTCGATCAAGAAATGACGGGTTGAACTTGACTAGTAGCCTATGGTTTGTTGACCTCCGTCAAGGTCATAGGAAGCTAGGGGCAAAATATTATCGGGAATTTCAAGTGTTGAAATTTGCAATGAGATTGCATACCTTCTATGAGATAGTTGGATCCCGATACCCGCTGCGAGTAATTGTTACTCCTGGGAGAGTTTTACACATTACAATTAGCCGATCAAGTAGGTGTCTAGAAAGGTGTCAACGGGATTACGCCTATGGGAAAACGAGGTTTACATTAATTAGGTCCGTGCGAAAGCACGGGGAACCTCCCTCAAAGTACCGACACTGGCCTGGCTGAAAGATTGGCGAACTTGTAGTGTGTAATTAATCCCGGCTAGTCTTTCCTTTTTAGGTTTGAAGGAAGATTTGATAAAAAGCAGTGGGAGCCATCCTGATTAAATAAAATAATAACCAATCTATTCTTGAAAGAGCGCACGCTGAGTGTTTTCTTTTCTCTCTCTCCAAGTAGCGACCATATCACGCCTTAATCAAGATAATAATATAGATATTTGACCGAACCCGCTTGTTATACTGAGCTGGGGAACGTTGGTCCCGCTCCAACTTATAATTGTTATAAGACAGAGCAGGAAATTGGGGATTACCAGAATTCCCGTGCCGCCCAAACGAAGAGAGTGCATGTTGATGCATCATCTTCGGGTGTGTTCGTTACAAAGAACTGTTTCTCAGTATCCTCCGAATCCTGGGTATATGATACCGGATCAGGATCCCAGATATGTAATCTGTTACATAGAGCTACAAAAAGGTAGAAAAACTGAGAACGGGTGATAAGTTTCATGAGACAGAAAACGGGGAAAGAGTTGCAGCCAAGTCTGTTGGTCACTATCACCCTGTATTCCAAATACATTGATTCTGAACGAATGTTATTAGATACCGAACCTGATATACAAAATCATATCAGTCTCTTTATTAGTAAAGAAAGGATATAATTTTGTATTGTTGGATAATGTTTTGAACATTTCCTATATCAAAAGTTGATCGGTTCAGGCACGTTATCTAAAAGCATTGATGTTCTAAATCAAACTACAGTTCTTTTATATACGGAACACACACAAGAGGAAGAGTTCAGAACTGAACGAATTTTTCTTGAGGTATTGTAGACTAGGTCATATCAATGCGACCTGACTAGCTGAAGTTACATTTAGATGCATATTTAAAATCTGTTTGAATTTACATCTTATGAAACTTGCCAGTCATGTCACAAAGATACGATGACCATAGCTCTTTTTACTGGAAACAGAGAAAGAGTTAGTAAACTCTTGGGATGATACATGTTGATGTATGATAGGTCCCCTGTCTACATATGCCAGGACTGGTTCTTTGTACTTTGTTACATTCTCTGATAATCTCTCAAGATTCAGACATATGTTCCTGTTGAAACACAAGTCCGAACCTTTTGAGATATTCACAGAATATGATTTAGAAGTAGAAAACTAAAACACGGGTATAAGTATTATGTCCTTTGATGAGATCGAGGAGGAGAATACTTGAGCACGGAAATCCTGGATTATTCTAAAGGAGAATGAGATTCTCTCTCAGCATTACTCCTCCATATACACCATAGCACGATGGTATATCGGGGCGGAGCAATAGCACCCTATGTGATATGGTGTGCTCTATGATGAGTACTACTGTGTTTCCTATTTCCTTTTGGGAGTTATGCACTTGAGAAGCTGCATACCAATTGAATTGGGTTCCAATCAAATCAGTTGCCTACCGCTTCATATGTGATATGGAAAGGGAAGAGCCCATGTCTTAAGTTGGTTAAGATTTGGGGTTGTCCGGGCTATGTCTAAAAGCATAATACGGACAAGCTCGAGGCAAGATCTGTTATGTAGAACTGGAAAGGTTCCAGCTATACAAAACTGCAGCTGACGATTTGAAAGAACCAAAGGATTCAATAGTTACCAACGAACCTCAGCCTCTCCGCCGATCTATTAGGGTTCCTCACCCACCTGAGAGATACTTCGGTTTCTCGATGACAGTGGGAGCGAGGATTGCATCATGAGATGATGACCCAACTAGTTTCGAGCAGGCCATCAGGAGTGGGACTCTGTAAGAATGGCTAGATGCTTAGTGATCTGAGATGGAATCCATGTACACCAACAAAGTATGGACTTTGGTTGCTATATCTGAAGGGTTAAATCCCCATCAGGAGCAAGTATATCTTGAGAAGATTACTTGGTGTAGATGGAAAAGTTGAGACTTTCAAAGCTAGACTTGTTAAAGGTTTTCTTCATCAACCAGGCGTGGATAATGATGAAACCTTTTCCAGTGGCTATACTTAAGTCCATCCGGATCCTACTTGCCATAGCTACATACCATGACTACGATATCTGGCGGTTGGGTGTCATGACTGCTTTTCTAAAATGATGTTTTAGAAGAGAGCGTCTGTAAGTACACAGCCAGAGGGCTTCGTAGACAGTGGGAGCAGCGGAAATGTGTGCAAGATGTTTTATGTGATAAAACAGGCATCGCGGAGTTGGAACATCTGTTTTGATGGATTAGTCAAAGAGTTTGACATCATCAAAATGGTAGATGAACCTTGTATAAACAAAAAGGTAGTAGGGAGTATGGTGGTGATTCTCGTAAAGTACGTGGATGACATGCTCATGATAGGGAAGGAGTTTCCTATGCTACGCTCGGTCAATCTCCGCTTATCACAATGATTCTCCATAAAGGATCAAAGTGATACCTCCTAAATCCTGGATTTTGGATCTATGAGATAGATCTAATTGGATGTTAGGATTCTCACTAGTTGTAGTGAGATGGTATCAATCGATCCTGGGGAGAATCACTGGAAGGGTTCCAGAGTGATAAGGACGACTGAAAGTCAGTCACAGGCATTGTCTTTATCCTCAGTAAAGGGACGGTATGTTGGAAGAGTTCCAAGCTAGATACCATGGCTAACTAGACGATAAAGGCAGGATACATCGCTACTTAAGATGCTACCAAAGAGGATGTTTGGGTGTATATTGGTTCATGAGATGAACTACGTTCCAACCATTGTGAGACAATGGAGTTGTGGCTTATGCCAAGGAACACCCGTCCCATCAGTGATCCAGACATATTCTAAGGCAGTATCACCTGATCATGGAGATGGTTGATCTCCAAGGAGATCGAGGTTAGGAGAGTAGACTCAGAGGACAACACAGCGGATCCACTCACAAAGGCCTTTTCCTAGAGAGAGATTTTTATGGGATGGTTGAGTATGAGATACTACAACCACTGCTATCAGATGGCCCTAGTGCAAGTGGGAGATTGTTAGTTATATATATGTCGTAGAGGCCATTACTGTACATTGGATGTATATTGTAGTGGATGCTGGGACATATATAGGGAGGACTTTCTTGCTCGACATGATAGTATGCTATCTGGTTACTCTTTACCTTAACGTGTATACTGTTTGTCTCTCTGTTACATGTTGGTAAAGCCCTTAGGATGTGTACTTGACTACCTGGACTATGATGCGGATCATACTAGTGGGGACAGGATATTCCATAAGTACATCCTTCAAGGTCCCTAGTCGTGGGTATATCGAGACGGGGCATCGATATACCAGAGTAGACTAGCGTATACCTTCTCGACCCATACAGATGGGCAATGGATGATCCCATATCCATTGGTGTTTGACATCAGAGATGATATACGGGTGCTCAGTGGAGACTGGGTACACTGGACGGACTCGCCGAGAACTCCCAGATGGTATTATACCTTACGTCAGATGGCAGTTCTCTGGTGACACTGGTACAGAGTAGTCTGTTGACCCGAGATCGTCATAGAGTCTTGTGTGGTTCCCACTGTGCTTTGATTTCCACCTTACCACGTCCAAGAGGGCATGCAAAACGGTGGCTTTTGGGTACAGTCCCGAATCACATGGAGGCAATGAGCGATAGGAGGGGATTCGTCTCTCCTGGTATAGGGAGTTGATGTTGCGCTGTGTTCGATTGGCTATAACCGGAAATCCATGGCCAGGGTTGCTGAGATTTACTGGTAAGTGTTACCAGTAGTTTCTCGAAATGTTATAGACCTCATATCGACACGACTTATCGAGCTATTGGGGTCTGACGTTTACCACCCCTAGGCGAGATATGCGACATATCAGACGAACAGACCGGACTGTACGGTAAGTGTTACTGGTTGGATTCACAGGAGTGTGAGCGGGCTTGCTCGTCGATCTTCTGATCGCTCAATACCCGGGTGGCCGTTACGTTTAGCAGACCGCTTGCGGCTTGTGGGTGTTTGATATGATCATCACCTGCTGCCGGCGTATTGACGAGTCTTTAGTGTCCTACACAGAGGTTTCCTGGCTCAAGCGAAACGAAATAGGAGCGCATATGAGATATGTGCGGGACCGAGAATAATGCGTGTATGTGATACCGTATTCTATTCTCGCGATGAATATATCGATTGGTTGTATGCGATATAACCTAGTTATCGAATCAAGGATTGATTTGATAAGCTGATACATTGAATATTAGTCGGTCATATGCGATATGACCAGATCGTTAAATCAAGTGTTGATTTAATGATTTAATGCATAATTATATATTTGATATATTGCTTTGCATTAACTAGTATTGGTTCACTTTAAATGGATTTTCTCACTTGAAGTTCACAAGTTGTATATGTGATATACTTTTGTGCACCCTTTTGTATCATGTTTGATGATACATGCAAACTTGGGTTTGTGTAAAGGATTAAACCATGGTTATATAATGGTTAGGGTTTTCATTTTCTTATCTATTTATTTATTTATTTAATTTGGAAAAGATAAAAGAGAAAATGGTGGCTTTCTTTTTTTGATATTGAAGCTTCATGAAGCTTTGACTAAGTCACCATTTTTGTCTTCATGCTTAATCCTAACCATTCATTTAACCCTAGTTCATTCTCTACACTTAACCATGGTTGGATTATGATAAGTATTGATTTATTTTCTTTTTGGAAGAAGACTTATCATAATATATAGATTATCTTCTTCATCTTCTTCTTCAAGAAGAAAAAGCTAGATAGCTTCAATGGCAACTTGAGCAAATGAGTGAGAAATCCAATTCTAAAGTGAACCCACTTCCTATTTCTTCATCCTCTACCTCTTGCCAAGTAGTATAGGGTGTTTTCTTCACAAGTTTCATGACTTGGTGAAGTGGGTGCATGATTGTCACGACCCGAAAGTACGGAACGCGACTGGCACTTAGATTACGAGACGTCTAAAGGCGTACCGTAACCTAAGTCAGCCAAAGCCCAGAAAAATCTAAACCAAAATCAAAAGAGAGTGAAGGAAAACCTTTAATGAAAATGGTTTTTAAAATCATTTAAGTTGCATAGAATCCCTTTTTAAAACATCAAAAATTTCTGAAAATTTCGGCAGAGTCTCCCCTGTATTTTCTATCCCCCAAAATGGGTACAACAAGATAATAAACCTGTAATCATAAAATGGCATCCCCAAGCGGGAGCTAGCTCTTCGCCCAAGGCGGATCACAACCACATGCAATATAATAGTAATATCAAGAAAAGAGCATAAAGAAACGCAAAATACCAGAAAACACACGTCGGCTCAAGTGAGCTCGACCCAAAAGAACCCACAAATATACATATCTCTCAGTCTCATCACTAGGTCGCATATACAATATAAAGTGGTAGATGGAGAATACTAGATACAATGATAAAGCAAAAAGAAATAAAGTATACTCGCAACCCACCTACGGGCGATGTCGCGAGTCTGAGCAAAAGAAGCTTATGATAAGATAGCCCGCCGCTACAAGGGTGACGGGTCCGACCTGCAAAACACTGTGGCATAATGGGGGTGAGTTGCCAGCTCGTGAGTAGAATATAACATCTAATAAGGCAATCGTAAGAATGCACGCAATGCACCACAACATGCATGTCCATATGTGATATAATATCTCTAATATGCGTGCACAGGTATGCAATGTCATTATTAAGTCTTTAAGTGTTTTAAATGCTAAGGGTATTGAATTCTCAACTTTTTAAAACATGAATATCTGTATAATAGCTAAGTACCATCAAGAAATCATCTGAAAACCCGTGTCAAGCATCGACACCAAATAGGAATCATATCTGTCTCAATATCGGGCTCCGTCAGTCCGGATCGGCCCATATCATAAATCTCATGACAACGGTCGGTATCCTCCGGATATCCGCCGCGCCAGACACCACCGGTAGGTAGTCTTCCCCTGCCAGGCTCATCGTCTACAACTCGATCTTCTTGCCCCGGGGTACCATACCGGGCCCACCATGTACCCGAGACGGTTCATCTACTCCTCGAATCGGGTCTCGAAATCCAACAGAAAACATGAAAACTCATGGTGGACGACACATACATCACGAGAAAACCGCAACTTTGTTTTGAAAATGATAAATATAAGGTTTTGTTAAATTCTTGCGGTTTTCCCCAAAAATCCAGAAATCGCAGCAATACTGAAATCATCAAGAAAATCATAATGTCTACATGTTATATATGATAAATGTCTATGATATCAATGCATACGATGTGAATTTTGCTAGAAATCTATATAAATATGATGATGATGCGAGGTATACGTATGCTATGCAATTTCATATATCAAGTATGAATGCAAGTGGCGATATTATGATAAACAGGTTCTATAGTGCACGTGGCATGGCAATTACCAAAGGCGTGTGTGTCACATGAATAGTGCGCGTGCAACAGATGCCAATGGTAATGGTGTTCGTGTCCTACAAAGTGATATCGCATAAGTATGGATGAATGTCCATGCAATCTAATATACTGTTCGCTATAAGGGTATGCAGTGTACATGAATGGATAAGCTAACTAACAATATGAATCTTGCAAAAAGTAGGGTAATCCTAACTAGAGGGGGGCGCCTCGCGCCATTCAGACGATTCCCCCATAGATGAATACATCTACTCACCTGAAATCTCCGCTAATCCGATCCGGCCACCGCCTTGCCTTTTCACGCCGTGTCCGATGTTTCCCCGATCGATCCTATATTTGCATAATATCAAGCATAAGATTACAAAACCTAAGACGATGCAAGTCACAATATACAATTATCAACGCTCTCGAATTACTCATAGCATGCACTCGGTGCGCGGGAAAACGCACGAAAATCGCAATCCTTTAACTAGAATCGTCATTTCGGGAAAATCGACTAAACTACAACCCGATTAGATGAAACCCCGCGTTCGTGCACTCTAATAGTCCTATATGAAGCTAATTATATCGCTAACATAACGCATTTCGGTCGCATTCTAATTTCTACAAAAATCTAGTAAGCGATTTTCTAGCCGATTCGATACAAACATCGTAATTTGTCGATTTAGCAAGCATATCATTACACAATTAACCACTCTAATCAATTAGATAACCAAAACCCTAACTTAATTTTTACAACCATGTTTCAAATCCTAACTCAACATCAAAACCCATTCTTGATTTTTCAAGACAACCCATTATAATGAAATTAACACTTTAAACATCTAATTTAGCATAAACAAACTACAAATTAGCAACTAGTTTAGGATTTTACCTTACAAGTGGAAACCTAGCATGATCAAGTCACCAAGAAAGCCTCCTTTCACCATGTTTTTGAACAAATTTGGGTTGAGAGAGAGTGGATTAGGGTTTAGATTTGAATGATTTAATGAAATTGTGGATTTTTATTGAATTTTTGCATGAAAATGAAGAAAAAAAGAAGTGAGAAGAGGGGGAAAACTGCAGGTGAGGGGTCGGCTGCAGCAAGGGAGGGAGATGAGGGAATTTTGGAGAAGTTTCTAGTTCAATACAACATCATATGTTATCATTTCATGCTTTCATGTCAACTTTTTTACAAAAAAAACCCATTTTTACTTCATTTTTTCACAAATTTTCCACCCTAAAACCAAAAGTTTGCAAGACATGATATAATTTTATTAACACCATATTTTAGCTTATAAAGACTCCTAATTATGAAATTTACCTAATTACATTTGTATTTATCACTAATTTAATGTATTTAAAAAGGCTTAAAATAATAAAAAAATAATTAATTACGAATTTTTTTTTATTTAACTAGATAATTATAAGTGACATTTTAGTGACAAAATTATAGTAATATCTTGTCTGAATTTTGTATAATTAGGTCTACAATGAAAAATACCTATTTTGACTTTTTACGGAAAAAGCCGAAAAATTAGCCGATTACCGAAAAACTGCCTAAACGATTTTCGAAGGGTTACAATCTTCCCCCTTTAAAGAAATTCGGTCCCCGAATTTAGAATTTAACTACGCATACCTTCAAAAAGATGGGGACATCTCTTCCTCATCTCGACCTCGGTCTCCCAGGTGACCTCCTCGCTGTTCGGGCCACGCCAAAGGATCTTGACGGACGGTATAACCTTCAACCTCAATTTCTTCACCTGCCGATCCAAGATGACAACCGGCTGCTCGGTGAAAGAAAGATCACGGTCTAACTGGATCGTCTGGTGCTGAATCGCCTGGGAAGGATCATGAAGGTACTTGCGGAGCATCGAGACATGGAATACGGGGTGAACATCGGGGAAGCTGGGCGGAAGAGCTAACCGATAAGCGACTGGACCAACACGCTCTAGGATCTCGAAAGGACCAACATATCTAGGACTCAGTTTCCCTTTCCGCCCAAATCTCATCACACCCTTCATCGGAGAGACCTTCAGGAAAACATGATCGCCAACAGCGAACTCGAGTCGGCGACGGCGCCTGTCAGCATATGATTTCTGCCTGCTCTGTGCCGCTCTCATCCTGTCCCGAATCAGCTGTATCTTCTCGGTCGTCTCCTGTACGATCTGCGGCCCCAAAATACTGCTCTCCCTGAGCTCTGTCCAACATACCGGCGATCGACATCTCCTCCCATATAAAGCCTCGAAAGGTGCCATCTGAATCGTCTCCTGGAAGCTATTATTGTAGGAAAACTCGATCAAAGGCAAATGACGATCCCAGCTACCACCGAAATCTAAAACACAAGCTCTGAGCATGTCCTCAAGAGTCTGAATCGTACGCTCCGACTGACCGTCAGTCTGCGGATGAAAGGCTGTGCTAAAACTCAATCGAGTGCCCAAAGCTTCCTGTAGTTTCTGCCACAATCGGCTGGTAAACTGGGTGCCACGGTCGGACACGATGCAAGTCAGAACACCATGCAGTCGCACAATCTCATCAATATAAACCTGGGCGTACTGAGAAAATCCAAAAGTGGTCTTCACTGGCAGGAAGTGAGCCGCTTTCGTCAGTCGATCAACAATCACCCATATAGAGTCATACCCTCGACTAGTCCTGGGTAGACCGACAATGAAGTCCATGGAGACCTGCTCCCACTTCCACTCAAGGATGGGCAAAGGCTGTAACTCGCCGGCTGGCCTCTGGTGCTCGGCCTTGACTTGCTGACAAGTCAGGCATCTGGACACAAAGTCTGTAACATCCTTCTTCATCCCGTCCCACCAGTAAACCTCTCTCAAATCACGGTACATCTTAGTGGAACCTGGGTGAACACTGTATACTGATCTATGTGCCTCCTCGAGAATATCACGTCTCAGTCCCTCTGAATCTGGCACGCACGGTCGAGTCCTAAATCAAAGTATCCCCTGATCGTCAATCACGAACTCAGAAACTCTGCCCTGCCGAATCTGCTCAATAATCTCTAATGTACGGGCATCGCCGGACTGTGCCTCATAGATACGGTCAAGTAACTGTGGGCGTGCTCTGAAATGGGCCAGCTGTCCCCCTGTAGGAGTAAACTCGAACTGCACTCTGCTATCATATAACACCTGCCAATCCACCGTCGACTGCATCTGCACTGCGGTCAAACAAGATAAGCTACCTCCGGGCCTCCTACTCAGAGCATCCGCCACCACATTCGCCTTGCCCGGATGGTATAAAATCTCGCAGTCATAATCCTTCACCAACTCCATCCAACGGCGCTGTCTCAGGTTCAGATCTCGCTGCTGGAAGATATACTTCAAACTCTTGTGGTCAGTAAATATCTGGCACGACTCACCGTATAGGTAATGTCTCCAGATCTTAAGTGCAAATACCACTGCAGCCATCTCTAAATCATGGGTGGGGTAGTTCTGCTCGTGTTTCCTCAGCTGCCGAGAAGCATACGCGATAACTCTGTCGTGCTGCATCAATACACATCCCATCCCCACTCGAGAAGCATCACAATAAACCACGAACCCGCCTGATCCTGAAGGCAATGCTAACACTGGAGCAGTAGTCAGACGAGTCTTCAACTGCTGGAAACTATCCTCACATGCCTGGGTCCAATCAAAAGGAACCCCCTTCCGGGTCAACCCGGTCAGTGGTGCAGCAATGCGGGAGAAATCCTGGACGAAACGTCGATAATAGCCGGCCAGACCTAGAAAACTGCGAACCTCTGTAACTGATACTGGTCTAGGCCAACGCTGAACTGCCTCGATCTTCTTCGGGTCTACACAAATACCATCTCTCGTCACCACATGACCCAAGAAATCGACACTGTCTAGCCAGAATGCGCACTTGGAGAATTTGGCGAACAGCTGATGCTCCCTCAAAGTCTGCAATGTGATACGTAAGTGCTGCTCATGCTCCTCCCGGCTCCGAGAATAAACCAAGATGTCGTCAATGAACACAATGATGAACTGATCGAGATACGGCCGGAATACACGGTTCATCAAATCCATAAAAGCTGTCGGGGCATTGGTGAGCCCGAACGACATCACCAAGAACTCGTAATGACCATATCGAGTACGGAAGGCGGTCTTCGGAATATCCTCCTTCCGAACTCGCAACTGGTGATAACCTGACCGTAAATCAACCTTCGAGAAAAACCCTGCACCCTGGAGCTGATCAAATAAGTCATCAATGCGGGGTAGGGGATATCTGTTCCGCACCGTAACCCGGTTCAGCTGACGATAATCAATGCATAAACGCATACTTCCGTCCTTCTTCTTAACAAACAGGACGGGAGCACCCCAAGGTGACACACTCGGTCGGATAAGCCCTTTGTCCAGCAAGTCCTGTAACTGATCCTTTAGCTCTCTCAGCTCTGCCGGGGCCATCCGATAAGGCGGTATAGAGATAGGCCCCGTACCAGGGATCAAGTCAATACAGAACTCAATCTCGCGCTCTGGTGGCAGACCAGGCAGCTCGTCAGGGAATACATCAGGAAACTCTCTCACAACAGGGACCTGGTCCAACGGAACCTCTGTGGAGCTAGTATCATAAATATAGGCTAAGAATCCCTGACACCCTTTTCTTAAGAGCTGACCAGCGCGAAGAGATGAAATCAAGCTGGGAAGGGTAGTGCTACGATCTCCCTGAATAATAAGAACCGGCTCGCCAGGAAAACTGAATCTGACTGCTTTTTCACGGCAGTCCACGGATGCATAACAGGTGGCTAGCCAGTCCATACCAAGAAGAACGTCAAAGTCTAGCATATCGAGGAGAATCAAATCTACTGAAGAATCTCTCTCCCCGATACGAACGGAACAAGATCGGTACACAAAACGGGCAACAAAAGACTCGTCTACCGGTGTAATAACGACAAGCGGCTGATCTAACGGAGAAGACTCTCGGCCCAACCTCGGTGCAAAGTACGTGGATACATAGGAATGTGTGGAGCCTGGATCAAATAATACCCGTGCATCAAAAGAACATACTGGCAGAGTACCTGTCACGACGGCATTGGATGCCTGTGCATCCTGAGGAGTCAACGCGAACACTCGGGCCTGTCCACCACTAATAGCTGGCTGTCCTCTGCCTCTACCTCGGCCTCTGCCTCTGCCTCTGTCGCCTCGTCCTCTCTGAACCGGACTGCCACGCCCACGGCCTCTAGAAGCATCTGGCTGGCGTGAAGCATCATCAGGAGTAGGAAGTAAAGCTCTCTGAGAAGGTGGTGAGGGTGGTAAATTCACATGCGGGACTGTCGCCGCGCCCGGACGTCCCATGGTACAGTCTCTGACACGGTGGTACTGACTCCCACACCGAAAACATCCTGGAGACGACTGCTGGGTCTGCGGATATGAACCAAATAACTGACCTCGTCTCAATCCTCTACCTCCACCATCTCCCGGAAATAATCTATCACGATGTCTGCCCATCTGCCGCTGAGCTGGCGTATCAGTACGGATCCTCTTCGGCCCAGAAGCGACCGGAGTCTCAGAAATACGCTCCTCCAAAAGTAAGGCTGCATCCATCGCGGCTGCGTATGTGTCAAAATGCTGGGTGCCAATGGCAAGGAATAGCTGTGTGTCAAGCCCTCGTATAAACCTCTTTATTCTCTTCTCTTCTGTGTCGACTAGGTACGGAGCATATCGAGACAACTGGGTAAACTATATATCATACTCCGACACTGTCATCCCAGGAGTCTTGCGCAAAGACTCAAAATTACGGGCTCGAGCATCTCGGACACTCTCCGGAAGAAAACGGGCAAGAAATGCAGCTGTAAACTCATCCCAGGTCATAAAAGGTAGACCTGCAGCTCGGCCTCTCTCTACTGAGTCGTACCATGTCTGGGCAAGACCCTCCAAACGAAAACTCGCAAACTCCACCAATCTATCATCAGAACACCTCAACGAACGGCAAATCCGAGCCATCCTATCAAGGAATGCCTGTGGGTCCTCTGTCACATCTGTACCGGTAAAAGCTGGAGGTCTCAATCTCATGAACTCCAGTAGTGAAACAGGGATAGTCTCCGTAGTAGCAGCAGGAGTGACCATCTGTGCAGCAGGTACGATCGTGGTCTGTGCGGTGGAAGGAACGTCCTCGGACCTCTGTGCACGGCTGGACTCAACTAAAGATCCCATCATCTGCCGCAACTCTTGCATGCCGGCCTCGAATCTGGCAATACGGTCAGGATAAGGCGGATCAGTATGACCCTGAGGGGTAGGTGTATCATCCCGCTCGATCCTCGCCTCAGACGGGCCCGCCCGAATCTCATCCCTAGCGGCAGCCCGCTGAGCTCTCGTAGTCTTTGGCGGCATCGAAACCGGAATAAGAAACATGACTGATAAGAACATCGCAATTGGATCAAGGAGTGCAAGGAATCAAGAAAGGAAATACAAGCAATTATGTCCTAAGGTCACTTAGGCGGAGTACCGTATCGTAAGTATGCCGCGGATCATACCCACGCTACGCCACTCTGCTTAAGTCACCTACTCCATCTACCAAGATCGTCCTACACTCAGAAAGGTAAAACCTACGCTCTGATACCAACTTTGTCACGACCCGAAAGTACGGAACGCGACTGGCACTTAGATTACGAGACGTCTAAAGGCGTACCGTAACCTAAGTCAGCCAAAGCCCAGAAAAATCTAAACCAAAATCAAAAGAGAGTGAAGGAAAACCTTTAATGAAAATGGTTTTTAAAATCATTTAAGTTGCATAGAATCCCTTTTTAAAACATCAAAAATTTCTGAAAATTTCAGCAGAGTCTCCCCTGTATTTTCTATCCCCCAAAATGGGTACAACAAGATAATAAACCTGTAATCATAAAATGGCATCCCCAAGCGGGAGCTAGCTCTTCGCCCAAGGCGGATCACAACCACATGCAATATAATAGTAATATCAAGAAAAGAGCATAAAGAAACGCAAAATACCAGAAAACACACGTCGGCTCAAGTGAGCTCGACCCAAAAGAACCCACAAATATACATATCTCTCAGTCTCATCACTAGGTCGCATATACAATATAAAGTGGTAGATGGAGAATACTAGATACAATGATAAAGCAAAAAGAAATAAAGTATACTCGCAACCCACCTACGGGCGATGTCGCGAGTCTGAGCAAAAGAAGCTGATGATAAGATAGCCCGCCGCTACAAGGGTGACGGGTCCGACCTGCAAAACACTGTGGCACAATGGGGGTGAGTTGCCAGCTCGTGAGTAGAATATAACATCTAATAAGGCAATCGTAAGAATGCACGCAATGCACCACAACATGCATGTCCATATGTGATATAATATCTCTAATATGCGTGCACAGGTATGCAATGTCATTATTAAGTCTTTAAGTGTTTTAAATGCTAAGGGTATTGAATTCTCAACTTTTTAAAACATGAATATCTGTATAATAGCTAAGTACCATCAAGAAATCATCTGAAAACCCGTGTCAAGCATCGACACCAAATAGGAATCATATCTGTCTCAATATCGGGCTCCGTCAGTCCGGATCGGCCCATATCATAAATCTCACGACAACGGTCGGTATCCTCCGGATATCCACCGCGCCAGACATCACCGGTAGGTAGTCTTCCCCTGCCAGGCTCATCGTCTACAACTCGATCTTCTTGCCCCGGGGTACCATACCGGGCCCACCATGTACCCGAGACGGTTCATCCACTCCTCGAATCGGGTCTCGAAATCCAACAGAAAACATGAAAACTCATGGTGGACGACACATACATCACGAGAAAACCGCAACTTTGTTTTGAAAATGATAAATATAAGGTTTTGTTAAATTCTTGCGGTTTTCCCCAAAATTCCAGAAATCGCAGCAATACTGAAATCATCAAGAAAATCATAATGTCCACATGTTATATATGATAAATATCTATGATATCAATGCATACGATGTGAATTTTGCTAGAAATCTATATAAATATGATGATGATGCGAGGTATACGTATGCTATGCAATTTCATATATCAAGTATGAATGCAAGTGGCGATATTATGATAAACAGGTTCTATAGTGCATGTGGCATGGCAATTACCAAAGGCGTGTGTGTCACATGAATAGTGCGCGTGCAACAGATGCCAATGGTAATGGTGTTCGTGTCCTACAAAGTGATATCGCATAAGTATGGATGAATGTCCATGCAATCTAATGTATTGTTCGCTATAAGGGTATGCAGTGTACATGAATGGATAAGCTAGCTAACAATATGAATCTTGCAAAAAGTAGGGTAATCCTAACTAGAGGAGGGCGCCTCGCGCCATTCAGACGATTCCCCCATAGATGAATACATCTACTCACCTGAAATCTCCGCTAATCCGATCCGGCCACCGCCTTGCCTTTTCGCGCCGTGTCCGATGTTTCCCCGATCGATCCTATATTTGCACAATATCAAGCATAAGATTACAAAACCTAAGACGATGCAAGTCACAATATACAATTATCAACGCTCTCGAATTACTCATAGCATGCACTCGGTGCACGGGAAAACGCACGAAAATCGCAATCCTTTAACTAGAATCGTCATTTCGGGGAAATCGACTAAACTACAACCCGATTAGATGAAACCCCGCGTTCGCGCACTCTAATAGTCATATACGAAGCTAATTATATCTCTAACATAACGCATTTCGGTCGCATTCTAATTTCTACAAAAATCTAGTAAGCGATTTTCTAGCCGATTCGATACAAACATCGTAATTTGTCGATTTAGCAAGCATATCATTACACAATTAACCACTCTAATCAATTAGATAACCAAAACCCTAACTTAATTTTTACAACCATGTTTCAAACCCTAACTCAACATCAAAACCCATTCTTGATTTTTCAAGACAACCCATTATAATGAAATTAACACTTTAAACATCTAATTTAGCATAAACAAACTACAAATTAGCAACTAGTTTAGGATTTTACCTTACAAGTGGAAACCTAGCATGATCAAGTCACCAAGAAAGCCTCCTTTCACCATGTTTTTGAACAAATTTGGGTTGAGAGAGAGTGGATTAGGGTTTAGATTTGAATGGTTTAATGAAATTGTGGGTTTTTATTGAATTTTTGCATGAAAATGAAGAAAAAAAGAAGTGAGAAGAGGGGGAAAACTGCAGGTGAGGGGTCGGCTGCACCAAGGGAGGGAGATGAGGGAATTTTGGAGAAGTTTCTAGTTCAATACAACATCATATGTTATCATTTCATGCTTTCATGTCAACTTTTTTACAAAAAAACCCATTTTTACTTCATTTTTTCACAAATTTCCCACCCTAAAACCAAAAGTTTGCAAGACATGATATAATTTTATTAACACCATATTTTAGCTTATAAAGACTCCTAATTATGAAATTTACCTAATTACATTTGTATTTATCACTAATTTAATGTATTTAAAAAGGCTTAAAATAATAAAAAAAATAATTAATTACGATTTTTTTTTATTTAACTAGATAATTATAAGTGACATTTTAGTGACAAAATTATAGTAATATCTTGTCTAAATTTTGTATAATTAGGTCTACAATGAAAAATACCTATTTTGACATTTTACGGAAAAAGCCGAAAAATTAGCCGATTACCGAAAAACTGCCTAAACGATTTTCGAAGGGTTACAATGATCTAGTGATGCCTCGACGTAGATCATCTTCGGCATCGTTGTCGATGACCTAGCCCGCCCATTTCTCCGACGAAGCCGACGCTAGAGCCCGGGATTGGATTTGGACAGCAAGGGGACTTCATCATGGAGCTATGGAGGTGGAGAACCGGATCTACAAAGGTTGTATTTCCGTTCACTTAGTTAAATTGTTAACTAGCTTCTTGTTTCGCCTAAAATTCTAGTTAACGATCCGTATTAGGGTTTCTCGGCATCTGTAAAATTTCAAATTGGCATGGTTGATGTCTTGTGAGACCTCATTAGAGTGCCTAGGAACCCTACACATGCAACCTTGGGTGTGTGTATGCTATACACTATGTTTAGTTAATGGTTAGGGTTTGCATTGCTTTATTTGTTTATCTATTTATTTTAGTTAAAAGAAAAAGGAAAAACAAAATGGTTGCTTTTATACTAGATCTTTCTTGATGCTTCATGCATCTTTAACTAAGTGACCATTTTGTCTTCATCTCCTAAACCTAACCATTCCACTAACCCTAGTTCATTCTCTACACTTAACCAAGGTTGCATTATGATAAGAATGAATGTGATTTTCTTTTTAACTTAATCCTTTTTATTCTTTCATCTTCATCATCTTCATCAAGCTTCAAAAAGCTTGCTAGCATCAATGGTGAAATGAGAAAAAGAGTGAGAAATCCAATTCTAAAGTGAACCCACTTCCTATTTCTTCATCCTCTACCACTTGCCAAGTAGTATAGGGTGTTTTCTTCACAAGTTTCATGACTTGGTGAAGTTGGAGCTTGATCTTGAGTTGCCTCGACGAAGATCATCTTCGGCATCGAAGTCGACGACCTGGCCCGATCATTTCTCCGACAAAACTTTCGCCAGAGTCCGGATTCCGATAGGTACAGTGGAGGGACGTCATCACGGAGCCTAGGAAGTGGAAGACCGGATCTACAAAGGTTGTAGTCACTTTCCTCTAGCAATAAAGTTGTTTACTTGCTTGCATCACCTTATCATCTAGTTAACGATCCGTATTAGGGTTTGTAGGCACATGAAAAAATTTGAATTGGGCATGTTTGATCTGTTGTGAGACTTCATTAGTGTGCCTAGGGACCCTACAGTGGTATCAGAGCCTAGATAGAGCCTTAGGCGATGCGTAGACGGAGTTAGAAGTCCGATCGAACCGAAACCCTAATGCAAATTCCTTCTCTGTACATTTTTTGAAATCGGGGATTTTGGAGAATTAAAAATATGCAGAAAAATCAGCAGGAGTTTCTAAGAATTACTGTGAAGCCCGTGCGCCTGATTCAATCAAAGCGCGGCGGAACCGTGGCATTAACATAGCTAATGCGGCGGTTCCGCGGCCATTTAGTCTCCTCTTTCATTTAATTTTACACAGTAATTCCTATTTTGTAGTGCTGGTTTTCCTGGGAATTTTTAATCTGAACTCAAGAGTTGAGTTTTCTGGGTTGTATTGGGAGTTCGAAGATTCGATCGGACTGTCTAATTTTGTCTGTGTTTTTTCCGGGTAATTTTAGAATATGTTAAAAGTTCGACCAGATATAAATACCCACTTTTTCCCCTGCCGGGAAATTTCCAATTGTTGGACTTTTCCGTAGTTTAATGACGTTCTAAGTAGTGCAAGTAACGCGATGGTCCCTCTAGAAGACAACAAACCTTAACTCGATTATGTGACCGTCTTGAACTGCCCTTCGAACCTTAGGGTTTGGGGCAGTACGGCGTGCCACATGTGAGGCGTTGGCTTGACCCTTCTACGGCTAGACCGTTGATACTGAGGCATGAAGTGAATGTTTTTGAACTTATTTCATGTGTTGGGCTGTTTCGGGAAAACTTAGGTGTTTGATTGTTCGATCGGAAAGTTTAACATTTTCTAATTATCTGGAATGTGATACAATAATTGGAATTCACAAGTACGGCATGCCACATGTGAGGCGTTGCCAGGAGTGAATTATCATTTGCCTCTGTCGATGTTGAACAAAGGTGGCTTAGTAAACAGGGTTAAGGGTCCTGTCGACTAAGGCTTTTGACTTCATGAGCCGTAAGGGTCTCACAAAGGTATTTCTCCCTATAATTCATGAGGATCTTGTAGGTGTTTCTCCTTGGGAATCATGAGGATTCCTAAGTGCATGTTCTCTTGTAAGTCATAAGGATCTTACAAAAGGGTTTTCTCCTTATAAGTCGAGAGGACTTACAAGGGTTGTTCACCATATGAACGTATCCCTATTCACGGATGGGACTCGGTTAGGAAAATGTTTATTCGCGCCCGTAGATTGTATACAAGGGTCAGTATGAGCCGCTTGTAGGGCAATATCGAAGGTTGTGGAGGGGGGTTTGCTTAAGAACAGGTTCAGGTTTCTGTAACTTAAGACTTTCAAATCTTATGAGCCGTGAGGGTCCCATAAGAGAGTTCTCCTTACGAGTCGTGAGGATCTCGCAAGTGTAATTTCTCCTTAGGAATCGTGAGGACTCCTAAGTGTGTTGCTCCCTTGTGAGTCATAAGGATCTCACGTGGGTGGTTTCTCTTTACAAGGTTGTGAGGACCCTGCAAATGTCCTTTAACGAGGTTGCGCCCTTTCGGGTTTTCACAAACACTCGCCGGTAGCCCTGCTGTTTTTACTCAAGGAGCCCTTTTGTGTTTTCATCCGTGCCCATTTCGCTTATGGACATACCGTTTTTATTTTCATTATTATTTTTTATATATATTTTTTGTATCGGCTTTGAGATGCTGCAATCTACAGTAGTTTATCGACATCTCAGTCAACAGCTAGTTTTAGGACATAGTGGTCCATTGTTAGTTTAAGAACGTTTCGGTCTGCTGTTAGTTTAAGGACGTTTCGGTCCGCTGTCAGTTTAAGGACGTTTCGGTCCGCTGTCAGTTTAAGGACGTTTCGGTCCGCTGTTAGTTTAAGGACGTTTCGGTCCGTTCAGGAGAAGGCCGGCTACTGCTTATAAAGTTTGAGCCTAGGAAGATAGCGAGCGGACATAGTCGTCGTCATCTATCATTGACCTAGGCTGTGGCTCATTAAGCATAGTATTTCTTCAAGAAGCGACCGTTTATTGGCCTGAAAGGCCTTTCACCATGCATATCCATGAGTAGATAGGCTCCACCCTGGTATACCTTGTCTATTATGTATGGGCCTTCATAGTTTGGCTCGAATTTTCCCCACTTGGCGCGATTGGGAATCATAGGTCTTTTGACCACTAGCACGAGTTCGCCCTGGCGAAATGTCCTCGTCCTGGTCAATCTTTCATATGAGCGCGTCATCTTTGCTTTATAAGCCTCTAGATTTTGTTGCGCTATGAGCCGGGTTTCATCAAGGGCGTCAAGCTCCTCAAGCCGACGGTGAGGATTTTCTTCGTCCGTCAGCTCGTAGTGGACTGCCACTCGTAGAGAAGGTAGCTCTATCTCGAGGAGAAGTACCGCTTCTGTACCGAATACCAATGGGTACGGCGTCGTGTTTGTGGCCGTCTTGAACGTAGTTCGATACGCCCAGAGAGCTTCTTGTAATCTCTCGTGCCAGTCCTTCTTATTTCGGGACACCGTCTTCTTTACGATCTTCGTCAAGGTCTTGTTGAAAGCCTCAGCTAGACCGTTAGCTCGCGGATTATAAACTGAGGAATATCTCCAGTCTATGTTGTGTTGTTGCGCGAAGCGGCTGATCTTATGGCTTCTGTAGGCTGGCCCGTTATCGGAGATGATCTGTCGCTGCGTTCCAAACCGATAGATGACGTGCGTCTTGAAGAAATGGAGGATATTCTCCGTCTTCACTTCCCTCAGTGGTACTGCTTCTGCCCATTTGGAGAAGTAATCAGTTGTTGCCAAAATGAATCGATGTCCTCTGGACGATGCTGGTTCGATGGGGCCGATTATGTCAGTCCCCCACATTTCGAACGGCCAGCTAGCCACCGTTGGATGTAGTGGATTTGGATGCTGGTGGATGAAGTCCCCATGAATCTGGCACGAGTGGCATTGCTTCGCATACTCAAGGCAGTCCTGGATCATCGTGGGCTAATAGTAACCCATCCGTTTAATCTTCAACTTCATCTTCGGGCCTGCTTGGTGAGAACCGCAGAGTTCGTTGTGAACTTCCTGAACGACTCTTTTCGCTTCGTCAGGTCCCAAGCATCTCAACCACAAAGAATCAAATGACCTCTTGTACAGAGTATTATTGACGAAGGCGAAGGACAGAGCTCATTTCACAAGCTGATGCCTTGAGGATGCATCTTCAGGCGTTCGACGGGATTTAAAGTAGTCTATGAAGACTTCTCTCCAATCTCCAGCCTTTTCTTGGTCCTTTATTTGCATAGCCATTTGCTCGGTTGCTTCCTTTTCCTCAGATGATTCCGGAGATATTTCTGCCGGTGTGAGGACCCAACGGCTTTATACCACGATTCTGACGTCATCGAGGTTCTCATCAGCCAGTTCTTTAGCGAGCTTGGCTAACGCGTCCGCCTTGTTATTTTCCGCACGCGGTATGCTTTCTAGCATGTAGTAGGGAATTTGAGTCAGCAATCGCTGTACTCTGTCGCCATACTTCACCAGCTCTGGCTTGCATGTCTGGTAGTCGCCGTTCACTTGGCTAACGACCAGTTGAGAGTCTCCATATATGAGGAGGTTTTCAATTCCCATGTCGATAGCGATCTCAAGGCCTGCTATCAAAGCTTCGTATTCAGCTTCATTGTTCGTCCTCGGCTCTGTCAAGGAGAAAGCAAAGCGTATTATCCCTCCTTGTGGGGTTACGAAGATGAGGCCTACCCCCGATTTGATTATAGGCGTGTTTTGTTTGCGCTTCTTCATGGAAGACGCTCCGTCAAAATAGAGTTCCCACCGGGTACCAATACCGTCGATCGCATCAAACACGTGTTCGTCTGGCAGTTCGCAATTCAAAGGGGAATCGGCAGGTATTGGATGCTCAGCGAGGAAGTCGGCGATGGCTTGGCCTTTCACTGCCTTAAGAGGCTGATAGGTTATTGAAAACTCCATCAAGAGTAGGGCCCATTAGCGAGCCGACCTGTCAATATGGCCTTCGACATCAAATATTTAAGAGGGTCCACCTTTGATATGAGACGGACTTCATGTGCCAATGCATAGTGCCGGAGCTTTGTTATCACAAAGATCAGCGCCAGGCAGTGTTTTTCAATGGGGGAATAGTTGCCTTCTGCCCCCAGCAAAACTCGACTCAAATAGTAGAGTGCTCTTTCTTTCCCTTGGTCGTTCTCTTGTGCCCATAATGCACCCAAGGAACCTTCGATGGCAGTTGTATACAGAATAAGAGGTTTTCCCTTGACTGGAGCAGCTAACACCGGCGGGTTCTGCAGGTATTGCTTGATCTCGTCCAGTGCGCCTTGGCATTTGTGATCCCAGACGAACGGGGTTCCCTTCTTCATCAGGTGACTGTAAAGGCAGCACTTGCCTGAAAGGTTGGCTATAAATCGCCGGATGTACATAAGCTTTCCTTGGAGAGACCGCAATTGTTTGAGAGTCTTTGGCGGTGGCATTTCCATGATCGCCTTGATCTTTGTCGGATCTATCTCGATACCTCAGTGTCGGACGATAAATCCCAGGAATTTACCTGAGGACACCCCGAACGCGCATTTTAGAGGGTTCATCTTCAAGTTGTATTGCTGAAGGCGTTGAAATACGATCTTCAGATGCTCAAGATGTTCCTAACCACGAGGTCGTCGATATAGCATTCGACGATTTCATGTATGAGGTCATCGAAGATCTTCGTCATGGCCCTCTGATAGGTGGCACCGGTGTTCTTTAAACCGAAGGGCATAACTTTGTCGCAGAATATACCCAGAGGAGTCCGGAAAGAGGTGTGCTTCTGGTCTTCAGGGTGCATCTTTATCTGCTTGTATCCTGATAAGCCGTCCATGAAGGAGAAAACCTCGTGAGTGGACGTGTTATCTATCATCAGCTCGGTGACTGGTACTGGGAAATCGTCCATCGGGCAAGCTTTATTAAGATCCCGGAAGTCCACGCATATGCGCACTGTCCCATTTTTCTTTATTACCGGGACGATGTTGGCGATCCAATCAGAGTACTGAACCTCCTGGATAAACCCAGAGTCGATTAGTTTCTTGACTTCGGCATTGATGCTCATTTCAAGCTCGATCCGCATTCTTCTCGGCGCTTGTTTGACTGGCTTGATGTCCGGGGATATTGCCAATTTATGGACAGCTATTTCTGGATCCAGTACTGGCATTTCTGAATAGTTCCATGCGAAGCAATCTCTATGCCGTATAAGCACGTCTTTTAACGCAGCCACCCTTTCTTCAGATAGCAATTCGCTGACAAATGTCGGTCGCGGGTCGTTTTCCGTCCCCAACTCAATCTTCTTGAGGTTAACTGCAGTCGTATGTATGCCATCTTCCAGCTCTTTCGGCGCTGGTGGAAATTCTGAGATTACCTCGTCGTCATTGTTTTCGAAGCACCAAGGAAGGTCATCCATATTCTCGAGCTCTCTTTTTGATATTGTTATCATATGACAGGTACGAGCTCGCTTCCAAGACCGATGTGGATCTGGTCTTGCTCTTGTTGTATGCGCGGCTTTTGGTTCGTGCTCCTGTGGCGGACTTATCCTCCAGCTGCTGGATAGAGCAAACCTGCCTTGCTGATACTGGTCTTCGACCCAGTTCTTGATGGTGAAGTAGTCTTCGAGAGGGTGTCCTATTGCTTGGTGATAAGAGCAATAGCTCGGATGTGAGACCTCGTTAGCTTGCTCAGGGTGCTTAGACTCCGGGAGTGTAATCATTCGATGTTTTAAAGCGAGATCAAGTATCTTCTCGTCTTGTCTTGAGGGAAAGAATACGCTCGACTCATCTTCTTCATGAGGGACAGATCAGGCCTGCGCAATTCCCGATCACATGACTCTTTGATCCCGCGTTGTAGTTGTCGACTCCCTTTTCCGCTCTTTGACTTATTTCTGCCTCTGCGTCGGGCTTTTTGCACAGCAGGTTGACGGAAAACAGCATCTTCGTCTTTTGCAGCCTGTTGAAGAAGACGTTGTGTCCTGGCTTTCTCGTAGATGGCCATTTCGCGATTATGGTCGTCCCGAGCTTTTTGACCCGCTTTCCTGATAAGCTTGTCCATTCGTTCTTCAAATGACGGACTCGGCACTTCGATTGCGGGATCTAGTTTTGATAAGGGGTCGGCATTTCCCGACAGGGCGTCCTCTTCTTCATCGAAGTTATATATGATGTAGCTACCGTGGACTCGTTCCCGTTTCCCGGATCTCACATATCCAAGCCCAAGCGTTTCCGTTCTCTCGTTGGGCAATTTGCGCTGAGTCCCACGGACATCCCAAATCCTGTTGTAGAATTTAGCCTTTTGAGCGGTCTGTTTGAAGGATATCCCCTGGCGCTTCAACAGCCTCTTCAATCCTTCTGTATAATATCTGGACAGACGGATGGGCTGAAGCCTGTCAAGCGTAGGATCTGCGCCGTGCCAGATTTCTTTCTCCGCTCTTGTTTCTTCAAAGCGGTAGAATAGAATTGCCTTTTCGCCTTTTCGCCCGGGAGGGACGTAAAACGTCTGCAGGTCTTGCACATTGTAAACTTCAAGTGCGTCAAGATCTTTGTAGTGCTCCCGGGGAATTATGGTAATTTGCAAGCTCTGATCATTACCAGAGAATGCTTGTACTGACGGCCGACTGGAGAACACAGCATTCACCTCATCTTCCGAGTCGCTTCCGAAGATCAATATGGGGGCGGACGGTCCCGGGTTGTTGCGTCGAGACGGCCCAGCGTAGACTATCTCTTCTTCTTCTTCGGTATCACTCCCAAAAACAGGAATGGTGGCAGCGGTTTTGTTCTCTGGTTTACGACACCTCTCTGTGTCCTCGAAATCTGGCAAAAAGTACTTTGCATCTTCGTACTTGCGGACTTCGTTTACATAGAACGAGTTCATCTCTCTTGTTATAGTATACTCAAGACCATCCTTGAAATACTTCATACACTGATGTTGTGTAGAAGGGATGATGTTGTACTCGTGTAACCAGGGATGACCGAGCAAAGCATTGTAGAAGGTCTTGGCGTTAATGACGTGAAACTTAATGTCCGTGACGAGTAGTCCGAAGCGTAATGTTAGTATTACAGATCCGATAGTTCGTGACGACTGGGAGTCAAAACCGAAGATGGTAATTTTATCACGAGCGAGGTGCTGAACGCTCATGCAGATTTCCTTCAACACCCGAACATTAAGGAGATTGACGGAGGACCCATTATCAACCAGGATTTTGCCTATCCTGATATTGTTTGTGTTTATGCCCTAGAAGGCCATTACTGTATCATACTAGTTTGTATATTACTTAATGGAAGCTTGGGATATTCACATGTATATAACAGTCTTGCTAAACATGGTAGTATGCTACTTGGTTTTTCTATCTTAATATGTGAGTATACGTATTGATAGAGCTCTTAGGATCTTGCTTGACTACCAGCGTTGTGATGGCAGTCACACTAGTGGGGGCTGGGTAGTCTACAAGCACATCCTTATTCAGGTCCCTGGTCGTTGGATTATCGAGACAGAGCATCGATACTCCGGAGTAGACTAGTGTGTACGCTTCTCATCCCAGTTGGGGAGATGGTCTGTCCCACAGCCGTCAGTACGTCGTACTGGAGATAGTATGTAGGTGCTCGTTAGGTTACGGGTACACCAGACAGGACTCACAGGGAACTGTTGGTTGGTTTTATACCAGTTGTCAGTGAACAGTTCCCAGGTGACATGAGTACAGCATAGTCCGCAGACTTGACACTGCTACTTCGCCTCGAGTGTGTCCCACTGTTCTTAGATTGCTACCCTACCGCGGCTCAAAGGAGTCGTGCAAACAGGTAGCAGTTGGGTGCAGTCCCGAGCACTTGGAGGCAGTGGCGGTTAGACAGGATTCGTCTCTCCCGATATTGGGGGTTGATATCGCGCTGTGTCAGAGAGCCATTACGCAAAGTCCCTGGCCAGGGCAAGCGAGATTTGCTGGTAGGTTCCAGTAGTTTCTCAGGGTGTAATGGGCTTCGCTCCGACACGACTTATACCGCTATTAGGGGACTGACGCTTGCCGCCCCCTAGGCCCGATATGCGATAGTCTTAGACGAACGGACCGGACTGTATGGAGATTGTCACATCAGACTCAGTAGGAGTTCGAATGGGTTTCCTCATCGGCCTTCTTATCGACATCTACCTGGGGACCGTTACGTATAGCTAGTGCCGCTTGCGGTCTGTGGTTAAACCCACTGCCAGCGTAGTAGTCGAGTCTCTAGAGTCCCACACAGAGAGTTTCCCTACTCCAGGCGAAACGATATAGAGGTCGTATGGTTTTACGACAAGGGTTCGGACGCATACGTGTGTTTACGCACGTACGACTTTCGGACAGTTTTTACCAGTCGGCTTTGGTTTAAGCCAGTTACTGGTATCCGGTTATTGGATTTATACAGTCTAAAGTTTTTCCGTATTTTTGCGGAAAGGAGGGGCGTTCTCGTAATTGCGCGAGAAGCTTCTAGAAGATGGTGACTAAGGAGGTTTAGGTGGCATATACATTGAATGAGATTAGTGAGTCATATGGATGATTCATCCATGTCATTAATGCTTCATAATTGCTTAATGACTCATGGAGATGAATCACCACAAGATATTTATCAAGCATGGTTGTAAAATGATTTCTTTTCTTTTCTTGATAAAAAGAAATGCTTGATATATATTATGATAACTCATTCTTCTCACTTCATTATTATCTTCATCTTCTCTCTCCTCAAGCTCTCCCTCTTCAAACCCTAATCCTCCCCTCTCATGTGTTGAGTACAAGGATTAGTTAGACTAATTAAACCATAACCCTCACTCTATATCACCTAGCTTCTTTGATTAGCACTTAAAGAAGGTTAGTTGCCTCAAGTTTAGAGGCTAAGCTTGGAGTAAAGCTCTCGGGTGGATCGTCTACTACTTCGAGAAGGCCGAGGAGGAGGAGGAGTTCACAAAGACGAAGGACACGATTCGTTAGGTATAATCCCTAAACATAGTAGTATAGAACTTCTATGTTTCTTGTTAGTTATCGTTTAGCTTCGATTCGTGCGGTTAGTCGATGTTTAAGCAAAGAACAAGATCGTTTTTCATATTTCCGCCTCCCCGCAAGTCGTGGGGTGTTGTACATCGACTTACAGATATCATGGCAATATCCAGAGATGTATAGGGGACGGTTGTGGTCGCACGTCTCAAGGAGAAGGTCCTCATCACTGAAAGTGATATCGGCCGTGTGCACTTCTTCCAGCTCATCCTTCATCCTTTCTTCGGCGAGGAAGGCTTGGAATTACTCGGGCTCCTGCAACGCTTTGACCAATAAATCTCTCGCTTCTTTTGATAATAAGAGGGCGTCAAGAACGCTGAGCTGCGAGGGTAGCTTCCTCAGGTGGGCTAGGATGTTGTAGTCCACTTTACTCTTCCTGGGAGGGTCCTTGGCAGTCAGTTCTTTCATGACTTGGTCATCTAAAGCGATATCCTCAGTGGCCTTTTCCTTTCCCTTATCTTTTCTAGTTGCGGGTCCGAGATTCTTTTCCGGGAGCGTGCGATTGCGCAGCTGAATGTTTTCGCAGGCCGCTGGTTCTTCCTTTTTCCCTAAGATGGATTCTTTAAAGAGAGGGCCCAGAGCCATTTCCTCATCAGAGTCGCTCCCAAAGGTAATAACTTGTGATCCTCCGGCGTTGACCGTGTAACAGTTGCCGGTAGTTCTTTTGTGCCTGTCGGTTGTACTTCTCTGCTCCCGACGAGTTCTGCGTTTCATTCGCTTAAAATGTTGCTGGTGAGCAACATATCCATGCCACCATATGTTAAAAGCGTCGCACTCCTCAGTGGTGTGTAAAATCTTCCGATGATATGAGCAGTAATTAGGGTGCCTCTCCGTCCCATTGAGCGTGTTTTCCTCCGAGGGTGGTAGCTTCATTCCCATTGACATGGCTTTGGCAAACCTTTTCCTCGTTTTGAATATATTTTTATTCGCATCGGATGTCTTTTGATCTGGCGGGAGTGCTTCGAATCTTTTCGTTTAGTCGCCTGTGTTTGACTCCTTCTAATGTGGCCATCTCACGCTCCCGATCGGCTTTACTTTTCAAACGAATCTCATCTAGAAAGGCGTCGATCATTTCGTCTGTCGGCCACACAAGTTGTGGTTCAGGCTGTGCCCCCAGTTTCTCAGTGTCAGGAGTTTTTTCATCGTCCGTAAACGAGTGGGAGATCACATGACAACTCGCCACGTATCCCTCGGATTCATCCGACGAGCTTTCTCCATCATTTTCCTCTTGAAAGACGTGGTTGAGAAACTCTTGGAGTGTGATAGGAGTCTGCATCTTTTGATTATACTCTTTCAACGCGTCAATTTGTTTCTGTAAGTCCGTGCGCTTGTCGCCAGGCTTCACGAGCTTTGTGGACCTCTTCTTCTTTTTCTTTGAAGATTTTGACGGCTGGTTGTGAGTGCTCGGGCCATCACCACCGATCTTTGGAGTTGGGCGTGGCTTCAGCATCCCTTCAATGATCTGGGGTTCCAGCGGGTTCTTCCACATGATCGCCGGGCATGTATGGAGCTCATTCAACATTCTTTTGGTTTTTGCTGAAAGCATAATTTCCCATGGAGCTTCTTCAACAACAGAACACGTTGCCCTCGGTGTGTCCGTCTTCTTAAGAGTGTGCGGTTGTGGTGGGCTCACCTTCCACTTCTCGGACAGCGTAAATTTTCCCTGTAGGTATTGATCTTCAATCCATCCTTTGAAGACGAAGCAATCCTCAATTGGATGGCTTACCATTTGATGGTAAGGGCAATAATTGGGGTTATTCACCTCACTGGGTTGCGGCGGTCGCCTTGGGTTTGGTAAGTTGATAAGCCTATTGCATACCGCTAGCTCGAATAGCCTCTTCGTCTTATCCCGCGGGAATGAGTAGGGACGCTTCATTTTCTCATTATAATATCGCCGTCTTTCTTCTAGCTGATCCGCCAGCTTTGGGGCACTGGGTTGCTGCTGAGCGTTCGCAACGAAGATTGCCTTCCCTTTACCCTTGTCATTCCGTGGTTCTGGCTTCGGGGGAGACGGCCTGTGACCCATCTGGTCCATCTGGGCCAGCTTGTCGATCAAAGCCTGGAACGTGGTTGGCTTAAAGAACATCATGAACTGTGAGATAGTTGCATGAGGATCTAGAGTGCCCACAAGCATGCCCACCGCGGGTGCTTCCTCAATGCGTTGTTCATATTTCGACCACAAGTTTCTCCAGCGTATAGCGTACTGGACCCACGTCTCATCTGGTTTCACCCTGGCATTAATCAACGCCGTTATCGGGATGCGTTCGCTGGCGCTCGCGAATTGCTGAGTGAATAGCAACTCCATTTCAGCGAACGTCTTGACGGAGTCATTTGGGAGTTCGGAGTACCACTCAAATGCCGTCTCTGATAAGCTGCCAACGAATTGGCGAAGCAAGAGCTTATCATCGCCGCCGGTGTTGCCACAAAGAGCCCTGAACTGGGCAACATGTTGATGGGGATTGCCGGTCCCCTTATAGACATAGAATTTCGGTATTGTATAGCCCGGCGGGTACTTGATCTGATCGTACCAGCTCGGATATGGTCTTCCCGTTCTGACAACTTGACCAGCTGCCTCAGTCGCCTGGTGAACCCGTATCTGCTGAGCTATATATTCGTCCAAGTCAGCTTTGGAAATCGTCTCCTCCTTGGCTGTTGACAGAGCCGGTGGAGGATTTGACGTTTCTCCCTTGTCATCTTCAAGGACGATCGGAGGATCTTCAGCAGGAGGATCTTATTGGATCATTATACCCACCATGTCCTGGAACAGAAGGGTCATTCGCTTTATATTGGCTGCTTGTTCCGCAGCTTCTTTATCCTTCTTTTCCAGTATCCTGCGAAGGAACTCAGCGTCAGTTTCCTGCTCCTGGCGTTGATCCAAGGATGCTTCGGGGCTTTCTTTTGGCCCGGTGAGTGTGGCCATCGCGGTCATCATTTCTTAGAGCTTTTGCTGCTGCTCCTGAGCTTTAGTCACCGATCGCGTAAGCGGTCTATGACCTGTAGATGTACGGCTGTCCTCTTTACCAGACGCCATGTAGACGGTATGGACTACAATGCCCCCGGGCTTAAGGCGTTTGGGCTCACCGCCTTTGGCATTTGCCGCAGGCATGGAGACCTTCTCCGGCCTTCTTCTTTTGTGGTCCGTCGAAGTTGAGGGGGCCGTTGCCGCGGGCACCCAAGTAGTTGTCGTCCTTTGCTGTTTGCCAAAACGGTTCTTTTCTTCCTGCACTTTCGCCCTTTTCTGCCGGCGAGAGTGATCTTGGTCGATTACGGACTCTTGAACCCTCCGCCAGACCTTATAAATTTTGGAGGATAGCCGTTGAGGGGGCTGCTCCAGCTTTGTTTATGTAACTCTCTCCGCAGGTGGAGGAGATCTTTTTAGCGTGGCAGTCGGAGAGTTCTTGCGTACCCTCCTTAGCGGTTCAAAGCTGTTTCCAGTTGGAACAGCAGCATTAACTTCCACCACTGGAGCAGGTGGGGTTAGCCCTGAGGGGGAGTTGCCCCCAGCCTTCCTTACTCGGCGCCAGTGGCGACATCGAGCGTGACGAGCTGTTGGGACTGGCTCTGCGATAGGGATAGTCTCGTCTTGCCCCCTGTCCGAATGAGGCGCTGCTGGTGTCAGCCTCTTAAAGACTGATGTTGTTTTTTGAGTGGCGATGTTCAGTCTGTCAAAGACAGACCCTCGAGTAGGAGCAGGAGCCGGAATGGTCAGCCTTGAAAAGACCGACTCTTTAGCAGGAGAAGCCGTCTTGACGACTTCAGGAATAGAGATGGTTTTCTTCTTCGTGATGGCCACGTCAGGGGTTATGGGCTTCTTGGCAGGCCCATCAGAGTTCAGGTTCAGCCTGGTAAAGACCGAGGCTGCCGGCTTGGCATTGGACGACCCGTTCAGGGGGGCCGTAGTAGTAGTGAGCCGATCGAAGAACGGCTTCTTGTGCGCTTCTGGTGCGGGCACTGGAATAGTGAAGCTTGCAGGCGGGAGCATGGTCCCGAAAAATAGACCGGTGGTGGCCTGGGTCATTTGTTCCACCGGCATGACAAGGATGGAGGCCGCTTGAGGCCCATAAGCTACACCTCCAGGTGAGGTGGAGCGTCGGTTGCACTTGCATTTCGAGCAGCTCGAGCAGTTGGATGCCATTGATGCTTGATTTCTAGGCCAGGTAAAAGTCCAAATCTTAGTAATTTGAAACCCAAAGGCAACCATTAACAAACCGCGATTCGTTCGCGAAGGCGACACACGAAGTGTGGAGTGGAAAGAGGAAAAGGTCCCACCGGGCGTACCAGAATCTGTTCCCCTCCGAAAGACGGCGCGACAGGGACGTCTTGCCTGAGATTTGGGGCAGATGCTAATAGATGCTATTCGTCCATCTCTCCGAAGATGCCAAGTTGATTTATGGCACCATGCATCGGAGGTTTAAACGGATGCGGCCGATGTAGCAGACTTCGTCAGATTCCCCCTCGCTCGAGGGGTTTTTTGATTGTGGGGACGCTCTTCCCTACATGCACAAGCCCCTGCAGTTAATTACGCTACCGCATTGCGGTAACAACTTTCTCCTTCTCCAAATGGTCACTTCGTGTCATGTGTGTTGGTTTTATGTTTGGTTGCTCGTGGATTGTATACGGAGACTGAGTTATATCGTCGCCCGTAGGGCGTGGACTAGTCTAAATCCGTATTATCTTAGATTTGGGTTTGGGGGTTTGGGTTTAAGGATACGTTAGCCTCTTTCGAGACTAAGATCAACTTAAACGTTTGTTAAGGATACATTAGTCTAGTTTTTAGACTAAGATCGACTTAACGGGAACGTTTAGATCCAACAAGAGAGCAATTAAGGGAGCCCTGTTGTTTAGTTTAGCGACGTTGCAGTCGATAGGTAGTTTAAGGACATTGCGGTCTAATGTTAGTTTTAAGACGTTGCGGTCAAGGTTAAGGACATCATAGTCCGTGGATTTAAGGACTCCACAGTCCGGCGTTAGTTTTAAGACATCACGGTCAAGGTTAATGACATCATAGTCCGTTGTTAGTTTTAAGACATCCCGGTCAAGGTTAAGGACATCATAGTCCGTGGATTTTAAGGACTCCACAGTCCGTCATTAGTTTTAAGACATCACGGTCAAGGTTAAGGACCTCATAGTCCATGAGTTTAAGGACCCCACAGTCCATATCAATGTATGGTTGTCGGGACCCGTCACCTCTTTGAAGACGTTGAGGAATTACAACGCCAAGTATCAAAGGAGTGAAGAGATGTACCCTTGAACCAAGGTAGATTAAATAATCTTTAGCCCAGTTTAGAACCAAGACCAATTAATTATATTATGAGCCCATTGGCTCAGTTAAGTTTGAATTGAGGACTTATGGCCTTCTTGGGCTAAGTCCAATCATGTTTAGAATATTGGCCCTCTGTTGGTTCATTGAAGGAGAGACCTTACCTCTAGAAACTTAGCCAATTGGGCTAAAACTAGTGTTAAACACTAAAGACCAACAGTGTTGAATACTGGGAATGAGGTTAGCAAATTAGTGTAAAACACTACGAGATAATCAGTGTTAAACACTAGCAACAGGGCTTTCAAATTAGTGTTAAACACTAAAGAAAATCAGTGTTAAACACTGGAAACAGAGATTTCAAATTAGTGTTAAACACTAAAGCAAATTAGTGTTAAACACTGGGAACAGAGATTTCAAATTAGTGTTAAACACTAAGAAAATCAGTGTTAAACACCGGGAACAAAGTTTTCAAATTAGTGTTAAACACTAAGGAGAGAGGGGTCACGTGTGGACACGTGAGAGCGCCCCGATTCCCCTTATTTTATTCTGCAGGTGAGTGTTTAACACTTTTAATTCTGACGGCCATCACGTGTGGGCACGTGATGGAGGCCCACGCTCTGGTCTGTTAGAATGCTCATTAGGGGTCACGTGGTGACACGTGAGGGCGCCCTAGAGCTTCTTTTCTTTTGCTTTTTTCCTTACGTGCTTCAGGGGTCACGTGGGGCACGTGAGGCGTTGCCTCAAAGTTCTTTTCTGTGGATCTTTACAAGGGTCACGTGGTAGCTCGTGACTTTGGTTCTTTGCATGTTTTAATGATTTGTTCATCTTTTAAGAATTAAATTCTTCAAAGGGTTAAACCCTAGCAATAAACTTTAGAGGAATTAAATTCGTATTTTCTTCTGAAGAACTATATTCTTAGATAGGGTTAAACCCTAATTTCTTTTCTGTAGGAATTAAATTCCCCATATATGTAAAGAATTAAATTCTGGCATAGGGTGAAACCCTAATTTCTTTTTTAAGGGAATTAAATTCCTGTGAGTTTGAGAGAATTAAGTTCTCAATTAGGGTTAAACCCTAGTTCTGTCCATTCTGAAGGAATTAAATTCCTATAATATAGGGTTAAACCCTAATTTTATCTCAAAGGAATTAAATTCCTATAATTCTGTGAGAATTAAATTCTCAAAACTCAATTCCCCCTCTATATTTTAGATCTGCATGGCAGGATCTCAACCCAATGAGAATTAAATTCTCAATTCATGGGGAGATGTGTACTTTGCAGATCTTCCACCAGAGAAAGAACTAAGTTCTTTTCTTTATATAAGAGTTAAACTCTTTTGAGAATTAAATTCTCTTTCGAAGTCTCTCTTTTCTTACCTAGGGTTTTTCTTTTGCAGAGAATCAAATTCTTCCTTCTGAATTTTCAAGATTCCAAAGCTCTATATATCTCTCTCTCCCTCTTTTTTTCATCCCCCTTTAGCTCCTATTTATAGGAGAAGGAAAAGAATCAATCTGTTTAGTGAATCTTTCATTGAAAGATCTGATTTGTTTGTTGAGAGATTTGATTTATCTTCATCATTAATCTGGGCCTTTAGATTATTAGGTGAATTTTATTCACCATTGGATTTTAAATCCAAAAATATCTCTTTGTTATTTCGGTTAGATTTAGGGGGAAATCTTTCCATGTCCAAGATTTTTCCATAAATTGGTGATATTTAATCACCCTCAGATTCTTGACCCAACGGTTTCGGATAAATCTTCTCCATTTTGGAAAGATTTGAATGATCTCTCCTCAGAATTTAATTCTGTTAAAGAATAAGGCTTTTAGAGCCGGTCACGTGTGGCCACGTGACCCCCGGTCACGTGTGGCCACGTGACCCCTGGAATGGGCTTCTCTTCTTTTGCGCTCTGTTCTCTGGCCGCTGCTTAACCATCACGTGCCAACACGTGACCACTGGTCATGTGTGAGCACGTGATGCCCCTTCTGAAGCTTTTTCCTGATTTTTAATCAGGGAACAATGCTGCAGATAAGCACTAATTAGCTACCACACACTACACCTTGACGCAGGCCAACAAACGTAGCACGAATATTAAATAGTACTTATCTGAAATGACGGAAGGCTACGACAGGTTTTTAAGAAAACCTTTTGCATAATGAACTTGATATTGTTGTAGAATCGAGTGATTTGAAAAGGAGTGGTTTAAGCTCTGCTTTTAAAATCGTGTTTTTTCAAAATAAACAGAGTGGGTGTAGTATCTGCTAGCTTTTGCTAAAGAAGTTATTCCCGGTGAAGGGATCTAGGCTCTTTCCTCATCGAATGAGATGCTGGATATTCATCAAGGAATAACGCTATGCAAAGCAAGAACTAGAGCTACCTTTTGGAAAATTTGATTCTAAAACATCTTTAGGTTTCTTTCCTTTCATTAATCTCATTAATGAAGTTCCATCTTTTATGTTTCCTAAGTATCACAGAAGAAACGAAAATACAACGTACGCTTATGCCATCCGCATTCGCCTCGGGGTCCCGTCATGCACCGTTAGGTTAGTTAACTAACGGCTGAGCGGGGGCAGGACTAGTGCGGATGCAAAACATAAGCAATATTTATTATATATCATACATATAAAATAAAGCATTCGTCTCATGCAATTATATGATCTCCTCATAGAACATTGCAGCAGAAGTCAACGTATGAAATATTGGATATACTAGGAGGTCCGTGTTTTAAATTAAGCCGGTAAAAGACACGGATTCCACGGTCGTGATGAATAACCAAACCCACATCTCTAGACCCCTACGAAAGCGGCAACAACCCTACCAATTCTAGAGTTAGGAGACCCGGTCTCGACTCCTCGAGTTGGTCTCCCATTGGACTCTAGAACATGGTTACTTGTGCTCCCCGCCTTGGGTATATCCTAATGTGGAAAAGTAAATAATATACATCAATGGTGACATCATCCTCAACCCGGAAGTGTCCTAATAAAAGAATATTACATATAAGTTTTTACATGAATGAAAATGAAAAACTCTCATCTCACGCAAAAACCTCCGGCTATTCAAACACGACGATCCATTATAACATGTCACAGCAACACATAACATCACATGTCATCAACATAAGTAAATATGCGTATCCCAATTGTCGTTGACATATAGCAACGAAACCGGAGATACACCACATATTACACTTACGGTCGCAGAAAAGAAAATGTCAAACTACAACAATTGGAATCCGCAACGTCCTTAGACATCATAAACCAAAAATATCACATACTTCGGATTTCATGCCTAAGCATATGAATTCCTTAGACATCATAAACCCGGAATATCTCATATTCCGAATTTCATGCCTAACCTTATAAACCCCGCATTTTAGTCTCAATATTGAAAACACTTTTCAATAACTAGTCGGGTAATTCAACAAGATTCCCAACAACCTGATCGAATGCTCGTCAGAAACTTTAGTAGACAGCCACACCCCTGATGCCGTCGACGAAGTGCGCTTAGGCGGAACACCGTAGCCGCGAGCACCCAGGGCATGCTTTTGGCAACGGGGTTCTCTTATAGTCACTTGGTCGGGGCTATGGGGCATGGCTATCTAGTAATGTTACCCGGTGAGTATCTGCGTACACTACGTGATTACGACGGAGTTTTGATTCATATCAAAACCTGTGGCAACCGATCAATGAGACTAAATTGCTATATTTATAAAATTCAAACTAGTTTTCATAAAACTAATTATTGTGGATTCCAAATATTGTATCACAAATCACAGATATCTAGACGATGTTAAACATTTCGATCGAATCAACAAACCCTCAAAATTCCCAGAGAGCTCAATACTTGAGTCACAATTTAAAATACTCAGACAGTACCCCAAGCACTTACGGACCAACACAAGAAGCCACGCTCCCTGCCTCACCAACGGCGCCACGGAACCACTGCCAAAGGCATGCTTTGGACACGCTTCCGCGGCCGTATGGTCAAGTTAGACCGTCGTTTTTCTTGTGAGTCCGTAGAATACCCTGCACAATTTTTTGAATATTTTTAATTTGGAAAATACCAACATTTGGAAAAATTTCCAGAGAGCTTGTAATTTTGGGTTTTTGAAGTTCGATCGAACACTTTAACTTCGCCTAGGCCACTCCTAATGCTTTAGTTTGGCTCTGATACCACTGTAGGGTTCCTTAGCACTCTCACTAGGTTTTATAATGTTAGTTATATGTATGCCCTAGAGGCCATTACTGTACATTGGATGTATATTGTAGTGGATGCTGGGACATATATAGGGAGGACTTTCTTGCTCGACATGATAATATGCTATCTGGTTGCTCTTTACCTTAACGTGTACACTGATTGTCTCTCTGATACATGTTGGTAAAGCCCTTAGGATGTGTACTTGACTATCTGGACTATGATGCGGATCATATTAGTGGGGACATGGTAGTCCATAAGTACATCCTTCAAAGTCCCTAGTCGTGGGTGTATCGAGACGGGGCATCGATATACCAGAGTAGACTAGCGTATACCTTCTCGACCCATACAGATGGGCGATGGATGATCCCATATCCATTGGTGTTTGACATCAGAGATGATATACGGGTGCTCAGTAGAGACTGGGTACACTGGACGGACTCGACGAGAACTCCCAGATGGTATTATACCTCACGTCAGATGGCAGTTCTCTGGTGACACTGGTACAGAGTAGTCTGTTGACCCGAGATCGTCATAGAGTCTTGTGTGGTTCCCACTGTGCTTTGATTTCCATCTTACCACGTCCAAGAGGGCGTGCAAAACGGTGGTTTTTGGGTACAGTCCCGAGTCACATGGAGACAATGAGCGATAGGAGGGGATTCGTCTCTCCCGGTATAGGGAGTTGATATTACGCTGTGTTCGATTGGCTATAACAGGAAATCCCTGGCCAGGGTTGCTGAGATTTACTGGTAAGTGTTACCAGTAGTTTCTCGAATTGTTATAGACCTCATATCGACACGACTTATCAAGCTATTGGGGTCTGACGTTTACCACCCCTAGGCGAGATATGCGACATATCAGACGATCAGACCGGACTGTACGGTAGTGTTACTGGTTGGATTCACTGGAGTGTGAGCGGGCTTGCTCGTCGATCTTCAGATCGCTCAATACCCGGGTGGCCGTTACGTTTAGCAGACCGCTTGCGGCTTGTGGGTGTTTGATATGATCATCACCTGCTGCCGGCGTATTGACGAGTCTTTAGAGTCCTACACAGAGGTTTCCTGGCTCAAGCGAAACGAAATAGGAGCACATATGAGATATGTGCGGGACCGAGAATAATGCGTATATATGATACCGTATTCCATTCTCGCGATGAATGTATCGAATGGTTATATGCGATATAACCTAGTTATCGAATCGATGGTTGATTCGATAAGCCGATATATTGAATACTAGTCGGTTATATGCGATATGACCGGATCGTTAAATCAAGTGTTGATTTAATGATTTATTGTATAATTATATATATTTGATATATTACTTTGCATTAACTAGTATTGGTTCACTTTAAATGGATTTTCTCACTTCGTTGTACAAGTTGTATATGTGATATACTTTTTGTACAAATGTTTGCATCATGTTTGATGATACATGCTTATTTGGTTAAGTGTATAGAATTAAACCATGGTTAACTTAATGATTAGGGTTTTGCTTTTTCATTTAATTATTTGTTTATTCCTTTTGGATATTAATAAAAGCATAAAAAGAAAAGGAAAATGGTTTCTTTATTTTAATTACTTTCATGAAGCTTTTTGAAGCTTCATGAAGCTTTGACCAAGTGACCATTTTGTCTTGTTCTTTTAACCCTAACCATTCTTATAACCTTAGTTAGTTCTCTACACTTGACCATGGTTTGTGATATGATAAGTATTATTTTCTTTTAACTTATCGTGAGAATTATCATCTTCTTCATCTTCTTCTTCCATGAAGAAAGCTTGCTACTCCAATGGCAAGTGATGAAAACTAGTGAGAAATCCAAAACTAAAGTCTACCCACATCCTATTTCTTCATCTTATACCTCTTGCCAAGTAGTAGAGTGTGTTTCCTTCACAAGTTTTCATGGCTTGGTGAAGGTGGAGCTTGATCTAGCGACGCCTCGACGTAGATCATCTTCGGCATGGACATCGACGACCTAGCTCGTGATTTCTCCGACGAAGCCGACGCTAGAGCCCGGGATTTGTTTTGGACAGCGAGAGGACTTCATTGCGGAGCTATGGAGGTGGAGCACCGGATCTACAAAGGTTGTATTTCCGATTCTTATAGTTAAGTGTTAACTAGTTACTTTGTTCGCCTAGACATCTAGCCAACGATCCGTAGTTTAGGGTTTCTCGGCACCGTTAAAATTTTAAATTGGCATGGTTGATGCCTTGTGAGACCTCATTAGGGTGCCTAGGAACCCTACAGTGGTATCAGAGCCTAGCTAGAGCCTTAGGCGAAGTCTAGACGCAATTTGAAGTCCGAACGAACCGAAACCCCAAAATTTCCACGCTCTCTGGACTTTTTCTGAAAACGTGGATTTTTCCAAATTAAAAATTCGTAAAAAATTCAGCAGGAAAACCTAAGAATTACGATACAAAATTTTTCCATTGAAGCTTCCAGAGCGCGGCGGAACCGCGGCATAAGCCCTGCTTATGCGGCGGTTCCGCGGCCTTATTATTGTATTGTCCTATAATATTTGTACAGTAATTCATGGTTTCGGGTGCTGGATTTTCTGGGATTTTTTAATATTTATTCAAGAGTTGAATTTTCTGGGATTGTTTTGGGGATTCGGTGTTTCGATCGGAGTATCAAATTTTGTCTGTGTGGTTTTCCGGATAAATTTCAGAATATGTTAAAATGTTCGACTGGATATAAATACCCACTTTTTCCCCTGCCGGAAAATTTCCAAGTGTTGGATTTTTCCGTAGTTTAACGACGTTCTAAGTAGTGCAAGTAACTCGATGGACCCTCTAGAAGACAACAAACCTTAACTCGATTATGTGACCGTCTTGAACTTCCCTTTGAACCTTCGGGTTTGGGGCAGTACGGCGTGCCACATGTGAGGCGTTGGCTTGACCCTTCTACGGCTGGACCGTTGGTACTGAGGCACGAACTGAATGTTGTTAGACTTGTTTCATATGTTGATCTGTATCGGGAAAACTTGGGTGTTTGACTGTTCGATCGAAAAGTTTAACATTTTCTATTTATCTGGAATGGGATACAATAATTGGAATTCACAATGAGTTATGAGATAACTGAATGAATGTTATAAACATAGCAGTTTAGTCTCAATTGATCGGTTGCCACGGAATTTTGATGTGATCAAAAGTCCGTCGCAATCACGTAGCGTACGCGGATACTCGCCGGACAAACTTAATAAACAGCTACATCCCATAGCCCCGACCAAGTGACTGTAGGAGAACCCCGTCGCCGAAAGCATCCGTCCGGGTGCTCGCGGTAGCGGTGTTCCGCCTTGGTGCACTTCGTCGACGGTATCTGGGGTGCGGCCGCCTACTAAAGTTTGCGACGAGCATTCGATCAGTTTTTCGGGAATCTTGTTGAATTGCCCGACTTGATATTGAAAAGTGTTTTCGATAATGAGACTAAAATGCGGGGTTTATAATTGTTAGGCATGCGATGTCTAAGTAATTCATTTGGTCAGGCATGCGATGTCTGAGGTGGTTGCGGATTCCAACTGTTATAGTTTTACACTTTCTTTTCTGTGACCGTAAGTGTAATATGTGATATCGCCGGTTTCGTTGCTATATGTCAACGACAATTAGGATGCGCATATTTACTTACGTTGATGACATGTGATGTTATGTGTTGCTGGATATGTTATATTGGATCGTCGTGTTTGAATAGCCGGGGGGTTTTTATGTGAGATGAGTGTTTTTCATTTTCATTCATGTAAAAACTTGTATGTAATATTCTTTTATTGGGGCACTTCCAGGTTGCGGAAGTTGTCACCGTTTGTATATTATTTACTTTTCCGCACTAGGATAGACCCAAGGAGGGGAGCACAAGTAACCGGGTTCTGGAGTCCAGTGGGAGACCAACTCGAGGAGTCGAGTCCGGGTCTCCTAACTCTAGAATTGGTAGGGTTGCTTGCCGCTCTCGTAGGGGTCTAGGGGTGTGGGTTTGGCTATTCATCGCGACCGTGGAATCCGTGTTTTATACTGGCTCGTATTGAAAACACGGACGTCCTAGTATATCCAATATTTCATATGTTTCTTCTGCTGCGATATCTGTGATGTGATCATGTGATGTTCTGTGATAGATACAGTATATAGTATATATGATATATTATATAGACGTTACTTATGTTTTACACCCGCGCTAGCCTTGCCCCGCTCTGCCGTTAGTTACCTAACCTAACGGTGCACGAGGGGACATCGAGGCGAATGCGGATGGCATAAGTGTACGTCGTATTTATCTGTGATGTTTAGGTACATAAATGATGGGACTTCATTAATGTGATTAATGAAATAAAAGAAACCTAAGATGTTGTAGAATCGAATTTCAAAATAAAACAGGTAGCTACAGTTCTTGCTTTGCACAGCGGTATATATGATATATCTTGCACCTTATTCGATGAGGAAAGGACCGAGATCCCTTCACCGGGAGTGACTCCTTTAGCAATAACTGGCAGATGCTACACACTCGGTTTGTCTTTTGATTGCTTTTAAGAGTTTTTGCTTTGCACAGTGATATATATGATATATCCCGCACCTCATTCGACGAGGAAAGGACCGACGATCCCTTCACCGGGAGTGACTCCTTTAGCAAAACTAGAAAATCCTCAAAAGCACTCCATTTTAAAAATTCATTCGATCCTACAACGATATCAAGTTCATTACGCAATAGGTTTTCAGAAAAACCTGTCGTAGCCCTCCGTCATTTCAGATAAGTACTGGTTAGTATTCGTGCTACGTTTGTTGACTATGTTAAGGCGTAGTGTGCGGTAGCTAATTAGTGCTTATCTGCATAAGCATATGATGTGATTGGATTAGGGTAGTCGTGCGACTTTGTTGACTATGTTAAGGGTCGTACGGGTGGGTTTAATTCAATCGGGAAATGACGGGTTGAACTTGACTAGCACTTATGATTTGTTGACTATGTTAAGGTCATATAGCTGCTAGGGGCAAAATATTATCGGGAATTTCAAGTGTTGAAATTTGCAATGAGATTGCATACCTTCTATGAGATAGTTGGATCCCGATACCCGCTGCGAGTAATTGTTACTCCTGGGAGAGTTTTACACATTACAATTAGCCGATCAAGTAGGTGTCTAGAAAGGTGTTAACGAGGTTACGCCTCTGGGAAAACGAGGTTTACATTAATTAGGTTCGTGCGAAAGCACGGGGGACCTCCCTCAAAGTACCGACACTGGCCTGGCTGAAAGATTGGTGAACTTGTAGTGTGTAATTAATCCCGGCTAGTCTTTCCTTTTAGGGTTTGAAGGAAGATTTGATAAAAAGCAGTGGGAGCCATCCTGATTAGATAAAATAATAACCAATCTATTCTTGCAAGAGCGCACGCTGAGTGTTTTCTTCTCTCTCTCTCCAGGTAGCGACCATATCACACCTTAATCAAGATAATAAAACGGATTATTGACCGAACCCGCTTGTTATACTGAGCTGGGGAACGTTGGTCCCGCTCCACCTTATAATTGTTATAAGACAGAGCAGGAAATTGGGGATTACCAGAATTCCCGTGCCGCCCAAACGAAGAGAGTGCATGTTGATGCATCATCTTCGGGTGTGTTCATTATACAGAACTGTTTCTCAGTATCCTCCGCATCCTTGGTATATGATACCGGATCAGGATCCCAGATATGTAATCTGTTACATAGGGCTGCAAAAGGGTAGAAAAACTGAGAACGGGTGATAAGTTTCATGAGACAGAAAACGGGGTAAGTGTTGCAGCCAAGTCTGTTGGTCACTGTCACCCTGTATTACAAATACATTGATTCTGAACGAATGCTATTAGATACTGAACCTGATATACAAAATCATATCAGTCTCTTTAGTAGTAAAGAAATGATAAAATTTTGTATTGTTGGATAATGTTTTGAACATTTCCTATATCAAAAGTTGATCGGTTCAGGCACGTTATCTAAAAGCATTGATGTTCTAAATCAAACTACAGTTCTTAGTATGTGGAACACACACAAGAGGAAGAGTTCAGAAATGAACGAATCCTTCTTGAGGCATTGTAGACTAGGTCAGATCAATGCGACCCGACTGGCTAGAGTTACATAAAGATGCATATTTAAATTAGTTTGAACTTACATCTTGTGAAACTCGCCAGTCATGTCACAAAGATAAGATGACCATAGCTCCGTTTAATGGAAACAGAGAAAGAGTTAGTAAACTCTTGGGATGATACATGTTGATGTATGTAAGGTCCCCTGTCTACACATGCCAGGACTGGTTCTTTGTATTTCATTACATTCTCTGATAATCTCTCAAGATTCAGACATATGTTCCTGTTGAAACATGAGTCCGAGCCTTTTGAGATATTCACAGAACATAAGCGAGAAGTAGAGAACCAAAATACGGGTATAAGTATTATGTCCTTTGATGAGATCGAGGAGGAGAATACTTGAGCACGAAAATCCTGGACTATTTTAAAGGAGAATGAGATTCTCTCTCGGCATTACTCCTCCGTATACACCATAGGACGATGGTATATCGGGGCGGAGCAGATACACCCTATTTGATATGGTGTGCTCTATGATGAGTACTGCTGAGTTACCTATTTCCTTCTTGGGGGTTATGCACTTATGAAGTTGCATACCTATTGAATTAGGTTCCAATCAAATCAGTCGCCTACCATTTCATATGTGATATGGAAAGGGAAGAACCCATGTCTTAAGCTAGTTAAGATTTGGGGTTGACCGGCCTATGTCTGAAAGCAAAATCCGGACAAGCTCGAGGCAAAGTCTGTAATGTAGAACTGGAATGGTTCCAGCTATACAAATTACAGCAGATGATTTGAAAGAACCAAAGGATTCAATAGTTACCAACGAACCTCGGCCTCTCCGCCGATCTAGTAGGGTTCCTCACCCACCTGAGAATTACTTCGGTTTCTCTATGACAGTGGGAGCGAGGATTGCATCATGAGATGATGACCCAACTAGCTTCGAGCTGGCCATCAAGAGTAAGACTCTGTAAGAATGGCTGGATGTTTATCGATCTGAGATGGAATCCTTATACACCAACAAAGTATGGACTTTGGTTGCTATATCTGAAGGGTTAAATCCCCATCAGGAGCAAGTATATCTTGAGAAGATTACTTGGTGTAGATGGAAAAGTTGAGACTTTCAAAGCTAGACTTGTTAAAGGTTTTCGTCATCAACCAGGCGTGGATAATGATGAAACCTTTTCTAAGGAACTATGCTTAAGTCCATCCAGATCCTACTTGTCACGGCTACATACCATGACTACGATATCTGGTGGTTGGGCGTCATGACTGATTTTCTAAATGATATTTTAGAAGAGTGCGTCTATAAGTACACAGCCAGAGGGCTTCGTAGACAGTGGGAGCAGCGGAAACGTGTACAAGATGTTTTATAGGATAAAGCAGGCATCGCGGAGTTGGAACGTCTATTTTGATGTGTTAGTCGAATAGTTTGACATCATCAAAATGGTAGATGAACCTTGTATAAACAAAAAGGTAGTAGGGAGTATGGTGCTGATCCTCGTAGAGTACGTGGATAACATACTCTTGATAGGGAAGGTGTTTCCTATGCTACGCTCGGTCGATCTCCGCTTATCACATGGATTCTCCATATAGGATCAAAATGATACCTCCTAAATCCTGGATTTTGGATCTATGAGATAGATCTAATTAGAAATTAGGATACTCACTAGTTGTAGTGAGAAGGTATCAATCGACCCTGGGGAGAATCACTGGAAGTGTTCCAGGGTGATAAAGACGACTGAATGTCAGTCACAGGCATTGTCTTTACCCTCAGTAAAGGGACGGTATATTGGAAGAGTTCTAAGCTAGATACCGTGGCATACTAGACGGTAAAGGCTGGATACATCGCTACTTAAGATGCTACCAAAGTGGCTGTCTGGGTGTATATTTGTTCATGAGATGAACTTAGTTCCTCCCATTGTGTGACAATGGAGTTGTGGCTTATGCCAAGGAACGTCCGTCCCATCAGTGATCCAGACATATTCTAAGGCAGTATCACCTGATCATGGAGATAGTTGATCTCCAGGGTGATCGAGGTTTGGAAAGTAGACTCAGAGGACAACACAGCGGATCCACTCACAAAGGCCTGTTCCCAGAGAGAGACTTTTATGGGATGGTTGAGTATGAGATACTACAACCACTGCAACAGATGGCCCTAGTGCAAGTGGGAGATTGTTAGTTATATGTATGCCCTAGAGGCCATTACTGTACATTGGATGTATATTGTAGTGGATGCTGGGACATATATAGGGAGGACTTTCTTGCTCGACATGATAGTATGCTATCTGGTTGCTCTTTACCTTAACGTGTACACTGATTGTCTCTCTGATACATGTTGGTAAAGCCCTTAGGATGTGTACTTGACTATCTGGACTATGATGCGGATCATACTAGTGGGGACATGGTAGTCCATAAGTACATCCTTCAAAGTCCCTAGTCGTGGGTGTATCGAGACGGGGCATCGATATACCAGAGTAGACTAGCGTATACCTTCTCGACCCATACAGATGGGCGATGGATGATCCCATATCCATTGGTGTTTGACATCAGAGATGATATACGGGTGCTCAGTAGAGACTGGGTACACTGGACGGACTCGCCGAGAACTCCCAGATGGTATTATACCTCACGTCAGATGGCAGTTCTCTGGTGACACTGGTACAGAGTAGTCTGTTGACCCGAGATCGTCATAGAGTCTTGTGTGGTTCCCACTGTGCTTTGATTTCCATCTTACCACGTCCAAGAGGGCGTGCAAAACGGTGGTTTTTGGGTACAGTCCCGAGTCACATGGAGACAATGAGCGATAGGAGGGGATTCGTCTCTCCCGGTATAGGGAGTTGATGTTGCGCTGTGTTCGATTGGCTATAACAGGAAATCCCTGGCCAGGGTTGCTGAGATTTACTGGTAAGTGTTACCAGTAGTTTCTCGAATTGTTATAGACCTCATATCGACACGACTTATCAAGCTATTGGGGTCTGACGTTTACCACCCCTAGACGAGATATGCGACATATCAGACGATCAGACCGGACTGTACGGTAGTGTTACTGGTTGGATTCACTGGAGTGTGAGCGGGCTTGCTCGTCGATCTTCAGATCGCTCAATACCCGGGTGGCCGTTACGTTTAGCAGACCGCTTGCGGCTTGTGGGTGTTTGATATGATCATCACCTGCTGCCGGCGTATTGACGAGTCTTTAGAGTCCTACACAGAGGTTTCCTGGCTCAAGCGAAACGAAATAGGAGCGCATATGAGATATGTGCGGGACCGAGAATAATGCGTGTATGTGATACCGTATTCCATTCTCGCGATGAATGTATCGAATGGTTATATGCGATATAACCTAGTTATCGAATCGATGGTTGATTCGATAAGCCGATACATTGAATACTAGTCGGTTATATGCGATATGACCGGATCGTTAAATCAAGTGTTGATTTAATGATTTATTGTATAATTATATATATTTGATATATTACTTTGCATTAACTAGTATTAGTTCACTTTAAATGGATTTTCTCACTTCGTTGTACAAGTTGTATATGTGATATACTTTTTGTACAAATGTTTGTATCATGTTTGATGATACATGCTTATTTGGTTAAGTGTAAAGAATTAAACCATGGTTAACTTAATGATTAGGGTTTTGCTTTTTCATTTAATTATTTGTTTATTCCTTTTGGATATTAATAAAAGCATAAAAAGAAAAGGAAAATGGTTTCTTTATTTTAATTACTTTCATGAAGCTTTTTGAAGCTTCATGAAGTTTTGACCAAGTGACCATTTTGTCTTGTTCTTTTAACCCTAACCATTCTTATAACCTTAGTTAGTTCTCTACACTTGACCATGGTTTGTGATATGATAAGTATTATTTTCTTTTAACTTATCATGAGAATTATCATCTTCTTCATCTTCTTCTTCCATGAAGAAAGCTTGCTACTCCAATGGCAAGTGATGAAAACTAGTGAGAAATCCAAAACTAAAGTCTACCCACTTCCTATTTCTTCATCCTATACCTCTTGCCAAGTAGTAGAGTGTGTTTCCTTCACAAGTTTTCATGGCTTGGTGAAGGTGGAGCTTGATCTAGCGATGCCTCGACGTAGATCATCTTCGGCATGGACATCGACGACCTAGCTCGCCATTTCTCCGACGAAGCCGACGCTAGAGCCCGGGATTTGTTTTGGACAGCGAGAGGACTTCATTGCGGAGCTATGGAGGTGGAGCACCGGATCTACAAAGGTTGTATTTCCGATTCTTATAGTTAAGTGTTAACTAGTTACTTTGTTCGCCTAGACATCTAGCCAACGATCCGTAGTTTAGGGTTTCTCGGCACCGTTAAAATTTTAAATTGGCATGGTTGATGCCTTGTGAGACCTTATTAGGGTGCCTAGAAACCCTACATATAAGGCATCGGGTATGCAATTTTAAAAAATCTGTAGAGCAAAGCAACCCAAACTAAGGATCTAACTAGAGAATTAGGGTTAAACTATACAGGTAAACAAGTTTACTCTAAGTAAACAAGGAATACAACCTTTGTAGACCGGTCCTTCATTTCTAAAACTCCGTGTAATAGTTCCTTAGCTCCAAGTGGTGGTCTCCCGGACTCTCGTTAGGCTCCACTAGACGAAAAGAACAAGTTTGCTTAAAGATCTTTGAGGCCGAAGATGATCTACGTCGAGCAATCTCCAACTTAAGCTATCTCTTCATTTAGAATTATTTCTCTCTCTCTCTCTTTCTTCACCTCAAGAAAATCTAGAGAGCTAAATTGAGATGAAGAAGAAGATGAAGTGGTGAATAATGGCAACCATGGGTGACAAAATATCACAAATGATATTTGTAGAGACTTAACCATGGCTAAAAATAATGGTTGGGTTAATAAATATCTAGAATAAAATAAAATTAGTGGACTAAGTCAATGGATTCCACAAGCTTCTACAAGCATCCAACCCATGACAATTTCCACCTAATTTTTTTTATTCCCTAAATAAATAATCACCTTTATTATCTTAAGTATGGTAAGTCTCATACACCCATGTACAATGTATCATCAAGCATGACACAAAAAGAATACATTAATATATATCACATATATATTAAATGTATAAGTAGAAAATAAATTCTTAAGTGAGCTAATATTAGTTAATATATATTAACATATCAAATATATAATTATATATATTAAATTATTAAATCAACACTTGATTTAATAATCCGGCTATATCATATATAACCGACTAATATTATTTATATCATCTTATCGAATCAACACTTGATTCAATAACCCGGCTATATCTTATATAACCGACCGATATCATATATTGCGAGATTAGAATACGGTATTTCATACACCTATTAATCTCGGTCTTGCACATATCACATATATGCCCTACTTCGTTTCGCTTGAGCCAGGAAACCTCTGTGTAGGACTCTAAAGACTCGTCAATACGCCGGCAGTAGGTAACGATCATATCAGTTACCCACAAGCTGTCAGCGGAACTAGCTGGACGTAACGGCTACCCGGATATTGAGCGATCAGAAGATCAACAAGTAAGCTTGTCCATACTCCCGTGAATCCAATAAGTAACGCTATAGTACAGTCCGGCCTCTTCGTCTGATATGTCGCATATCTAGCCGGGGGGTGGTAAACGTCAGACCCCAATAGCTTGATAAGTCATGCCGATGTGAGCCTCATAACGGTTCGAGAAACTACTAATAACACTTACCACTAAATCTTAGCAACCCTGGCCAGGGATTTCCTATTATGGCCAATCGAGCACAGCGCAACATCAATCCCCAATACCGGGAGACACGAAACCCCTCCTATCGCTCATTGCCTCGACATGCCTCGTAGCAAAAAACTCTAAATTATGTGGTTTGATTTGATAAAAAAAATTGACTCGGGACTGTACCCAAAAACCACCTGTTTGCACGCTCTCTTGAACGTGGTAGGGTGGAAATCAAAGCACAGTGGGAATCACACAAGACTCTATGACGATTTCGAGTCTACAGACTAACCTGTACCAGTGTCACCAGAGAACTGCTATCTGACGATAGGTATAATACCATTTAGGAGTTTTCGGCGAGTCCTGTTCAGTGTACCCATTCTCCAAGGAGCACATGTGTACAATCTTTGATGTCAAACACCAATGGCTGTGGGATCAACCATCGCCCCATACAGGGTCAAGAAACGTACACACTAGTCTACTCTGGAATATCGATGTCTCGTCTCGATACTCTCTCGACTAGGAAAAATTAAAGGATGTACTTATGGACCACCCTTGCCCCCACTAGCATGATCTGCACCATAATCCTGGTAGTCAAGTACACATCCTAAGGGCTTTATCAACATGTAACAGAGAGACGGTACCAAGATACAAGTATACATGTTAAGATAAAGAGCAACCAGATAGCATACTATTATGTTGAGCAATAAAGTCCTCTCTATATATGTCCAAGCATCCACTATAATATACAATCATGTACAATGATGGCTTTTAGGGCATACATACAACTAACAGTTTTCCCCCATGAGACCACCGCCATCACCGACTTCCCCTGCAACCTCCTGACAACCCTTTCCTCCTTCGACCCAGCTGCAGACTCCACCTTCGGCCACCCGAGCTCCTTGTCACGATAATCCCCGACGGCCTCGAGCACACCACCGCTAGTACACCATTGCCGAAGCCATTATCAAGCCTCACCTCTAAACACAACCGCAACCCATCACCAACACTACCTCACTTCTACTTCCTTTCTCTCTTAACCACCAGAACTCCGCTGTGACCACTGTCGAGGCGATCACCGACTCGTGCTCGCTTCATGCCTAGCGCAGTATCACCTGCATGTACAGATGTGCCATGACTCATGCCCGCTTCGTGCCCAGTACCGCATCGCCATCGCGTCCAGTACCGTACCACGCCCGTGTCGCCACCGCACCATGCACGCACCGCGCATCGTTCCCGGCTCTGCGTAACCGTCTCGTGCGTTGAGGCGAACTTTACTGTTCGTCGCTTCTATATCAGTGACTGAAGGCAAGCGAACCCCTTCACTTGTTCATCACGCTATAGTAATCTCGAGATATAATATATAATGATATATGTATAAGTATAGGTATTTTTATATATACATCGTTTGCGAAGCTAATATCGAATAAGTACCATCATCGTAAATTTTAGTGTTTGAGACCCGACTTGGGTCGATTACGCCATAGTAATATCACATAGAAACTCATGAATTAATTTCGTGTTGATTAAGTAAAAGAAATCGATATTTCGATCGATAACTGTTTGCATAGTTTAAGTGTTCGATACGAAACCCTATGCGATAAGTTAAGTGAATATGCCAGAACCCATCATCATTAGATCCTATTACTGTTAATAAATACCCTGTAGAAATTTGACGGCAAAATGACATCGTTTCACCTATAAAACGTTACCCTCGATAACCTTTGCGAAATCTGAATTTTTCCAGACATGCTGGACCGTTAAATTCATAATAAATTATCCATACATCGGATATTAGCATTCCATAGCTCGTATCGAAGTCAACAGATAAACCTACAGCATGACATAGTTTATCTCTAAATTTAAATAAGTTATGCTAATGAAAATTGTGGCGATTCATGGCTCTGGATTGCAGTCTAGAGCAGGAATATCTGCCTTTGCCTGTTTTAGAATGCATATTTCTCACTGTTTAAGTGTGCAAGTGTGCGGAACCATACATGGAAGCGTATATGATTGAATTATATTTCTAATGGTACTAGTCTCATTGCATTCCAGTGTCGTTTGATATTTATAACACCTTTTAAACCGTCGATGTGTACGGCAGTTTCATGCGAATGTATACCTTAACCTTACACAGTGCATATCACCCTGCATACAGTGGATATTATTGATCTATCCGGTGGAAACATAACAGATAAATCTAAATATTATATAGCTGTAGCGTCGCCTAATTATGATCCTAACAGAGAATAAAACGTGTTACGAAACAGACTTCCAGTTCAGAAACTAGATTTCCAGCAGTGAACACTTAAAATGGAATGACCGTAACTCGCAAACCTAAAATTTGATTATCTCGAAACCAATTTTGCTGTACAGATAATTAAATATATTGTTTACGCCTTTTATATTGTTTTTCCAAATTATGCATGTGTGAATTAATGCGATTTTCTTAATCCATACGACACCGGCTGCTCATATATTATTAGTAGTGCATTTTATTGCATCTACATCATGTTACATGACTGTTATACCCTCAGTGATTAATGAACGTTGCATCGATACCCTAGCGACTGTTCTTAGATTACGGAAGTATTAGTATTTAGATTGTGGTAAGTACGTAAGCGTAAAAGCGTGAACGAATAGTGATCATGACACATACTTGTACACAATCAGCGCGACCATTTAATTATTGCATTGTCGACGTCTGTGAGATGTATATAGGTGTAACTATAACTGGAATGGGACGGTTATGAAAGCATTTATATTAGTGTCATAAATAAGACATTGGGGGCTGTCCACTTGTCTAAAATACTAGCCTAGTCATGCTTGATGGAGACCAATCTCCAATTCTCGAGTGGACTTATCATGGTTAACTGGTATTTTAGGTCATGGTTGGACCTTAATGTAGACGGTGGGTGTTGGGATAGTTTAAGTGTGAGTTCGTTCAACGGAATCTTAGGGACCCATTACATGAGTATGTACTGAATACAGGAGAGGGCCCCACTCAGGGTCCCATTACGTGAACGCATGTTATTGATAGTTACTGAATACAGGAGAGGGCTCTGTGTTTCTAATGGTCAACTCTTATGCTCAAACCGATGATAAAATAGTGACATGGACATTGAAACCTAGAGACTGATATGATTAGTGACATGAATTTGCATTGATGTACTGATTTGATACTCATGCTATAGTGTTTACCTGTGTATGCTACTTCGTGCTCATATCTTTGACTTGTGCATGCTACTTCATGTTTATTATTGTTGCACATACTATATATTGCTGTTGTGTCATTCTGACGACCTGAGTATGCATGCTCAGAATGAAAGAAGTGGACCTGTCTGATTTCGAGGAGATCATGGATATCTAGACCAGTGAGCCGGCCCTATCGTTCTTTTCATTATCACTGGTTAGTTGTTGTATTTGCTGCGTTCAGTTTTCTTTTCACCTGATAGTTTTAGTAACTGTATTATCTCATTATCTGTGTTATATTACTGTTACCACGTACTGCTAGAAGCCGAAATGTGACTACGGCAGGATTATTGCTTGACCATAGGAGCATGGTCGGTCTTGTCACCTTCGTATTCCGTATTTTGGAAAGCGGGACGTGACATGGTTTTGTTGGTGTCAGAGCGCCAAGTTTAAAATGAGATTGCAGTTCTAACTCAGGATACCTTGATTTATGCCTTGTTTCTTTATAGTTCACTTCCATATAATTCTTATTGCATCATCACATCCTGCTTCTTTACCTTATCTTCAATTATCAATTATATACCCTATCTTGATTCTTGTCTCTTACGCCATTAGAAAATTTTTGTTTCAGGACCATGATTTCCAATGACTCTTCTTCCACCTCCACTCCCCAGAATCAGACCGCTAAGATTTTGGGTGTACTGCATGGGTTGATGGAATCCCATAAGCGAACGAATGATCTTTTAGCTGAAAGATTAAGAAGGCAAATGGTTCAGGTGCCAGAAGGAGTCCCCAATCGTGGGGGAATCCCTGTTAAACAAAGAGGGGGGGTATAGATGAAGCGCTCATTTATTCTTCAGCAGCAGAAGCAGCGGAGGACCCAAATTTGTAGTTATTGCAATAGGCCAGAGCACCTTCAGAGGGACCGTCGCCAGGCCAAGGGGCAGTGCTTGATTTGTGGATCTGGCCAGTATCTTGTTAACGGTTGCCCTCGAAGGAAAAAGCTGTAAGGAGGAGATTCATTAACGCCTTCTACATCTGTTTGAGTAACTTGGTTGTTTTCATTGTTTTCGTACTTTGAATTTCGAGGATGATATGGACCCGGCACAGGATTCAGACTTGCCTTACGAGATTATAGAGATTTAGATATCAACACGGAGTTATCACCCTTCCTTCTTTCAATAAAGACATTATTATTTCAGTTGTTTGTTTCGTTTAAATTTTGTATCTATTGAACTCCTTGGCTTGAATGCAATAAAATTGCGAATTTTGATTAAGTACTTTTGTTTGACTCACTGTACATAGGCCCAACTTAGTTGACACTATGGTTTATCACCGCATACCTGACTCCCTTTTCTCGATTAGGTTGTATCATCCCGCATAACCCTGTCTGAAATTGTCAAACCCTATACTCCTGTTAACTTATATCTCTCCCTGATTTTTGAATCCGATTTTCATCCTTTATTTTTGTATTATTCAGGACAATTCAATTCCTATTCACGTTTCTTCCATTCGAGTGCTTGCTTACGGCTTCGATCATTGAAGTATATACCGCAATCCATTCTCCGGCTATTCCGTATATTACTAGTGTTATTTTTCTGTTAATATAGTTATAATTAGTAACATTTACTATCTTAAACTTAGAGTTTACCTATTTGTAGTTAATTAGATTTTCATTATGTGTTAATAAGTATTTTTAGTTTTACTTGTTGTCCTAAAGTACTATATTATTTCCGAGTTTTTCAATTCTTTTAATTTACGTTGTATATTTTATGTTTTTAGTGAATTTACCATACTGATGCTTTTCATACTATTCTTCTTCTTAATATGTTGTGTTATTCTTCATGTTTCTTGTTTGGACTTTTCTATGCTTTTAAGTACAGAATACTATTTCAATTTAACTACTACTCTACTTTACTTTAGCATTCTATTATAGTGTTGTCATTTATATTCAGTTAGTTTATTAGTGATCTCTTGTTTAATTTCTAAAATTAGGTTTATTAGCTGTTTAGTTTTTCTTTTATATACATTTTATCTTTGATTATCTACATGGTATTCTCTTTGCTTTATTATTGTTTATGCTAGCTATTTTTTGTTTTCGTATATTGGTTTGTTTACTTATGAATGTACTTCATTTTCTATTCTCTCTAATACAATTATCGTTATTCTGCATGCTAGTACTTTGTTTATTTATTTCATACCTATATCATCCATATCTCGGTTTATCTTTATTTCATTATATTTCATTTCCTCCGAACTTTTGTACATATAAAATAGTCTTTGTCTTTATTTTATCTATTATTATTTAGTTTGGCGACTAGTCATATTTATACCATATGAATTGCTCTCCCTCACAATATTTTCTTACTTTTATTTCTATACCAGTATTCTCCCTCTGCTGTTTTGTGCTTGCTCAATTTATATATGTTTGTTTCGTTCTCTCTACAATATTTTCATTCTTGGTTACTTTCTGTATATGATTTCCTTACTAGTCTTCGTCGTACTATATTTCATTCATCTTATCGCTTCGTATCTCTTTTATACTATTACTCTAAATTACATGTTGGTCATATATTTTTATTTCCCTTATATTCATAATGTTATTAATTTAATACAAGGTTCATTCTTTTTCTGTTTTAAACCGCTAAAATATCCATACTTTAAATATATCCTATCAAGTCAAAAAAAATTCAATTGTTTCTTATCAATGCTTTTAGTTTAAATGTCACTTTTGTTTCTTTCATTACTAGCTCACTTATTTTTCGTTTTATTTTCTTCTACATTTTACTGTATGAGTATTCTAAAATTATTTTATAATTACTCGATTTGTAGTTTTACTAAAATAGTTTTGGTTTTTAAGGCTTATCGGTCAATCCTTCGCTATTGTTTATTATTGTTAATCTATTTTTCATTGTATTTGTATATATATAGTTTATTAGTATTAATTGTTATGTCTTTGTTTTTACATATAACTATTCCTTTTTAGCTGCTTTACTTCTTACATACAAATATTTGATTTTCATTTAGTTGCTTTTGCATAAATTGCTATATAGTAACGTTTAATTTTCTAGTAGCTTTGCGGGTGACTTTTATAGCTTATTGTTTATTTTAATTTCGAGGACGAAATTTTATTCATGTGGGGTATGATACTACCCAATTCCTTTTAAATATTTTCCGTATTTTTTTTTAAATAAATTTTTTCCTTATTTTTCTATTTAAATATTTCTTATAAATATTTTCCTATATTTTTTTAATACTAATTACTAATTCTTATTATCTTAAATTTGAAACTAACCCAATTACCTCATCCATATCCAGCCCTCTTCATTCCTTCTCTCTTTCTTTGAACCCGGCCCAAGCCCATACCCAAACCCGACCGGACTCTGACTCCCTTTCTCCTTCCGTTTCCTCTAAATCTTTCTCTCTCCTCCGATCTTTCCTCCTTCCCCATGAGACCTGCTCCTACAATCCAACGGCTCCCCTTGAACTGCTCCACGATGACAAGGCTACTCCAACGTTCACCCCGTGATCTCCACGTTCAACCCCGAGGTTCCTCAACGTCTCTTCCTTCCTATTTCTCCTATGTCCTTAGACTCAAACTCTCATGACTGGGCCATGCCACTATATTTCCAGTTGCCCTGATTCTCACACCCAATCCCACGATCTCCTCGCCAGCTCCACATCATCCTCAACAACCTCGAGTCTCTTCCCCTTTCCTTATTTTTAACCCTCTATCAAAATCTCATTTTTCTTGATATCTCTCTCTTACCTCACACCTCACCTTCGACCACCCTCTGCAACACCCCATGCCAATCACCTCACCGCCTGCTCACCCTTACAGCCCTTATCGACACCCTGACGAGCCCCGGTTCCCCCACTCCATCAACAACCGACTCCTCCATACCCACCGTCGCCCCTCACCTCCAAGCTCATCGCCGATGACCACCTCACATTGCCTCTCCAACGACCATGTCGTTCCCCATGAGACCACCGCCATCGCCAGCTTCCTATGCAACCTCCCGGCAACCCCCTCCTCCTTCGACCCAGCTGCAGACTCCACCTCTGGCCACTCGAGCTCCCTGTCGCGACCATCCCCAGCAACCCCGAGCACACCACCGCCAGAACACCATTGCCGAATCCATCACCGAGCCTCACCCCTGAACACCACCGCAACCCATCACCAACACCGCCTCACCGCCACTTCCTCTCTCTCTTGACCACCGGAATTCTGCTGTGACCATTGTTGAGGCAATCATCGACTCGTGCCCACTGCCGTGCCTAGTCCAGTGTCACATGCGTGCCCAGATGTGCCACGACTCGTGCTCTCTTCGTGCCCAGTACCGCATCGCCGCCGTGTCCAGTACCGTACCACTACCGCATCGCCACCGTGTCTAGTACCGTGTCGCCACCGCACCACACCCGCACCACGCATGCATTGCACATCATGCCCGGCTCCGCGTCACCGTCTCGTGCATCGAGACGAACCCTACAGTTCTTCGCTTTTATATTAGTGACCGAAAGCAAGTGAACCCCTTCACTTGTTCATCACGCTATAGTAATCTCTAGATATAATATATAATGATATATGTATAAGTATAGATATTTTTATATATATATCGTTTGCGAAGTTAATATCAAATAAGTACCATCATCATAAATTTTAATGTTTGAGACTTGACTTGAGTCGATTACGCCGTAGTAATATCACATAGAAACTCATGAATTAATTTCGTGTTGATCAAGTAAAGGAAATCGATATTTCGATCGATAACCGTTTGCATAGTCTAGGTGTTCGATATAGAACCCTATACGATAATTTAAGAGAATATGGCAGAACCCATGATCATTAGATCCTATTACTTTTAATAAATACCCTGTAGAAATTTGACTCCAAATGACATCGTTTCACCTATAAAACGTTACCCTCGATAACCTTTGCGAAATCTGAATTTTCCTGAACATGTTAGACCGTTAAATTCATAATAAATCATCTATATATCGGATCTTAGCGTTACATAGCTCGTATCGAATCCAATAGATAAACTTATAGCACCGCATAGTTGATCTCTGAATTTTAATAAGTTATGACAATGAAAATTGAGGCGATTCATGACTCTGGACTGCAGTCCACAGCAAGAATATCTTCCTTTACCTGTTTTAGAACGCATATTTCTCACTGTTTATGTAGGCAAGTGTGCGGAACCATATATGAAAGCGTAGAGAATTGAATTATATTTCTAACGGTAGTAGTCTCATTGCATTCTAGTGTTGTTTGATATTTATAATACCTTTTAAACCGTCGATGTATACTACAGTTTCATGCTGAGACAAAATGTATACTTTAACCTTAGACAGTGGATATCTCCCTGTATACAGTGGATATTATTGATTCGTATGGTGGTTGGAAACATAACAGATAAATATAAATATTATCTAACTGTTGCGTCGTCTAATTATGATCCCAACAGAGAGTAAAATGTATTACAAAACGGACTTCTAGTTCGGAAACTGGATTTCCAGCAGTGAACACTTAAAATGGAATGACCGTAACTCGCAAACCTGAAACCCGATTAACTCGAAACCAATTTTCAGTATAGATAATTAAATATATGTTTACGCCTTTTATATTGTTTCGCCAAATTATGCATGTGTGAATTAATGCGATTTTCCTAATCCAAACGATACCGGCTGCTCATATATTATCAGTAGTGCATTTTACTGCATCTCCATCATGTTGCATGACTATTATACTCTCAGTAATTAATGAACATTGCATCGATACCTTAGCGACTGTTCATAGATTACCGAAGTATTAGTATTTAGATTGTGGCAAGTACGTTAGCGTAAAAATGTGAATGAATAGTGATCATGACACGTACTTGTACACAATCAGCGCGACTATTTAATTATTGTATTATCGACGTCTGTGGAACGTATATAGGTGTAAGTATAACTGGAATAGAACGGTTATGGAAGCATTTATATTAGTGTCATAGATAAGATATTGAGGGTTGTCCACTTGTCTAAAATAATGGCCTAGTCATGCTTGATAAAGATCGGTCTCCAATTGTTGAGTGGACTTGTCATGGCTAACCGGTATTTTGGTTCGTGGTTGGACCTTAATGTAGGCCGTGGGTGTTGGGATAGTTTGAGCGTTAGTTCGGTCAACGGAATCTCAGGGCCGCATTACATGAGCATGTACTGAATACAGGAGAGGGCCCTACTTAGGATCCTATTACGTGAATGCATGTTATTGATTGTTTCTGAATACATGAGAGGGCTCTGTGTTTTCAATAGTCGACTCTTACGCTCAAACCGACGATAAAATAGTGGCATGGACATTGAGACCTAGAAACTGATATGATTAGTGACATGAACTTGCATTGATGTACTGATTTGATACTCATGCTATAGTGTTTACCCGTGTATACTACTTCGTGCTCATATTTTTGACTTGTGCATGCTACATCATGTTTATTATTGTTGCATGTATTATATATTGCTGTTGTGTCGCTCTGACGACCTGAGTATGCATGCTCTGAGTGAAAGAAGTGGATACGTCTGATTTCGATAAGATCGTGGATATCTTGACCAGTGAGCCGGCCCTACCGTTCTTTTCATTATCACTGGTTAGTTATAGTATTTGTTGTGCTCAGTTTCTTTTTCACCCGATAGTTTTAGTGACTGTATTATCTCATTTTCTGTGTTATATTACTATTACCATGTATTGCCAGAAGCCGAAATGTGAATACGGCAGGATTATTTCTTGACCGTAAGAGCATGACTGGCCTTTTCACCAACGTATTCCGTAATTTGGGAAGCAGGGCATGACAGATTCTTTTTTATTTTAAATAGTGGTTTAGGATTAATCCAATAAATCAGAACCGCTACTTTAAATAGCTGTTAAAATAAAAAAGAATCAAACAAATCAGAACCGCTACTTAAAGTAGCAGTTAATATCAACGTTGGATAAAAAAGAAGAAGAAGAAGGAATAGTAGTAATAACAGACGAAGTAACAATATAACTCATTGATTTATGTTATAAAATCGATCTAAGAAACATGAGAATACCTAGCAACAATCGCAATTCAAATCACTGGAAAAAGACCTCAATTTACATATGAAAATCCTAACAAAAATCCCCCAAAAAATAACAAACCCTATAATAATTAAAATAATTAATTTACTTTATGAAATCTATTCAAGAATCAAGAGAATACCCAGTGAGAATCGCAGTTCAAATTATAGCAAAAATCGCCTAATTTTGATCTCAAAATTCTAAACCGCTGAAGCTGTTGGGGCAGGTTCCTAATTTATATAATATAAACCGCTATTTTAAGTAGCGGTTAAATATTTTAACCTATTTTTTAAGTAGCGGTTAAATTTTAACCGTTTATTTTAACGGGTATTAAAATAGCAGCTAAAATAAACGGTTCAGATTTATTGGATAAATTAATTTGTCCAATCGTTGTATATTGTTCACTTCCTATTAAAAAAAATACCACACAACTAAAACTTTCTTATTTTATTTTTATATAATCACCATTGCCTTGGTAATTTAAATTTGGCATTGCATAATTGGAAAACATCCAAGTCTGCCCTTATTATTTACGAAGACTTCCCAACATGTACGTGCATCACACATGAGGCTAGTAGAAATTAAAAAAAAAACATAAACAAGAAAATACTACAATAGAAAAATAGATCTGTAGATGACACATATAATTACGACAATGCTTATAGGTGCTTTCTTTATTAGCAAGGGAACTTAAGAGTATATCAATTTTATTCATCCTCCCCCCCCCCCCCCCCCCCCCTCCCAAATAGCCTTGAATACCAAAAACAATGCCTGGATTTAGTGCTTGCTTATCAATTTCGATATGGTTGAGATACCTCAATTGGATCGAATGGAGATTATAGATGCTGGCATTGGACTAGGAAAATATATGTCCAATACATTGACCTTTCTCAATGTTGTATATTTCCTAACAAGATAGAAAAATATACATCTAAACTCAAAATGTTGCAGGTTAGGGTTAGGGCTATGGCTAATTTTCAAAACCATAGCTATCATATTGTTGATCATCCAGTGTGCATCTTGCATCGTATGCGGTCATCATTATACTAATAAAAAGTGGTATCAAAAAGTAAAAATTTCAAAAATTTTACCTTTGCCCCCCACTTTTTATTTGTTGGCTTTGTGGGGAAAAATCAATAAGGTAGCAATTTTGTTATTTTTATGAAATAGATGGGATAAAATTGTAAATTTCTCACTTTAGCAGAACTTCTTTTTATTAACAATTGTGCTATCAGCCCAAAACTCCTTTTTATTTACCATTATACCATCAGCTCAAAACTTTTCACTAAAATATCACGAGCTTTCGACATTTTAAAGGTAGAATAAAATATGTTGTTTATGAACAAAAAACATTACTTTATTTATCACTGCTAGATTTTTACTAAAATACCATAGGCTTTTGAATTTTTTCATATAAATACTATAAATTTTATTTATTGCAAATAAATACTATGGCTTTTACCATTTCCTTGATATATACCATGGACTTTATTTATTACAAATAAATTCCATGACTTTCGCTGTTTTCTACATTAATACTATGTGTTTTGTTTAACATAGAATAAATATCACGATCTTTCATCGTGTTCTATATAAATATCATGGACTTTGTTTGTTGTAAATCAATATTAGGATTTTTCGTTATTTTTTGGATAATTACTATGGACTTTGTTTATTACAAATAAATAAAATGAGATTTCATTTTTTGCATATAAATACTATGAATTTTGTTTACAAATAAATACGATAAACTTACAATAAATTTCAGATAAATACTATGAATTTTGTATCTTACAAACAAATACCATGAAATTTTAATGTTTTCAAATACATGTCATGAATTTTTTCCGTTGTGATCATTGCGGCTGTTTATATGAGTTATTGTTTATTTATTTTCATAGATTATTCTAAAAAGCTGCTGCATCGCGGGACTCACCGCTGCTAAATCCTAAAAGAACCCAAGAACCCAAATTTATCTGGCATTCTACTAATCTCAATATCGACGGTTCCAATGGAGTTTTGGGGTGAGCCTCTCTCTCTCTCTCTCTCCACACACACAAACACGGTCTCCAATAATTGTTTTGTGAGTTGCTCATTCTATGTGAAACGTTAGATGGACATATAGGATCCTTTGTTGTTTCTTTTAGGTATTTATATTTCCTATGAGCAGCATGAAAGAATCGTCCATGACTTGTTGCGATTACGCTTATTTTTGTTTAAATTCTTGGATTGTTAGCGATTTGATTTGCTGGAATCCACAAATTCCCACTCAAACTCAAAAGACCGTTCTTGATGGAGGTCCTTTTCGGGTCTCCGTCAGATGTTGTCTTCCGTCGATCTCCCGGTGGATTTTGGAGATGATGTCCTGTTGCGTGTGGGTCTCAATGGGTTTTGAGGAAATCGTTGATTTGAGGAGTTTAACGCCGAGTACCTGCAAGGAAGTCCCGGGGTGGGTTGGTACCACCGAGAACCCTCCGACGATCAAGTTAGCACCAGATGTAATAATCCTAATTTTCCTATACAAATTTTTTTCAAATATTTTTTCAAAAATACATAAAGGGATATTTTAGCCTGAACACAAGTTATAAGTAATTATTTTGCTTTTTAATTACAAGTTAATTAAAAAACAAAATAATTACTTATAACTTGTGTTCAGGCTAAAATACCTCTTTATGGATTTTTGAAAAAATATTTGAAAAAAATTTGTATAGGAAAATTAGGGTTGTTACATTCTACCCTCCTTATAAAAATTTTGTCCTCGAAATTTGTAAAAAGAAAGTGTAACAGTTTGGTGACAGAACTAAATATTGTAAAAAAAAATTTGGTCAAAGTTTGTGAGGGAGTTACTTGGGTTACCTTGGTTCACAGTCTCAGGTTCTATGGCTGCTAAGGTGAATGTCTGTCGCCGTGGTACATTCCTTCTAGCTGGAGACACATTCTGTCCTTGAGGCTTATTTCTCTGCCCTCGAGGCATGTCCCTCATTGCCTGTTGGAATTGACGAGTAGGCTGTGCAAGAGTTCTATGTGAAGGTGGTGCTGGGAGTGCAGGACGAGTTGCAGGAGCCTGAATAGCTGGCCGCTGTGGGTAGTTGGTAGGTGTGTGAGCTGAGTTGTATCTATATGGACAGGTCTCAATTCTGTGATTGGACGCACCACAAACTAGGCACAGGCCTTTTGCGCGCCTACAGTCCTTTATCAAATGTCCATCTCCCTTCCAATGGAAACAGAAATGTGGTCTTGGCTGGTAATTGGGTTCTTCAGTTCTCCTGGGTTCGAACGTTGGCCTGGAAGAGGCTCCTCCTGCCATTTGAGTGGCAGGGCGTTTCAAACCGGCAGATTGAGGTCTGCCCCTTATTTTTATTACTGCCTCATAACTGCGGGCAGCTTCCAGAGCATTCTCATGAGTCGGAAATTTCCCTGTGGCTAGTACAGCCTGGATTTCCGTGTCTAAACCTTGTTGGAATCGACGGGCTCTGATCTCATCCGTCGGTATCAGGTGTGCCGCAAATCTGTTACGGTCTTGTGTTAGCTGTGTATTATGTGATATCAAAAATTTGATATATTGTGACAAATCTTACCGACTGAGTATGGTGAACTAATCATCATACTCATCTACTGACTTGACCCACATAGAACTTTGTTGTAGATGAATGAACTGTTGTTCCATGACAAACCTGGCAGTCACAGGGAAGTATTTCGCGTCGAACTTATCGCGAAAAGTCTTCCATTCAATGGGCTGATTAAGACGGTTTTCTCCGCCTTCCACCAGTTCCGTGCATTGCCCGCGAGTTGCAGCTTTGCAACTCGGACCCAAGCTATTTTTCTGGCACTTGTGCTGCTGCCAGATCATCCTCGATACTTTGAGTCCATTTCTCAGCTTCCAGTTGGCTCTCCTTTCCTGAGAACTGTTTAAGATGTAAAGCTCTGAATTGCTTCACCCCAGGTGTTTCGGCCTCGGGACGGTTCAAGAGCTGCTGATGTCCCTCTAAGAGGCTGTGGATTGTCTCAAGCAGAACCGTTTGCTCGTTGAGTGGAGCAGAAACGGCAGGTGTGAGTGGTAGTGGTGGAGGTGTGTTGTTGACATTGGTGCTGGTGTTGTTTGGTGAATCCATAACCTTGAATGAAAAATTTAGGTTAGGACAGATTCAAGGTATATGATTCAAAGAATAATAAATGATGGGATTCAAGGAACATGATTGTAAGAATGTTTTAGTTGCTGGTTCTTGTGTTATATTGCTTAAATTGTTCATGCAGAACAGAACTGCCTGATAGAGTTTCATACAGCTCTGACCTGCATGGGCCGCCAACAAAACCAGTCGCGTCCCCTTCGCCGTATACCAGGAAGCGGGGCGTGATACCAGATCCGAGCAGAGTAACGGCCAAGTGGGGTAAAAAGTTGCTTATTTGACCCCTCTGTGATGGGGGGTTTATATAGTAGCGGCAGCACGCAGCAGCAGGCGCGAGAATCTCGCCGGCAGTCACGCTCCCGACGTCACGCCCGCGTAAAGAGCGGATCGCCCATTAATGGGGATCGTGATGGCGTGGAATGTGGGACGTTGCTGGCGGAGAATCTGCGCGTGGCGAGATTCGCGGAGTGGCGGTTACACGTGTAAGTGGCGGAATTGGTCGGCCGGAGGGACCGAGGAAGATGGCCTCGGCTGGGGAGCTCGGAGACGAGCGAGAGGTCCGAGGAGTCTTGGGCCTGTGACAGCTCGGGACGAGCTGAGGGGCCGAGGAGGCCACTTTGCAGGGGGCTCCGAGGAGGGCCAGCTCGTGTTTGCAGGTCGGGTGCGAGGGTGGCCTGGTCGGCCCCTTCGGGCCCTTTCTTCTGAATTCTGGGACACGTCATCTGCCACGTGTCCTGATCTTGGGGATCGCCAATATCGAGCATCATCAGTTCTTCTTTTCTGTTGTCTTCTGGTCGCCACTGACGCTGTACTCTGGTTCTTTTGGTTGGTTGTGATTCTCGTAATAACACTATGGTGTTAAATATATAACCATGAGAATTTCATGTGTCGGAATGATAGAAATCATGTTAAATACAACTTCTGGCCATGTGTTCTATATATGATGCGAACCAATATTGATCTTAATGCAGACATAAAAAAACGCACCTTCTTAATGAAGGTGGATCTTGAGATGGCATACGATTGACTCAATTGGGAGTTTCTTCGGACAATTATGACCAGAATGGGATACCACGGAAAGTGGATCTCTTGGATCCCTATGTGCATATCCACGACAACCTGTTCTCTGCTTGTTAATGGTGCTAAATGTTCTGTCGTTCGTTCCAACTAATGGGGTCCGCCAGGGTGACCCCCTCTCCCCCCTTACCTTTATTACGATTGCGAAAATGCTATCTATGCTTATAGATAAGAGAGTCCGGGAGAAGAAAATTACGGGATTCGCAGAGAGGAGGATGACCGGAAAGATCATGCATCTTTTCTTTGCGGATGACTTGGTTGTCTTTGGCAAAACAACGCACTGCGGGATGCAGGAATGGAAGAACATACTTGATATGTTTCAACAGGCTTCGGGACAACGCATAAACATGGCCAAGTCAGCACTCAAAATGAACATTGATCGGGCCTCATTCGCTACGGTACTCAGGGCTAAAAGGATGTTTGACCTTGTTGTAACTGATGGCGACTTCGACTATCGGGGGGCACCAATAACCACCAAAAGGCCGACGATGGCTCAGCTCAGACCAACTATCGAAAAGCTGACAAAGGCGACGTCGAATTGGAAAGCTTCACATGTTTCGTTTCCGGGAAGATTGGCATTAGCTAAATGGGAGCTAACGACAATCCCCAACTGCCTTTACCGGTCGGTTGAGCTCCTTAATGCATTCTTCGATCGGATAGATAAAATAACACGGGGATTCATTTGGGGCCAAGGAAAATTGAGTGATTGATGATGGAGGACTTAGTCTGAAGAATAGTAGAACAATGTATCGTGCACTATTGGCCAAGCAGCGGCAAAACTATTCTTACAGCCGAACAACGTTTGGGTGAAGCTTGCCGGGCCAAGTATGGGAATTTTTCCGGTGGAGGAGGTACAAGAAATTTTTCTCCAACTTGGAAGGCCACGTCAGCTATCCTCCCTTCGCTCAGGGGATCGCTGGACTGGGCTGTCAAGAATGGAGAAACAGTTCTGTTTTGGTTTGACAGGTGGTTGAGGGACAAGCCCCTGGCTCTTTATCCGGTGGAGATCGATGCTGGCTGTATTGATGATCGATCAGTTAGTAACATGATTACGTCCACGGATTTCCTGTTGCTGCCTCAAGCACTGAGGGATGAAATTGGACCCCTGAATCAGGCAGCGGGTGATTCACCATCATGGAGAGGGAAGGATAGATATAATGTAAAGCAGGATATGACATTTTTCCGACGGACAGCTGGGGTGCTGGGTCCAACCTCATTCCGGCATATTTTCCCATAAACAGGCGCATATGTGTTGACTGTGGAGCCTGTGCTAAGGAAAAGACAGCCCAAAAATAAAACCCGGTCTTGCCTAAAAAACTGACGCATGCACTGACGTGCATATGATCAGCGCACACGGACGAGTACTTGCATCTGCCATAATTCCAAGCATATTTTTGAAAGCTAATTAAAACTTTGTCTTATGAGGAATTAAAGGAGAACCACCAATATGAATGAGTCTCATTGTTCAATGAGAAAGGACCAATTGGTTTTTTCCTCCTCTTAAAGTCCGGAGTATTTGTTTCATGCAGGGGTTTCATTCATGGATGAGGACAAGCATGCAATAATTGCTCTCATCTTTCCTACTTTACTATAAATGCCTCTCTCTAAAAGAAAAGATATAAAACAAATTCAAAGGCCAATAAATTAACAAAAGAGGAGGTTAAAGTATAAAACCAATTATCATCCAATTATTGTAATCGAGAGATTATAGAAAAATTGTGAGATTTCTTGTTAAGAGCAATTTTGTAACCGTGCAAAACATATATTGAATATCGTAGAGAGCCTCTATAACGCAGAAGTAGCCAGTGATGGGCGAACCGCGAGAACAAATTTTCTGTGTCTTGATCTGTTATGCCCGTATTTAGTTTTATCGTTCCGATTGTCGTTTATTTCTCGCTTGCCCCAGGACTTATTTCCTAACAAGTGGTATCAGAGTTTAGGAAAGCAAAGAGTTTTTTATTCTACGATTTAAGTTAATAGTGGGTAACAATGCCTGTGTTCTCCTCCCCACTTTCTTAGATCGTAGTTTTGAAGGCGTTGGTTCAAATCTAAGGAGAGGTTAAATTAGCTGCGACGACAAGCGAGAATGTCGAAGGATAAAATTAAAATTGAAAAATTTGATGGCCATGATTTTGCATGATGGAACTTCAAACGGGAGATTATCTATCACATGAATTGATATTGGGTTTGACACCAGTCACCAAAGAAGGTGAAGAGGTTGATACTTCCGTAAAGGCCAAGTACGATTTTTTGGATAGAAAAACTCTTGGTGCTATTCGTCTCTACTTGACGAAGAAGACCAGTTTCTACATTGCGAAAGCTAAAACTGCAAAAGAAACCATAGAGTTACTTTCAAATATATATAAGAAGCTGTCGACGTCCAATCAAATTTTCTTGTTGTGGAAGTTGGTGAACATGAAGTTATCCAAGAAGGGTACCGTTACATGAATAATTTCACGCAAGTTGTAAATCAATTGGAAAGCGTGGGGATGAAATTGGAAGTAAAGTTACAAGCTTTTTTATTTCTATGTTCATTACCAGATTATTACAATACCGTTGTACAAACTATTTCGGGTACATTGAAAGAATCTCTCATTTTGGATGGTGCTGTGAGTTGCATCTTGTATGAGGAGACGAGGAAGAAGATTTCAGGAGAAAGTTCCTCATGTTGGATATATGTATGTCCTAGAGGCCATTATATGTATATTGGATGCTTGGACATGTATATATGTATATATATAGATGACTTTCTTGCTCGACATGATAGTATGCTATCTGGTTTATTTTATCTTGACATGTTCATTTGATCATGCATCTTACTCATTTGGTACATATTGATAAAGCCCATAGGATATTTGCTTGACTACTGGGATTATGATGTACATCATACTACTGGGACATGTATAGTTTATAAGCATATCCTTTAACTATTCCTAGTCGTGGGTGTATCGAGACGGGACATCGATATTCCAGAGTAGACTAACGTATACCATTCTTGTCTCATATGATGGGCGATAGATGATCCCATATCCATCTGGTGTGGTGACACCAAAGATTAAATGCGGGTGCTTAGTGAAGACTGGGTACACTGAACGGACTCGCCAAGAACTCCTATGTGGTATTATATCTATCGTCGGATAGCAGTTCTCAGGTGACACTGGTACAGATTAGTCTGTAGACCCAAGATCGTCATAGAGTCTTGTGTGTCCTCCCTCTGAACTTTGATCTCTACCCTACCACGACTCTACTGAGTCATGCAAACAGGTGGACTTTGGGTACAGTCCCGAGGCACATGGAGGCAATGAACGATAGGAGGGGTTTCGTCTCTCCCGGTATTGGGGGTTGATATTGTGCTATGCTCGATTGGCTATAACATGAAGTCTCTGGCCATGGCTGTTGAGATTTACTGATAAGTGTTATCAGTAGTTTTTCAATCTATTATGATCCATACACCGGCATGACTTATTGAGTTATTGGGGTCGACGAAACCATCCCTAGACTCGATATGCAACATATCTGACGAAGAGACCGGACTGTACGGTAAGTGTTGCTAGTTGGCTCGACGGGAGTTCTGACAGCTTCACTGGTTTTCTTCTGATCGCTCAATACCCAGGTGACCGTTACGTTTAGCTGACTTCTTGCGGTTTGTAGGTGTTTGATATGATCATCACCTACTGCCGGCATATTGACGAGTCTTAGAGTCCCACACAGGAGTTTCCTAACTCAGACGAAAAGATATGGTGTGCATATGAGATATGCGCGGGGACCCGATTAAATGCGTATATGTGATACCGTATATTAATCGGGCGTTTTTCTATTGGTTGGGTCGTATGTGATATGACCGGTTTGTTAAATCAAGTGTTTATTTAACATAAACTTTTAGCTTAATTCTTTATTAAACCCTTTTCTATTTGTATGCATGCATGTTTGCATATGTTTATGTTGATGCACATGATGATGTGCATGCACTCATACATGCATACATTCTTATGTGTCATGGTTGATGATACACAAGTGATGGCAATGCAAGATTCATATAGGAATAAATATGCATATATATTTATTTTGGAATTAATGAAATAGAAAATCAATTCATGGTGGATAATTCTTTTTGACTCTACATTTAACTTTACCTTTAACCATGAGTTAATTTTCTATGGTTCATTTTTCCTTCCTAAATAAATATCTAGATATTTATTAACCCATGGTTAAGGACGAGAGTGTGAAATTATATATAATTTCTATTCTCATTTTTAACATTAAGATATATCATTATCTCTTGAGAAAAAGCTTTGCCATTATCATCTTCTTCCTCATTCTCTTGCTCTCTTGTGTTTTCCATAGAGTGAGTTAGAAAAAAAGAAAGGATTTTGAATAGAGAATACAAACCACATCATCATTCTACACATCTCTAGCCCATTTGTGTAGAGTGTTTTCTACACTTCTTTCAAAGATCAAGTAAAGCAAGGAGTTTTGGGCAAAGGGACTTCGGGTGGATCATTGTGGACTAGGAAGACCTCTATCGATCCGTTTCAAACTCTCAAAGTGCCAAGGAGTCACCAAGAGAAATCTACAAAGGTTGTAATCTCTTCACTTAGTGTTAAATTGCTTCTTGCATGTGATGCTTATTGATTGTTACCTTAAAATTCTAATTAAGATCCTAGGTTAGTTTACTTAGCACCTCATAAAATTTAATTATGGTATGTATGATGCTTCCAAACCGTAGATGAGGTGGTGAGGAAACCAACAATGGTATCAGAGCCAAGCTAGAGCTTTAGTGTAACCTAGACGACGTTAAAAATCTCGAACGAACGAAATACGACGCTCGAAAAATGCTCTCTGGAAATTTTTCAAAAAGTTGGATTTTTTCACATTAAAAATACTCAGAAAATCGTGCAGGGTATTGTATGGGCCCTGTTCTCCGCCAAAAGACTGGGAAGACTGACGTCTTGCCTGAATTTGGGGGCAGATGCTATTTGGTTTTATCCGTCCACATCTTCGAAAATGCCAAGTTGATTTATGGCACCGTATATCGGAGGTTTAGACGGATGCGGCTGTTATGGCAGACTTCGTCAGATTCTCCCTCGTTTGAGGTTTTTTTTATTGTGGGGACGCTCTTCCCTACAGGCGCAAGCCCCTACAGTTAATTACGCTACCGCATCGCGGTAACCACTTTCTCCTTTTCCAGATAGTCACTTCATATCGTGTGTGTTTGTTTTATTTTTGGTTTGCCCGTGGATTGTATACGGAGACTAATTTATTTTTGGTTGCCCGTGGATTGTATACGGAGACTAATTTATGTTGTCGCCCGTAGGGCGTGGATTAGTCCAAATCCGTATTTTCTTAGATTTGAGTTTGGGTTGGGTTTAAGGATCGTTAATCTCATTTGAGACTAAGATCAACTTAAACGTTTGTTAAGGATACGTTAGTCTAATTTTAGACTAAGATCAACTTAACCATTTGTTAAGGATACGTTAGTCTAATTTTAGACTAAGATATACTTAACATGATCATTTAGATCTAACAAAAGAGCATTTGGGCTCTATTGTTTTAATTTAGGAACTTTGCGGTCAATAAGTTTAAGGACATCATAGTCCATGGAGTTTAAGGACATCACAGTCCATACAGTTTTTTGGTTATCGGGACCCATCACCTCTCTGAAAACGTTGAAGAATTACAACGACACATATCAGAGGTGTGAAGAGATGTACCCTTGAACCAATGTCAGTTGAGGGATCTGTAGTTTGATTGATTTAAGGATCGTTAATCTCATTTGAGATTAAGATCAACTTAAATGGTTGTTAAGGACACATTAGTCTAATTTTAGACAAAGATCTACTTAACAGGGTTTTTAGGATCATTTAGATCCAGCAAAAGAGCATTTAGTCTCTATCGTTTTAGTTTAAGGACGTTACGGTCCAGTGGGTTTAAGGACATCATAGTCTATGGAGTTTAGAGACATCTTAGTCTGTAAAGTTTAAAGACATCATAGTCTATAAGTTTAAGGACCCCACAGTTCATGGTAGTTTAGAGACATCATAGTCTGTAAAGTTTAAGGACATCATAGTCCATGAGTTCAAGGACCTCACAGTCCGTAAAGTTTAAGGACATCGTAGTCCGTGAGTTTAAAGACCTCACAGTCCGTAAAGTTTAAGGATATCATAGTCCAGTTTAAAGACGTCATAGTTTGTGTGGTTTTGGTTCAACCGTTTGGGGATACACCAAAAGTTATTGGTTATTGGGACCCTCCATCTTTCTGAAGACGTTGAAGGATTACAACGATATGTATCAGAGGTATGAAGAGATGTACCCTTGAACCAATATCCCAATTTGGGGAATGGGATGAACATCAGTTTAGATGTCATCTGTTAGGAGAACACTAGTCATCTTTGGGACTAGGATTAGTTTAGGGAGACCTGAACATGGGGGCTCAGTTAATTGGTGACATAAAGGGTCTTGACTTCGGAAGACTTGGCTAATTTGAGCTAAGGTTGATTTCCCTTAGTCACCCCATAGTGCTAAGCACTGAATCAGTGTTAAACACTGAACTTTGGAGGAGCTCACGTGTGAACACGTGAGGGCCCCGAAGTGGGCATTGTTCCTTGAGATCATTCCCTCATATATATATATAAAAGTGCTGAGCACTTGGCTCACGTGTGAGCATTTGAGACGCCCGAGGTGAGAACTGTTCTCTGGATTTTATTCCTCTTTCATTTATAAGTGCTAAGCACTTGGTTCATCAAACAGTCACGTGCAGACACGTGAGGTGCCTTCAAAATGCGAGCGCTGTCTTTGGAAATTTTCCCCTCTTTTATATACAACTGTTTGGGGGTCACATGGGAACACGTGAGGTGCCCCCAAAATGGGAGCTATCTTGGGTTTATTCCCTTTTTCCTTTTCAGAGTGCTTAGCACTATTAGGTCACGTGAGATCACGTGAGGCACTCTAAAGAATGAAAATTGCCTTTGTTTTATTCTCCTTTTCTTTTTTTGAGTGCTAAGCACTATCAAGGGATTACGTGAGGTCACGTGAGAGCCCCCAAATTGAGATGTGTTTTAGATTTACTCCCATTTTTGAAAAGCTTGTTCGGTGGTGCGCCAAGAGTTATTGGTTATTGGGACCCTCCAACTCTCTGAAGACGTTGAAGAATTACAACGACACATATCAGAGGTGTGGAGAGATGTACCCTTGAACCAAATTCCAGATCGAGGGGAGAGATCATGATGGAATGAACATCATCTTAGATGCTAGGAGTTCATTAGCTATCTCTGGGACTAAGATCGGTTTAGGGGACCCTGAGCATGGGGGCTCGATTATTACCCTCGGAAGATTTGATCTAAATTTGGCTAATATTGGCCTCTCATAGTGTTAAACACTAATATATAATTGGCGTTCACGTGCTCCGACGTGAGGCCTTAAAGTAGTGTTAAACACTAGTGTATGATCAGCGCTCACGTGCTCCCACGTGAGGTGCTTGAAATAGTGTTAAACACTAAGAATTTGAGGCGCTTATGTGGGATCATGTGAGGTGCTCCAAAAATAGAGTTTATTCCCTTTTCTCTTTTATAAGTGCTGAGCACTTTTCAGGGGTCACGTGGGGTCACATAAGGCGCTCCAAAAATAGGGTTTATTCTTTTTTCTCTTTTATAAGTGCTGAGCACTTCTCAAGGTCACGTGGGGTCACGTGAGGCGCTCCAAAAATAGGGTTTATTCTCTTTTCTCTTTTATAAGTGCTGAGCACTTCTCAGGGGTCACGTGGGGTCACGTGAGGCGATCCAAAAATAGGGTTTATTCTCTTTTCTCTTTTATAAGTGCTGAACACTTCTTAGGGGTCACGTGAGGCGATCCAAAAATAGGGTTTATTCCCTTTTCTCTTTTATAAGTGCTGAGCACTTCTCAGGGGTCACGTGAGGCGATCCAAAAATAGGGTTTATTCTCTTTTCTCTTTTATAAGTGTTGAGCACTTCTCAGAGGTCACGTGGCTAGATCTCAGTCTTTCCCTTTTTGTTCCTCAAAGGTGCTCACATGGGATCACGTATGCTTTTATGTAGCGTTTGAATGCTAATGAATCATCATGTTGTTCTTCTATGATTCCGAGGGATCAAGTTCTCCTTTTGTTCTTTGTAAGGATTAAATTCTTTTTAAAAGGGTAAAACCCTAGTTCCAGAAGAATTAAATTCCTATATGTTTTGTAAGATTTAAACTCTTTTGGATTCAGTTTTTTCTCCTAGGTTTTGAATCTGCATGACAGAATCTCCCCGATGAGAATTAAATTCTCAACTTGTGGAGAGATCTGCTTCTGCAGATCTTCAACCAGAGGAAAAACTAAATTCTTTTAGAAGAGTTAAACTCTTGATTTGAGAATTAAATTTTTTTTTTTTGGGAGCTTTTGGGAGGGGTTCCCCTTCTTTAGAGAATCAAATTCTCTCTCCATTTTTCTTCCCCTCTTGGCTTCTATTTATAGGAGAAAGAAAAGAATCAGTTTGTTCAGCAAATCCCTCATTGAGAGATTTTTTATTGATTTTATAACCAACATGATCTTTTAGATCACTCGGTGAATTTTATTCACCGTTGGATTTTTAATCCAAAAGCCCTCTGTTTAACAGAGAAGATTTCTTGTTTGTTTAACAAGATTATGAATATCTTGTTAGTTTTAAAAAGATTAGAATTTTATTTTATCATATCTTTTTAGGTTAACAAGATCAGAAATATATTTTCTTAATATGGATATCTTGTTAACATAGAATTTTATTCTTATTATAAGATTAGGAAAATATTTTCCCGTGATAGATTTTTATTCTATCAAATGATCACCGCTGGATCTTTGATCCAAGGGTCCTTTATTTAACAGAGAAGGTCTTTATAGTTTAAGGAAAATTAAGAAAATATTTCCCGAATAGAATTTAATTCTAGAATTTGATAGGAATATTTTAAATTAGGGTGCTCACATGCTTTGCATGTGATTGGCAAAAGCACTCACGTGTTTAACACGTGACCCATAATGTGGGTTTTAGCCTGTGTATGTTCAGAGCGCTCACGTGTGTAACACATGAAGTATATTTGGCCCTTCGTTATTTATGTTCAGCGCTGGTATGCTTTGCATATGAGCGCCCACGTGTTTTACACGTGATGCCTGCTTAGCCCTTGGTTTTTTATGTTCAGCGCTCATATGCTTTGCATATGAACGCCCACGTGTTTTACACTTGATGCCTGTTTTTTGAGGATTCTCCTCCCTTTTTTGTAAGGGAACAAGTAGCTCTTGGCTGAAAATTTTGGCGGGAACAAATGCCCCCCACTACTTTGCCCACGTAAGCATGTACATGGGTGAAGTAGTGCAGAGTTATGCATGGCAATAGAATTGACGGCTTAGGGGACAAGTTTAGAGTCCTTGTAGCCTAAGACTTTTTTCATTTTCATGAACCGTAAGGGTCTCAAGAAGGTTTTTTCTCTCTACAAGTCGAGAAGATCTCATAGGTGTAAATTCTCCCTAGAAATCGCGAGGATCTCTAAGTGTTCATCGCCTCCGTGAGTTGTAAGGATCTCACTCGGGTATTTTTCCTTACGAATCGTGAGGACCTGTAAGTAGCTTCTTTATTTCTTTGGCGAATGTGGCTTTGGCAAATGTGACCCGCAGATGGTCCATCTTGACCTCCTTATAGAGCAGCAATGGGTTAGGAAACAAGTTCAGATCTGCCGCCTAAGACTTTCCAATTTTATGAGCCGTGAGGGTCTCATAAAGATTTTTTCTCCCTACGAGTCGAGAGGATCTCGTAGGTGTATTTTCTCCTTAGGAATCGTGAGGGTTCCTAAGTGTGCTTTCTCTTGAGAGTCGTAAGGATCTCACTAGAGAATTTTTCCGCTTACAAGTCAAGAGAACTCGTAAGTGGTTGTTTCCCTCCTTTTCGATGTTCGTCTTCGGAGAGAGTGGCCCGTGAATAGTATGCAAGCGCCCATCTTAGACTGACTTGCAGGGCCCCAGTGCTTAGGAAACTGGTTTTTTAATCCCCACTGCCTAAGGCTTTTCCTTACGAGTCGAGACGAATCGAGAAGTTCTCGCAAGGACACTAATTTCCTCACGAGTCGAGAAGAATCGAGAAGTTCTCGCAAGAATGTCCTAACGTCACAGTTAAGCTCTGCTCTTTACGACAGAGGTCTGTTAGGGTATGTGGTACTAGGGTTTTATCCGTCGTACCGTCGCGTTGGCTGATGTATTCCTCGATAGGCAATCTTGCTATTCGAGTAGCCTCACGACTGTCGTGTCTCTGATCCCTTCGGGGGCTGGACAAGACGTCTTCAAGCAATCTTCCAGGTAGTAATACCGTCGAAAGAGCAAGCGTTAGGGATATTCCATGTCTCTTTTTACTTGAGGTTAGGCTCAGTTTGGGAGCCTCGATGAGTCATAACCACTCCACGTTGGTGTGGGATGATCTTCGATAGTCTTTCAGGTTTTATTTGAGTTGCCATCAAGACCCTGAAGCTAGGGATTTTCCTTTACTTCGTTTGCTGGTATTGTGTCTACTGTAAAGAGACGAATGTCGCGGTTGTCTCTAGGTTGCATGTGAACCGTCGAGGCTTGGAATTAGGGATATTGCCATGGCTCCGTTGTTTTGATTCTGGGGTCAGTTGTTGACGTTGCATCTGCATCCTGCTGGAGTTGAGAAGGAACGCCGCTGTTGATCTCTAGGTTGCCTGTAAACCGTCGAGATTTGGAACTAAGGGACTTTGCCGTGGCTCCACTTTACTGACGTTGCTTCTGCTATAACGAGACGAATATCGAGGCGGTCTCTAGGTTTTCTGTGAACCGTCGAGATTTGGAACTAGGGACTTTGCCGTGGCTCCGCTTTGCTGATGTTGCATCTGCTATAACGAGACGAATTTCGAGGTGGTCTCTAGGTTGTCTGTGAACCGTCGAGATTTAGAACTAGGGACTTTGTCGTGGCTCCGCTTTGCTGATGTTGCGCCTGCTATAACGAGACGAATGTCAAGGTGGTCTCTAGGTTGTCTGTGAACCGTCGAGATTTGGAACTAGGGACTTTGCCGTGGCTCCGCTTTGCTGACGTTGCGTCTGCTGTAACGAGACGAATGTCGAGGTGGTCTCTAGATTGTCTGTAAATCGTCGAGATTTGGAACTAGGGACTTTGCCGTGGCTCCGCTTTGGCGATGTTGCGTCAGCTGTAACGAGACGAATGTCGAGGTGGTCTCTAGGTTGTCTGTGAACCGTCGAGATTTGGAACTAGGGACTTTGCCGTGGCTCCGCTTTGCTGACGTTGCGTCTGCTGTAACAAGACGAATGTCGAGGTAGTCTCTAGGTTGTCTGTGAACCATCGAGATTTGGAACTAGGGACTTTGCCGTGGCTCTGCTTTGCTGACGTCATATATTCCTGCAAAGACACTGATTTCTTTCCGGGTCGACGCGAATCGGGATGCTCTCGTCAAGGATGCTGATTTTCTTGAATAGAGGTTTTTACCAAGGACGCTGATTTCCCTGGGGGTTGAGACGAATCGAGGTATTTCTGCAAAGACACTGATTTCTTTGCGGGTCGACGCAAATCGGGATGCTCTCGTCAAGGATGCTGATTTTCTTGAATAGAGGTTTTTGCCAAGGACGCTGATTTCCCTGGGGGTTGAGACGAATCGAGGTATTCCTGCAAAGACACTGATTTCCTTGCGGGTTAACGCGAATCGAGATACTCTCGTCAAGGACACTGATTTCCCTGGATCGAGGTATTTGCCAAGGACACCGATTTCCTCGGAGTTGAGACGAATCGAGGTATTCCTGCAAAGACACTGATTTCCTTGCGAGTCGACGCGAATCGAGATGGTCTCGCTAAGGACGCTGATTTTCCTGAATCGAGGTATTTGCTAAGGACACTAATTACCTCGGAGTTGAGACGAATCGAGATATTCCTGCAAAGACACTGATTTCTTTGCGGGTCGACGCGAATCGAGATGCTCTCGCCAAGGACATTGATTTCCTTGAATCGAGGTATTTTCCAAGGACACTGATTTCCCTGGGGGTTGAGACGAATCGAGATATTCTTACAAAGACACTGATTTCCTTGCGGGTCGACACGAATCGAAATGCTCTCGTCAAGGACGCTGATTTCCCTGAATCGAGGTATTTGCCAAGGACACGGATTTCCTCGGAGTTGAGACGAATCGAGGTATTCCTGCAAAGACACCGATTTTCTTACGGGTCAACGCGAATTGAGATGCTCTCGCCAAGGACGTTGATTTCCCTGAATAGAGGTTTGTGCTAAGGACACTGATTTCCCTGGGGGTTGAGACTAATTGAGATATTCCTGCAAAGATATTGATTTCCTTGCGGGTTGATGCAAATCGAGATGCTCTCGTCAAGGACATTGATTTTCCTAAATCGAGGTATTTGTCAAGGACACTGATTTCCTCGGAGTTGAGACAAATCGAGGTATTCCTGCAAAGACAATGATTTCCTTGCGGGTCGACGCGAATCGAGATGCTCTTGCCAAGGATGCTGATTTCCCTGAATCGAGATATTTGCCAAGGACACTGATTTCCCTGAATCGAGATATTTGCCAAGGACACTGATTTCCCTGGGGGTTGGTTGACTTGTTTTCGATATGGAGCGTTGATCCGGTAGAGAGGTCATTGGTTGACTCTAGGTTGTCTGTGGACCGTAGAGTCTTGGAACTAGGGACTTTGACGTGGCTCCGTTTTGTTGACGTCGCGTCCGAATCCTGCTGGAATGAGGAGAAACGCCGTTGTTGTTCTTCTGGGATGCAGGTGTTTCCGTCGAGATCTAACTCTCCCTTTGAAAAGGTTTGGTGGGGAAATGTGGTTCCCTTCCGTTTATGCCCATGGATTGTGTACAGCGATCAGTATGGACTTACCCGCAGGGCAGAAATTTCATCGTTTTTTAATTATTTTTTCCCCCGCAATGCTCTATCATTTCAGCTTTTTATAACGCGAAAGTCGTGATAGCCCAATCATTTCGGCTATTTTTCGCGGTGCCCAATCATTTTGGCTATTTTTGTTTTTACTCGCTGCTTTTTATTGCGAGTTGCCCAATAATTTTGGCTATTTTTGTATGCATATCTTTTACTTACTGATTTTGTTGCAAGTTGCCCCATCATTTCGGCTATTTCATATGCATTTCTTTTACTTGCTGATTTTGTTGCAAGTATGGAACTTGGAACCTGATGCCAATCTAAGCATCAGCATCGCTGCGACTGGAATATTGCCAGGAGTGAATCATCATTTATCTTTGTCGGTTTGAACAAAGGTGGCTTAGCAATCAGGGTTAGGATCCTGTCGATTAAGGCTTTTAACTTCATGAGCCGTAAGGGTCTCATAAAGGTGTTTCTCCCTACGAGTCGTGAGGATCTCATAAGTGCGTTTCTCCTTAAAAATCATGAGGATTCTTAAGTGTATGTTCTCATATAAGTCGTAAGGATCTTACAAGAGTGTTTTCTTCTTATAAGTCGAGAGGACTTACAAGGGTCGTTCACCGTGTGAGCATATCCCTAGTCGCTGGTGGGACTTTGTTAAGGAAATGTTTATTTGTGCCTATAGATTGTACACAAGGGTTAATATTGAAACGCTTGTAGGGCAATCTGGGGATTGTGATGGCTTAAGAACAGGATCAGATCCCTGTAGCTTAAGGCTTTTGAATCTTATGAGTGTAAGGGTTTCATAAGAGGGTTCTCCTTACTAGTCGTGAGGATCTCGTAAGTGTAATTTCTCCTTATGAATCATGGGGATCCCTAAGTGTGTTTCTCCTTTGTAAGTCGTAAGGATCTCACGCAGGTAGTTTTCTCCTTACAAGGTCGAGAGGATCTTGTATGTGTCTTTTAACGAGATTGCGCCCTTTCGGGTTTTCACAAACTCGCCGGTAGCCCTGTTGTTTTTACTCACGTAACCTTTTCGGGTTTTCATTCGTGCCCATCTTGCTTATGGACGTACATTTTTTTTGTGAGTATGGAACTCAAGATCTGATACCAATCTTAGCATCGGTATTGTTGCGACTGGAATATTGCCAGGAGTGAATCATCATTTACCTATGTCGATTCGAACAAAGATAGCTTAGCAAACAGGGTTAGAATCCTGTCGACTAAGGCTTTTGACTTTATGAGCCGTAAGGGTTTCATAAAGATGTTTCTCCTTACGAGTCGTGAGGATCTCGTAAGTGCGTTTCTCCTCAGGAACCATGGGGATCCCTAAGTGTGTTGATCCCTTGTGAGTCGTAAGGATCTCACGCAGGTATTTTCTCCTTACAAGGTCGAGAGGACCTTGCCAGTGTGCGTGAATTTTTTACGAGTCTACGCCCTTTCGGGTTTTCACAGACTCGCCGGTAGCCCTGCTGTTTTTACTCACGGAGCTCTTTCGGGTTTTCATCCGTGCCCATCTTGCTTATGGACGTACCTTTTTTCTTTTTTTTTCTTTTTTTTATTTTTACGAGTTTGCTCCCTTTCGGGTTTTCACAAATATCGCCGGTAGTCCTGCTGTTTTTACTCACGGCGCCCTTTCGCGTTTTCATCCGTGCCCATTTTACTTGTGGACATACCTTTTTTTTGTGTTCAAGTGGGATATTCCACTTGACTGCAGGACTCGTTTGTAAGCCCTTTGATATCTTTTCTATTCTTTGAGAAGAAATGACCATCTTACTTAGATATTCTTCCTCCAGTGAGAAATATGCCCCATGTGTATACCTCGGGGGGAGCGAGTACCCATGCCGTCGCTATTTTGGTGATAGGTTGCTTCAAAGTTGCTCATTTTTTTTGTTGAGCGTCGGCGACAAATACCACCTTACCTCCGCTTTTCATTCATCTTCATCAGATGATGAAGGGTCTTGACTCAGTTGATCAAATCGAGTCATTTTATCCATGAGCTCTTGGAAGGCGGTCGGCTTGAAAAGGGCCATATACGAGGACGCCTTTGAATTTGGGTTAAGGGTGGCTATGAGCATTCCCATGGCTTCAACTTCATCGATGCGTTGCTTGTATTTGACCAAAGATTTCGCCATCGGGTAACACATTGAACCCACGTCTCATTCAGTCTAACCCTTTCGTTGACCAGTGCCATCACAGTAGTGCGTTTATTCACACTAGCGAATCTCTGACAGGAGGGCATCTCCATTTCGTCGAAGGTATTCATGGAGTCATTCGGGAGTTCCGCATACTATTCGAAGGCAATGCCCTCCAGACAGTCGATGAACTGTCAGAGGAGAAGTATATCAGTATTGCCGCACATTGGTTCAAATCGCGCAATGTGTCGGCGAGAATTCTCAGTTCCTTTGTACATGTGGCATGTTGAAAGTGTGTAATCTGGCGGGTACTGTATTTGATTGTGCCATGTCAGATACGGTCGACCAATCTTGATTGATCTATTTGCGGCTTCACTGGCATAGTGAGCTTCGATTTGCTGAGCGATATATTCGTTTAGTTTTGCTTTGAGGAATCATTTCCTCCTCAGCCATTGATGAGCTTTGTAGAAGATTTGAAATGTCATCCTTATCTTTAAGACCGACTACCAGCAGTTCATCTGCCAGTGGTTCTGATTGAATCATCATTCCAGCCATATTCTGAATCAGAAGGGCCATCTAGTTCATTTTAGTGGACATTTCTGCCGCTTCTGCATCTCCCTTTTTCAGAGCATGCTTTAGGAAAACAATATCCAATTCCTTCTCTATTCTTTCTCCAGGTGCGTCTTCGGGATTTGCCTTAGACGATGGATTAGCGAGTGGTGCCGCCTGAGCAAGCATCTCCTACAGCTTTTCACGTTGCAGTTGAACTTTTGTTAAGGACCGAGTTTGAGGTCGGTGACTAGTAGAAGCTCGAACTTTGTCTTTGGAATTCACCATATAGACTATGTAAACTACCATGCCCCCAGGCTTGAGGTGTTTGGAGTTTTTGGCCTTTGGAGTTTGCTTCGGGCACTTGAGCTTTATTGGGCCTCCTTTTTTGTGAAAAGCCGCTTTGGTTTTGGGAGGAACCACTGTATCAGGATCCGTATTGGGATGAGTCCCCTTCACCTGCTTCCACACCTTATATATAGATGAGGAAAGTTGTCTCAAGGAGCGAACTGGTTTCTGCTCTCGTGGGATCTCCATGGGCTGCGGAGATTTCTTCAATATTGCAGTAGGAGAATTTTGTCTAACCCTTCACAACAATTTAAAACTGTTCCCAGTTGGAACAACAACATTCACCGCTGGCGTTGAAACGGGACCATACAGAGAACTACCCCCAGCTCATTTTGTATGACGCTGATACCGACATTGACCATTTCTTACGGCCGGGTGTCACGACCCAAAGTTTAGCCCGTGACCGGCACTTAACCACGTAACGTCTACAGGCGTAACGCGGCTAAGTGAACCGAAAACCCAGAAATCAAACCAGTAAAAGTATAGAGTGTTACAAGTTTAAAATGAAAGCACTTACTAATATGTTAAGAAATCTAAGTAAACAATCACCAAGATAGCAATATACGACGCCGTAGCGAAGATCAAGATCCACAAGTGGGAATATCACAGATAGAATAAACTGCAAGTACAGCCGGCTCACAACGAGCTCGACACCAGAATACCAATAATATACATCATCGCCCTCACACTGTCTCTAAGTCAAATACATACATGGTAGATGGAGAATACTAGAT